>CM017556.1:44207643-45420143 GCA_007844125.1 Sinonovacula constricta
TAACTTGCTCCTTCCCTCTGAGGATACTTGAATAAATGCAAGAAGATGGAACTCTGCACTGTCTAGGTTTCTTCAAGTTTTTGTACAGATGAAACTTTATGAACCAGTCATGGTGGTGGCAAGGGATGATAATCATGAGATACCGGCTTTATTCTCAGAAATATGGCTTCAGTATATGCCGTGCCTGGCATTGTTTTGATGAATGTTTCAGTTTCAAAAGATGAAATATTAAAATAAACTATCAGTGTTTAGGTAATGGGTGGTGTTGCAAGTATCCAGACTCTGTCGCTGCCGTAATTTGCACATGTTGTTAAAAGAATGTGATTGTTCCACTTTATTATGGTGATAAACAATGACC
Source organism: Sinonovacula constricta (assembly GCA_007844125.1). Taxonomy (NCBI): domain Eukaryota; kingdom Metazoa; phylum Mollusca; class Bivalvia; order Cardiida; family Solecurtidae; genus Sinonovacula; species Sinonovacula constricta. The sequence goes on from CM017556.1 coordinate 44,208,002, forward strand.
TTGACCTTGCATTGCATTGCTCTTATTATGGTAATATTTATTTTTATTTTCTTATTGGTTATTTCGGCCTTTTGACTGACATAGACATATTTGACATATTTTTAAGATTCTGCTATTTCTTTGTTATACATGTATGATCTTTATATGTATATTGCTTCTCAATTGGGTATTTTTTTTATGTGCTTCACTTTTTTGGCAAGTTTCTTAAGTGTACAAATGATCAGAATTAACTTATTTTAAAACATATTACTTCTCAAAATATGTTCTAGTCTTAAGTACAAAGACATGAAAGGAAAAACAAAATACCAGTTAAAATATTCTCTCATATGTTGTCCTGTTACACAATATGAGGTCAATATGTTACATTAAAAACTTAGAAATGTGAATGCTTTATTCAATAAATTTGGCTGATGTTCAAAAATATTGTTTCTTGCAAATGCAATTTTCTTCAAGACATAGAAAAAATAATATTTTGCATCCTTTCTTATATATTTAAAGAAAAAAAAATGTCTTCAGATAAATCAGGATTCAGTTTGCTGCTTTTCCTCTGTGGCTTCTAAGATACTGCAAGTTGAGCCAACTCTGAACTGACTTGGTTCCCTTAGGTACATGTATCTGATTCAATGAAAATTGACAAACCTATCATGGGGATGACATTGGAATATAATGATGGTTGATGGGTCTTATTCTTAGAAGTGTGGCTTATAATATGGCTTGCCTGGCATTTCTTTAATGAAAAATCTGTTGTTTTTATGTAAGATTTCAAACTTTACAGTATTGAAATCAATTATCACTGCGAAGGTGATGTATTGTGTTAATGTTAGTTTTTATTTGGTTCTAATGGTATTGCCAGGCCTTGCCACAGGGGCACAGTGTTCACATTTGTTAAAGATCTTACTGCATTCCCGACAAACATAGCTATAGATAAAGGTATTTTGTAACCAAAATTTACCAAGTCCTATTTTGTGAGTATTTTTTTGTTTGTAAAGTGTGAGTTTTATTGTGAGACAATCGCTCGCGTTGTAACAAATTTTAATTGTGATAACACTGAGACAAATACATTATGATGACACGCTTTTTTTGCTACTGAAACAATTTTACTCAGGAATCTATGCAATCTTTATGTAAATGAGTGCCGTAGGATTATATCAGTGAGTAAGGTTATTGCCGGATGATTGCATACATTTATAATAGGCATTTTCTATGTGATATGAAAGATAAGACACAACAAAAATTAAAAAACATGTATTAAATTAAACAATATCAACATATGCAATACCGTTGAGCTTTATGGATTGACATAATCAGAATCTAATTATTTTTAAAAAGCAGTTGCTGTGCTGGTTCTCTTATGTCATATGCTGAGCTTGACTTTGTTTGAATTTGAAGAATACTTAAATGACAATGATTAATACTTTCTAGACTTTAATTGAAATTATTTAGTTATGTGAACCAACGAAATCAACAGCCTTGGTGATTTTTCATCCCAGGTGATTTTGTTGCATTATTTAATATTTTAATGTCATAAACACTAACACTGATGTAGTTATCACATTTTGATAAAATAATCTGATTGGTCCTCTTTATTATGGTGGTAAACAATGATCCTATCCCCTGCGAAAAATTCTTAGGAATTCCTAGGATTTCCTGGGAATTCCAACTTTTTTCCAAGTTCTGATGGAAGACGGAATCCAAGAAAAATCCAACTTAAGTTGGATTCCCACATACTCGGATTATCTTGGATCTGGCGGTATTTGGACGCTGGCTCATTCTAGGAAAAACTTAGATAAACTTGGAATCCAAGAAAGTCTAACAAAAATCCGACAATTCAAATCTGAGGAAGTCTAACATAATCCAACATTTTAGCAAAACTCGGAAAAAACTTAGATTAACTAGGAATCAGACATTTTTCAAAAACTTACTTTAAAGGTAGGGATGGCTCGTTTGAAAACCTTAGATTCCGATGTCTGCCATTTATCTATCAAATATATTTGCACACTGAAATGATCACAGTGAGTTTAAATGACATTATCTAACCGCCGACTCAGAATTTGAAATCACATTGCCATTAGCATTAGGATTAGCTTCTTTAGAGACCCTACCTTTAGAGCATAAAAAATTTGTAAATTTTGTTTCAGAACAGAAAAACAACTATTCAATCACTTTTGATATAGTTTTTTATTTAAATTTTTTCTACAATTCTAAAAAACATTCTAAAAACACTTTTGGTACTGGCTCCACACTGGTTCTGAGCTTATTCGGTGTCATCATCAGCGTCTCCTGAAATTATAAGAGAATTAATTGCTGTAGACAATAGTAAAGTTTAAAATTAACCAGTAAAATACAACTTGAATGTTTAGGTTAAGAAAGCAAAATAACCCATGGACCACGTTAGAGTCCTGGTCAGGGCGAGAACTTTCATTTGGGGAGGTTTTCCTCCACCAATAATTACTTGGACGTCACCAATATGGCCATAAATGTATCAGCGCAATGTAACTATAAACAAACAAAATCAAAACAACATGATTTCCCACAATGACAACTTCATTTACCAACAGCTGTGCCATGCAATAATGATTAACATTGTAAATGCTAAAAGGTAGCAAATACATTAATACAATAACTGGTACAAATGGTCAAAATGCTGCAGTTATCTTTGTACCTTTTGTCTGTCATCCATGCGTTGCTCTTCACTGACTTCCTTATTGACATCAGTCTGCAATGCCGATTCTTTTTTTGTTCACTTGCATCTGGCTGTTGTTACAGAAAATAAAATACTTTACATGAGTGGCAATACCATACAAGCAAAGACAGTTTATGATGTGCTCAACCATCATGTACAAGTTATCTTGGATATCTATTACCGGTGACCTAAATTTATTTTTTAACACTTGATATTACCGTTATCGGGTCACTCTAAATAACATATTACAAAAATGTCTTAAGTTGAACTTGTCAGAACCATATCAACTTTAACTGAAGCATAAATTAAATATACAGTAGATAACAAATGTTTATAGAAAAGTCAACGGTTTCAGAAAACGTTTGTGATAAGAAAAAACAAAGGTGAAATGTCGGAACTGAAAAAAATGGCGAAAATACTTGAAAGTTAATTTTGCATTCTAAACCGTTGGGTACAGGAATAGTCGTACCATTGATAATTAACATCTGATTAGATAGTTGTCACTTCTCACTTGAAATTCATCAGAATATTTAATTTGTTATTTTTCTTCGTGAAAGATATATAAACGAATTGTAAATCACATCTGATTAGTTTAAACAAAATAAAAAACGAAAAAATACAGCATTGAATGAATAAATGATTACATTTATTGATGTTTTTGATATAATTACATGGCAAAATCCTCATTAATGGATTAAATCTAATTGCCAAAACTCATCATAATTCATTAAGGGCTAATCGTCAGATACCAAAAACTGAGTGGACAGTAAAATCAAACAAATGGTCATCAAATTAAATATCATTTTTAATACTCACATACAAAAATATCACATGTTTACAATATTGAGTGCGTAAAATGAAAAAATAAAATAAAAAAATCAACAGCGTCGGTCTAAACAACTACAATATTACAAAAAAAGTATCACTTTCCATCAATACATGTTTAAAAAAATAAGTGCAGATAAAATCCTTTAAGTTGTTACATACAATCTCCATACTAAACATTTACGCATCCCAATTCGGTACGAAATTGTAACGGTACGAGATTGTAGTGGTACGAATATTCCCGGAGCCTAAACCGTTAATGTACTAAACTTACTACGTTCAGAAAACCTGATTTAAAATGTGGTGCTTCTTATACTTGTTTAAGTAGATCAATGTCTCACCTCTGCTTAGTAGTCCAGTAACGGAGAGTCAACTTTTTCATCTTTTTCATCACATGTTTTGAAAATTGTCGCGGCCGGAAGTGTAGACTGCGCATGTGCTATTGTAAATCGGGACCCCCGGCGATTTCTTCGGTTATTTTCCGAAAGTTACGATTGACTTTTACTGAAACACCGTAAAAGCGACTTTCAAACTTTTATTATTAAATGGTGTTATTCACATTCCCAATAAAGTTAGAGTGGTTTTAACACGATACCCTACTGTCTGTTCTGTAATTTTGTTGTCATATTAGATATTAGACTGTAGATCTACTTGACCAGGTTTTCGAAAGACAACAACAAAAAAGTTATAAAAAAAAAAACAAAAAAAAACTGACTTCTTTGGAATTGGATCATTTTTTTACTGAGCTACTATTACCAAATGTTTTGTAGCTGTCTTAAATGATAACATAGTTAAATGTTGCTTTGGTGATCAGTCAGGTCAAGGTCACTGTAACTCAAAATAGCAGTGTGCTTTCCATGTCTAGTCAGGATTTAGATATTGATATCAGATGTAGATCTATATTGATATCAAATTTGGTAGTTAGCTAAAAAAATGTTTATGGGATACCCAAGTTTGGAATTGTTTTTGTTGTCCATTAGTTTGATGGACTGAGTCACTGTTACTAAATACAGTTTATTTTGTTCCTGTTCATTATCTTCTTTTTTGAGGATTGATTAAGTTAAGTAGGTAACTAGCTATCTCATGGGAAGAATATGTTTAGAATTGTTTTAGGGATCAATTGTCGTCAAGACATGTTATAAAATATATTTTTGGATTTTCTATAAGGAACTCAAGACAGGAGTAAAGTATTGTTACCAAATTACTTTCTAGGGAGAGTAAGTCTGGGACTGTTTTGTATATGGTTGTACGTGTGATCTCTGTTTAATAATAAATAATTACAAAATAAAGTTAAAAAAAATTGGCAATTAGTATTTGGAGCTATTTTATGTCACATTCAGGCGAGCTTTTCTCATAACCAACTGTCCATCTAGCTGCATCAACAATTTGCTCGTAAACACTTTAAAGGCTACCGTTTTGATCCAATCTTAACCTGGACGCTGGTCAGAATGTCATTAAATGTTTGTCTGTATAAAATCTTGGATGAGACAACCTTAATTTTCAATCAAGCGAGCGTGCTCGCATCCGCAACCATAATATTTAAGAAATGCAATCTTATTAAGATTGCGGCAAGCTTGCGCAAACTTGTCGCAAACTTGTGACGAGCTTGTCGCAAGCGAGCGTTTTGGTGTGGGATGAAATAAAGATTTTATTGCAAGTATGCATGGAAGACCATCTTGTCCATATCTATAACCTACGAGATCTCACCAGCTGTGGGTTTTCCTTAATAAGTAGAACCTTGTATTACTGTGCTAGTTTTTCTTTTTTTTTGGGGGGGGGGGAGGGGGGGAGGGCGTGATTAATGACACAGACAAAATAAGATGGAAAAGTTCAGGTTTGCAAAATTCATTAGTCAATATTTTTGTTAAGCTTTGTTTCGACACTTTCTGCCTCTGTATTTTTGCATCAAATGAAAATATTTTCTGAGAATAAATTGCATTACTCAAACTTGAAGTCTTTTAGTGATTATTTCTGTGATGCTTTGTTTTTATTCTTTATCACCTTCAGGATTTTACATGCAGAATATGATGTAAAGTTTGCAGTTCAATCATGTTGTGAGTGGTTGTCCTTATTTTCAGACATCTAGCTCAGCTGTCACAGATATTAAAAAGTGAGATCCCTGACACTGATATGATAGACAAGATACTGATCACGGATAAATAAAGCCACATTTTGCCTGTGTTGAATCAGCACAGTGCAATTAATTGCATCTATCGAATAAGAGTTGGCTTGATTATTAGTGCAGAATAATTTAGATATCACTGTTGTGTTCGATATAATCATCAATGTTTTCACGAAGTGGCAAATCACAAATATTCATATTTAAAGTGATCAAAGTAAAAAAATACCTGCTTAATATGAATTGGGAATAAATTCATCTTATCATGTCCGGAACAAAACACATGGCAAAACAAAATAAACGGAAGGTCACGAGTCTGGAGCTCCTGTAAAAATATATGTTTAAAAAAAAAACAACACTTAGGTGACAAATGAGCCCTAGGGTAAAGTCCAGGTTGTTCCCAGTATTTCCGAGTTGAGTGCCAAAAGTCTGAGTTTTTCAGAAGTTGGAATTTCTTGGACTTTAACAATATGAAAATCAATTTTCAGCTCAAGCCTAAAGTCTAAGATTTTCCCAATTTTTCCTAGTTTAGTTTTAAAAGTCCGAGTTTTTCTTAGTTTTTCCAACTTATAGTTTATGGAGCCAACCTAAAAGTCCAAGTAAATCCAACCTTTTCCAACTTCGACTAGAAGTCCGAGAAAATCCATGATATTCTGAATACTGGCTATCTCGGAATAACTTGGATTTATTTGGAATTTGATTCAATAGTTGAAGTCTGAGATATTCCAAGTTTGTCTAAGTAAGTAAACATGGATTAACTTGGAATCCATGATTTTACGAGCTTTTCCAACTTAACTCGGATTCTATTTCGCAGGGGATATGCTGCTTTTATTGTAGTATTATTTATTTTCATTATCTGTTATTTTGGCCATTTGACTATTATTGATTTATGTAACAATTGCTATGTCTGTAGTCATTCATCAATACAATGTGTTTTCAATCTGCGACATAGGTTTTTTTCATATAACTACTTAGGCAGATTTTTATTTAGTAATCTGACCTAATTAGATTTAATAAAAGTTGGTTATGAGTTAAAAATATATTTATTTCTTAGAATATACCCTTGTGGAAAATACATAAACATGCAGGAGAAAATAAAATTGCAGTTAAGGTGCCCTCACAAATATTGTACTATTGCCAAAGAAGGTCAATGTTATGTATTCAAAAACTAGAACTGTGAATGTTTTATTGAATAATGTTGGCTGATGTTCAAAAATGTTGCTTCTTGCTAATACAATTTTCTTCCAGACTCCTACAAAATCAATGACATATCCTGACTATATATTTAAAGAAAATTGAAATGTCTCCAAATATTCCAGGGTTCAAACTGGTGCTTTTCCTCTCAGGCTTCTGTAAGCAGGCTTCTTGTTTGTATAAAAGGACATACATAATTTATTTTTAAAAGGTTGGTTTAAAAATATATATCCACATGTATAAAAATACAAATACAGAGAAATGAAAGAAATACAAGATGCTATTTTTTTGTCTTATTACACACAGTAGATAAAAATGTTAAAGTTAAAACTATAAACAGTGACTTTCTTTAAAAGTAGTTTTGGCTTATGTTCAAAATATTTGCTCTTTGCAAATGAAATTTTCTTATGGAATCATAGAAAACACATCTTGGCAAATGTATATTCAAAGAAATTAGAATTTCTCCAGATATCCACAGCCGATCTTAAATGTGTTTCTGTCTTCAGAGGCACCATTCTTGACAGCAAGGCAAGCTCTCTTGGTACTGTTTTGCTGCCTTTATTTTGCTCGTTGAATGCAAATTCAGAAATCTGAAGACTGCCAGGATGGTGAATTGGATGGTGATTACTATAAACAGGCTGTATTCTCAGGAGTTTTGTGCACCAACATGGGGCTTACTAGAAATGGTGCTTATTTTTTCAACCCCTCATTGAGAGCTATTTATTGTCAGAGTGTTAAAATCAGTACAAGTTAGATTATATGAAATTGTATTTGATGCAATGTATTGTAAAGTGTTTGTGTCAATTGTGACATGAAATATTGTCAAATAAGGTATAAGACAAGATAAACAGCTCAGCTTTTGTAACACCACCATTAATAGTTTGTTTAATGCAAATATTGGCATATGTTGCATTTTATCTTTCCTCACCATAAATTTACCATTAAGTGCATGGTTTTACTGTTTTTCTGTGAACTTTGGAGTACCGTAGAATATTCATGGAATCAAACTTGATGGAACTCACTCTGAACTGACTTGGTGTCTTACTTTGATGTTTAAATGTACATTAAAGAGTCTGGTAGGGTGATGATTTATAAAGTGGTGCCTGTGGCAGAGCAGTAGTTGTAACCCATCATCTCCTCAAGTTCCAATTGGGACCAAAACATTCATATGAGAAGGTTTTCCAGGTAACTTTAGGTGAACCAGTGAATCTACCCAGAACTGGGTCTTGGGCCTTCCTCCACCAATGATTTACTGGACATTGCTAATGTGTCCATAACTGTGTCAGTGCGATGTGACAAAAAAAAACAACAACAAACACAACAACAATGTTTTAATAAGTGTCAGCAGGCTTTTTGTTTCAGGCGTTTTAGTTTTCCAAACAGATGTCTTGCATTGAGTTTCTTTTACTCGTTAATGAATTTTCCCTCTCTTGGAATTGTGTGTTAAATTCTCTCAGTTTTTTCAATGTTTTCAGATATGGACTGAAATGATAAGTACAGTGACTAGCAACATTAAAATAATGTTGGCAGATGTTTATCATTGGTTTTCACACCTCATTCTTTGAAAACATACAAAATATATGACATTTCTATATAAGCTTAAAGTATCTCCAGGTACAAAAAAATATATCCGATGTGATGCTTACATCTACTATTCTTGTACTTTTGCAAACAGAAAATGTTGATGTTGTGTTCCAAACCATATTATAAACTACTACATGTATCATTGTTTCATGGAATAATTTTGGTTGATGTTAAACCTTTTTTTTTATGCTGAACTGACTTGTTGCCTTTGATTTGCTGCTTGAATATAAACTAAGTCTGTCAGAGTGCAATGACAATAAATGCTTATGAGGGCATGCAGGCTATAACTTCTCAGATTTTGCAACTTGGGCTTTCCTGGAATTTTATTTTGTGATGGTAATTCAACCACTCAATAAGGATACACAGCAGAGAGTTCTAAGAATACTTCGGCTTGGGGATCGGGAGGTCGTGGGTTCGAACCGCGGCAGGGTCATACCAAAGACTTTAAAGTTGGTAGTAGTGGCTTTCCTCCTTACGCTCGGGGCTAAGGGGACAGCATTACGCCTGACTCGTCGGTGTCAGTATAATGGACCGGCCGGGTTCAGTCCCTGGGCACCTCATAAGTGCCCCTGTGCTATAATGATAGAAATGTCGCTGCGCAGTATCGGCAAAAATGCCGGCTAATCCCTAATCCCTAAGAATACTTCCTTATTTTTTCTGTAGATTTAAAGAACAAGATTGATAGGTCTGTGTGAAGCTCTTATGGATGCTATATAGTCCTAGTATTATTTTAAGCTTTACAAAACAGGCAAGAAAAATGATTAAATTCAAAGATAAATATTTTGTAAACCTGAATTGTAAATTGGATATCGCAACAAGAAAATCAAGATGCATTATACAAAATTCAACTTTATTTTATAAAAAAAATACAATAAAAATTGTAATGTCAAAAGGGTACAAATTATTATTTTTATTATATATTAGATGCTCAGGAATATTTTTTATTAGATGCTTAGAGACATTAGGGAAAAAGTAAGATTTAACAAGATAATAATGGGGATATAATTTGCAGCTAAGATGATCATTCTTTATATGAATACATACCATGACAAGTCGTTAAAAATGGTGGTAGTTTAGCTCGCTTGCTAAAGCTCAAGCCAATATTAGGGAAGTTCCACAACGATTTGGCCCAGTGTCAGGATAACATGACTGGGTGTTCACGGCATGCGATACACAGTGAAGGCAGCACTACATCTGCTTCAAGGGAACACCACCTCCAGATAACTGAAATACTGTTGGTGGGACGATAAACCCATTGAACAATGAACATAATAGTTATATATTAGAACCTTCAGCTCCTTGTTTTCATGCTTATGGTTACCGCCTTGAAACTGTTAGTTGGCAAAAAGACTGTGTAGGTTTCTATAACAGGTAAACAGCTCCAACATGATCCTGTGGTTTATTCAAGTGCTTTTGGTTCAAAAGAAGCTTTCTTTAAAAAACGGTTAGTTTTTTATGTGATTTCCCCCCTTAAAAACAGTCCAATCTGGCCAAGTCGAAGCTTGCTTCCCACATATCTTTAGCAAAGCTTTTAAATTGCTCCAGAGCAACCTTTGTAAAACTAAATGTTTAAAGAGGAGTGCTGTTCTTTAACAGTTAAGCTGGCCATGATGCAGATGCTTCTGTCACAGGAAATAATATGACAATCATGACATCATAACAGAATGTTGTTTGGCAAAATTTTTGTGTTGCCTTTGTATTGCTTAGCATATACACGCAGTTTTATTACAGTATGCTACAAACAGTTTTAGAAATATTAAGCCAGCCTACATATGTACTTATTATTGGATATCCCCCATACTTTTTTGGTGCCACTCTGAAGAATTGATGGAATGCATTTTTTATCAGGACAATAGTGCATTGGACAATAACAGGAAATCATGTTTCCATTTTTTAACATTGTAGTTTGCAACAATAAGTTGTATAATGCAATTATGAAAATGAGGCAGACATTTATAAGAATTCATAGCTGTTTATCGAGGTCCTGTTTAACAAAAGAAAGTAAGGGATTGGGATTGGGATTAGCCGGCATTTTTGCCGATACTGCGCAGCGACATTTCTATCATTACAACACAGGGGCACTTATGAGGTGCCCAGGGACTGAACCCGGCCGGTCCATTGTACTGACACCAACGAGTCAGGCGTAATGCTGTCCCCAGAGCCCCGAGCGTTAGGGGGGAAGCCACTACTACCAACTTTAAAGTCTTTGGTATGACGCGGCCTGGGTTCGAACCCACGACCTCCCGATCCGCAAGCCGACGCTCTACCATCTGAGCTATTGCGGCCGGTCAAGAAAGTAAGTATGATGATGTTAACAATGCAGCTTGTAATTATTAGGGATGTTAACAAATATTCAGATATTTGAATATCAAGCCGGTATTTGAATAGAGATCTTGGGATTCGAGTATTTAATCATTCTTATTGAGTTTTGTTAAGTTTTGAAGTCAAATTGAAAGTGTATTTATTTAGATCGTATTATCTCCAAATGCTGGTGATTTGTGATTGCACTCAGAAAGAAACACCCCATCTGGTCCTTCACTATAAACAGAATAATGGTGGATTGAAAATATTGCTGTTTGTATTTCAAAAGAAGCAATCGTCGTTTTAAAGTTAAATGCTTTGCTAAAGTCATACATCTACTGCCGCTTCTACATAAAGTAAGTAAGGCTAGTAATGTCAATTACAGTAGAAAAAATAATTAACATGAGAAAAAACACTTAACATACTGACAAATTGTCTTGTTACATGCCACTCTGATATAAATTTGTTCTGAATATTCAAATATGATTTGAATTCACTTAACAAATATTTAAATATCCTTTATGGATTCAATTTACATCCCTAGTAATTATAGATGTAGCAGACAACAGAGAATATAAAGTAGCAGAAAGTCTAGTACTCATCAATGTTATGGTTTGTTACAAATATGTACATATACAGGGTTCGACGTTAACTTTTTTGAGAGCTGGACCAGTGGTCCAGTAACTTAGAAAACTTACTAGACCTGACCTAAACTGGACTAGACCAAAATGTAAAACGCATAATACACATACAAGACATACTTAAATCAAATTGTGATAAGAGTTCAAGCATTGTCTTGCAAAAACATACCAATATAACTAAGTATGTGACATTTATGACTAGAAAATTGGTATGAAACTTAACATTCTATTAATGCAACTTAGGTATGATTATACTTAATTTTCTAGTATAATATAGGTATCATACATTGGTAATTATATGACTAGAAAGTTAAGTATGACCATACCTATATGACAAGACGTTTTCACACAACTAAACAGGCTAATCACACATTATTTTCAACCTGCTTTATTTCCCCTGTATAGGATGCAACAAAAGTAGTGAGCGGTGAGCTGTACTTAAGATCATATTTACATTGGTGAGATATATGGAATTCAGATTCAGAATGCCCCTTTATATTATCGATTCTGAAATCGCATGTCTTACAAAACATAAGATTACTCTTTTTCTTCAAAATCTAGCCAACTAAACTCATCTGTTCATTTTGGACAGAACGATCTTATCCGCTTTGTTTTGTCGCACATTTTCATTGAAGCATCCTTGCTCTTTCGTTTCGTACTGTCGTCCGTCTTTTTTTTTTGTCTTTTTTTTTGTCGGACAAAAAATCAAACTCAAGTACATTGCTCGATATTTTTGTGTCGTCTGCGCAAATTGCATACAAACCGTATTATAGTCTGTTGTCGTAATACTTGAGATCTCAACATTACAGACAGTATTCGTGCTTTGGTTATCCATCGCATTTTTATTTAAATAGTATAAATAATAATAGGACAGTTCCGTAAACATTAGAAAATAAGATAGATGAAGAAATAAGCATTTGTATCCGCTTAACAATTAGTATAACGACATTGGATATTTGACAAGTGCGTAGGGGACAAAGCCTCGTTCTGAAAACACCAGCCAATGAGTGAACGCATGTCAAGGCTGTTACTATGTATATATACTGCTAAATATAGCACACGGGTTTCCCGAGAAAATGTATCGACAAGCGTCAATAGCGACCGAGTTTAACCATTATATTTTTTTGACTTGATTCATTCATATGTGGATTTTCGGTGAAGTTTGTCCGATTTAGAACACGACCAGTCGGTCCAGCTAGCCTAGGACTTAGCTAGACCGAACCACCGATCTACTAGTGAATGTCGTTCGGTCGGTCCTTAATGTCGAACCCTGATATATGTAATGAATCCACAGTTTAAGAGTCTTTAGTTCCCAGCAGTCATCTTCTTGATTAAAACCGCATGCTTTCAGCGGCACAGTGAATGTTTCACAGCCGTGTTTTTTCTTGTTTCAAGATCTGTACATTCTCATAAACAAGACACCTGCAAAATATATGAGATAATTGTGATAAGGCTGTAATAGTATTTGATGCTTTAATCCCCTCAGTGCTGTAATCCTCAGACAATTGCCAGACCCATAAGTCTGAAACACTTCATTAGCTCTTTCTGTATATGTCATCTTACTTCCTCTCTAGACAAAAAATAGTGCCACAGACTTTAGTGGCCAGGAAGTTATCTGGCATATTAAATAAAATGTATGTGGTATATCACTGCATCATGAGTTCCAAAAGTTGTAGGCTTTTAACTGTTATAGTATTAGTATGAGAAATAGTACCCTCGGTTAGTCTGTCTGTAAGAGAAACTCTACCATTTTAAAGGTGCTATCCTACAGTTTGCCTCTGTATATAAGCCCTTATATAACAACGTTATTCACTGTTTGGGGGAATTTGGGCATAATCTCGACACAAACTCATAAATTAGTCTTAAGTAAGGACGACTGTACACTACTTATATTGATAGACCATACATATTGTGATAAAAATCACTCTAAAAGTTCATTCTTTCCAAATCTATCTTCAGTGATCTTTGGTAAAAATAGATATCGATGTTAGAGCTGACTACCCAGATGATGACGTAACATGATATCAAAAGTAGGCTGTCTTGTGGCTTTCTTATTTTTAAAAATAGCTTTCTCCGCAGCGTGGCTCAGATAGGAAATAACTGTTGGTAATGATGAGTGGGGATTTATTCTTCGCTGCTCACATATATATAGTGCATCAACGGACAGCATTTAGAATGACCTTTTCAGGTAACAAAAGCAAAAGAAATATTTGGTCTAAACTGTCGGACACAACCTTTAAACCAAGCATGGTAAAACAATTGTTTGAGACTCACTGATAATACAATGGTACAAGACATTAAGCCCTTAGCATTCTGTGTTTTGTTAAACCCCATGCTGAATTATAAGTTTTTATGGTTATATAATATATATTCATGTAATTTATTTTTTAAATCATTAATAGGGATTAAGCAGCAAATATATTATATCCTGATCAGACAGATTCCAGCTCCCCCAGCTGATCTGGATTTACATTTTATGCATAAACTTAATAAATACCGGACCTGGTAGTGTAATGTACAGGAGGCCTCAGGTTCGATCCCGGGCCGAGACATAACAAAGTGGTCAAAAATGGTAGTAATATAACTCTCTTGCTAATGCTCAAGCAAATATAAGTAGTTCCATGAATGGTTGGCCTGATGTCAGGATGATATGATTGGTGTGGCCAGGTGTTCACAGTGAAGGCAGCACTTTATTTGCTTCAATTGGATACCGTCTCCAGATAACTAAAAAACTGTTGGTGGGATGATCGACCCAATAAGCAAATTTAATAAATACATGATTTACAGGCTTAGATTAAAAGTATTTATAGGTCAGATGTGACAGAAGAAAATAAACGCATGTTGTATAGTGCACCATCATGGTTCAGTTAATAGGAGACATTCAGTCTTTTGCATGGTAAAACAACATATAAAGTCATCTTTGGCACACTGGAGCTTTATATTAAGCTTGTAGGAAGCACAGCACCTTTCCTGTTGTAGTAGTAACTGGGTGTTGTCAGTCAAAGGTATTTGACTTTAAAAAGAAATGTACATTGTATGTTACAGAATACATAATCATTTCTTTTACTGATAACATTTGTATGAGGCATTTGATCTGTTTGGTTAAGCATATTGAAACTTCTCTAGACATTGTTATATGCTCATTAGACTGAGAAACTCAACCCTTTCAGACCAAATATGCTGAAACATTTTTTATGATTTAGTTGTGTTTTATCCAAGACACAATGTAATCAAAGTTGATTAAATACAGTTTATTTGTCCCCTACCGGTGTTCACACCGGAGGGGACTACAGGTTTACCATCCGTCCTTCAGTCCGTCAGTCTGTCTGTCTGTCTGTCTGTCCGCTAAAAATCTGGATCCTTTGATAACTTAAAAACTATTAAAGCTAGGCTTTAAAACTTGGTATGTTAATAGGTAGCAATGTGTACAATATGCACGCGCAACATTTGGGTTGCTACCTTGAAGGTCAAGGTCACAGCAAGGTGACCTTGAAGCAAAATCGTGTCCGGCCCATAACTTTGTTTTTTGAAGTCGGATTTTAAAACTATTTTACAGAAATGATCACCATATTGAGATGATGTGTCACGAGCAAGAATTGGGTCGCTACCTTGAAGGTCAAGGTCACAGCATGACCTTGCAGCAAAATCGTGTCCGCTCAATAACTTTGTTATTTGAAGTCAGATTTTACAACTATTTCACAGAAATGATCACCATATTGAGATGACGTGTCGCGCACAACATTTGGGTCGCTACCTTGAAGGTCAAGGTCACAGCATGACCTTGTTGCAAAATCGTGAAGTTTTGGATAGCGGCATTCAGGTGCACTTACCTTAAATGATAGTGCATTAAGGTGCTCATACTTTAAATAAAGGCCAAAAATTGCAAATAATCAAATGATAGGGCCAAATTCACTCCTATTGACGTTGTTTTCAAAACATTGGAGACAAACAATAAGATCAGTTAATAATATAAAAACATGGCATATTGAAATGATGCTAGATAAGTTAAAAAAAACAGACAATTGGTCAAGTGTCCTTTGTTCAGGGTAAAAAGGGTGTCTGCTGTCCACAAATGACAGGTGTCCTTTGTTTACAGTTCAATTATAGAACGATTTTCCTTTGGGGAATATTGATGGGTCCATTGAAAGCAGGTGTCTGCTGTTCTCAGGTGTCCCTTAACTCAGGCTGACTTGTATATGTATCTGTAAATTTCCTTGTTTATTACTTCATTTTTAAGCCATAATTATACAAATACAGACTTCAACCTCAAATTAATTATAAATGGCAATAAACAGGAGCATATGATAATTAAAGAACTTTTTGAGGGACCGATAGGGGACTTCTGTATTGCCCGCAATACTATCAAATGCTTGTTACATGTGGCTAAGTGTTACGAGCAGAGAGTTATGTGAAAGAATAAATATTTGTTTGTGACATGTCATACCATCTTTAATCCATTTAATTTTAGGCATTCAATCTTTTTTGCCCTTTACTTGCTGGAAATCCCACTCACTCCCATTAACATAAAACATGACCCCCCTCCTAATGGTATTTCCATCTCGTGAAGAGTTTAGACAAAGACAAATGGGGAAACACTCTTTGAAGACAATTTTGATATTACTTTTGTTCAAGACACTATCTACACAAGAAAGAGGGGCACCAATGGCATAATGGTAGAGTCGCCGATTTGTAATTCCTCTGACTGCTGAGCCTCTCATAGCACAGGTTTGAGTCCCGTTCGGGGCAAAGGACTTATGTGAGAAAGTCTTCCAGCTGACTTGCGGTCTGCCGGTGGTTCTACCCAGACATGTGTCTAGGGTCTTCCTCCACCAAAAGCTGGACATAGCTATAATGATCATAAATGTTCGCTTCAATGTATTTCAAGTCAAACACCGGCCGCAATAGCATAAGTGGTAGAGTGTTGGGTTCAAACCCTAGCCGAGTCAAACCAAAGACTTTAAAGTTGGTAGAAGTGGCTTCCCGCCTAACAGTCGGGGCTAAGGGGACAGCATTACGCCTGACTTGTCAGTGTCAGTATTATGAACTGACCAGGTTCAGTACCTGGGCACCTTATAAGTGCCCCTGTGCTATAATGATAGAAATCTCGCTGCACAGTATCGGCAAATTGACACAAGAAAGAGCTAGGATGTGAGACATCCAAGGCACCATAGAAAGCATGCGCTTTAAACAAGAAGATGACTGTCCTGGGAACTAAACCCTCTCTTACACTGTCGATTAATTACATAAATATTTGATAATAACAAACCATAGCTCTGATACAAAGTAGAGTATTTTCTTCTTTGTTTTTCCTTATTCTTTGCTACATCTTTATTTACACACTGCTATGCTAACATCGGTAAACTTGTTTTCTTTTGTTAAACAATACTTTGCCAAACAGCTGTAAATTCCTATAAATCCTGGATACTTCTTTGTATAATTGCAAGTTACATATTATTGTTGTAAGCTACAATGTTAAAAAAATGGAATAGTCAATACTTTTCTATGAAAAAAGTCTTGCAGAACAGCTGCGATTTTCCTGTTTTTGCCAGCTTAATGTCCCCATAAAAAATGCATTCCATAAGAGGCACAGCTCTCCAGAGCGAAGCCAATATAAGATAGGTTGTAGTTACCATTGTAGTTTATTGTTGCAGGCATGATTTATGTGACAGAATAAACAGATATATGTGACATAAAACATCATTAGTATATTTAAGATCAGGCATTTATTTCTTTAAGACGCCCTTGGTTAATGCAGATTGTGTTCTCACAAGGCCATTGACATAATTCCAGTATGTAAGAAAACTGAACTAACAGTCTACCTGATATAAATGATTACTAAGATCAACCTTGAGAAAATATGGGAATATACAATTTCTGTTTAAATAGGATAATTCACATGGCAATTCCAAGCATTACTTGGTTTATCTTGACTACATAATCCCTCTGGATTCTTATACTTTAATGACATTAGAGAAGATGTATCTGTTCTCTGTTCCTGTTTGAAATTGATTTAGGAAGCTATGATTTTTATCTAAAGAGCCGGGTGATTACTCTAGATGAAGTGAAAATGGTTTGGTTTTGTCAGCTTGACATTTCTGTAACCTTGACACGTGGCACTATTTTCTGTATGGCTCAGGAAAGATGTATTATAAGCAAGCTAATGACAAAAATGTAAACAAGTTTTCATTTAAGGGTTATTGCCTCATAAAGCATGGCAAAACGACATCCTGGTAATTAATACTACCCTTTTGCTCATAATCATATTTGATACTTGGATTTTCTGTTTTTCCATCTTAAAGGTTGTACCTGACAATATGCATATGCATTTAACACTATCAAACCCTTGTTTGTTGAAATTTGGGCAAAGATTCTTGTTTGTTGAAATTTGGTCATAGATTTTTCCAAAATGCAATTTTAGTCTTAGTAAAAGATCTTTAACACCACCTCAATGGTATGACATTACAGTTAAAGAAAGAATGCTCTTAATCTTTGTTCTTTCCAAATCTTTCAATAAACACCATGTGGATTTCCAATTTATATAGATTTCTTGATCAGAGCCTTAAGCCTCATTATTTAAGTTTATATGGGCACTGTAGGTGGGCACATGGTTTAGTCTAGTTCCTTTGATTTAATGTAGATAACTTTGCTGATTTTGCTAAAATAGGCATCATTGGTGAAAGTGATTAAGAAAGTATGCTTCGCTTAATATATAGTTTTAATGCATCAATGAACAGCATTTAGCAGGACATTTTCAGGTAGCACTAATTTGGTTGCTTGAGAAATGTTTGATCCAAACTGTAAAAAAAAATGGATACAACATTAAATGTGCACTTTGAAATTAAAAAAAAGACTTTTTACACAAAAGCAACAAATGCTGTATTATGAAAATGATACATTGAAAATGTCTTATTGTGACCTTTTTATTGTGATTTTTAATCCCTACAAAAGAACATTTTCTTTAATATGAAAAGCAAATTAAACAAGATTTAAAAATATCTTAAAGAGTTTTAAAAATCTGATGTAAAGTGTGTATTTTGTCAGCTCCGACTTTTCCAAAATCATCTCTTGGATTTTGTCTGATTGGTAAATAGCTTGTTACATTTTCGTTTCTTTAGAGATGATGATTGTCTCTTTAAACGCAAGTGCGCACATGCTGTTGCATGTTATGTAGCCATTCATTCATACATGAGGATCTCTCACTGTGAGATGGAAACATGCACTTTTCTCGTTAATGAAAATTTTATGCCCCAACTAAGATTTGACATTAATACATTTTCATCAACTGCTTGTACAATGTACCTATTTAAAAATACACCCTAATGCAGGAGTTCATTGCCAGTGTTGTTTATATATTTACGACTAAAAAATTGAACTTTTTTTTTTATATAATTTGTAATGTTTACAGGAAGAAAAGTGAATAGGAATAAAAGAAATCATTTTTATCAAATGGCATACATGCAATGTTACAGCTCTGTAAGCCTGTTTAAGCACCCCAGTCATTCCTGTTGACATCTGATTTTTCCAAGTTGGTAACTGTTGTAGAACATTGTACAAGATTCATAACTCTGTTTAGCATTATTTAAAGAGTTATTGTCCTTTGTTATTTTTAATACTTAAATTTTGTCTGGAACATGACATAGAAACTGTAAAAGTTATCAACATGAAACTTCAGAGGTAGATAGATCACAATGAGGAGAAGTACAGCCTACTCTTTTTTTGCATAGTTTAGGAGTTACTTCCCTTCGTTACCTTTTATACTTTAATTATTTAAACACACATATTTGATAAAAAAAGAAGAAGAAAAAGCCCTTTTGGAACAAGCTTTTATTAGGAAAGCATCCATTGGTTCTACCAATTGCCCTGAACAATTCAATACATGAACATTCAAACTATAAGCAGCCACCCAAGGGCAGTCTAAAATTGGCCGCATATGACAAGTTGGCTGCTTAAAACAAAATATGACATTATTGTTTGTTTGCCTATTAATATGTGCATCTTTGTTTGTAGAAAAAAATTATTTACATAGAAGATCTACTACAAAGTGCTGTTCTTTCTCATAGATAATTAATACCAAACATAACTGCTTTTTAAATGTCAATGTTTGATTCAGAATGTCACAAGTGCCTCACTAAATCAAAGACAATAGCAGTTTAGTCACTTAAAGTAGAAAGCATACCATTTTAAATGTTTCACATAAACTTTGTTCTGAGTGTACCAAAGTCTTTGTCAAATTTTAGTTCCAGAATTTGACAAAAAGTGTACAAATATTCGGACAGCCAAAGTCCGGATGGTGCAAGTTTTTTACTCTTTATTAAGTAGTGTGTTATTAACAAAGTAAATAATTTTAAATATCATTCAAACAAGAGTTGTATAAAAAAAATAACCAAAAGTGTAACAATTTTATGCACTCGTAGTAATTATCATTCAATTCGATACTTTTAGAGTTAGCCGACACAACATAAGTCTTAACCTCCAGTAGCAAGAATTGATTATTTCCTGGCACATTCAGTAGATACCCTATTTAATTCTTGTTAATTGTCAATCCTCATAAAAAACAAGATACCAGCAATGCAATGAGTCTGATTAGGCAGTAATCTGATGCTACAATCCCACTAGTGCAGTAATCCTCAGACATTGACCAGACCCCGAAGTCTGAACACTTAATTAGCTCTGTATACGTCATTGCACTTTCTGTCTCGACAGAAAAATAGTGCAAATGATTTTTGTAAGCAAACATTATGTGAAAGAGTAAATATAATGTATGTGCACATCACTTCATCACTTTGTAAAATGAACTTTGTCTTTGTCATAACACTCAGTAATTCATTTACATAATGGGAGTGTAAGTCGACACTATAGCTGGGTGATGCACGATTGCAGCTAGATTGATAACAAAAGACATATTGGTACAACAGCACTTGCAGTTTTTTTTTGCATATATGTCAAAACTCATGTTTGACCTACTTACAAATTCTGATGCAATGTCAGCCTAAATAAATATTAAAAGCGAATTTCATTGTTAGAAATTTCAGATAATACTAGATACTGCATTGTGGATATTAAATGTCTCCCAGGAGAAACTTTCTTTTCAAAAGTGGGATGTGAGTCATAAATATCCAGCTATAATTCCCAACAATACTGTTGTACTGCATAAAACATGACACTTAATACACTTCATTATAAATTTAATCCTTATCAAATACCAAATATCAGATGTCAACAAGTTATTATTATTATTAGTGTCAGAAAATATATAATTGTTTGGTGTCTCATTTTGTTTTGTTTTTTCTTGTTAAAAAAAGTATCAGTAATTTGTGTTAATTCAAGCATCATCATTGCCACATTTCTTTCTTCAAAATATTTTTTGTTGAGTGTTGATTTTTGAATTCATGCTTTGAGCATTTGGATTTATATAATTATTATTTCCATAATATAACTTATCACTGAAATTACTATTATTATTAATAGAAAAGACAAAAAATACTGTTTTACAAAAAGAAATAAGCCACACATTCAATGTAACGCACATTCACGGAAATCTCCCTCCCTGGAACCCCAATCTCCCTCTCTGGGAGCCTAAGTCTCCCTCTTTGGGACCAAGGGAATATCACATGTCTGTATAAGTCGATGGCTTAGAGTGAAACTGGTCTAAGTGACATTTTTGTCAAATATCATTTTTTTGCTCGAAAGATTGAGTATTAATGAGATACATCTTCCATAAAAAAATTGACCTGATATTTGTAAATAAAAGGATTAAAATTGTAATTTGCACTAATGTTACAAGTAAATACCACATTTCTATTAAGAGCGAAACTGGTACAAGTACACTGCTACACTTGTAACAGTTTCGCTCTGAGCTAAAATGAAATAAAACCAATGTAACAAGTGGCTTTTTATATAAGTTGTGCATTTATTTATCATAAAGTATGTAATGTAAGGTAAAAGTCAATATATTGTACACACTTTACATTTTTAGGTACACATTTTACAACTATTTAAACCCTTGTCACTTGTACCAGTTTCCCACTGAATGTAGTACATTCTGATGCAGCTATTTTAAGTGTAACTGGTTTAAGTGCACTATGTGTTTTTTTGTGATGTCATCTTTATATAAATGACATCACAAAAATAGATCTTTGTAGATTATATGAAGCACTGTGATCTTGAAGAATGTGCTTCAAATTTATGCATTTTGTGTATTTTGTCCTGGAAAAGGGATCCTTTTCAAGAAGATACTGTGACAAGTTAATTGTGGTTCTTGCTCTGGTACGTATTTATTAAACTTGATTTCATTTCACTATTACTGAAGTCATTTGTATGTTTATAAATTTAAGTCACACATGTTTGTTTTTATTTCTTTTATTCATCTTAATTTACTTATAATTTGAAATTTAATGTTATCTATTTGTTTAAAATATTATAATAAAAAATATCAAAATTAAAAATAAGAAGTTTTAAAATTTGCTCTGTCCTAGATCTAAATTCCCATTTGCTTTGTACCATTCTACTTCCTCATTCATTTGATTAGCAGGTTGGCTGATAGCATAATAAATGTAGATATATTTTAATTACTACTTTTAAATTTAAATATAAAAACAACATGACACTTTCTGAAGTTGATAAGTCAATACTGAAGCTGCTACATATTGCAATAACTAATAATAACATTTCTACTCATAGAAAACAAGTAAAATGTGTAACTTTTTTATGTTTCAACATAAAAAGTGGAAGATAACTATCAAGCCTGTATAATTAAAAGTTATAAAATGACCCAACTTAGGACAATATTAATGTAATTATATGTTGTTCATTAATTCTTTACAGGCACATGGTGACAGTGAGCATATTTCTTAGAAACGGGAAAACAATTTGAATTAATGGCAGCTGGATGTGATAATTTAAAAGGTATGTTAAATTTGAGCCAATATGTTTCATTTGTTTTACAAAAATGCTTACTTTTAATCATAGTTTACAAAATTAATAAGTAAAAATATTTTAAGAAAAGCTAAATGTGTTAACTTTGTTTTTACAATAACTGAACAATAAACTAGATTTTAGCACTTTTAATATAGTAAAAATAACCTTTTTTTTTCTTTGCAGAATGAATTGTGTTTTAGCATCAACCCACCAGGGAGACACGAGGTTCACCAATGCTGGACAACAGTGTGCTGCCAACTGTTTGGCAGCTTTTGTGCAAGCAACACATCTGTCACCAAAACACTGGACATGTGAAATAATGGATAATATTCTTCAATCTGGTGACCAAATATGTGATACAGTTGGATTGCATAAGCTCTTATTAATAAGTGAATTACCACGGGTAATTGACAATCAAAAGGTGACTTTATTGTCATCCTATAGTGGAACAGTTGACACAATATCATCAGAAGCACCATTTTACAGTCTTGATGATGCTTTAGGATGTTTAAAAAGGTTTTGTTTTGTTACTGTAGGCTTTTATACAGTGGCTGTCATGAAGTTTGAAAATGAATCCTTCTATGTGTTTGATCCTCACAGCAGAAATGATTGTGGAATGGGAACTGCTAATGGCACTGCAGTTCTTACCGAGCATAGCTCAATAACAAATGTAGTTGTCTTTTTAAAACACCTAACATCAACTTTATTTTCTAATATAAAACAACTATTTAAAATAATTCATGTCTCCTTGATGCCATTGTTTGTAAATGATGCATCAGATTCATCGTCTGATGAAGGAGAGTTTTCAGGGTTCTCAACAATGAGTGATGGCGAATATTGTTGTAGACTGTATTTGATAAATGAAAATAGATCAGTCATCTTAAACAAAATTGAAAATGACTACAATAATTGTAGTTCTATGAGTTCAAGTGAGCAAAGCCAGGCAAGTGAGACAGATGAAAGAAGTGATTTGATAGAAGATAATGCAGTTGTAAGTGGAGAGCATGTTGGGGTTGATGTTGTTGGTGATGGAGTTGTCAGTGGAGAGAATTTTGGGATTGATGTTGTTGATGATGGAGATGTCAGTGGAGAGCATGCTGGGAATGTTGTTGTTGGTGATGGAGTTGTCAGTGGAGGGCATGCTGGGGTTGATGTTGGTGATGGAGTTGCAAGTGGAGAGCATGCTGGAGTTGATGTTGGTGATGATGGAGGTATCAGTGGAGAGCATGGTGGGGTTGGTGTAGATGATAGACCTGTCGGTGGAGAGAACTTTGGGGTTGGTGTTGTTGATGATGGAGATGTCAGTGGAGAGCATGGTGGGGTTGGTGTAGATGATAGACCTGTCAGTGGAGAGAATTTTGGGATTGATGTTGTTGATGATGGAGATGTCAGTGGAGAGCATGGTGGGGTTCGTGTAGATGATAGACCTGTCGGTGGAGAGAACGTTGGGGTTGGTGTTGTTGATGATGGAGATGTCAGTGGAGAGCATGGTGGGGTTCGTGTAGATGATAGACCTGTCGGTGGAGAGAATTTTGGGATTGATGTTGTTGATGATGGAGATGTCAGTGGAGAGCATGATGGGGATGATGTTGGTGATGATGGAGGTGTCAGTGGAGAGCATGGTGGGGTTGGTGTTGTTGATGATGGAGATGTCAGTGGAGAGCATGCTGGGGTTGGTGTAGATGATAGACCTGTCAGTGGAGAGAATTTTGGGATTGATGTTGGTGATGATGGAGGTGTCAGTGGAGAGCATGCTGGGGTTGGTGTTGTTGATGATGGAGATGTCAGTGGAGAGCATGGTGGGGTTGGTGTAGTTGATAGACCTGTCGGTGGAGAGAACTTTGGGGTTGGTGTTGTTGATGATGGAGTTGCAAGTGGAGAGCATGCTGGGGTTGGTGTTGTTGATGATGGAGGTATCAGTGGAGAGCATGGTGGAGTTGGTGTAGATGATAGACCTGTCAGTGGAGAGAACTTTGGGGTTGGTGTTGTTGATGATGGAGATGTCAGTGGAGAGCATGGTGGGGTTCGTGTAGATGATAGACCTGTCAGTGGAGAGAATTTTGGGATTGATGTTGTTGATGATGGAGATGTCAGTGGAGAGTATGGTGGGGTTCGTGTAGATGATAGACCTGTCGGTGGAGAGAATTTTAGGGTTGGTGTTGTTGATGATGGAGATGTCAGTGGAGAGCATGGTGGGGTTGATGTTGGTGATGATGGAGATGTCAGTGGAGAGAATTTTGGGGTTGGTGTAGATGATAGACCTGTCAGTGGAGAGAACTTTGGGGTTGGTGTTGCTGTTAGAAAAGAGAATTTTGGGGTTGGGGTTGATGGCAGAGCTGTCAGTGGAGAGAACTTTAGGGTTGGTGCTGATGACAGCGTTGTCAGTGGAGAGAATTTTGTGGTTGATGTAGATTATGGATCTGTCAGTGGAGAGAACTTAGGGGTTGGTGTTGCTGTCAGAATAGAGAACTTTGGGGTTGGGGTTAATGACAGAGCTGTCAGTGGAGAGAAATTTGGGGTTGGTATTGATGACAGATTTGTCAGCGGAAATAATTTTGGGGTTGATAAGAGTGTTGTCTGTGGAGAGAATTTTGGAGTTGGTGTTGATGACATAGTTGTCAGTGGAGAGAATTTTGAGGTTGGTGTTGATGATGGACCTGTCAGTGGTGAGAATTTTGGGGTTGGTGTTAATGACAGAGTTGTCAGTGGAGATATAAATAATAATAGCGTAAATGTTTTTAACCAAATCACACAAAGTGAAGAGTATATGATAGACGAAACTTTAAACAAGCTTGACAATTCAACAGTAATTTTGGATTCCATAGATATAGAAAGGTTTGTAGATACAGACAGTGATACAATCAGTTATACAGTGTCTGATGAAGATAATGAAGACAATCTTCCACTTAGCTTTGTGGCAAGGAAAGCAAATGCCTACAAAAAACATAAACACCAACAGCAATGCACCAATTCAACCATTACAGAAACTATAGGCCTAGATATGCACCAGTCAAAGCAAAATGAAGCAGAAGAAACACCTGTGTTTACAGGAAGGGGAAGAAAGCGGCTAAGAAATGAAGAAAATTGGAAACGAAAGATAGCAAAACGAAGAAGAAACGAAGGAAAGAGTTATATTGATAAAGTTGGTAAAATAAGAAAAGAGAGAGCTTTAAAGCCACCTTGTGGATTTCAATGCAGATACAAGTGTAGGTCGACATTGCCTGAAAGTGAAAGAGAAAAGCTATTTCACACTTTTTGGGATCTTGGTTGTCTATCCAAACAAAGACAATTCATTCTTAAGTTCACATCAAAGGAGTGCAAGTCAAAAGGTAGAAAGAAAATACTTTCCAAAAGAAAGTATACATTTAAATACATGCTGCCAATTTTAGGCACACAAAATGTTGTTCGCGTCTGTAAGGTTTTCTTTCTGAACACATTTGGTGTATCTCATCGTTATGTTACAACATCTCATGAAAAGACAGATTTACCTGGTGTCATAGGAAAAGATAATCGCGGTTCTGCTGAAGGAAGTAGGGCAAATAAAACCAGCCAAGAAGAACTAGAGCTTGTGAGAGAACACATTAAGTCATTCCCAACTGTGGATTCTCACTACTGTCGAAAAGACTCTAACAAGGAGTACTTAGACCCTTCATTGAGCGTTGAAAAGATGTACACTTTTTACAACACACATTGCCAGGGAAAAGGTTTTCATCCTGTCAAGATCAACATTTACAGGCAGATTTTTAATCATGAGTTTAACTTGGGTTTCCACAAACCTGTAAAAGACCAATGTGATTTGTGTTGTTCTTTCAGAAATGCATCAAACAAAGAAAAAGAACAACTTACCGAGGTATATGAAAGTCATATCAAAAACAAGATTCTAGCAAAAGAGAACAAAGATAATGATAAAGAATTAGCTAAATGCACACCAGATGTCACTGTAGCATGCTTTGACTTGGAGCAGGTTTTAGTAACTCCAAAAGGCTTTGAGTCTTGTCTGTATTACAAAAGAAGATTAAGCACATACAATTTAACCATTTACAATCTAGGAAATAAAGAAGTACATTCATGTATTTGGAATGAAACAGTTGGTGGAAGGGGAGCTAATGAGATTTGTTCATGTATTTTTAAGTTCATAGAGCAAAAGAGCAAACAGGGCTGCAAGAAATTTATTTTTTATTCTGACAATTGCTTTGCACAAAACAAAAATAAGTATTACTTAACAACTCTTTGGTATGCCTTAAACAAGTTCAAACTGACATCAATTCATCACAAATATCTTGAAAAGGGCCACACTTTTAATGAGAATGATAGTGTCCATGCTGCAATTGAGAGGGCTTCTAGACATACATGTGTCTATACAACATCTCAGTGGGCGGCTATTGTCCGAGCAGCAAGACCAAAATTGCCATACATTGTCCATGAAATGTCCCTGAATGACTTTTATGATTTCAAACACTTGTCACAGTGTTTCAAAAACTTTGACATGAATGTAAACAAAAGTAAAGTTTACTTAAGTGAGGTCAGAGCGCTCTGTTTTGATGGTGAACATTCTCACAAGTATTTTTACAAGCACAGGTATGATTTATCTGAGTTCGAGAGCGTAGAATTTTTCAGCAAGGGACGTGCAAGTCGCACAAAAGAAACAGTTCCTTGCGTGGAATCAATTCAGCTAAGACAAGCACGGCACGATGGAATACCTATTGATTCTAATAAGTACAATGACTTGATTTCTCTCTGCATTCAAGACATCATTCCAAGGCCACATCATGTCTTTTACGCCTTGTTGCCACATGAGGAACAGGTTTAAGAGCTTAAGCTTAGCAATAAAAATAAGAAAGAAAAGTAAAAATCACTGTAAATATTTTATTACCAGTATTTAGATAACTTAGTCACTAATTGTTCATATTCTAGTAATATAGTTTAAAAATTGTTGATTGGTTCATGCCTGTTTTGAGTGACTGTAATTCTGAAATACACGTCTTTTACAAAAAGGTGAGAATGTGTTCAGATCTTATTATGAGTGACTTGTTTTGATCTGTATTAATTATATTGGTTCAATCTCCAGTAACATAGGTGGAAAACTAAAATTATACTGTGTTCAAATGTTAAATCGATTACTGATTGGTTTATAATTATTAACTTTTGCTTACTTGACTATTATATTGGTAAAAAACGTCTTGGCATCAATGGTCCTGCATATATAGATGTAACCAATAACTAAACTAAATATGAATTGTAAGCAAATGTTGCAGGTTATAACTGTGAATGTCCCACCAAAACATTTTTGTTGTATGAAGAAAGTATGAATTTCCTTAATATATACTTAAAAGACAAGTAAAATAAATATCTAATTATTTTGTTTTGTAATAAAATAAAGCAAAGAAAATTGTGATTCATTTTTGTTCTTTTTCTTTACACATTTAACATGATCTTTTAAATATGTATGATCGAAACATGCCATATCATAGAGTGGTATACATAATGCATACAAATATATAAAAATATATTTTCCTATATCAAATATGTAACTACCATGTAACATTTCCCACTAAAATTATCACTTAACTCCTCAAAGATCCTCAGCAAGATACTTTAAAAGCCTATTTAGCACTATTCCATTTAAGACTCTTAAAAATAACTCTTAAAAACTCTTAAATACTTTAAACATACATATAATAATACAATCATTGAACAGTAATTTACCAATAGTCTAATTTTGTGATGTATATCATGAGCAATTACTTAGTTCTATTTCATTTAAAATTAAAGTGTTTGTTGTGTTTATTGGGTTTATTATCCCACCAACAGTATTTCAGTTATCTGGAGATGGTGTCCACTTGAAGCAGAAACAGTGCTGACTTCACTGTGTATAGCATGCCGTGAACACCTGGCATGATACCACACCCAGTCACATTATCTTGACACCGGGCCAACCAGTCATGGAACTACCCTTATATTTACTTGAGTATTAGCCAGGTAGCTATACCACTACCATTTTTAACGTCTTTGGTATGTCGTTGTATGGGATCGAACTCAGGGCCTCCCGTACCTGGAGCTGGTGCTCTACCAATTGTGCTAACAGGTCTGGTTAAAATATTAAAAGTGATATCCAGAAACTACTTTAGTAAGGTTGCATGCACAGGTGCTAGTATCATATAAAATAAATTTCTACCTTATACTAATTAGTATAAGGTAGAAATTTATTTTTATATGATACTAGCACCTGTGGTTGCATGTGTGCTTTTGGAAGGGACCTGGGTGCTAAGATTTTTAAAAAAAGTAATGTACCTCACCTCTCCTCAGTATAGAGATCACCATATTGTAAAAATCATTATAAAGAGAAATTTCTTTCCTGAAAATATTGCATTGTTGGGGAGGCAACACTATTATAAATACTGTAAAAAATAAAAAAAACAATTTCATAATGATTTGATATGCAAAAGGATACTGGCCTATGTACCTAAAAAATGTGATTTTCAGTGCGAAACTGGTATAAGTGACACAATTTATTTAAAATTGGGGATGTTTTGAAAAACTAACATAAAAAATGTTTAGTACAAGAAAGCATAAAGAGAAAGTAACATGATTTTCATTGTTTGGTCTAAATAAAATGCACTTGTTACACTTTCGCAATAAAATTTATACGTTTTTTTTTCTAATATTTAACTGCGAAACTGGTCCAAGTAACATTTTCTTAAATATCTCAAACTGAATTAGGTCTTTATTGTTTTTTGAAAACTGTATCAACATAAATGGCAGTTTTACAAGTATAACTGTAATTTAAGGGTATTCTATTATGAATGTAGCAATTGAAACAGTTTTTTCCTTCTCCTGAAAAATTTAGAAAAAGAGACTTAGACCAGTTTCCCTCTAAGCCATCGAAGTGCTGCTTTTCAAAGAAAAAAAGTGAATATTTTTTTCATAATCCTCTTAGTAGTGTGGGCATTCATAATTTCTTGGAAGAGGCAAGTCATGTACTTCTCCATAATTCATAGATAATAATTATGACTAGCATATATTTTGTCATTCTATTTGTATTTTATAAACCAGAGTATTTTGTTAATTGTTCCTTTTATTAGACATGGTTCATGGCAATGCATCGCATTATAGCAAAATAAGTCAGTGAAACAAAATCATTAATATTGTTTGCTTTGTATAACATGTATTGATATTGCATAAAATCTGTTTAAACAAAATTTTTTTGTACTATGCATTAATTGTCTACTCATCTATGACCTCCACCTGGGTAAAAAAATAGTGTAAGTTTCTTAAAGCAAATTAAGGTCTCTTTTACTCATTGTGTCTTTTTTTTGTTTAAATAAATTTTATCTTCCCTGCATTTACTGTCAGACTGATCAACAACCGGCAATCCATAAAGCAGCGGCTCCTGGTTTGGAAGGCCTAGGGTTTGATACCAAAGTTGTTTAAAATGGTAGTGGTATAGCTCCCTTGCTAATGCTCAAGCAAAATAAAAGGGTAGTTCCACAACTGGTTGGCCCAGTGTCAGGATAATGTGACTGGGTGTGATATCTTGCCAGGTGTATATGGCATATTCTAGACAGTGAAGGCAGCACTATATCTGCTTCAACTGGACAGTTTTCAAATAATTGAAATACAGTTGGTGGATTACTAAACCCAACAAACTATTCAACACAAATAAATAATGTTAAGGAAAACAGTGTATCACCAAATTGGCCAGTTCCTGCTTATCGCCAGATCGGACAGCCCCTGCGTATAGCCAGATCGGCCAGCTCCTGTGTATCGCCAGATCGGCCAGCTCCTGCATATCACCAGATCGGCCAGCTGCTGTGTATCACCAGATCGGCCAGCTCCTGCATATCACCAGATCGGCCAGCTCCTGCATATCACCAGATCGGCCAGCTGCTGTGTATCACCAGATCGGCCAGCTCCTGCATATCACCAGATCGGCCAGCTCCTGCGTATCACCAGATCAGCCAGCTCCTGCGTATCACCAGATCGGCCAGCTCCTACGTATCACCAGATTGGCCAGCTCCTGCGTATCACCAGATCGGCCAGCTCCTGCCAATCACCAGATCAGCCAGCTCCTGCATATCACCAGATCGGCCAGCTCTTGCTGTGAGCTGTCTGATTAGGATCTGCACTATTGGCATATTATCATCACAATTTATTATGAAATTTCAAGAAATGACTATGAATTTAGTATTGGTTATTAAAATTTTAGATTGATAACGTGCATTTTCTCTTATTATGTGCTTCATATTTATTTTGCCAAGAAAAAAAGCCACACTGTAAGAAAATTTCTGTAAGAACATGGACATTTTGCTTGTCAAACCATGTAAATAAATGGTAAACTCTTTGTATTTAATAACTTAGAATTGCCCCTTCTGTTTTCTGGAACACTAATTAATTAAAAAAAATTCTTTCCTGGCAAGTTAATACTGAATGCTTTTTAAATTAATCTTTCAAAATATAGGACTTGGATTTCATTGTCTCAAGACAATTTTTTTTATTTGTGTGTTGTATAGAACTTGTCATGTGCTTGCTTAATTTTCTGAACACATTAAGAAAAGCAACATTTGAATATCAGTTACAGCCGCAATTAAGCCACTGGTTTAAGTGATCTTTTTTCTTTGCTATCAACATTTTCTTCAACATTTTTTTTGTTTAGATCGGTGTAGAACAAACTCTTGCAAAATTTCTTCGCTTCATACTAGAATTAGTGGACAAAATCCCTCCTGTAGATTTTCAAAAGTGGACAAAATTCCTTCTGTATTTTTTTTTAATATCTCTAGAAGTTGTTTTTTCATAAATAAATCTCATGTCATTATAATTAACATACAAGACTTATTTGTACTTACCAAATACAAGAAGTTGCAAAATGTGAAAAAATTGCCGGATGGTTGATTTTGTCCATCTTGCAAAACTTTAGGAGGGATATGTTTAAAAAGAACACAAGTGAATTGGTTCAAGAGGATTTTGTCCATCCCCTGTTAAGAGCTGATTTAGGAAGCTAAAATTCTTTTTGTTGTGACATATTTGATTTATCTAAAAAAAACTAGAAAGATTTGGGTTTTGTCAGCTTGAAATATATCCCTGATGTTGGCATCTGACACTATACTTCTGTCTCTGGAAAGATTTACTTTGCAACCTTGAAATAAATTGACAAATACATCTTTTTGAGGTATGTCTATAAAGTAGTATTGCTTTTTGTGGTAATTGAAAGATTTTGGATCAAAGGTGGTATCCGACAGTTTGCCTATATTAAATACATGAACCAATATCTTACTACTGTTTTGGGGAATTTGGTCATACTTTTTGCATAAACCCATACTTTAGTGTTTATAAAGACGATTTTGAACATTAACTTTATTGTTAGACTGTGCTGTGTTGCAAAAAGAATACTCTAAATGTTCAGTCTTCCCAACTCCATAAAAAGTGTGATAGTGGTCTGTGCTAAAAAAAGATTTATGTCAAAGTGGATTACAAAAGTAAGTTGTCACATGGTTTTCTAAGTTTATAAATAGCTATCTCTGCAGCATGGCTTGGATAGGAAACACCTGTTTGCAAAGACGAGTGGGGATTTATCCATGACTGTTCACACAAATCTTTGGCATCAATGAACAGCATTTTGCAAGACCTTTTCATATACAATGACTTACTTGGTTATTTTAAAAAAAAAATTTGGTCCAAACTGTCGGATACCAACTTTAAGACAATGAAACAGTGTTAGGAAAGAGTACTTGAGTTCATATGTCATTTTTGACTTTCAATATTTTTAAGTTTCATTCGTAAACCATTTATTGTACAAATTTTTAAGAATTGTTCAAAATTAAAGGAAATTTCTTAATTTAAGTTAGAAAAAAATATCTTGGATTCTTTATGGAAATGACGACAGTTTTGCCATCTTTATGTTCATTTCTTTAACAAACATTCTCTACAAATACCTCCCTTCAGAAATTGTTCACTGTTGATAACTGTTTTCATTTCCTATTATTTGGAGAACAATTATTTTACCTTAAATAAAAGTGCATACGGATGCATGTTAGTCTGGCCTTGTTAGAAGGAACAATGCAGTGTTAAAATTACATCAACAGACGTGTGACAAATATAATCCCTAAACTTGCTTCTTTTGTTTATAACCTTTACTAAACACTTACTAAACTTAGATTCAGGCAAACAAAAATTCAAACAAAACTAGACATATTACCAGAGACTCATCAGCAAATAGTGTAGATCCTGATAAGACAGGGAGCAAACTGATCTGGATCTTCACTATTTGCCTAAATATGTGTGATAGACCAGTGTTAAGGTAAGTGTTAGTTACCCAACACACAAGGCTCATAGAATCAGTGGTAGACACTCTCTAAGCTTTAGTGTTAGTTACCCACCACACAAGGCTCATAGAATCAGTGGTAGACACTCTCTAAGCTTTAGTGTTAGTTACCCACCACACAAGGCTCATAGAATCAGTAGTAGACACTCTCTAAGCTTTAGTGTTAGCTACCCACCACACAAGGCTCATAGAATCAGTGGTAAACACTCTCCAAGCTTTAGTGTTAGTTACCCACCACACAAGGCTCATAGAATCAGTGGTAGACACTCTCCAAGGTTTAGTGTTAGCTACCCATCACACAAGGCTCAAAGAATCAGTGGTAGACACTCCCTAAGCTTTAATGTTAGTTACCCACCACACAAGGCTCATAGAATCAGTGGTAGACACTCCCTAAGCTTTAGTGTTAGTTACCCACCACACAAGGCTCATAGAATCAGTAGTAGACACTCCCTAGGCTTTAGTGTTAGCTACCCACCACACAAGGCTCATAGAATCAGTGGTAAACACTCTCCAAGGTTTAGTGTTAGCTACCCACCACACAAGGCTCATAGAATCAGTGGTAGACACTCCCTAAGCTTTAGTGTTAGTTACCCACCACACAAGGCTCATAGAATCAGTGGTAAACACTCTCCAAGGTTTAGTGTTAGCTACCCACCACACAAGGCTCATAGAATCAGTGGTAAACACTCTCCAAGGTTTAGTGTTAGCTACCCACCATACAAGGCTCATAGAATCAGTGGTAAACACTCTCCAAGGTTTAGTGTTAGCTACCCACCACACAAGGCTCATAGAATCAGTGGTAAACACTCACCAAGGTTTAGTGTTAGCTACCCACCACACAAGGCTCATAGAATCAGTGGTAGACACTCCCTAAGCTTTAGTGTTAGTTACCCACCACACAAGGCTCATAGAATCAGTGGTAAACACTCACCAAGGTTTAGTGTTAGCTACCCACCACACATAGCTCATAGAATCAGTGGTAGACACTCTCTAAGCTTTAGTGTTAGCTACCCACCATAAAAGGCTCATAGAATCAGTGGTAAACACTCTCCAAGGTTTAGTGTTAGCTACCCACCACACAAGGCTCATAGAATCAGTGGTAGACACTCCCTAAGCTTTAGTGTTAGTTAACCACCACACAAGGCTCATAGAATCAGTGGTAGACACTCTCTAAGCTAATCTAATGACTTAATGTCAAAGAAGCAAGAAATACTACTAGAAACTGAGTAGCAAATATTGCAGATCCTGATCAAAGAGCTTCCAACCTGGAGCCTAAGTCTCATCTTGTCTTGCTAAGCTGTCTGAGATTTGTTTTGATTTTACGTTACATTGACCCAATCATAGAAAATATTGGTGACATCTGGCTGTTATTGCTAGAGGAAGACTTCAGACAAATGACTTGGTACAACCACTGACACATTTTTAGTGTTAACCAGCAACCATACAAGAAAAGCATTGATGCGAAGCATCAAAGGGCGACGCAACAATTAAAATTAATATTTATTAGAAACTTAGAGATGACTGATTTAAATTATTAAGTGAACATTAAAATCACTGGTATAATAACTTACTTCTGGTATATAAGGCTACATTGTACTAATAGGTACAATCCTAAAAAAGGGACACACATGTCTTCATTAACAAGTATAACCGTCAGATGTACATTCATGTTTAAAAATTTAGAAGTAAAATACCTCGTTTGCATGGAAGTTACAAACAAAGAATAAATACAAATAAATATAAAAAGAACACCATTTATCGAATGTTGAGAACGTGTAAATCGCGGAACTTCTGAAATTCAGAATACCTCGCCCATTTTCGCTCGCCTATTCTCTAGCGAGAACGAGAATGGCCGAGGAGATCCGCTCGCAAGTGCATTTTTATAGCGTCGCCAATAACTGATCAATGATCCTAATCAATAATAAAAAATAATTGTTATTGATCAATATTTTTTGCCTGTTTAAATGTTTGTTTTGTTATATTTATTATTAAAAAAAAGAAAAAAGTCTCAGAAAAAAAACAAACTTGACTGGAACGGGATTCGATCTCTGGAGACCGGTAACATCAGAACAAGTCAAGAACCACTGCGCTATTCCACGATTGCAATCGGAGCGTGAGTAAAATTGATATTTAGTACAATGTGCCACTACAGACATAGAGAAATAGAGAAAATAGTAAATTTTAAACGAATAGCCATAAGTTTTCATAAGATTTATAAACATATTAATACAAAGAACAACTTTACATATAATATAATAATGCTGCAAACTCGCTATAGTTATATTTACAATAAAAAGAATGCCATTTACCGAAATAGGACCCGTACGTTGGGAATGTGTAAATCGTGAAACTTCCGGCATTCGGAACACCTTTTCCATTTTCTCTCGATCATTCTCTAGCTAGAACGAGAATGTCCGAGGACATCTGCTTGCATTTGCAAATTTTTCAGCATTCCATATATAGGCGGTGCGCTCCAGCGCGTCGCCAATAATTAATTGATCTGACCATTGAAGATATTATACATCCAGTCAGCTTTGTTTGGGTTACACAATAGGATCTGATCAGGAAGTGCACATTTGCAATAAATTGTTGTTGCAGTTGATGGTGTTTTTTATTAATCATGTCATGTGTCATTTGGCACTACTTTTCAAACAATTCCATCTGGCAAATTAAAAGTATTTTATGATTAGCCTATAAACCTCCTCTTTGGCAATAATAATGTAACAATGATAACAATGTAGTTCCTTGTTTGTGTCATTTTATTCAAATTTTGTCATACAAAACTAGTTGCCGACTTGTAATTCCTCTGACTACAATTTCACCACATGGGTTCGAGCCCCCATCGGGGCAAGGGGCTTTATGTGGGAAGGTTTTCCAGCTGACCTGCAGTGCGCTGGTGGTTCTACCCTGATATTTGTCTAAGGGTCTTCCTCCACCAAATAGCTGGATGTTGCTGTAATGGTCATAGCAGGCGCTTCAATGTATTTCAAAAACAAGAAGATAACATCATACAAACTTTTGAAGTATAATTACCTGGAAGACCTTTCAAGCTGAAAACTTTATGAGTTTGCTACAAAAATGGATTTTAACTCAGCTCTGAGAGTGAAGAAAATTTGTATACATTATTTTAACTTTTATCTATGTATCACAAGACTTGGTAACTTAATTAGTTCAATTGGCCCCTGGTTTGATCCTTGGCCGCGACGAACCAAAGACAATAAAAAAGAATAGTTGTATAGATCTCCAGTTAATGCTCAAGCCAATATAATGGTACACTGTACATTGTAGTTCCACATCTGGACAGTCTGGTGTCAGGATTATGTAACTAGGAGTGGTATCATGCCAAGTGGTCAAGATTAGACAGTCTGGTGTCAGGATTATGTAACTAGGAGTGGTATCATGCCAAGTGGTCAAATAATGTTATACAGAATGAAGGCAGCACTATGTCTGCTTCATGTGGATACCATCTCCAGAGGACTGACTACTTTGGTGGGACGATAAACCCAATTGACAAATCATATTTGTTAACTAAATGTTTCCTTGTCCGTTATTAGATTAGATCAGTCCCATGCTTTGTACTTTGTATTATATATGTATTAAAATGGACAAGAAGTTAGTTTTTCTGATGGAGACCAACATTTGTAGTTCAACACAATTAGGACTGGGTATGTTTTATATTAATGGATTAAATGGTGTTTCTAGCAAGTAAAGGGTTAGCCTAATGTTTGTGTACCATATATGTACATGCAACTTTGCCTGAGTTAAGACCTGTTTCACCTTGTAAATCTTTGCTTCAAAGTGACTATAACTTTTTAATGAAAACCAAACCGCAATAAAAAGCTGTAAGAGCAAGGATATCTTGATCATCAGGCCATTTAAATAAATTGCTTACCCATTATTTGATTGATCAAAATGTTACCGTCTATACTCTGATGCACTTATCACTTATATGGAATGTATTTCTTATTCTTCCTGTACAAATACTGAAAGCTTTTAAATGAACCCTTCAAAATATGGGACATCGATTGCAGTTTCTCAAAATAGATTTCTTTATGTGTACAATATAAAAGAATGTGTTAAATGTATGCCAGCCACTTTGTGTAAACACATGGCTGCATTTATTGCTATGTTTTCAGATTTACACTACTTAGACATTCTTTGAACTTTGACATTTTTGCCAAAACAAAACACAAATCATTTGAGTTAGGATAGAAGCTGGTACAAATTTTGGTGTATATTCTGTAAAATGTAGCGATTCAGTCTTCACAGGTTTTGTCACTGGAGCCCGTGATTTCATTTATGTTTTTTTATCTTCAATTGTTTAAGGTCTTATACGACTGTTTGGACCAATTTATTTCTCTCATGCAATAAAATAAGTTAACTTAACCAGATAAAATCTTGAGAAATACTTTTTATTGGTGCCCTACAACCATTTGAAAAGTAATGTATGACACTCAACTTGTCATTACAAAAATGTATTTCCTGTCTGAGCCACACCGTATAGCTAGCTATTTGTAAAATACCAAAAAACCACATGACCACTTATTGTGTTAGTGTTCAAAAATCATCTTAATTTGGACTTATGTATGAGTTTATGAAGAAATTATGCCTAGTTCCCACAAAACATGGTTAAAGTTGTGTTATTTGTATTTGGTTAAGGCAGTCTTTCAGATACCCCTCATAACAATATTACTTAGATAGAAATATTTATTTCAGCTTCAGGTACTTGTTTGAAACTGAGTTAGAAATCTAAAACTTGTCATGTGAGAGATATAGGTTATTTATCTAAAGAAAATCAGGATTGTTTGGTTTTGTCAGCTTGACATTTTCCTTTCACTGGTATGTGGTACTGTATTCCCTACACCACAAAACAGATTTACTGTACAAGATTGGAAAGATTGACAACAGCATTAGAGGTCTTGGTATGTTTTGGCTGTTGAACATTGCTGCATCTTGTCATTTTTTATGCTTAAAAGAATCACCCTGTCAAGAGTGCATACAGCTCCAATACAAGACACTGGCATTCAACTGACTGCTTCAAATGAAACAACTTGAAGGCCACTCTTGACAAAGATTTGCCTTAAAAGGACTCATTTGCTATAATGACAAAACATTTGAATAATCTTTTTTAGGTGAAAGGCATAATAGTGAATTGCTGTTCTAAATTCAAGACATTGGAATTCAATTGACTGTTTTAAAAAAAATGAAAAAGTTTTAAGACCACTATTGACAAAGATTTGCCAAAAAAGGACAAGTTGTGGCCCAATGGCTCGAATGTTAACACAAACAAGAACAAACTTGCTTGTATTGTTTGCCCTCTGTCAAACTCACAAGCATAGCTTTGACAGCAAGGCTGCATAATTTCTCAAGCTCAATATTGAATTGCTGTTTCAATTGAAAGAGTATTTCAAGGAAGATTAGTGAGTTAATTTTAGGTTGGTTTTAACATGGTGGGACAAATATTTGGGAGATTTGAAGAGAATTGGTTTTAAATGAAACTATTTTAAAATGAATGTCAGTAATGGTTTCAACAGAACTGTCTGGTAGAAATGTAAAGTGTCGTTAAATTGCTGCAGTTAACAATGAATGCATTGCATTTCAGCACAAATAATATCAACTAGAGTCGGTCTGTTCATTATTTTGTTCTAGGAATAACTCCAAAACCATTGAACATTAAAGTTGACTGCTCAATAGAGTTTGATATGTAGAATTGCACAAGAATCATTGGGTTTTGACTGGCATATGTTCCTGTTTCCAACATCATCCTAGAGCAAAACCAAATTCTACCAATTCCTTGTATTAGCATGGAATGGTACCAAAATATTCAGTTTTCGAATGACACTGGGTACTTCAGGGCCGCGTCACTTATTGTTTTTTCATTTTTTTAATAATAAAACCTTTGATCATATTGATGAAGAATCTAAGTTTTTTTTCTTTTATAAACAAAGACTTTTTCTTAAGTTATAAAATATCTTCTTAGATGTAAGAAATTTACTTAAATTCCATTAATAATACCATTAAATCTATATAATTTATGAAGATTTTTTTCTAAAATTTGGTAAATTTTTAGTTTTAGTAAGAAAAAATAACTAAGACTATGAATAATACTCCAGCACAGTAGTACAATAAGTACCAAAGACCTCAAAACCACTCAGTATCAATTATATGTATATGTGATACTTTTTCATGTTCTTCAGGATTGAAGATGGACTGGTCTAACTGTGGGAAGTACCTGGCTGTGGGAGGCTTTACCAGACAGCCCAATCTCCAGTGCCAAAATGAAATCCACTTCTACTCACCAGGAGGGGACTTAACTCACACAGTCTCTGTGCCATCTCAGGTAAATAGGGGTGAGGATAACTGGTCCTCTGCATTGTTTTTATCATTATGGATTTTTTGGTAACAGGAAGTACCGTATTTTCTCACTTATAAGACAGGGATTTTTCTCAAAATTTCATATTCAAAGTGTTTGGCTCATAATATAGGCGGGGTCTAGTGACCTGACAAAAAGTTTTCACATTGTTTTGGGGCAAAGCATACCACATAAACTTGTAAGTGGTTATGCAATGACTCAACGTGCCGTCCTTATTGACTGCCGATAATTTATCTTTATTAGCCTTTGAAGTCTGTCTGACACTGAAACAAACTTTCACCTTCAGTCTGCAAGATACACCAAGCTGTAATTTACTTGGTGTTTCTGTGTAGACTTGCCTTATTACACAGGTCAAGTTGAATGACTCTGAGATAAGCTTTTGTCAAGGTGATATCGATCAGAGCAATTTGACAGTGAGGGTGAGAACGATGTGTTTTTATAAGCAGCTTCTGATTACATTTCTCCACGAAATTATTGATTGGCGGCATGTACACTAGGACAGTGCACCCTTCCTTGATATATAGTGTACTGTCATGCCAGACTTGATGACGTAGATTAAATAAGTTAATGTCATGTTACCACGCGCTATAGGATGTTCTAGCAGCTGAGACTACATCCCGCAATGTGTAAAAATTACAGTCACTGTTTACCAATTAACCCCTTTGTTGAGACAGCATGACTGGTTGACGCGCCTGTTCATTTTTTCGCCTCATCTTATAAGAGGGTCAAAGCAGAAACCGGCCATTTCCCATTAGCTATACTTAATGTTTAATTTTAACTTTTTTTAGGATAAATAGATGTTAGTTCACTGCATCTATGTCACCTCAAAACCTTGAAAAATTGCTATTTACAAGCCCTTTGTAAACAGAGAAAAATCAGAACTTCCCGTTTTAGTAGCTCACCTGAGCTGATACTCAGGGTGAGCTATTTTGATTGACCACAGTCCATCATCACTCGTCAGTCATCACGCGTCCATTAACATTTTCAAACAACATCTCCTCTGAAGCAGCCGGGCCAAAGTAACCCAAAGCTTATGCAGGCATGGGGAATGAAATGTTGTTGTTCAAAGAATTTTGATCTGTTGGAAAGCATGGCTGCTAGTGGCGTGGCCACTTTCCCTATATGGTTATACTGGAAAATCTTCTTGTTAGAAACAGCAAAAAACATGGCTGCCAGTGGTGTGACCATGTTCACTTTATAGCCACATAAGAAACCTTAGCCAATATTCTTGTCAGAAACAACAAGAGCTAAAGATTTGATATTTTAAAATATATATTCCTTTTAAGGCCTTGTATCAAAATTGGTCAAAGAATTCTGATCCATCGAAAAAAATAGGGCCACCAGAACTAAATGTCTACGGTACTCTGGTGAGCGATAAAAGGTCATAATTGCCCTCTTTTTTTTAACAGTGACAGTAATTCATCTCTGCATTCATTCTTATTATCTTCAGTTATTTTACCTTTGAACCTCTCATACCAGTACTTCCTACTTACCAGGGTAAGCCATTGACAGCTTTGTGCTGGGGCCACAACGATCGTCGACTGTTTGTTGCCGCAGGGCACAGCCTACATGTTGCCTGGGTGATCAAGCATGTACCGTCCCTCCAGTACCTGTGTCAGCGCAGTCTACAGGTGAT
Organism: Sinonovacula constricta; assembly: GCA_007844125.1. Lineage (NCBI taxonomy): Eukaryota > Metazoa > Mollusca > Bivalvia > Cardiida > Solecurtidae > Sinonovacula > Sinonovacula constricta. Next base: position 44,248,593 of record CM017556.1, read on the forward strand.
CTTGAAGTCCGACATGGATGCAGAGCGACTCCCCCTACCCAATAAGCTGTGCGGCAACATTCAGGCTCTCTTCTCTCCCACCATTAAGGTAATGTTACTTATCTGAGCTCAAATATTGTTTGTTATCAGCTGAGCAGCAGCAGAAGAAGTATAGTGTATATCAATATGGTATATTTCTGTCCTCTGCCTTTTTTTTCCTTAAGTACCATGGCCATTGTTATTATTTTCTACATAACATTCCTCATGATATTTCTCTTTTTTTATCTGCTACCCAAATAAATGAAATGGGCTTTTTGTGGTCTTTTTTTTCTTCTTTTTCTATTCTGATAATAAAAAACATTATCATTCCCTTCTTGATAGCATCATTATCAGTGTTGGACAAAATCACCCCCCCCCATCCCCCCATTCAATAATTTCTAAAGATAGGACAATAGCTCCCCCCACCCACCCACCCCACTCCCTTTGAAAGATTTCTTACAGTAGGACAAAAGCACACCTTACATACACACACCCTCCCCCCCACTCTAAAATTACCTGAAACAGTTGTTGATCATCCCTCATTACTTACTGTAAAAACGCTTCTTAAATGTATCAAATTCAGATATTTCAACTATGAGATGTATAGTTAGATGTTACAACTAATTTTTTAGCACAGTTATGAGCTCATTTTTAACATGATCACATCACTTTACTAGTCTTATGCATTGTCCCATGCATAGAGAAACTCTGCCATTGTCTTCTTCCCACTTTCATGCTGAAGACACAGTGTCTTGATATGTTTCTGGTGGCTGATGGTATTCATTTTCCTTTATATTTTGATCAGCATGTTCAAGGTCATTTGTTATGTTTCACTTTATTTACTGTGGTTAATATCATTTCAAAATATTTTCAGTGAAACGTTCTTTTATAACCTGGTAGTGCCGTGAAATTAAAAAAAATAAATAAATAAACACTCATATACAGCTATATATGTGTGTGTGTGTGTGGTGTGCTTACCACTTATACATCTTTGGTACTAAACCAACTGAAATCATAAAATCAAAAAAGGTTTATTCTTTCTTCAATAATTTTTAAAATAGTTACGTTAATCAAAAACTACTTACAACAGTTTTGTCTATTCCATAGATAAGGGAGGTGGTGGGGGGCTTTTTGTCCACCCCCCTCATTATCTTCATCATTACCAGTTTGATGAGACTTCACAATTATCTAAAGTACCATGATCAGATTGATGTTGTAGAGGTTATTGCTTCTTTTTAATAATATTTTAAACATTTATGTAGGAGATTTACAAACAGGGAGCAGGTTAGAAGGTATCTGTTGGCCCTTGGCTTAGAGATTTAGTTATCATTATCATCATAATCACCACTATTATCATTGTCTTTATCATCATCATCATTATTTTCATGATCATCATCACCTACATCATCATTATCAATGCAGACTTTGCATTAATTTTTTCAAACCACTTGCCACTTTGGGCAAGCCACTGGGAAAAATCACTAGCCCAAAATTTTAATTGTTAAAACTGAAAACACTAAAGTAATCCATTTTAATGTTTATTCTTTTCCATATCATGTTTCTCATTTCAACTGAATTCATTCTCCAATTCAACTCTCATGCATGATGTTCCTTTTGCAAAGACTGATTTTCTCTGATGCACCGATTTCTCTACAATCATTGCAAAACATCAAGCCAGGGCCTTCATTGTATCTCAACCAAGGCTGGTCTTTCTGCCAGTGGGTTTTTAACAAACACTGGCATTTGTCTTCATACACTTTTTTATTTTCTGATTGAGTTTTTTGTTTGTCAGGCTTAAGTTTTCTTTTGCAGGGCTGAACTCTGTCGAAATACTTCAGATTCAAGATTTACAATATTTTGCAGACGAATCCCATCACAGTAAAGTTTTCAACTTCCGGTATGACATAAGTATGCAATGGAATTTCATTTTTAGCGAAATGTGCAAAATGGAAATTTTGATCATATTTTTGTATGTAAAATCTGAGAGTAAATTACTATATGAATATATAAACAGTAATTGCAAAATAAAAATTTAATAATTAATTCTTTTTGTAAAAGTTACATTGTTGTAATAGAAAATCACAATTTCGTCAGTTTTGCAAATGACTCATTGCATACTTTAGTCATTCATGCAAAAAGCATTTCAGTGATACAGAACTCTCTTAAAGACGGCTAAACCGATTGGCTTTTGTTGCCACTTTGGTGAAATGTTCCTTATTTTTCACCAATGTTAACAGTAAATCTTTTTGTTTATGTTGTTTATGTTTTGCTTATTGATAAATCACTTGCCCAATCGGACAAGCGTTCAGGAAATTTTAACTTGCCCAAAATCAAAAGTACTTGTCCAGGGCTTCAGGCATGCTGGTTACGATGAAAACTGCCATTGTCACTATCATCGTCATTGCCATCATCATCATCATCATTGTATTCCTTATCATCATCACCAACCTCATCATTATCATTATCGTCATCACTATCTTCATTATCATCCCAATATGGGAGAGAACATTCATGTGGGAAGGTTTTCCAGCCAACCTGCAGTGTGTAGATGGTTTTACTAAGACATACCGTATTCACTCGTGTAATGGTCGCACCCGTGTAATTGCCGCACCCCCAAAATGACCGCAAAATTTGGAGAAAAAATCCTAATTCAATGTAATGGCCGCACCCCCAAAATGACCGCAAACACAGCTTATTATCCGTCAGTAAACACTCTGAGACAAACTTTCAACTTCAGTCTGCTAAATACACCAAGCTGTAATTTACTTGGCGTTTCTGTGTAGACTTGCCTCATTACACAGGTCAAGTGACTGACTCTGAGATAAGCTGTTGTCAAGGTGATATCGATCGGAGCAGTTTGACAGTGAGGGAGTGAACGATGTGTTTTTATAAGCAGCTGCCGATTACATTTCTCCATGCACTGTTCCCCGATATATCGTGTACTGTCATACCAGACTTGGTGACGTAGATCAAAGAAATTAATTTCATGCCGCCACGAGCTACATGCCGCCACGAGCTACAGGATAGCAGTGCGACTGACACTAGATACATTCGCAACGTGTCAAAAATACAGTCACAGTTTACCAATTAACCCTTTTGTTGAGACAGCATGACTGGTCGACGCTCCTTTTCATTTTTCACCTCGTCAAGGAGATTGTCGCCTCGTATCAAAGCTGTGTTGTTTTATCGGCTATACTATGAAATCCTTTGATCTGCATGGTAGTGTGCACATGACAGCTGGGTGAAATTGTTTGATGATGCAAACATTCAGAAATATGATACAAGAGATAAAACTAGGAAGTCATTTATAAATTATGGAATATGTTCACATTGGTTAGACAAAAGCATAGAACGTCGCTATCTCGTTCATATCGTCCGTCAACCTCCTACTTAGAGAGCTCATCTAGACGCATGGCGTCCCAAAAATCGGCAGAATCGTTCTAGAAAAAATGTCCCAAGGCCTTACACCTATAGAATGGCCGCACCCTCAACTCCTTAACGATAAAATCGGGTAAAAAAGTGCGGCGATTACACGAGTGAATACGGTAATATGTCTAGGGTCTTCCAATAATACACCAATAATAAGCAGGGCGTCATTAATATGACCATAATTGTCATCATCATCATGGCCGCACAGGTTGCCTTAAAGTAATGATTTACTTTAAACGGTGCAATCAGCATTTTCAGTCTTATCACCACTATCGTAGTCATACACATCACTCAGTGAAAGGTTTATCAGATTGAAATTACGTTCTTCCATCCATTAATTATTCAAATGTTGCAGATTAAAATCTGAAATTATTTGAAATGTTTCTTCAGCATTGAAATCTTTCGTATTATAGCTAATGATCTTTCTCACATTTCTTGTTCATTGTTTAGACATTAAAATTGTTTACACTCAGACATGAAAGGTTCTATGTCAGTATTTAACATATAGTTATAAATAAAGGCATAGGTCGGATATCACTTTCCTTAATTAAGAAATATTAGTCTAGGTTTAGAAACAGTCCATGGATTCATTGGGGAAGAAATATTTTTCTCTTGAAACCCAGAGCATATGGTTTATATCAAATAATATAGACCTTGTGATATTATTGAATTATCATAAAAATAAATCTGCCAAAAAATAATACAGTTTGATCCTTTTTTTTGTATCTACATCTAATGCAACTTTCTTTTGCCTGAAGAGGTGCATAAGGAAGGTTAATTTGACAGGAAGTCATGGGTTCTGTCAAATTTAACTGAGTTTATACTTTTTGTCATGCATAAAAACAAGTATATGTGAATAAATAATTTGCCCATTGGAAGAATTTGCACCTGCGGCCGAGTGGTTAGAGTTGCTGACTTGAAACTCCTCAGCCCTTCGCCTAATGGGTTTGAGTCCTGGTTGGGCAAGTACACAAATAATAAGCTGGACCTCACCAATATGACCATAACTGTGTCTGTGCGTTGTAACAAAAAGTACAAAACATTGGAACAAACATTGGTGTGTCCTAACAAAACTATTGATACAATTTAGGCAGAAGACTCACTGAATGGAATAACATACATGATCAGCTTTAGAAATGAATATACTCGTTAGTTCATATACTCACCTGCAGATTGTTATGCTCAGCTACTAGGGATGGCAGCAGTTATGAAATCAGTAACTGGGTAACCTTCTTTAACTGTAAGAATCTTACCCCTGAATTTCAGTACTGAGACTGGACCTGGTAGCGCAATTGGTAGAGTGTCAGCTCCAGGTACCGGATGTCCTGGTTTGGATCCTGTTGGTGGGACAATAAACCCAATAAAAAAAGAAACCAAAAAAATATTGAGAATAAGAGATATCCATTTATTTAATTATGTATATTATTTGCACTTCAAAATTAAACTTGACAAAATCTTCAAAAGCTATGTTTTTTTGGTGATTTTTACATTGGGATGTACTGTTATTTTGTCAAATTGTCCACCAGATTATTTTGTTGCCATTTGCTCACTATCAACCCTGACTGGGGAGATGTTAAGTCAGATGGGGGGTGGTAAGGGGTGTGACTCTCATGTGGCAGCAATGAACTGTATGTTTGCAGTTAATTGCATCTGTTGGTTCACACCCTTACACCTTCACTGCCCTCCTGATGATGAATTGTGGATTAGTGGTAGGTGTACTGGCGACACTTCAACTTGTGATTTTAAAAAATAGATACTTATATATTGATTAAATATAAATGTTATTAATCATATATCATATATATTAAGTAGGAATAATTAACCAGTTTACCGGACCTGGTAGCGCAATCGGTAGAGCGTCGGCTTCAGGTACGGGAGGCCCCGGGTTCGATCCCGGGCCGCGACATACCAAAGTCGTTAAAAATGGTAGTGGTATAGCTCCCTTGCTAACGCTCAAGCAAATATAAGGGTAGTTCCACGACTGGTTGGCCCGGTGTCAGGATAATGTGACTTGGTGTGGTATCATGCCAGGTGTTCACGGCATGCTATACACAGTAAAGGCAGCACTATATCTGCTTCAAGTGGACACCGTCTCCAAATAACTGAAAAACTGTTGGTGGGACGATAAACCCAATAAACAAACAAACATTAACCAGTTACAGGATTAGTAACTGGTTTACCTACATGGGAAGAGGTTAATCGGTTAACCATTGCCAATCTTTATCAGCAACAGGTTGTTCTTCTCAATGGCTGATTCATATTTTGAACAACAGATTCATACAAACAGATATATAGGCCTTTAATTCTATTGATAAGTATATAATTCTTATCTCAAAAATGCCAGACAATTCAACAGGCAATCTTGTGTATAAAATTCTTACCTCAAAAATACCAGACAATTCAACAGGCAATCTTGTGTGTAAAATTCTTATCTCAGAAATACCAGACAATTCAACAAGCATTCTTTTCAAACACTTTAAAGAATTTAAAGAATTGTTCATACTTTTCTAGGCTAAAGTTGCTTGTCTGAATGGTGATATAATATATATCAACTTCACACTTATTTGTCTTGCAAGTTATTTTAACTAGAAAACAGCAAAGTGATAAACATATTGTCAGTAAAAGTGAGCTTTTAACAATTCCTTATTCTCATGCTGAGGATTGAAATTTATATAAGCTGTGTGAACCTAAAAATATTATTCCCCAAGTCTGAAATCTTTCAATATTTGTAAAATATGAAACTTCCTGACATTTTGGGTTTACTGTTCTGTTTGGTGTTTAAACCTTAATATGGTTTATTTATTGGCATAAAATGGCCTTGATACTTTCCTTCAAGTTATAAATAAGGTAAATGCTGAAAAGCACTTAACTTAATTGAGAAATATTTGTCTAAGCTTAAATACAGTCTCCTTGGAGTCTTTGGGGAGGAAATACTTTTTCTGCAAACCAGTGTGTATGGTAAATATCATTTCTTCAGAAGTTGTGCCATTATTGGATTATCAAAATAATAAACCCATCATAAAATAATACAGCTGGGTTATATTTTCTGTTAAAGTTCCTCAAGCTTATTTGCCTGAAGATATACTTGACTTATAGAAGTCAGAATAGACAATAATTGATGGATTCTGTCATATTTAGACAAGTAACTCTCTTTGGATTATCTACAAGCTATCATTCAAAGTGTACCAGTTTGTTCAATTTGTTTGATATTAAAAAAGCCAGTTTGTTTTGGTATTTATGTGATTTTCCTAAAATATTTTGGTCAGTTTATTTTACCGGACCTGGTTGCATTATGTGATTTTCCTCAAATATTTCGGTCAGTTTAATCTGATGTGGGCTGAATAATGGACAAATTGATGTAGATTCCCAGTTTGTATAAGATTTATATTTTCCTCCTCCTGCCAATCCAGTCACAACATATTGATGTTTGCTGGACAATTTACCTACTAATTGGATCACTTGATGACTTGTTATCAACATAGAGACAGATTTTAAGCATCAGCTTTAGTCCTAATTAATTATTAAGCAAACAGTTGTCATTAATTCTTGAATTTAATTAAATATTTAAGAACAGTTGTCTTAACTTCTTAAATTTAATTAAATATTTAAGAACAGTTGTCTTAAATTTCTTAAATTTAATAAAATATTTAAGAACAGTTGTCTTAAATGTCTTAAATTTAATAAAATATTTAAGAACATTTTTCTTAAATTCTTAAATTTAATTAAATATTTAAGAACTGTTGTCTTAAATTCTTAAATTTAATTAAATATTTAAGAACTGTTGTCTTAAATTCTTAAATTTAATTGAATATTTAAGAACAGTTGTCATATGCTCTTAAATGTATTGTCAAAATCATCAGTTGTTCATATTGACTTTTTCACCTCATGTTTTTAACATCACATCCATCAGATAATTCTTTAATTTCAAAACAACCCAACAAATAATTAACATTACACATTTTAGGAACTGTATTTCAATTTTATCAGAAATTTGAAGATTTAATTGATGATTTCACTTAATGCACTTTTTAAATAGCTTAAATAATGTATTGCATTTCTCAAGACTGAAGTTCCAACATTGTATTATTCCTTCAGCTTTTTAATATTGTAATTTTTTAATTACAACTATTATCTGAACAGATTTGGTGACATAATCATACATGTGAAGTTTTTCAGAGGCAAAAATGGGAAATTTTCACTTGCAAAATTGGATATTTGTTGTTTTTATATGAACAAAGAAGGAAGTTATCTGTTTCCAAGTAGGGAGTTTTCTGAAAATGGGTAAAACATCCCTCATTTTCAAATAACCTTAATAGAGGGAGTCTCCCTCCAAATGTGGGTGAGTTCGCATGGATACATAATTCAGCCTTTAAACCCATTTGTGCAGGCTTATTCCATTTTACACCTGTGCAGAGCATACACTATAATCATTCTTATCTTCAATAGAAATCTGTACAACTCAGGATATTTTTTTAGTGTTGACTGGTTTAACCTGTAATCATATGCTAAACATTCATGTATAAAAATACTTTACACTGTTTCAAAGAAGAGCCACAAAATTCGTTCATTTTCCAGATTAATGCAATATGCTATAAATTAAAGAATTCCTTGTTTCACCAAATGAATGTTCAAAAGGAATTAAAGAGTTTATAGTCTCACCAAATGAGTGTTTAAATATAATTCCCCCATGTTTATTTTGATTTTAAAATCATCCATGGCATCATTGCAGAATTTTGTCAACCTTTTACTCTTCACAGATGTTTCAGTGAGAGTAATTTCATCAAATGAATTTCCGACAAATGTTTCCTTTTTTTCATGTCCTCTAGGCTTAAATACACACATCACCACCATTTCCAAGATTGTTCAATTTGTTAATATGTCACACATTTCTGGAGGGACTAACGTTTCTTTTGTGTATGACAAATGTGTTGTCGCAATTAAGGCCGGCTGTCAGACATCTTGGCCATGGTCATGTTTCCCATTGAATTATGGAATTGGTTACAGCATACTTCAGACAGACGAAATGGCCATTTGCCTTAATTGTCATGACATTGGTGCCTCTTTGCCTAATTAACGAGAGAAAAATCAGATAACTTGGCCTCATTTTTAGATATACTGTTATTTTGGGATTGCACTAACAAAATACATTGAATGTTAAAAGTTTTACAATATTTATTTTAAGATTGTTGAAGCTGAGGAAATCAGTTGTATTATTTAAGCTGTTTTGGGTATTGATTACATGTAAGCACTCAAATGCCTAGACCATGTTGAATGATGCAATTTGTTACCAATTAAGATGCATATTTTTAGTATGGTGTTCTGACAGATTTCATGAATTTTAACACACTGGATATTTTGAATGCATAAATCAAGGATGACAACTTTATTTAAATGTTATTTTTACAATGAGAATTCTTCAGTCATTGCATATAATTTGCATCTCATTGTTGAAACTGAAATGTCAGTATTTAAAAATGACTTTTTGTCATTGTCAATATTTAAGTTTAAAAAACAAAAGCTGAAAGTTGACCTTATCTTTAATTGGAAAAGTGAAAATAGATTGGAATGAACAAAGAACATTTACATTTTGTCCTATAAGACTTTAATAATTTGCTACATTTACATGTTCAAAAAACCTCTAACATCAAAAAAAAAGTAACTCTGATATGAAACTTATTTCAAAAAAAATTAATTACCAACTTTTACTAGAACTACAATATGCAGTTTATGGTATTCAGTTTAGAATAATGCATGCAAATTATTTAAGTGCAACTTCCCAAGTTACTTTTGATTCTTAAAGAAAATTAGTTATGCAGTTCATTTGTCTTTAAATATATTTCATACATAAAAAAGTAGATACATTTCCTTCTTTGAAAAAGTTTCTTTTTCATAATGTATGTACAATTTCTCTCAGCACTTATTTAAATAATTAAGATTATGTTTTTGTTATCATAAACAATACAAGGGACACTTTTTAAGCTCGTAGAGTAAGCCTTTAACTTTTTAACGCAATAGTGAAATTACACATTTCTTTATGTATCAAGGTATGTGGTGCACGTGGTCCACGTTCGCAATGTGCTGGGTATTTTCAACACATTCTACACACTTTAGTAAAATACAGGATTCAATATGGATTGAAAAATCTCTGAACAGAGGGTATATTGTAAGATTCGAGCACAGCAAGGGTATCTGCCAACAGAAATTCCTGTTTATTTTCAGAACGTTTATGGGAATAATGCTTTAAAATATGCTACAGTTAGAAAGTAGGTACATTGTTTTAAAGATGGTCGGGAGACAATTGAAAATTACCCCCGAGGAGGAAGGCCGGTTTCCGTTTTGATAAAAAAAGAAAGTTGTTACCATGAAAACGTTAATTGTGGAAGACACATGTTATACCGTGCAAGAGATAGAAGAACTAGCATTCATTTGTCAAGTTTTTGAAGATCTTATGTGAACAGCTTGGGCTAGGTAAGGTCTGCGCTATGGGTACCCCATTTGCTCACTGACGAGCAGAAACAAAGTCTGAATAGACTTTCATCACAAATGATAGAAATACATGATAAATGTAACCCACGTCGTTTGAAAGAGATGGTTATAGGTGATGAAACCCGAATCTATCATTTTGAACCTGAATCTAAGGCTAAAAATAAGGTTTGGGTTTCAGCTGAGGGCGATAAACCTGTAATTGCGCGCCATTGCAAGACACCAAATTGCATGTTGTATACGCTTCTCTTTTCGAAAGGTCCAGTTTTTTCAAATTCCAGTCCTGAAAGGTATTTCTGTCACTGGAAAGTTCTACAGAGAATTCTATCAGAAATGCAGATCGTGCACTGGCGTCCGCGGCCTCAAATTACTCCATGATAATGCACCAGCCCATAAATCCGCTACGGTACGAGGGAATCTGAAAGAATGGGCGATGTTGATCACCCTCTATCCTGTGACTTTGGTTGTTCCCAAGACTAATGGAAATGCTTGCAGGGTGCTGTTTGGAATCCCATTGTGGTGAAGGCAGTGCGGTCTGCTAGTGTCTGCAACATATACCTAAAGAGGAGTATGGGGCGGCGTTCCAGAAGTGGGTAGATCAATGTAAAATGTGTGTGGAGGCAGACAGGGCATTCTTCGAAGGGCTCAGATAATGAAAATTTGGATCTTTTAAGTGGTTTAAAAAAAATCGCCTTACCCTACAAACTTAAAAAGTGTCCCTTGTATATTCTTAATAGCTAACTCTATGTGGTTTTTGCATCTGGTAAACTTTTTAAAGGTTAATAAACCTACGAGCAAAGTTTTTTTCCTTTAGCCATTAAATATTACGGTACAACAAATCATACATGTTAACTCTTCCGCTTTTGGAGGTAGACTCCCTCTTAGAAGGTTAAAAAATATTTGAAAATGAGGGGTGTTTTACACATTTTCAGAAATCTCCTGAATTTGATACCATCTTGGTTTATATGAAAATAACAAATCTCCCTACCTGGAAACAGATAACATCCTTCTTTGTTTATGTTAAAATAACAAATCTCCCACTTTGGCCTCAGAAAAAGTTTTCATGTATGAGTCAACATGATTTTTCTTGTTTTGTTTTAAATTTTAAAATAAGAAATTTTTTAAAGATATAATCTTAAAACTTTATATTCAGTTCTGGAATTGATTTTACTTCCTTGCAATTATTGATTTTTTTAAATGCATTTTTACACCCTTAGCATCTTGAATGTTACAAAGTTGTAGCTGTAAGCAACAGAAAGAAATGTTTGATGAGATTCAGTGATTTATGATTAAACAGGAAATTAATTTGAAACATTAAATGATTAATGGAATTTAATGCGGATAAGCTGTCAACATTGTGAAAATGTTGATAAATTGCAGCTTAATTGGTTCTTTGTATGCCAGTCTCTAGTCAACAAGAGGGACAGCTGTAGATGATATATGTAACAGAAAATGGTTTAATTATTCCCTGCTGAAGTGAGGTAGAATCATGATAATGGATAGTTCTTTGCATTAACCTAGCAATTAGTGTTGGGTAATTAGGGGAGATATAGAGTCAAACAGTCTGACCTTACCTGGCATCAAATATCCCATCCTGGCAGTTAGTGTGAGGTAAATTAGAGAGATATAGAGCTCATACAATCTGACCATACCTGGCATCAACTGTCCCTCCCTGGCAAGTGGTTTGGGTAATTAGAGGGATATAGAGTTCATACAATCTGACCATACCTGGCATCAGCCGTCCCTCCCTGGCAAGTGGTTTGGGTAATTAGAGAGATATAGAGTTCATACAATCTGACCATACCTGGCATCAAACATCCCTCCCTGGCAAGTGGTTTGGGTAATTAGAGGGATATAGAGTTCATACAATCTGACTATACCTGGCATCAACCGTCCCTCCCTGGCAAGTGGTTTGGGTAATGAGAGGGATATAGAGTTCATACAATCTGACTATACCTGGCATCAACCGTCACTCCCTGGCAAGTGGTTTGGGTAATTAGAGGGATATAGAGCTCATACAATCTGACCATACCTGGCATCAACCTTCCCTCCCTGGCAAGTGGTTTGGGTAATGAGAGGGATATAGAGCTCATACAATCTGATCATACCTGGCATCAACCGTCCCTCCCTGGCAAGTGGTTTGGGTAATGAGAGGGATATAGAGCTCATACAATCTGACCATACCTGGCATCAACCGTCCCTCCCTGGCAAGTGGTTTGGGTAATGAGAGGGATATAGAGCTCATACAATCTGACCATACCTGGCATCAACCGTCCCTCCCTGGCAAGTGGTTTGGGTAATGAGAGGGATATAGAGCTCATACAATCTGACCATACCTGGCATCAACCGTCCCTCCCTGGCAAGTGGTTTGGGTAATGAGAGGGATATAGAGTTCATACAATCTGACCATACCTGGCATCAAACATCCCTCCCTGGCAAGTGGTTTGGGTAATTAGAGGGATATAGAGTTCATACAATCTGACTATACCTGGCATCAACCGTCCCTCCCTGGCAAGTGGTTTGGGTAATGAGAGGGATATAGAGTTCATACAATCTGACTATACCTGGCATCAACCGTCACTCCCTGGCAAGTGGTTTGGGTAATTAGAGGGATATAGAGCTCATACAATCTGACCATACCTGGCATCAACCTTCCCTCCCTGGCAAGTGGTTTGGGTAATGAGAGGGATATAGAGCTCATACAATCTGACCATACCTGGCATCAACCGTCCCTTCCTGGCAAGTGGTTTGGGTAATGAGAGGGATATAGAGCTCATACAATCTGACCATACCTGGCATCAACCGTCCCTCCCTGGCAAGTGGTTTGGGTAATGAGAGGGATATAGAGCTCATACAATCTGACCATACCTGGCATCAACCGTCCCTCCCTGGCAAGTGGTTTGGGTAATGAGAGGGATATAGAGCTCATACAATCTGACCATACCTGGCATCAACCGTCCCTCCCTGGCAAGTGGTTTGGGTAATGAGAGGGATATAGAGTTCATACAATCTGACTATACCTGGCATCAACCGTCACTCCCTGGCAAGTGGTTTGGGTAATTAGAGGGATATAGAGCTCATACAATCTGACCATACCTGGCATCAACCGTCCCTCCCTGGCAAGTGGTTTGGGTAATGAGAGGGATATAGAATTCATACAATCTGACCATACCTTGGTACCATAAGCTTGGGGTTATTAAAGTGATACAAAGTTTAGACAATTTGACTGCTAACAGTTCCTCTGTGGCAATCTGTGATTAAAATGTCTAGAGAGTATCAACCTTGATTGACTCTTATATTTCACCTTTCTTCCCTCAAAGCAACAATATAATTTGGAGAAAAAAAAAATCTGTTGGTGATATTTGTTAAATTTCTCTTCTGTATGAAATTTTCATTTTTTGTCGGAAGAGTTACTGATTTATTTTATACCCTTGAAATGGCAATATCAATTATTCATTCATTGCACATATCTCTGTGTACACCCATGTTTCTGCTTTTTTGTCAATTTAAAATCTTGTGTGCAAGACTTTTTCCATACTTTAAGTGTAGTTTCATTAAAATTAGACAGTTGTGTTGAAAGATTTAATTTTGTCAAAGCATGTTTTTCACTACTATGTTAGGATCACACTGTAGACATTTTCTGGTTTTCATTTCATAAAATGCATGAGAGAGTTTTTTTTAAAGAAAAGCATGTCTATATGCTCATTTTTTTGTGTCGCCTGAAAAGGCGACATATAGGGATTACTTTGTCGGCAGCAGCGTCGGCGTCCGGATTTTCTTGTCCGGAGCCTAACTTTGTCACCGTAGGTCCAAATGACTCCAAACTTGGTATGCATGTTTCTGGCAATGACTCTAAGTGCAGTGCACAAGAACCGTAACTCTACCTTGTTCCCTTTTTGAATTATTCCCCTTTGATTGATTTTTATAGAGCATTTCTTGTCCGGAGTGTAACTTTGTCACCGTAGGTCCAAATGACTCCAAACTTGGTATGCATGTTTCTGGCAATGACTCAAAGTGCAGTGCACAGGAATGGTAACTCTACCTTCTGTTTTTTAGTTATTCCCCTTTGATTGATTTTATAGAGCATTTCTTGTCCAGTGCCTAACTTTGTCACCGTAGGTCCAAATGATTCCAAACTTGGTATGCATGTTTCTGGCATTGACTCGAAGTGCAGCACACAAGAACTGTAACTCTACCTTGTTCCGTTTTTGAATTATTCCCCTTTTATTGATTTTTAAAGAGCATTTCTTGTCCGGAGTGTAACTTTGTCACCGTAGGTCCAAATGACTCAAAACTTGGTATGCTTGTTTCTGGCAATTACTCAAAGTGCAATGCTCAAGAATGGTAACTCTACCTTCTTCTGTTTTTTTAGTTATTCCCCTTTGATTGATTTTATAGAGCATTTCTTGTCCGGAGCCTAACTTTGTCAAAGTAGGTCCAAATGACTCCAAACTTGGTATGCATGTTTCTGGCAATGACTCAAAGTACAGTGCACAAGAAGGGTAACTCTACCTTCTTCTGTTTTTTAGTTATTCCCATTTGATTGATTTTTAGTGCATTTCTTGCAAATGGCATAACTTGTTGTGCATGTTTTTGCAATGAGACAATTAAAAGGTTATTTTATATGTGAATTTTGTGCAAATACATTGCTAATATCTGTACAACAAAAAACTAATTAATATTTTTTATGTCGAACTAACAAAATTTTCGTCAGGCCACACATCCGACTCGCAGAGTTCTTCTTTTAAACTACATTGATTTATTGTTTTGTTTTAAAGAATAATTTTTATTATGTTAATATTAAAAATTGATTAGTCAAAGTGACCATTTTAAGTAATTTTTGTCTTTGAACTCTTAATAGCATCCCAGGTAATAACACATAAATATAGACTGTTTCATCTTTGATTCTGTTGTACTTTTCTATTAACTAAATTGTTAGACAGAACTAATCGCGAAAGAAGTCACTCTGAATATGTATTCTGTCCAACTTTATAAAAAGCTAGATAGTGGTCTCGGCTAAAAATAGATATGGACGTCAGAGCAGATTCTCAAGATGACTATATCATGGGATCTCAAAAGTAAATGGTCATAGGAAATACTGGTTTGCAATTACGAGTGGTGATTTAGGCTGGACTGTTCACACAGATGTAGGACATCAATGAACAGCATTTTGCAGGACCTTTTCAGGTAACAATACTTATTTAGTTATTTGAGAAAAGAAATTTTGGTCCATACTGTCAGATACATGTACCAACTTAAAATATTTTTTTCTCTGTAATATAGTTGACTAGAGATGAGGCATTTTTTTTAAAGAACTACTTACTTCCTTCTTGCTTTGTTATAGATGGTATCCTACAGTTTGGACCAGATGTTTTTCTCTCAACAATCATAAAATACTGTAACCTTAAAATACTGTAACCTTAAAATACTCTGCAAAATGCTGTTTAGTGAATCCCTACATCTTTGTGACAAGTGGAGCATAAAACCCCGCTTGTCATTACAAACATGTATTTCTAATCTGAGCAATGCAGCACAGTTCTTTTTCAAGACTAAGAAAACAATGTAACTACTTACTTTTGAGATCATGTCATATCATCATAAACATAATTAGCTCTGATGTTGGTATCTGTGTTTAGCAGAAATCCCCATTGTGCTTATTTATAGATTTGTTGAAAATGAACATTTTTAGTGATTTTTTTCATGATTTGTATTGTGTAATAATTGAGGAAGTGTTTAAAATCATATTTATTTAAACTAAAGCATTAGTTTTTGCAGAAAATATGCCCAAATTTCTTCAAATATGGATAAAGTTTTGAGTTATGCTTCTTTGTTTAATTTTCTTGTCCGGAGCGTAACTCCTATGTTATCCAAGCTGTTGATTTGAAACTTCGCAGGTGGGTAGATCTTATTTATACTGAGTGCAGTGCATAAGAACTGTCACTGTACACTTCATCATTTTGGAGTTATTATCCTTGGTTCAATTTTTGTTCTTTATGTTTATCTGGACCATACTCCTACATTATCAAATCTATTGACTTGAAACTTCATAGGTGGAGAGATGTTATTGAAACAGAGTTCAGTGAACAAGAACCATATTTTTTTTTTAAATTTGATGGTATTCCCTTTTGATTTTTTTTTTAAATTACACAGATTGCAGTCCACAATCATGCCAGAGTGCATTGTACAACAGTGTACAGCAGTTTGGCAGATATTTTTTTTATGTTATTCTACTTTAATTTCAGTTTTTCTCTCAATAATCGGGTATGCAGTCCTAAAATTTGCCATACTGCATTGCACAACAGTGCACAGCAGTTTGTTTCAAATTGCCCTATTGACGGGCTTATTTTGCTCCACCTCGTGGTGCTCTTGTTGTTTTTTAATGTGCATAGCAGCGACCAATTTTGATCATTATAGTGGCATCAAGCTATGGTGGAGGAAGACCACTGACAGACATCTAGTTAGAATCACCAGCCCACTGCCGACCGACCGTTCCACAAAACGTCCTTCACCCCATTTGGATATGTCATAATAAATTGACGTCCATATCAGACTTTCAAGGAGACAGGATTTAAAGTACTTCTGACTCACTAGTAGGGCAGGCGGACACAAACAGGTTCAGTTTGTCATAACATACTGCAATGGAAATGTCTGTGGTAAAGTCTGGGTTAAAGACAAATTTCTGCACAAGTTCTTGTTTACTGTAAGAAACTCTGAAATATATTTAATCTAGCTTACAAATTAATCAAAACAATTGGCTGTCTCAGATGCTATTTGTCAGACAGTAAAATAATACCAGACTAAATTACATTTGGCTATACTCTTGTATGTATGAGGTCCCTATCAAACTTCCAGTAAGTTTTGTAAGACATGATATAAAGTACTGCACTTTTAGAGCTGCCAGACACAAACAGCTTCTGTTTGTTATAAAATAGGGAATTGTTTTGAGCCAATAGCTTAGCTTGTAAAAAAAATAAGCACAGTTCTTGGTTGCAGAAGGAAGAACTGGCATTTAAAATTCTAATCTTATGATTAATTTTACTTCGATAAACAATCATGAAGGTTATTTGATGCATGTTTTCTAGATGTGGAAGAACCATTCTGAATAGTAAAACTAATCTACCTCTCGAAGTTGGATTTTCATAAGGATAAATCCTGCGATACTGTAATTAAATGATACATAACTGTGTTAACCAAATAAAAAATGTGGATAGTTTATCATTTTAGATTTTGTCCACCTTAGAAAATTTACTGGAGGGATTTTGTCCACCTTTGCCAAAATGAACAGGAGGGATTTTGTTCAGAAGGTATTTTGTCTTTCCCCTGTCCCAAACCTGTAACATTCAGCCTCTAGGCCATATACTGTGCCTACTAGTAAAGTCAACTTTTGGGTATGATATGATAAGGACTTTAGAGCACTATCCAAACCTTTTAAGGTGGTGTCCGACAGTCTACCAATATCAATTTTTTTTCACGGTTTTTGGAAATATAAGCATAAACTCTGCATAAATATTACTCAGACTAGAGTAAATACTTGTTTGAACACTTCCTAAATGCAAGCCATTACAAATTGAAAAAGAAAATCACTCTAAATGTATATTCTTTCCAAATATATAAAAAAGCAAAATAGTGATTGCTGCTAAAAATAGATACCAACATCAGCGCGGACTGCCTGGATGACAATATGACACAATACCAAATGTCACATGGTTTTCTTTGTTTAAAAATAGCTATCTGCAGCGTGGCTCAGATAGGAAATACCAGCTGTAATGACGAGAAGGGAGTTACGTTTCACTGTTCACACAGATCTAGGGCATATGTGAACAGTATTTTACATGACCTTTTCAGGTTACAATGACTTATTTGGTAAATTGAGAAATAAAAAGTTTGATTCAAACTGTCATATTCCACCTTTAAATGTTTGACCTGTTCCATGCAATCATAAAATGAGAATAGGCAATATGTGTTACACCTGTCCTTAAGAGGCGCCCTATTGATACAGACAGGGTGTGTCACTAGGGTTAGTGTAAGTCTTTTTGTGTGTGAATTGCCAGGGCATTATAGGGTTAAGCAGATCATAGATACAGTGTATATCACTGAGATAACACCTCAAATATCCATCTCATAAGTACTTTTAGGTCTTTCTTTGTATGCATTTTTTTGCCTTTAAAAATCTTTCACCTCAACTCTTCCTGTATTGTTGTTTGAAGTTCACAAATCTTGCCCATAGGTTATGGTCCAGTTTGTTGTTATACCTGATGACATGAACTTTAAATAATGTTTCTGTCGCAGGTAATTGCCCTTTTAATCTTTATTTACTTGTGATTGTCCATAATGAGAGCATCCTTCTCCTTTAGCCACAATTCTAGTTTCTTATCTGCAAGGTAAACTCCATGATGTCTATAATTACAGACTGAATTGCCAGTCATAAAAGGGGATAAGAAATGCCCCAGACAATACTTGATAAGATTTTTGAAAGATCTGTCTTATTGATTTAGCATAAATACATATTGATGTTTTTTTAGTGTTTTGTCAATATTTGCCTAGTCTGCAAAGAAATAGAAAAATGAAATGTTTTTTCTAAGATTTATTTTCAAAATTTCAGAACATCTTGTTTAAGTTTTACTTATTGAAGTCTTGAAGTGCCCATGCTACTGGAGCTGTAGGTGTCACAGACTTATAAATGTATAGTCCCATGCTGTCTGGATTCAAGTCTTATTTATGGTTTATGCTAAAGTACAGTAAAGAGAAGTTTTCCAGCTAAGAGGATGGTGAAGACTCATTTAGGAACAGTTTTCCATTCTGACCAGCTGAGAGCAAGGTAGTTCATCCCAGATATTTTGTCTAAGGTTTGCCTCTACCAACAAATGGTGGATGTCCTTATTTGGACCATAATTGAGTTGATTCCATGTATGATTCATAGATAACAAAACAAATTATATTGTTCATTTCGAAAGGTAGGGAAATGAATCAGTCCAGTAGATAAATTGAAGTTTTACTTACTCATGTTTTTTCTGGACGATTGATAAGGTAATTACTCATAAGATTGCAATAGATACAAAACATTTTGTTATATGTGGTTTCTTTATAAAAAGTTTTCATTATTGAAGAATAAAGTAATTATTCTGCTATTACGACAATAATCACATAATTTTTTTTATTTCATGTCATCATTTTGCTTATTTTCTGTGTATTTGTAAAAAGTAAATAAAACAGTAAGTCATATAAAAAATATTAAAAATAACTAAATGTCTATAAGTAAAATGAATATAAATTGTTACCTATTGTAAAATTGAATTGGATTACATGTCACCTTTCTAAAGTACATTACAGAATTATGCTTGAATTATCTACTAGATATATTTTATTTTTATTTTTTATGGACTAAAAGTGAAAAGACACATCATACATCAGTAATTCTGTTGATGGAAGTATGGAACTTTTGTACTGTCAGATTCATGAAGTTAATTTCTAAAGTTGTGCTAACATTACTGAAAAACATCAGCATTCATTGTAGACTAAGATTTTATATTAAGCATAAATAATAAAACTAGTCACTTGGATTACCAAAAATGGGGATTTTACTGGTATTGCTACTTACAAATAACAAAACTCATTTGGTTAGCTTTGGTAAGGAAATTACATTCAGATGGAGAGTAATGACAAAATATAAATTGCAAGTACCGTCATTAACAGTGTGATGACATTGATGTATAGGTGACCATGTTAGTTGAACATGTCCACTGTCGTTCTAAAAGTCCACCATCCATCTTTATCTCATTGTCCATTGGCCAGAGGATGCAAGGGCTTTGCCGGGGCAACGTGCCTCAATTATGGCTGGAAATAGAAGGATTAGAATGCCATTGGTCGACAATCATAGAAATGTATGAGCAAAATCAGACTAGAATATAAAGTGTTCAAGGACTGTTCAGAAAGTTTTAACACAAGCAATGTTTTCAGTTGAAAGGGCATGAAGATCCAAGTATGTGTTTTACCCTTCACATGAAACTACTAGGTGGTGTGGCAGACGTCATACTTAAATATCGTCATAACAATTAAAGGCGGACAATTCACAGTAACACAGAACCAGATAAAAATATGTTGGTCATTCTATTCGGCAGTCATTCTTTTTGGCTGTTTTTTTATTCTATGTTCTGTACTCATTCCATAGCAAGTAAGATACAGTGTTGTTAAGGTAAATCATACTTCTTTTGCCTGTTTTAAATTCGTTCTTTTCTTTCATTTATTTTAGCTTAACTGATTTTAAATGGGATTCAACAGATTGCCTATATTTAAAATTGTGTAACATTATCGTACCCCTGTTCAGGGGAATTGGTGCATAATTGCTGCATGAACTTGTACCTAAGTTGAAGTAAAGGCTGTTTATAACATAACCTTATTTGTAAGTACATAGCCTGCAAGATATAGCTTTATATGTTTTTTTCCAAATCTTTAAATTAGCATGATGGGAGTATCAGCTAAAACTTCAACTTCAGAAATGATTACCCAGATGAATGTAACAAGAGCTCAGAAGTAAGTGGTCATGTGGTTTTCTTAGTTTAAAAAAAATAACCCAACTGCAGCGTGGCTTTGATGGGAAGTACATTTTTGTAAAGACAAGTGGGGTGTGATGAATGACTTATCTCATAGATTAAGGGCAACAATAAACAGCAATTCACATGATCTTTTCAGGTAGAAGTAATTTATTTGGTTGCTTGAGATAAAAAATGGTCCAAAATGTCAGATACCACTTTTAAGGATTAAATAACGCATTGCTAGTTTGCAAACACATTAAAATCTAGAATTAACCTATGAAATATAGCTGGATGTTGTCCAGTTTGCACTTATCAATTTTCATAATGCCTTGAACTTTATTGTACAGGAGGTATTCATTCGAAGTTACGGAGAGACATCATTTAAAAACTGCTGTATTGTTTCTGGAGTATTGCAGTAAATAATTATCTCTAAGCTATAGCTCGAGAAATTGGATTTCATCGAATTAATCAGAAAGCAAATTGATAAAGGTTTAATCTACTTCATATTCATTATTAAAATTAAATCAATTTACCCTATTTTTGTACAGAAAAATAATTGGGTTTTTATTGTTAGCGGTTCTTCGAAACAAAAATAAAATTATTATTTCGCAAGTAAGTTAAAATATCTTCTATCCAGTCCATCGCAAGAAAAGCAAAGAGTGTATTTCTGTGTCATTTCAATGGCTAACATTATGTATGCATCTTTATGTTTCCCAGTGAGGAATTTCTATAACATGGTGGGTTGTAAGTAAGGGCACGAATCAATAGGCAAGATATTGGATTTGGAAGTTATGTAAACTCGATAGGCTGTTCCACGAAGATGGAAATTGAATGAAAATTAGCTGGAATCAGCATAACATGTTGCTAACTAGGGAGTGTGTTTTTTTCTTTCTTAAATACATGGCATGGCCCAATTATGATCATTACAGTGGCCAGGTATTTTGGTGGAGGAAAACGACAGACAAATGTCTGGGATGGGAAAGGATGGGATTAGCCGGCATTTTTGCCAATTCTGTGCAGCAACATTTTTATCATTACAGCACAGGTGCCCAGGGACTGAACCCGGCCGGTCCATTATACTGACACTGATGAGTCAGGCGTAATGCTGTCCCCTTAGCCCCGAGCGTAAGGAGGGGAGCCACTACTACCAACTTTAAAGTCTTTGGTTTGACCTTGCCGCGGTTTGAACCCACGACCTCGCGGTCCGCAAGCCGACGCTCTACCAAATGTCTGTGTAGAGCCACAGATGTACTGCAGGTCAACTGGAAGACTTTCCCACCTTAAGTCCTTCACCTCAAATGGGATTCAAACCTATGTGGGAGGCTAATCAGTCAGAGGAGTTAAAAATAGGTGACTCTACCACTAGACCATGGGTGCCCCCACAACTAAGTTAAGGGAACTTTTAGATGAATAATACATTTTGGATCTGTATCATTGGTGCGTTTGAATTTGGATTGCAGCTGTCAGCTTTTCTTTTCTGGAAAGATTAAGTGTGTTAGTGAAAATTTTAAGTTGAATCTAAAAGAAAATCTATAGGGAGAAAATTGGAAGCCATACAGATTATTTGCAGTTTTTGAGGAAGTCAACAAGCTTAAATAATTTTTTACTATCAGATGTTGAATTGCAGATGCTGATGTATTTTTAAGTTGGATTATGTAAAAGTGGGAAAATAAAGTTCGATCTCGGTTGAAGGAAAGAAGATTGATTCTGATCGTATTGACTTCTCATTTTATAGTACTGTAATTGAATCCTTTTGTTTATAACAAAAAGGATGGAATGAAGTTCTTTGAATTCTGGAAAACAAAAGTCATGTCAGCAAATATTATAAGGAATGAACATTCTTTAACTTTTTTCTGTTACAGTTAAAGCAAAGAAAATCTGATAGTTGATTTTTCTATCATTCCATTAAAATGATTGGAAAATTTTAAATATGGTGGGGGGGGGGTTGTGTGGGTTGCCTGTGGCTGAGCAGTTAGAGTCACTGACATGTAACTTCTCAGTCTCTCACCGTGTGGGTTTGGGTTGAGAACTTCCATGTGGGGAGGTTGAGAACTAACCAACAGTGTGCTGGTGGTTATACCAAGGCATAAGCATGGGGTCTTCCTCCACCAATAATTAGCAGATCTTTGCAAACATGACCATAATTCTAATTAAAAAACAACAACATCAAAATATGGTTCTTACAACTTAGTAGATGAGTCTTAAAGTTGTATAATTCGACAGCTGTATCATACAAATGGTAACATCTGAAGTGCAGGTACAAAAGGTTCTATGATTTTGATTTGATCTTTTTATGTATGAACATATTTCTATACTCTTATATTTGTATTTAAACTGCCTATATTTTGGATAATTATTTGAAAAGGTAATAATTATTGTCAAAATTATTTGTTTGTTAACTATACTAGAATTGCTTTTATGTTCCACTGTAACGTTGTAACTTGAGTTCACAATGTCTCCAAAATTAGAAATCATCTATATACATCATATATACATATATTCACTTTCTTTCCTCCCTCCCCTGCCTCATTCTTTTCCTCTCTCTGTCTTTCTTTTGCTCTTTCTCTCTCTCTCCTATCACCCATTTCATTCTTTTGTACTATGTCACCCCGACCACCGGAACCTCTTTTTACTTTTCCTGCTCTTTATTTTATATACTTCTCTATGTAGTATACTTTGTATACCTTTAAGGAATAAAGATTTGTTCTGATCAAATTAGCCTCATTCTCTGTTTGATTCTTCCTTATTTCTTCCTTTAAATTGACCCCAATGAATATGCCTTTGACGACTACCAACCACATTTATGATTGCTTTGGGAGCTGGTATGTGAAAAAACAGGTTGTAAAGATTGATAATAGGGGTTTGAAGCTTTCAGTTTCTATGTTTATACTGTAAGGAAGCTGTTTAGGATAAGTCTGCAGCAACTGAGTTTTCAGAGACAGTTGTATTGAATTAAGCCTATGTATCATACAAGTAGTTGAATATGATGTTCAGCCGCAACATTTGTTTTTTTCCTTACAGGATTATATACAGCCTTGGAAATGGCAGGTACATTTATGGTAATGGAGGCGAGGCTTGCATCTTAACAACTTGGTAGATTGAGTGTATGATTGTGTTTTACAGTCTGGATGCTAGACAATAACGCTAGACAATTACATCATTGTTGTATTACTAGTAAGGCTGTAAAAACACGTTCCAGAGACAACTGCATACTGCCATACATGTGAACTTTTTCTGAGGCCAACTTGGGAGATTTTCACTTGCAAAGAGGGAGGTTTGTTATTTTAATATAATCAAAGAAGGAAATTATCTGTTTCTAAGTAAGGAGATTTCAGAAAACTTGTGAAACACCTCCCCTTTTCAAATAATTGTGAACCTTAAAAGCGTGAATCCCCCTCCAAAAGTGGGAGAGTTTTCATGTATGTACTGCATTTCAAAAGGTCACCAGAAGACTATTCAAACTCCATTTAAAAGAAGGATGTGTTCTACTGATAATTCTGTATGTTTTGAACCCCTGTATATTCTGCAATACAGAAATATATTTCTGGCTCAATTGTTTTTTCTTATAAACCTATAACATGGATGATGGTTATAGGTAATACCCATAAGTAACCTTACCATTAGTTGATTACTCTTGTGCAACTGAAGTTACATTTAAATTAGATTTTTTATAGAATTAAATATGCAAAGTAAAAGATAAAAAAGTTTTCCATTTTCAAGGTTCTGCTTTTTGATACATTTTTGAAAACTATTTTATCTTGTGTGAAATCCACATGATGACATGCTTAAAATTAGGGGGAAAAATATTCTTTATACAAAAAATGCAATAAAAAGACATATTTTGATAAATATTAACTAAACTTTATAATAACATTGTTTAATGATAATTTTAGGTAAGTTGTTATCACCATCACTTTTTGAGAAGAGTCAATGTTCACCTTCTTCTGAAACAACAAAATATGAGTCCAGCAGTAGGATGCATGATTCTTGATCAAGGGATCCGTGGTTTGAACCTCAGTCAGGTCGCTGATAATTTCCTAATTTCCTTTGGAAAGAAATTAACCTTAAATTGTTCTACCCCACCTAGCCGTATAAATGGGTACATGCAAGGGTTATTCGGGTCATGCAAATGACTTCCTAGTGCCATATATGTCGGCTGCGCATACAGGATTTAAAAATATACCCAATGACCAGAGGGTAAAACTGTGATGTCTGCTGAATACGCCATAGGCGTAGAAGAAAACTCTAAACCAAACCTTTACCTGATCCTGTAACAAAAATCATAAAAATAGTCTTTTTATTGACCCATGGATGTGTAAATGGATTTATGTTGGAACTTGAACTTTAGTTCGCCTTTTATTAGTTACAGGTTGTTTAGAAAAGGGTGTTGAGGTTTGGAAATGTGTATCTTAATAGTTAAATTTTATCATACATGATTGGTGCAGGATAACAATATCACTGTTTATGCAGACATAATAATCAGAAAATAGATTGAAGCAGACTTGCTTCTCACACATTACCATTATTGGCACTACCCCTGATATGTTAGCACCACCTTAAATCTATAGGCAAACTATTCTCAACTAAGAAGATTTATTTGGGGCATAAAGTCTGTATGCTGAATTTGATATCTCTCAAGTGCAAATAGCTCAGTTTAAAGTGTTATTGAAATGCTTTTGTTGTGCACCTTTGAAGGTATTGCTGGTAAAGAGAACATGCATTTAGTAACCCAGATGATTAACTGCATGATACATTTGAACTAGAAGTCGGCCTGCTTACTAGAATATAACATTTGTTGCCAAAATTATTTGTCCGTTTCAAAGTTAAATTGTTGCAAAGCAGAGGAGATTAATTTTGATTTCAATAACAAGATAGGAAATTGATTTTCCATAACTATAATTGAATTAATTACCCTTATTTCTGCACCAAAAATAATGTGATTAAATCAGGAAAGGTTAATCAAAATCTGTCAAACAAAAGTACATTAATTTTACAGAAAATCAAAACAATTACCAAAATTCTGTATCAAAAAGGATCTTTCTTTTTTTTCATTTCTTATTTCTCATTTTCTTGTTTAAATCTGGAAAATAAACATAATATAAAAAAAGACATTTTTTTTTTCATTTTTGCTCATTCATCTAATAGAAAGAAAAACATCCCTAAGAATGTATGGTAATTGCACCATTATTTCACAGTGAGGCTTTCTTTTGGTGTAGCTATATGTTACCAGTATTTAGAATCAGTACACGTAAGAAGTAGAAACAACACGTAAGCATAATATGTACTTTCAGGATGATAGATGTTGAATGTTTATTAGGTGATAATGGAGATGTTGAATGTTTATTAGCTGATAATGGAGATGTAGAATGTTTATTAGCTGATAATGGAGATGTGGAATGTTTATTAGCTGATAATGGAGATGTTGAATGTTTATAAGCTGATAATAGAGATGTTGAATGTTTATTAGCTGATAATGAAGATGTTGAATGTTGATTAGCTGATAATGGAGATGTGGAATGTTTATTAGCTAATAATGGAGATGTGGAATTTTTATTAGCTGATAATGGAGATGTAGAATGTTTATTAGCTGATAATGGAGATGTTGAATGTTTATAAGCTGATAATAGAGATGTTGAATGTTTATTAGCTGATAATGGAGATGTTAAATGTTTATTAGCTAATAATGGAGATGTGGAATGTTTATAAGCTGATAATGGAGATGTAGAATGTTTATTAGCTGATAATGGAGATGTTAAATGTTTATTAGCTGATAATGGAGATGTGGAATGTTTATTAGCTGATAATGGAGATGTTAAATGTTTATTAGCTGATAATGGAGATGTGGAATGTTTATTAGCTGATAATGGAGATGTTGAATGTTTATTAGCTAATAATGGAGATGTAGAATGTTTATTAGCTGATAATGGAGATGTTAAATGTTTATTAGCTAATAATGGAGATGTGGAATGTTTATTAGCTAATAATGGAAATGTGGAATGTTTATTAGCTGATAATGGAGATGTTGAATGTTTATTAGCTGATAATGGAGATGTGGAATGTTTATAAGCTGATAATGGAGATGTGGAATGTTTATTAGCTGATAATGGAGATGTGGAATGTTTATTAGCTAATAATGGAGATGTGGAATGTTTTTAAGCTGATAATGGAGATGTGGAATGTTTATTAGCTAATAATGGAGATGTGGAATGTTTTTTAGCTGATAATAGAGATGTGGAATGTTTATTAGCTGATAATGGCAGAATATGCTACTGACAGTTTAGTGAGTTGGGCGTTAAATTTAAATTTCTGTTGTGTACAAGTTGTTTAAGTTCAAGCATATATGCAAATGGTTTTGTTTTGCCTAATAAATAGAGGATCACACACGTCAATTAATACAAACATTTATTTAGGAAAAGTTATAGTAAGGAAGCCTATGGTGAGCTTACTATCATTTTTCCTAGTCGCGTTTTATTAATGTTTGTATTAAATGACAACAAGTGTCAGATTCATTTTATCACATAATTCAATCCACCAATATATGATTTTATGAAATTTTAGCAACAATATTTGGTGAAATATGGGGTATGAGACAATCTGCAATATGATGATGTTGATGATGTCATCAGTCAAAAAGCTGTATTACACAAGTGTAATATAACAAATATAAAATAGATGTATTGAATGGAAACAAAAGGGGAATCATGTGATAATATTGTTACCTCAAAAAGTGTGAGATTAGTTGTTGATAGGGAATGGGAATATGTTGCATGCATAAATTAATCATGTTATTATCTCTTCAAAATTGGTTTCACATGTATGTACACAAGACAGCTTAGCTGGTTGAATTCTTGATTGTATCTGAAGTATAGTAAGTATTTACATCATGTTATTAGTGTATGTTTAGTATTTTTATTTTAAGGTTTGTACTTTAAGGAAACTGAAGAACTCAGCTTATAGAGATTTGATGCTAAAATTCATGTAATAGAATGTTGTATCTGGATCATTACAGTGTGTAATTGTCTCATAGGCAGCTTGAGAAGTTAATTTTGATCTAAATAATAACAAAGCTCATTGAGTTTGTCTGCTCAACTTTGCATTACCGGCCACAATAGCTCAGGTGGTAGAGCGTTGGCTTGCAGATAGGGAGGTCGAGGGTTCCAACCCCAGTCAGGTCAAACCAAAGACTTTAAAGTTGGTAATAGTGGCTTCTCTCCTAACGCTCAGGGCTAAGGGGACAGCATTACGCCTATCTTGTTGGTGTCAGTTTAATGGATCGGCCGGGTTCAGTCCATGGGCACCTCATAAGTGCCCCTGTGCTATAATGATAGAAATGTCACTTTACAGTATCGGCAAAAATGCAGGCTAATCCAATCCAACTTTGCATTTCCTCTTCCATTAATTAAACAGTTGGTCACGTTTTTGGACCAAAATCAAAACAAGCTTAATCTGAAGTGGACTGTTACTATATTTTTTTACTTATAAGACGGGGATTTTTCCTCAAAAAATCATGTTCAAAGTGTGGGGCTCGTCTTATAGGCGGGGTCAATTGACCTGGCAAGAAGTTTTCACATTGTTTTAGAGCGAAAACATATCACATAAAATTGTAAGCGGTTATGCAATGACCTGACATGTCGTTATTATTGACAGCCGATAATTTACCTTGATTGAACTTTGAATTTTGTCGGTCAATGATTAACTGTCTCACATACATTTCTCTTTGTTCTGTGTGAAACACGGCTTATTATCTGTCAATAAACATTGAAACAAACTTTCAAGTTCAGTCTGCCAGATACACCAAGCTGTAATCTTTGTGTTTCTGTGTAGACTTGCCTCATTAAATGGGTCAAGTTGACTGACTCTGAGATAAGCTGTTGTCAAGGTGATATCAGTCGGAGCAGTTTAACAGTGAGGGAGTGAATGATGTGTTTTTATAAGCAGCTGCCAATTATATTTCTTGACGAAATAATTGATTGGTGGCATGTACACAAGGACAGTGCAATGTTCCTCGATATATTGTGTACTGTCATATCAGACTTGGTGACGTAGATGAAAAAAAATAATGTCATGCGGCCTCGCGCTATATAATAGCAGTGCAGTTGAGACTAGATACATCCTGCAACGTGTGAAAATTACAGTCACTGTTTACCAATTAACCCATTTGTTGAGACAGCATGACTGGTCGTCGCTCCAGTTCATTTTTTCGCCTTGTCTTATTAGAAGGTCGAAGCAGAAACCCGCAATTTCACAAGTGAAGTAGGGGGCCCGTCTTATAAGCGAATAGTCTTATTAGTGTGAAAGCACAGTACTTCCAAAATCTTACAAAAAAAAAATATGATATATATTATTACAGATACTGTAAACTTTTGATTCTTTTGAATTGTATGGTGGCTATAAAGGAACTCAGCAAAACTAAGGCTGGCCAAGAAATAATGCTTAATTTGCCATATTGAATTATATTTAAACCTATTTATTGATATTTGAGCGGAAAACCAGTTCTTCCAACTTATATTAATAATACATCTTAACTGCCCATTTCCTGGGTAGATCCAGCACTCAGGTACTAAGTACCAGGATCAACGTGCAGTAAATAGTCTTCCCTCTAATACTAACATGTCATTGTTGGTTTTGGTGTTTGAACTCCAGACCCTTTTACCCGGAATCCAGCATCTAAACTATGTGACCATGGACAGCCCCAAAGGATATGGAACAATGCAGTAATGAAACGATGTCTGGGGATAGATAGAGAAATACATTTTCATCTAATTAAATTAAGAGCAAATTACTTCAGATTTATTAGACTTCTGTTTTTCTTGCAATAATTAAATAAAAAAACTCCATTTTTGAACTGCAAAATAAATATGTTTAAATTGGAAGGGGCTTTTTGAGAATCTGGAAAACAGAAAAATAACAAAAACAAAAGGTTTTTTAGAAAATAAAATAAAATATCCCCTCTGTCATTTCTGTACTAAAAAAAGCAAAGAAACTCGAGAGTTTATTTCTCATCATCCTTTAAATAGCTATGCATGCACCTTGGTTCCCAGAACAGAGAGAGGAAGATGTTAGCACAAGATTGAATGTAAAAGTTATATTTATTCATGAACTTTTGTATGAGGATAAATGGACTTTATGCTTATGAGCTGAAATTGTGAACAACATATAAGATTTTGGTAATAAACTGTTGTTTGGTGTAGTAGTATACTGAAGATGCTGATTATTTCATTCAATTTGAAAGGCTCTTACATAGCTTATTGAACAGACCAATTTTAGCCTTGAAAATGGGAATTTGCTCGATAGTGGTAAAATGCACATAACAACAAGATAAACTGAGTGAATATTTATCATTTTCTGCACTTTTAAAATACATGTGACAACAAGATAAACCAAGTGAATATTTATCGTTTTCTGCATTTTTAAATGCATGTGACAACATGATAAACTTAGTGAATATTTATCGTTTTCTGCATTTTTAAATGCATGTGACAACATGATAAACTAAGTGAATATTTATCTGCATTTATACAATGCACATGACAACAAAATAATAATAAGTGAATATTTACATTTCTCTGTACTTAAAGATCCATGTAACATTATGGTAAATTGATTGAATATTTATCTTTCACTGTCTGTAGGCACAGATTTCTAGTGTTGAATTTTTTAGTTCTATAAAGTACCAATTGGGAATTAAATCACAATGTAAAGATAGCAAATTAATTTTGAAAACTGCAACATCTTTTTATTTTTTCATTACTAAAGTTAACAAGTACAATATTTTTATATGGAAATAAAATGTGTGTGTTCAGATCAGATCAGGTTAATTAAATGCATAAAAAAAAAAACACTTTTAACTTTAGTTAATGTATTCTCTGTTGCATTCGCCACTAAAAGCAAAGATAGTTTATTTTCTCATCATTCAATTGTTGTGTTTATATGCTCTTCTGTTTCCCAGTAAGGAATTTCAGTAATATGGTAAGACTTTATAAGCATTGCAATCATCAGCAGGAGATTGGATTTTAAAGTTAAATATGTACTCTTTCGAAAGGCTCTTGAACAAAGATTGAAGTTAAATATTAGCTGAAATTGCCAAACTATAAAAATAACAACTAATAAGGTGAAGCTTGCTGTTGCATATTGAATTGGGCATCTGTACCATACAAAGCAGCTGAATTTGATATGCATATGCAAAACCTTTTTTTTTGCCTCAGGGAATAATATGCATCACTGAAAATGTTTATTTAGTGTTTGTGTGGAGAGCTTGTCATATTTTCCTATTGCATTTGACAATCTAGTAGATTATTGCATGTTTATGTTTTTCTATATGCATGCCATAAAATGTAATTATCCTGTCACAATGCCTCATACTGGCTTCTTTTGTCTAAATAAAGGAGGCATTGAATAAAAACCATGTTTATTAGGCTAGTAGGCATCGAGAAATGCCAAAGCAACTTAAAAAAGGATTTGTGAATATAACTGATGATAAATAAAAAGATCAATATATGAGTTGTTTAATTTATAAGGATGATGATATGCAAGCATCTTAGAGGTGCGATCTTATACAACAACATCTTCACTTCTGATGGTACATAAAATATGACAGTTACATGTTCACTTGTGATGATACATTAAATATGATAGAAACATCTTCACTTCTGATGGTACATAAAATATGACAGTAACATCTTCACTTCTGATGGTACATAAAATATGACAGTAACATCTTCACTTCTGTTGGTACCTAAAATATGACAGAAACATCTTCACTTGTGATGGTACATAAAATATGACAGTAACATCTTCACTTCTGACGGTACATTAAATATGACAGTTACATCTTCACTTGTGATGGTACATAAAAATATGACAGTAACATCTTCACTTCTGTTGGAACATAAAATATGACAGTAACATTTTCACTTCTGATGGTACATAAAATATGACAGTAACATCTTCACGTCTGTTGGTACCTAAAATATGACAGTAACATCTTCATTTCTGATGGTACATTAAATACGACAGTAACATCTTCATTTCTGATGGTACATAAAATATGACAGTAACATCTTCACTTGTGATGGTACATTAAATATGATAGAAACATCTTCACTTCTGATGGTACATTAAATATGACAGTAACATCTTCACTTCTGATGGTACATAAAATACGACAGTAACATCTTCACTTCTGTTGGTACATTAAATATGACAGTAACATCTTCATTTCTGATGGTACATTAAATACGACAGTAACATCTTCATTTCTGATGGTACATAAAATATGACAGTAACATCTTCACTTCTGATGGTACATAAAATACGACAGTAACATCTTCACTTCTGTTGGTACATAAAATATGACAGTAACATCTTCACTTCTGTTGGTACATTAAATATGACAGTAACATCTTCATTTCTGATGGTACATAAAATATGACAGTAACATCTTCACTTCTGATGGTACACAAAATACGACAGTAACATCTTCACTTCTGTTGGTACATAAAATATGACAGTAACATCTTCACTTCTGTTGGTACATTAAATATGACAGTAACATCTTCACTTCTGATGGTACATAAAATATGACAGTAATATCTTCCTATCCGATGGTACATGAAATATGTCAGTACATGTAACATCTTCCTATCCGATGGTACATAAAATATGTCAGTACATGTATCATCTTCCTATCCGATGGTACATAAAATACAACACTTAAGATGATTTAGCTTTTTTGCCAAGTGATGGGCAGTTAAAAATTCTATGTTAAATTAAAAGACTTTTCTGAGTAGTGAAAATTAGCAAATAAATTAACATATTTAATTTAAGTATAAAAGATACAATGTAATGACATGTTTCATATCACTGTAAAAGATTGTATCCCCCCCCCCCCCCCCCCCCCCCCCCCCCCCATAAACTAGGATTATCACAGCTACAAACTTGTAATTCTCTATTTCTGTAATTTTTCTGTACTTCCTTTTTCTGTACTATATGTGGTTGACATATTCTATTCATAAAATTATTGTTTGTTTTATGTCTCTCTCAAAATTGGCCGCTAATGAATGTCCTTGAAATATCTGCAGATTCCATTCACGTTTACATCTGGAGCTAGCTTGCTTAGTAAGAGGTTGTTATGTCTAATTATGGGGGATCTTAAGATTGCAGTTTCTATGTATGTTCTGTAAGGAAGCCATAAAGGAAATGTTGCTTTTAGACATCATGCTAAAGTTGCTGTTCACATTTGTTGTATCTGGAATATTGTCACATGTAATTATCTGTCATGATAGCTTGAACAATTTATTTTTATCTGATTAATTAGAAAGCAAATTGATACTGATTCTCATGTTTATAACCATAATCGAATCTGTTTTCCCTCTTTTCTGTACCTAAAAATAAGTGCTTTTTTGATTGGGAGAGGGTATATTTATAGTTTGGAAAACAAAAATAATATAAATATTATTAGAAAAGTAAATTAGATTATAAACTCTGTCACATTTCATCCAAATGCAATTCTGGGAGTTTACTGTGAAAGCATTTTATTTCGTGGGGCAGAAATTTCGTCGTTTGAAGAGGACGGGCATATTCGTGGGTACTTGACTTCGTGGATTGCCCTACCCACGAAATTAAAAAAAATTACTTTCATTTTTTAAACAGATGCGAAACTGAGGCCTAACACTGAAACAGGGTCAATTGCGAAACTACGGATTAGCGAGTGACTCTGCCTATTGTCTTACGTCACGCCTGACGATATTGATCCACGGCAGCCGGTCAGTGTTTTCACAGCCTAGTCTCATCAGACGACTTTTATGACACCAAACTGTCAATTAGCGGGTCATTTGGGGGATTATATTCATAAAGATGTTAGGGGCGCGGGTTCTTTTAAGGGCCTAATTTAACGAAGCCATTGACTGTCAATTAACGCCAATTAGCGTACTATGCCAACTGACACAAAACAGACCCTTGAGTAAACACATTATATTACAGTATAAAATTACTTAGCATTGATCGTTTTTCATGATTAAATGGCTTATGTTCGTAAACATGTTTTATTGTTCTACGTCAATACAATGTAACTAAAGTGTGGTGAAATCGTCTGTTTGTTTGAGCTTTATGTCCTGTTTAGTAAAAATATGTTGACATGATTTACAAGTAAATCTAGCATTCGAAAGTCTAACCGAGAGGATTTTATATTGTTGGAACTTAAATACGTGGATTGTCTTGCCCACGAATTCCACAAAATTAAATGCCCCACGAAATAAAATGCTTTCACAGTATTTCTCCAGAACTCAAAAGGCTATGTACACACACAGTTTACTCAGTCAGGAATTCCAATAGTGTTTGGTAAAAGTTTGTTAAATCAGTAGGAAAAATATTGGATTTGGAAGTTACATACTCAGCAGGCTAATAAAATGAAGGTAGAAATCACAGGAAAATTGGCAGGAAACAGCAAAATATGATATTGATAACTTAGTTTGTTAAGGTAACAGTTGCTTAACAGCCGCAGATTCATACTAGTTCACACTGTTTCACCTGAAATAGTCAAACTTCTTAAAGCATCAAAATTCCTGAAGCTAATTTTTCAAAGGCCTCAAATAATTGGTTTTAAGCCCTGACCACAACCACTGCTAAGCATATTAGCTAGGCACATATATATATAATGTTGTTTCATCAATTGTGGTTGTGTGTGCATATGTTTCTCGTGTAATTTGTTACATTTTCAAGCAAAGTATGTCATTTCAATAGTAGTTGTGTTCTTTTTGCATTGAAACATTGTTTATACTTGAATGGGACCTCTGACTGGCTACATAATTCCACTCCGTAACTCTGGTCAAATTTAGGCTCTGGATCTGCCCCTGCATTGTAAATTTGGCATCTGTTTTGTAACAATACTAAATTTTTAAGTACTTCTGCAAAACCTTTGCTTTTCCTGAAAAAATGATTGAATCTTTGAAAATGTGGGTTGATTTAGAGAAAATGACAAAATCTGCATTTGACAACTTGGTTGATTGAGGACATGAAACTGCTTTGTATTCTTCTTGCTGATGCAGGTTTTTGGACTTTATTACAATGTATTTGTAATTCCTTTTAATGGCAGACGGTTTAAATTGAAAAATTAACTTTGATAAAAATGATAGGAAAGTAAATTGTTTCTGCTTAGCTTTACTTATATATCATTGGAAAAACAGATTGTTGTGTTGATAAAAAAAAAATGCTATAATTTGGGACGGTTTCTTCCGAGTACAGGGGGGAAAAAATAAAGTAAAATAATAACAAATTATTGTGAAAATTTCAATTTCTCTTCTTCCCAATCCTTGTATAGTGAGCAAATAACTGCTGAGAAGATATTTCTTCATCATTTCAATTGATATGTATATATGCTTCTCAGTAAAGAATTCCAATAGTCTGGTGAACTGTTAGCAACTTCTTGAATCAAGGCAAAAGATTGGTTTGGAAAGTAATATAATATTAAAGGTGTTATTCGACAGTTTGCTGATATCAAATTCAAGTAACAATATGTTACCACTGCTTTTGGGAATAAGGGCATAAGTTCTGCATAAACTTTTATTTTAGTATGAGTAAAGACAGTTTTGAACACTGCATGCATTGTATGACAGTACAAATCACGATAAAAAACACTAAAAGTTCAGTCATTACAAATCTATAAATAATCACCATAGTGATCTCTGCTAAAAATAGATATTGACGTCAGAGCAGATTACCTGGATGACGATATAACGTAATCTCAAAAGTGAGTAGTCATGTGGTTTTCCTAGTTAAAAATAGCTATCTCTGCAGTGTGGCTCACATAGAAAATACCTGTTTATACAGTGAGGAATGGGGATTGATGTTGCACTGTTCACACTGATCTTGGGTATCACTGCAGCATTTTGCAAGATCTTTTCAGGTAACAATGACTTATTTGAGAAAAACTATTTTATTCCAAGCTGATGGATACCACCTTTAACTTAGCAGGCTGTTCCATGACGATGGAAATTGATTGGAAATTAGCTGGAAACAGGCAGTATGTTGCTCTAGACTTTGTAGGTGGAACTTATTGTTTTAAATTGAATAAAGTATCTGTATCATTCCTGTGTTTTAATTTGAAGCATGACTACAAGGCTTTTTAACTTTCCAGAGAAAATTGTGTGCTGCCTTTAAAATAGGAAATAAATTGTATTGGATGAAGTTTGTATTTGACAATTTGTAGATTTAGTACATGATCATAAAATGAACAGATGAAAATATGTCGAGACAAACTCATAATTGCTGAATTGCTGTTACCTTTTACCATTATGTTGTTTCCATTGCTTTGTCTTAGGCGAAGGCTGTTTCGGCTTGTACCTAAGAGAAATGTTTCGGCAGATTTTTTGAAGAGAAAAAAGCAGGGTTTTAAGCTGAAGACTTGGTATATTGAGTGTATGATTATGTTTAGTTGTCTGCGTTGAGCATGTACAAAGATTTGTAAATTAATATTTAGTTGCTAAATATCCAATTTCCTATGAAGTTACTTTCTTTCAGAGTATACATGTACAATGTAGTTTGTTCTTTCTGGAATTTCTCGAGGGCTTGTGCCTGAGTGAGTGAACTGCAAATTGAATTATTGATTGCATTTGAAATTTAAATGCTTAGTTTAAAGTTGGTAAGTTTAATTAAAGTGCAATTAACATTTACTTCTTGCATTTTTATTGGAAGCTATAAAGTAAATCAGCATAACTGAGTTAACAGACTTCAACTACAACTGCCATATATATGTATATATATTCCTGTGACTGCTTAGTCTCTCACGCATAGGTTTGATTGAGTCCCATTCGGGGCGAAGGACTTAATGTGGGAAGGTCTTCCAGCTGACTTGCTGTGCACCATTGGTTCTATCCAGACATTTGTCTTGGGTCTTCCTCCACCGAAAAGCTGGACGTTGCTATAATGATCATAATTGGTCACTGCAATGTATTTCAGAAAATAAAACATATTTGTTGTCCATAGAGTCTGCAATTCTATGTAATTGTCCCTGTAAAAAGCTTGCTGAATTAATATGGATCTGATTAATAAGAAAGGAAATTGATTCTGATTTGCTTGACTTCCCATTTTCAGTGCCATAATTAAATAAATTACCTAAATTTTTGTACTAAAATATTTGTGTTTTGATTAATCAGAATAATCTCTTACCCCACTTTCAAGAAAATCGTGTTTTGATCGGGAAAATGTTTTTTTCATCTGGAAAACAAAAACAACATTTTTTTTTAAGTAAATTTAAATATCACTTCTCCCATTTGGTCACACGAGAATCAAAAGAACTTGGAGTGTTTATTTCCTCCTACAAAGCTTACCATATGCACCTTAGGTTTTTCAGTTAAGCAATCCAGTAGTAAGATGTTGGCAGAATCTTGATTCAGTAGACAAGAGATTGGATTTGATAGTATTATATACACAGCAGGCGTCTAGGTGAAGAGTGAAATGACCAAATACGTTGCTGGAAACTTGCATGCTGAATTTGGCATCTGTTTTGTACAAGTTGTCTTATTTTAAATGAAGCTCCAAAGCTTGATGTGTAGTTGTACATTAAAGTCAGTCAACTCAGATTGCATTGTTCCTTATAGAGTTATTGCTGTTTTATTTTTTGGTTTTTTTTTTTTTTTTTCTTTTCTTGTGCTGACAACACTTGCCTTGCAGTGTCCTTGTTGATTCTGTTTTATTACAACATACTGTCAATTAAATGTTTGGTTATGTTAAGTTTTTTCTGGCTATAGTGTTAATCACAGTTAAATATCTTCCCGTACGATATGTATGCAATCACATAATTTGTTAGGAAATTCTTATATATCATTAATATTCATGATTCTTATGAATAAACGTATGTTATTTATAAATATTTATTTGAAATTATGTATCTAATGAATATTTTCTATCTACTTAGTAAACCTCTTTTCCTGCATTGGACAAGCTTCAGTTGAAGTGACACATTATTGATACGATCCGGAAATCAAGAATATTGAACTGACGTATGCATGGCAAATTTGTCTACCTAGATGAGACAATTCGGTTTCGGCAAGAGAAAATGTTGCCATTTTTGAATTGGCAGTACTAATGGAATGCTGTATGTTAACAGCATTGTTTCTGTTAAGACAATTGCAACACCTTTTTGTCTACAATAGTTGTCATTAAAATAAAAGGATGAATAAAAAAAGATAGTTTGTTTTAATATCAAGATTTCAAATAGAGAGAGAGGTATTTAAAAAGTAGATTAGTTAGGTTAACTGATATAGTTAGGTTAACTGATACGGATATTTCACAAAAAAATGTCTAAAAACTGATTTTCAAGCTTCCAAAATTTACCTTTTTGAAAAAAATGAGGTACCAGGTAATAATAATTATGGTCAATTTAATTATAGAGTAGCAAGCTAAAGTGATTTTTTTAAACTGCTTAATTTCGAACATTTTGAAATTGTTGGGGATTCATTAACTTAAGTCAATGTCTATTCAGCTCTTTTGTAGGCTGATAAGTTTCATAATAACTGATTGACTGAAGGACAAAAAAAAAGGCACAATTCATCATTAATTTTTCTTGCTATGAGCTTGAAGAAACAAATTGTTCTGGACAAGCTCTGATAATTCCTGGTTTTTAAAGCATGATAATCCTATGTCTTAGGAATTTTATTTTTAAGTTTTGAAACCATGATAATTGATTGTTTAAGTTTTGACAGCATGATAATTCTATGTTTAATAAATTTTATTTTAAAGTTTTGAAAGCATGGTAATTCTGTGATAAGCATTTTATTTTCAAGCTTTGAAAGCATGATAATTCTAAGTTTTAGACATTTTATTTTCAAGTTTTGAAAGCATAGTAAGTCTATTTGTTAAGCATTTTATTTAAAAGCTTTGAAATCATGATAATTCTATGTTTTAGACATTTTATTTTCAAGTTTTGAAAGCATGATAATTCTATGTTTTAAGAATTTTATTTTCAAGTTTTGAAAATATATCTTAATTCTATATTTTAAGAATTTTATTTTCAAGTGTGGAAAGCATGATAATTCTATGTTGTGAAGCAAAATCATTACATTTTTGTTTCTTTGAATAAGAATGCAAATATTTTATTTAGAAAGAGTTCAAGTATTACATATAAGAAGTAGTTTCATTGTGTTAATACTTATTTTTCAGTAAGTAGACTGTTATCTCGTCACTGGTAGGCCACTATTTCCCTAAATCTCTTTGATAATATCTTGTATCAGTCTGCCACGACAATATTATGTAATTATGGAAACAGTCTAGCTGAACCTAGCCAATTTAGGATGTGTGTTTCGTAACAGAATACAAAATAAAAAAAGAAGGCCCCTTGTGGGACAGTTTTTTTTCTATTTTTATAAATTGGTATATTGAACCAATTTTTGGCACACACGCAAAGCGCATGGAAGGAATTAAAATGAGAAGCAATTTATGATTTTGCTTTTGATATGTCATAAATTTCAATTCTTTAAATTACATTATACTTTCTGAGAAAGGAAAAAAACACTGAAGTTTTAATAGCTTTTTTTGTCTTGGGTTTCATTGATGGTGTTATAATATTTCTCCAAACTGTGATTGATAGTTGTATTCATTCTGTTGGCCATGACAAGGTCACCATTCAGGGAAAAGCTTGCAACAAGAAATAGTTCTGGGTATTTCCATTTAAGGGTGTGATAGTAAAATGCACCACAAAATGAACTACTTTATACATAAGCCACCATCTAGAGCATGAAGAAAAACAGCAACTGTGGAACAGTTGTGTGATGTAACTGCATGGCACAGAATGATAAGGATCAGCTATCCCAGTCCATCTTTGGACGCCCATGACTGATACATTCCCTTACTCTACACTCACCGCCCATGGGATATTTAGTTTGCTTGCTGTTTCTGGTAATGGTATTTCATTGGTTGCTTCTAATCCTATGAAGAATTCCGTCCAATGATAAAGCTTGTTCTTTCATTATTTCAACAGACTTGTCAAAATGGTGACATCATTGTTATACTTCTATCTGAAGAGTATGGATTTTGTAAGCAGTATTATGATTGGCCAATTTTTCTTCTATTCAGTTCGCTAAGATTGACAGAAAATTTACCGATAAACCCACGGTCGGTGAATGTTGTAAAACGGAATAATCGAGCGCTGGTATCCGATGATGATCCTAGTCTTGGTCCTTGACCCTTAACTTTTGTTTATCATACGTCCACTACTTTGAATGTATAGTTGAATAGTTTAAGAAGGGGCCTTTTTTCTAATACAAAACCTTTGTATGACACTTTACATTGGTTTACGTTGTCTCAAAATGAGCCTACTTTTTTGTGAATACCCCAGTGCTTGCAGCACTTTCATTTGTATCAGAAGGCCAGCGTGATGTAGTGATTGTTGCAGTTGCTACTGGGCCCTAGTCAA
The DNA here is from genome assembly GCA_007844125.1 of Sinonovacula constricta. Lineage (NCBI taxonomy): Eukaryota > Metazoa > Mollusca > Bivalvia > Cardiida > Solecurtidae > Sinonovacula > Sinonovacula constricta. The sequence continues at coordinate 44,288,463 of CM017556.1, forward strand.
TTATTGGTGTGAGGGTGTGTATTGTAAGTAAATACAGATCAGGGTCCCTTGTGGTCCCCACATCCAGACAGGTGCTCCCTGCAGGGAAAATATACACCATTTCATGAATATTGAACAGCTGATGTTCATGTATCACAGGGATATTTTCCAGCCTTTTTGTCCTTTTGATCACTTTGATGTAGAGGTTTTATGTCTGTTATAGTACAATGAAAATTGGGAATATTCTACTCTTGAAAAAAATGTGTTTAAAATAAATTTTGGCATGTAAAAAGTTATTTTGAAGAAGAAAAACATTTGTTGGCAAAGTTTTTGTTTCTGCCTTTCTGCTTGAGTAAAAAAATTATAAGGCAAAACTTCCTGTTGTTTTTTCTTCAAGTAGTACAGTAACACTTGAAAATATAAAGTAGTCTCTGTTAAGATGAACATTTTTAATGTTCTCGTTACATTGTTGTTGGAGTAATTGAGATAAAATCCTGTAGTAAATAAACTGTGATTTCCTGTGGTAAGTAAATTTATGGGAGCATTAAAGTTTGTTTATCATTAAGTTTAGAATATTGACCCTCTTACAGTAATAAGCATTAAGATGTACCTAGAGTCAGATAAGATCTTGTTTCTGAACATTGATTTAATAGTAGAATAACACACGAAACATATTTAACCCAGGAGACTTCCATAGCAAAATAAAATGCTGTATATTTCTGTACTCTGGTAAATATATTCTCATCTCAGTGCAGTAAATATGCATACTGTTACATGACTACATGTATTTTCAAAGTTTTAGTTTTGAGTTTCAGCAATGTGCTGTGTCTAGGAGAAATAGATTATGTAGCCGGATATTTTACTTTTACTTATCAGCATTTAAGAATTAAGTGGGATGAGCATTTCAAAAAGGTATTAAATTCTAGATCCACAAAGGCAAGCCTTGATACTGATATGTATCTTAAATGACATAATTCTTTTAATTTGACTGTTACATGACTACATGTATTTTCAAAGTTTTAGTTTTGAGTTTCAGCAATGTGTTTTGTCTAGGAGAAATAAATTATGTAGCCAGATATTTTACTTTTACTTATCAGCATTTAAGAATTAAGTGGGATGAGCATTTCAAAAAGGTATTCAACTCTAGATCCACAAAGGCAAGCCTTGATACTGATATATATCATAAATGGCATAATTCTTTTAATTTTATTTACTGATCAGTTTTTTGAAAGATGAAGACATGTGGTTTGGATGGGAAAAACATGAAAAGAAACATGTTAAAAATATGCCCAGGGGTGATCTTTAACTTCTTACTATGGCAATATAACGTGTTGGTACTTGTAGGAGTAGACAATGTATATACATGAGTTGGCTGCGGCTAGTTTATGATGCTGAGTAAAAAGCCAGCTCATTACTGGTGTGGAAGAATGCTGTCATAAATCTCCAGTAATATATTTTATAAGCAGACTCTAGGAGACATTCATTGTCTTTCTAGAATTACCACGTCTGGGAGAATTGGAGGCTGTGTGTATATCATTATTGCTCTTGTTGATTTTGTTTTACAGTCGTACATGTATGTAAAACAAATTGAAAATTGGTATTTTTGGAGATTTTTATTTCTTATATTCAAAGACACATTACAGATTTCCTTATTTCAGACATACAAAGAACAAACTTATTCAACTGAAAGGATATTTCATACATTGATACACTTTGTTTTTTCCAGTGTAATGACTTTCTATAGTTGTTGTATACAAACTTTATTTTCTATTATTGTTCAATAATATTGTTTAAATCGAAGCTTAGAAAATTTCTTTGTACATAAACTTTGTTGTTTACTTTAAATTAACTTTAAAACCAATAATTAAAAAAAATTGTTACAATACAATGATATTACAATGATAAATAATTGAAATAAATATTTGTGTGGTAAATCATAAAAACGTCAGCTCCAGGAACGGGAGGCCCCGGGTTCAATCCTGGACTGCAACATACCAAAGTTGTTAAAAATGGTAGTGATATAGCTCCGTGCTAAAACTCAAGCAAATATAAGGGTAGTCCCACGACTGGTTTGTCTGGTGCCAGGATAATGTGACTGGGTGTAGTATCATGCCAGGTGTTCATGGCATGCTATACAGAGTGAAGGCAGCACTATATCTACTTCAAGTGGACACTGTCTCCAGATAATAATACTGTTGGTGGGACGGTAAACCCAATAAACATAATATCAACATGGTGAGGAATATATTGAATACCTTGAATTGGTCAACAAAGAAAACTAAAATTATAAGAAACATATTCCAACATACATACCTACACTTGAACATTAGTGTTTATGGTATGTAAAGATAATATGACTTTATGTTTTAGAAATTGGTCTCCAAGACCATGGCATAACTAGAAATGTAACATTAAATGTTGACAATGGCACCTACAAAGACACGACTTAAGTATTGCTAGGGATGTATTTCCAGGAAAATTTACCTATGCACAAGTTTATAGCTGGTCTTTATTGATACTTAAATGTCTGGTACACAATGGTCTTTATAAAACCTGACCGTTCTAGTCTTTTGTGTGTGGAAATGTTGATAGCTAGTTTGTATATTTAATAACCAGTAGTAGATGGCAAAATTTAAAAAAATGACGGTTAAAACTGGCATAAATAATATAACATAAATAACAGATAAAACTACAAACTTGCACAAAAAGATGTAATTTGTGTTACATTGTCAACAAAAAATGAGGCAGCTTATAAATACGTATGTCTATTGTAATTGTTCTTCTTAATCTAATGTAAACAGGCATATACAAACAGTTCTAGTTGGTGTGCTGATAAAGGCAAATATATGACTACAACTTTAGATAGTTCAGAAATTTTATCACAACAAAATGTTCCTTCACACAAGTTTATTGCTGGCTGTCAGTGGTTCTCAACAGCCTTGTACACAATTGTCATTATAAATCAAGATTTTGTGGTCTGTGATTTCTGGAATAGTTGGAACCCAACTTTTAGGATTTCATTGGTATTAGTTGTACTTAATTAATAGTATAATGCTCTGACAATTGATGTACTTTAATCTTATATATCTTAACATTCTCATATAAAAAGGAAAAATACAACATACTATCAAAAGAACTATATACTATAAAACATATACAAATAGTTATAATACAGCAAAAATGTATCCATATTGTACAAGAGACTGCAAATAAGCATGATAATACAATGATTCTGTAAGAAAAACAAAAAATCCAAAATGTTTTTTAGAAATCCATTTTCTAACTTTGATGTTGGACATACAATGTACAAAATCATTTCTGTTTTTTTAGAGCAATCCTCACATCCTTAGGCAGCTTTCAATTTGCAGTTAAATGGACACAATACAACAACTATATCTAAAGCTTAAATGAATATTTAAACATTTCTGAGTCTCCTATAGAACAGTTGATGTTACTTGATATAGGTCATAAAATGTCAACAAAAGCCCTTACAAGGCTGCAGCTTGAGTTCAGGAGTTTATTTCCTGTAATATGTGTTTACTGACAAGTTTATTGCAAGCCTTTCAGGGGTTTCTAAGTGCCTGGTACACAATGGTGGCAATAAATGCATTTGTAGGCAGTTTTTTTTCTTTCAAGATGTGTTGGAATCTGTTGTTTTTATTTTGTTAGAGCTATTTGATGTTAGTCAAGGTAGAAAAAAAATGCGTCAGAAGTTCAGTTGAACAAAGAATGATATTTTCAACCAATGTCACACATGTTATTTACACCTTACTTACAAAATGTATCATAATTCTATGTTTCAGAGTTTCATCCCAGACCCGTTCAAATTACGACCCTTTGTCAGCACTCCGCCCCCAGGTGCTGAAAGATTATTCTGTACTATGATTCGTCATGGTGAAGAGACATCTGGCGGCCATTACACCCTCTATCTGGAGTATCTTGGCGGACTTATACCATTACTGAAGGGAAAACGGGCCAGCAAACTGCGACCGGACTTTGTCATATTTGACCCAAAAATTAAGCCAACTGGGCTAAAGAAAGAGAGTAAGAGTTTCTTTTTATCAGATATCTTAACAGTGCAATATTTGAATCGAAGATCAAATGACTAGAAAGACAGAAAATAGGTCCTTTTTTGATATATTTTTTTTTTTAAATTTTGTCTTTAGAACAAACCAATTAGGCTAATAAAAGACAATAATAATGCCATTTTAGCTCCATCTTTTCGGAGAAAAACGTTTAAGCTATTGTCATTACTCTCTCTTCTGCTTCTGTTTTGGTGAACTATTTTAAGGTATTATTTTTAGAAAACTGTAACAAAAACTTAAGTCAGTTGCTCATTATCAAAAAGCAGAACCAATTTCCATAAGCAGAAAAATTAAATATTTATTTGACACAGTTACGCCCTTAGTTTGACTATGAGTTTTCTGTTTTGGTCCAAGTTTCTGTTAAGTAACACTTAACATCGTACTTTGCTGTGCTGAAGAAAAAGTTGAACTCGCTATCTACTGACATTTCTTTTATAAGATTTTTGAACTTTTCTTTCCTTTCCTGAAGATCAAACGTGTTGCCCATAAAAAGTAAGATAGTAAATATAATAAATAGTAAGAATGTCTTTCATGAACATTGTTTTGTACTGAGGTCATTATAAAAACACGTTATTAATCATAAACAGTCACCAGTCTTATTTGATCTGAAGTTAAATTTAATAAGTCTTTTAGAATGACTAAAGAACTTTTTCTCCATCCTGTAATATCTTAAATGTTTTTGATTTTCTATAAATTGTTGAAACCATACACTTTAAGGTTGTATGCCATAATAACTGTTGCACTTTCCCAACTTTAAGTAATTATATGTTTCACCATAGCTGAATGATTTTAACTAGTTTCGACTGTGATGCTGATTAGCTTACTGTGAAAGCATTTTATTTCGAGGGGCATTTAATTTCGTGGAATTCGTGGGCAAGTCAATCAACGAATTTAAGTACCAACAATATAAAATCCCCTCGGTTAGACTTTCGAATGCTAGGTTTACTTGTAAATCATGTCAACATATTTTTAATAAACAGGACATAAAGCTCAAACAAACAGACGATTTCACTACACTTTATTTACATTGTTTTGACATAGAACGATAAAACATGTTTACGAACATAAGCCATTTAATCATAAAAAACAATCTATGCTAAGTAATTTTATACTGTAATATATACACAAGCACTATAAACTTTATAGGTGTAGGGTGTTTACTCAAGGGTCTGTTTTGTGTCAGTTTGCATATTACGCTAATTGGCGTTAATTGACAGTCAATGGCTTCGTTAAATTAGACCCTTAAAAGAACCTGCGCCCCTAACATCTTGATGAATATAATCCCTTAAATGACACGCTAATTGACAGGTGTCATAAAAGTCATCTGATTAGACTCGGCTGTGAAAACATTGACCGGCTGCCGTGGATCAATATCACCAGGCGTGACGTAAGACAATAGGCAGAGTCACTCGCTAATCCGTAGTTTCGCAATTGACCCTGTTTCAGTGTTAGGCCTCAATTTCGCATCTGTCAAAAATCGAAGGCATTTTTTATTTTCGTGGGTAGGGCAAACCACGAAATCAAGTACCCACGAATATGCCCGTCCTCTTCAAACAACGAAATTTCTGCCCCACGAAATAAAATGCTTTCACAGTATTTTACTTGAAGGCATGCGGTAAGGAAATATTTCTCAGTTATTTTGTCATTTGGTTACAGTTATTTTCTTTTACATGTAATTAAAATAAATAGCAAATATTATTATGGCTTGAAAATTGCTCTTCAGTTAAGTATGTGAACTTGTACCTCACAGAAACTTGCATGTCATCTTGCTAAGTGTATTCAGTGAATAGAGTTTGTTGCTAATGCATTTAAAGAACTTTTAATGGATTAAATGTGCCCTATGTTGTAATCCTCAAACACTTAAAGAGGGAAACAAAAGATAACTTACATTCCAGGAAAGTGCATTGTTTCTTTTTTTATAATAATTATATCTTCTCATCTCCATTAATTGAATATAATGGTGAGAAAAGATTCTGGTTGATCTTTTTCTTTTATAAATGTCAACGTTAATATTCAATATACATGTATTCACATTGAAAAGCCTTTGTTTACATTAAGGTTAATTCCAAAAGGAAATAGTTTCACCATATATATTTAGTATAAGGGTAACTCCTTTAAGAGCACTACTGACAACAGGTAATCATGGTTTTTATTTAACCCATGTATAAATTCTACCTTTCTTATTTAAAAAATTGTTTTCTTACATGTACATGGCACCTGTAAAATTATGTTCATATTGGTGATGTCCTGTTTATATTTGTTGGAGAAAGACCTCAGACATGTCTGGATAGAACCACTAACACACCTTAAGTCAGCAGGAAGACCTTCCCTGAAAAATGTGCAGTATGTTTACTTTAACGAGATTAGAAAGAAAAAATAGTCAAGGTTTTTAACTTTGGATAAACCCTTTCTTCATATGTTTCAGCAGATGGTGAGACACTTGGATAAACCCTTTCTTTATTTGTTTCAGCAGATTATGAGACACTTGGATAAACCCTTACTATATATGTTTCAGCAGTTGGTGAGACACTTGGATAAACCCTTTCTTTATATGTTTCAGCAGATTGTGAGACACTTGGATAAACCCTTACTTTATATCTTTCAGCAGTTGGTGAGACACTTTGATAAACCCTTACTTTATATGTTTCAGCAGATTGTGAGACACTTGGATAAACCCTTACTTTATATGTTTCAGCAGATGGTGAGACACTTGGATAAACAAACCCTTACTTTATATGTTTCAGCAGATGGTGAGACACTTGGATAAACCCTTACTTTATATGTTTCAGCAGATTGTGAGACACTTGGATAAACCCTTTCTTTATATGTTTCAGCAGATGGTGAGACACTTGGATAAACCCTTTCTTTATTTGTTTCAGCAGATGGTGAGACACTTGGATAAACCCTTTCTTTATATGTTTCAGCAGATTGTGAGACACTTGGATAAACCCTTTCTTTATTTGTTTCAGCAGATGGTGAGACAAATGGTTCCCATTATGAGCTAAATGTGCCAAGTACCAGCTCATCTTCAGATAGTGACGTAGAAACTGATGGTTGCGGGGGGTCACCTCGTGCGAACCGACGTAAACGTTCAAAAACATTCCGACCGGATAAAGTAGAGCGAAGCACTACATTCCGCACTCTCAACGAACTCTTCTACAATGACAATCTACCAGAGGTGCAAAAAGTTATTTGTTGTCAGGAAATGTTGAAGAAATATGACTAGTGACATTTACTTTTTAAAGTTTATAAGTACTAAGTCAACTACTTAAGGGCTTGTTAGTGGATGTAGAAGAGTGCTCATCATTCTTACCAGTCATTTGACCTACGCTTATGGTGTATGACATTTTTTTATATTTGCTATTGTAAAAGTGTTGGCATTCTCAAATGAAATAAAACAAACTTAGCTTCCTGAGTATGAAAATTGCTTGTTCCAACTTCATAAACTGTATAAACATATTTTTGTGACTTAAAAACTTGAAAAGATCTTGTGCCAAATTCATAAAAAAATTTAAATATATTTTTAACTTAAAAACTATATTTGTCACTTAAAAACTCAGTAAAAGTTTGTGCAAGCTTCATAAACTATACAAACATATTTGTCCTTTGTATAACTTGCTTTATTTTTTTATTTCACAGAGTAGCAAGCTTGTAGAGGTACAGTCCAACATATGGGGTACAAAGTTTCGAATTCTCGGAATGGCAAGCCATCTACCCGAGGACCTAGGTAACGTGATGTACAAAACCAGTCTTCTGCACCTACAACCTAGGCAGATGACAGTTACGGTGACGGAACTTCCACGGGATGAGTCATTGCTGGCCCAGGATAGACACTTCACACCTGCAGGGATTGGGGAGGATGATCCAGATAGGCTATGTAGGTTGATGTACATTTTGTAAGCAGTGGATAAATCTTCAATTGTAAAGTCAATTCTGGTTTCTGCAAACCAGCTTATCCATTTTGTCTGCTTTCTCTTCAGTTCTTTTTATGTCAGTTGTCACGAGTTCGAGGGTGAACTTTGATTGGCTCTTCACCAATATGCCTTGTTATCCTGTTTCTATAAAAATTTCAAGCATTATTAGGAAGAATTGCATAGAGTCTGCAGAAGCTTTTATTAATGTACATTATAAGTCATTATAAGTCATATATATTTTTTTAATATATGTTAGTACTTTGCATAAGAATTATTAGAAAAAACATGTGCCGATAGGTGAAACTACAATTGCAGGCATTCAAACAGACCTAAGGTGAATTTGTGGTTCTACCTGGACTAGACATTTTGGCCCTGTCTTTCTCCATTGAAAATGGCTCCTTTGGCTTGACCCATCAGCGCATGGATTTGAATATTGGTTGGGCAAAAAATTGTGGGGGGGATTTTTTATCAGACATACAGTATGGTTCTGCTAAGACATTTGTCTAGGATCCCCTGCCTTCCCCATATCTTTTTGTGTTTGAAGCCATTAATAAGGTGTTTTTGTGCCAGCTCCCATCATTTACAGGTCAAGTGACTTTACAGCTTGTAAGTCGATGTGTTGTAAAGCTGAAATCGTCATTTAGGGTGTGAACTTTGTGTTTTTACAAGCATCTACCGATGACATGTCCATCTGAAACTTTGCCAGCACATACACTTAAGCATTACAACTTTCTGACAAGAATGCATGTTATAGCTAGTGAATATAACTGTACAGTTCAAAGATAAAGGTGTATGTGCAGTTAGGGCATTTATTGTATGATATTTTAACACAATTATAGCTGACAAAACAAAATAACTTTAAAGAGGTTTGTTTAGATTTCTTAGGAGAATAAAGAGAGGTGTTAATAATAGAGTCTGCAAAAGAACCAACAGAATGATTGATGGGTGAAGTCAAATTCAGAATATCTTTGACTGTTGTTGATTACAAATTTGCAGTGGATGAATTGTCTGTATGCGATGTTTATACTATTTAAGATACTGATTTCTAACCCAAACTTGAATTCCACAGTCGAGGTGCACAGAATGCATAATGTATAGTGTTTTATGGTAATATGTAATAAAAAACAAGGGCCTTCTGTCTCCTAAAGCTCTCACAGATAGCCATCGTCTATACACCATGATAGATTTTACAAATTCTCTATAATACTATACTCGTTGCCTTTCTTATTCCAGCAAAGCTTCTCTATAGCACCTTAAGGTTATTTTTTTTACATTTATATGTTCTTTAAATGATGTTAAACTCTTTCTCTCTCTTATAGCTCCCATAGAAGGTCTGCTATCTGGAGTCCACAATGAGCACTTCAGCAAGGTTTCTGCCCCACGTTCTCTTGATGATAGGCTGCTACACGACTCGGAGGTGATCAGTGTGGATGTTCTCACCAATCAGTGTGAACTGACAAGCCTGGACAATGGGTCAGAGGTTAGCTCTGTCACCTGCTACAGTGCTGAGCGACAGAAGTCAGTCTGCATGAAGACAAAACTATCTCCTGCCTCAGAAACCCATCCCCAAAACAATCATGCCTTCAACATTAGTGAAGATTCTGTGATATTAGACTCATACATTCATGAAGGGGCACGCCCAAAAGTGCCCCTTCAATCGCCATATAGCAATAATCAAAGTGTGTCGGAAGTGGAATCAGGAATTCTGGGATTAGCACGGAGTGCAAATTTGACAAATGGAATCAAAACTTATTCAAATGTGACTTCTAGTTGTGGTGCTAAATCGATTTCTAGTCACTGTGAAAGTAATTCTAGCCATTCCTTTGAGCATATATCAAATACCAGCCCTGGTATAGGGGACTACTTTTTTGCTTCAAAAGGAGGTGAACAGTCGCCCAATGATTCCAAGAGGTTCGAAGCTGCTCAAGATGTTTTACCCCTGCAGGAAATAAATAGTCCAAGTGTAGATAGGTTCATTCGCTCAGACATCCATGACAATATTCCACGCTGGGCTGATCCAGCTTTTCAGGGACTGAAATTTGGAGATGATGACAGCTCAACTTACAAAGAGTCTGGATTCGAAAGCAATATCATTTGTGATAGCAGTCAGGTTCTCACCCCAACCTCGGACACTCAGAAAAGACTTTATTTAGAAGGGTGCCCCTTAGAACCAATAGACGCCGATTTAGTCAGTGGGGAATCACTTATGCTTGACACAAGACGGTCACATGATCTAAACATGGAGGATAGAAAATGTAGTATGGAGTCTATATCCAAGGATGATGTGACAAGTATTATGGATTCTTTGGAGAGTATGTCGGAATGCAATGGTTTGCAGTATGGTGAGATTGAACTTTCCCGGCATAGCTCTCTAGAAAAGGAGATTGATTTACTGTCTCAGGAGTTGTCATCAGGCAAGCGGAAGTCTTCGTTACTGAGTGACTTTGAGCGTTTAGATATTACCCATAGTGCATCACTGCCTGCCTCGCCGATCCACCGAATAACAAAACCAGATCCAGTGATGAAGAAACTAAGGGAAGAGATAATCAAAGGGAAATGTAAAGCATCACAGTCCAATTTTCAAACGAAAATCAAAGTTCATGCGTTCCTTGGAGACGTCTGATGATGATTATGGTTCATCTGCCGAGGATATCCGGTTGTCATACAACTATAAAAATCTCGAGACCTTCCAGAAGGCTCAGCTGAAACAAAAGGTATACTGCATGTATCAATGCATTTCATTCCATTCTGAAAGATCAACACACTGTGAAATTGTGAAGATCACTTATTAAAGAAATAAATTAACAGAACCAGTTGCCACTGAGGTCGGAGAACAACTTTTAAATGAGAAGGTCAATAGGCTCACCTTAGTTTGCTTTGTTAGCTGATACAAAAATGACGAACCTAATAAACACTACGAAGATCACTTTAATATTAAGGTATACCCTTTAAGACCACCGGCCGCAAAAGTTCAGATGGTAGAGCATCGGCTTGCGGATGTCGCAGGTTCTAACCCCAGCCGGGTCAAACCAAAGACTTTAAAGTTGGTAGTAGTGGCTTCCCTCCTAACACTCGGGGCTAAGGGGACAGCATTATGCCTGACTCGCCACTGTCAGTATAATGGACTGGCCAGGTTCAGTCCCAGGTTCATAAGTGCCCCTGTGCTATAATGATAGAAATGTTGCTGCACAGTATCGGCAAAAATGCCAGCAAAACCCATCCCTTTCCTTTAAGACAAGGGTTCTGATGTTAATTCTTTTTTGCCTTTTAAATTTTACATATTGAAGTCTTAGCTACTACAGATGGTATCCTTTATTATTTATACTGTAGATGCTCACTTCATGATACATTGGAAGTATTATATATGCAAATACCTTTAAGGAGGGAAATGTTGAAAGGTCCTATGAAAATAACCACATATATTAAGATTATATTAACAAGCACTACACAAAAGAACAAAAAGAAAGATAAAGTTAAAAGTATTGCTTTTTATAAAACTAAATCTCAGTTTGAATGTGGAAATGTTTTCAATTTAGCTTAATCTTCTTTTTACATGAAAAAATATTACTTCCAATACTTAACCACTTCTTTGCAAATATGGTTGTATTCTGGTTTCTAATATAAAAATAAAGTTTTTTTGTTTTGTTTTTCTATACTTGCAAAGATTCATTAATGAAATATTGGATTTATCTATCAAAACTAATCTGATATTTTATTAAAGTATGGTTCATGCAGTCTTACAATTGGATTTTTCTCTAAACAATAAATCTCCGGGTTCGAGTATTAAAGTTTTGTTCATGAAATATGACAATTAGTTTATTCCATCAGGAATTAATCATGATGTTCTTTCATTGCAGTGTCATTCATGAAATATTACTATTGGGTTATTTTATCAGGAATGAATCTCCGGGTTGTTTTACTATGTTGGGAAAGTTTAGATTTCTTGTAAAATGGATTGTTCTTGCTGACATTTTATGGAAGTCTTTTAAAATACTGCATTAAACTAGTCAGCTCTTTTATGATGATTTTTAACACTTTTTCTGTCGCTTCAGCAATATAGATTAAAAATTCATAATTATTTACTGTTTAGAAATAAAAATTGTACTGACAGCAACTACTAAGACAAAATTCTTGCTCTAGAATTTATTTGTGTTCAGTGGGCATTGTCACATTTATAATTGTACAAAATTTAATCAGCAACAGAGATTTCTCTTTATTTTACTGTGGCTACACAAAACTGCAGGATTGGTTCATTATGTGCTGTTTAAAGTATTTTACATAGAACATGTAGCTTAATCGGCAATATTATATGACAGTAAGGCATTGTTAATGTTATAAATTGTTTAATAATTGTAATGTTTTCAGAACGGATTATAATTGTTAATACTTACATTCCTATTTGTCATGACATTCCATGTGTTTATGTTAATGCCTTTCACTCATATATCTAACACAATCTATTTAAATCTTCTGGTATGTTTATCATAACTAGTACCATATTTAGTTCTGTGATTATTTTGTGCTTTAAAGGTTGTTTCTTTTCTGAGACTTATTGATCAGCTTGTTCTGGGATTGTATTTTAGGAACCTTAGTGCATTCCTTTATAATTCAACATCACACTCAACATGCGTTACTATTTGAAGTTTTAAGACTGGTAATTTTGATTTTGGTTTAAGATTGGTAATTTTTGGTTGAAGATTGGTTATTTTGGTTTAAGATTGGTAATTTTTGGTTGAAGATTGGTTGTTTTGGTTTAAGACTGGTAATTTTGGTTTAAGATTAGTTATTTTGGTTTAAGATGGCTTTTTTTAAGATGGGCAATTTTGGTTTAATACCAATAATTGTGGTAAAAGGCTGGCAAATTTGGTTTCAGAAAGGTAATTGTATTAAAAGACTAGCAATATTGGTTTAAGCCTGGTAATTGTGGTTTACGACTGGTAATTATAGATTAAGATTGTTGCAATTTTGGTTTAAGACTGGTAATTGTTGTTAAAGACTTGCAGTTTTGGTTTAAGACTGGCAATTTTGGTATACATGTAAGACTGGTAGTTTTGGTTTAAAGTAATTGTGGTTTAAGGCTGCTAATTGTGGTTTAAGACTGGCAATTTTGGTTTGACTGGTAATTGTGGTTTAAGGTTATTGTGGTTTAAGACTGGTAATTTTGGTTTGACTGGTAATTGTGGTTTAAGGTTATTGTGGTTTAAGACTGGTAATTTTGGTGTGACTGGTAATTGTGGTTTAAGGTTATTGTGGTTTAAGACTGGCAATTTTGGTTTGACTGGTAATTGGGGTTTAAGGTTATTGTGGTTTAAGACTGGTAGTTGTCGTTTAAAACTGGTAATTGTGGTTTAAAACTTGCAGTATTGGTTTAAGACTGGTAATTGTTGTTAAAGACAGGTAATTTTGGTTTAAGACTGGTATTTGTGGTTTAATGCTGGTAAATGTCATTTAAGACTGGTAATTGACTGATAGTTCTAGTTTAAGACTAGTATTTGTGGTTTAAGACAAGTAATTGTGGTTTAAGACTGATATTTGTGGTTTAAGACAGGTAATTGTGGTTTAAGACTGGTATTTGTGGTTTAAGACAGGTAATTGTGGTTTAAGACTGGTAATTGACTGATAGTTCTAGTTTAAGACTAGTATTTGTGGTTTAAGACAGGTAATTGTGGTTTAAGACTGGTAATTTTGGTTTAAGACTGGTAATTGTGGTTTAAGACTGGTAATTGTAGTTTAAGACTGGTTATTTTGATTTAAGACTGGCAATTTTGGTTTAAGCTGGTAATTGTGGTTTAAGACTGGCAATTTAGGTTTAAGACTGGGAATTGTGGTTTAAGAATAGCTATATTGGTTTAAGACAGGTAATTATAGATTAAGACTGGAAATTTGGTTCAAGAGTGGCAATTTTGGTTCAAGACTGCCAATTTTGGTTTAAGACTGGTAATTTTGGTTTAAGCAAGTATTGTTGGTTTAAGACTGGTTATTTTTGGTCTATTTTGAGTATGATTTTTTCTGAGTTTGTGTATCAAGACTGTATTGATATCAGTAGCTATTTACTTCATAAGTTCATAAACATAATTTCATCCTGCATGAGAGTGATATTTGAAGACAGTTTGAAAAAACTTACCCAGTAGGCAGATAATGTATGGTCATTATACTTCCAAAGTAAACATAATAGTAAACAAATTACTATCTAAGTGCTTCACACAAAAAGGACATATGTCAATGAAAATAATTGTCCAAATATCTCCCAAATGACTTTTGAAAGACACAATTTTGCCTCTCAAAGCACCAGCCACCTTTCTCCAAAAGTTAAACAAACAACAATGCCATACAAATGTCGCAGTTGACCCTTCTATGTGCCTTGCATAGTATTTGAATAATATATCTGAATGGCAATTTCAGAATGTTGGGAGTAGAAGTTTTATCAAATAGGTTGGACTGCATTAATTTCAACAATGCAGCCTTTATATCATTGTTAAAGTATTGAACTATAGTTACAAGACAGTGCTATAATTTCTTTCAAGTATCTGTCAATCAGTTCTTGCACACTTGGTAATTTTTATGTCAGAATGCATCACTATCAGGGTATAATTTATAAATCTGTGAAATGAACTGTTTCGGTCATTTTCTTTTACAATGGATGGGTAGTGGACTTGAAATATGATCTTTAGGCTGTTGTGACTTTCAAAATAAGGCGTGCAGCATGATTTGAAGACTTGTTCTCAACTTTAAATAATTTATTGTTGTCTCATTCCATCTGAAAGATGTCATTAACTTGCTGCCTTGTTGCTGTAACTTTACCAATTTGGTTAAATTACTTTAATGTCAATAACATGAACAAACTCTTTAGGGCAGTGTCAGATTCTAAATTTGTTTGCTTTCTAGATGAGATTGGTATTCTTAATAAGTTATAAATTGTTAAACTTTTTATTATCCTAACCTGTTTTCAATTGTAATTCACTTTATTTTAACCTCATAGATTTTTATATTTCTACATATTTATAGTTTTAACTTATTAATACTTTATTTATGTTAACAAATATCGTATTCAGCGCTGTATGACCTATCAAGTGTTGGTGTGCCATAAAAATCAAAATACAAAAATACATTTTACGAATTAATTTGTGCGCTGTCAATAGTTGTTTTGAGAAACCAAAACATCTTGGTAAGAATTTGTCTTCAGTCTGTTTACTTTGTTGACTAGAAAAAATGATTATGCAACCATTTTATTTTATTTTCCTCAGCTTGGCAGTTTTTGCTTTAGTACTTTCATAAGCCATTACATATCCCTGTGTTTATGCCCTATTCTTCATTTTAATATGAAGTAAAACATTCAAAGAATTTTCTTATGACAGCACTTAGGTTTTAAGCTTCCCTTGACATATATACTTAACGGGAAATCATGAAGAAAGGAAAACAGACACCATTAAATTACAGGCATTGATACCTTTACAGGAAATCTTGAAGAGAGGAAAACAGACACCATTAAATTACAGGCATTGATATCTTTACAGGAAATCTTGAAGAGAGGAAAATAGACACCATTAAATTACAGGCATTTATATCTTTACAGGAAATCTTGAAGAGAGGAAAATAGACACCATTAAATTACAGGCATTGATACCTTTACAGGAAATCTTGAAGAGAGGAAAACAGACACCATTAAATTACAGGCATTGATTCCTTTACAGGAAATCTTGAAGAGAGGAAAATAGACACCATTAACTACAGGCATTGATATCTTTACAGGAAATCTTGAAGAGAGGAAAATAGACGCCTTTAAATTACAGGCATTCATACCTTTACAGGAAATCTTGAAGAGAGGAAAATAGACACCAATAAATTACTGGCATTGATATCTTTTAAGTAAAACCTCTATTTGAGATAATAACTGTTGTATCTTTTTATTGGCAGCTACGCCGGGTTCGTAGTCGAGGGGACGATAAAAAGAAGTTGCGACAGTTTGTGATGCACAACAAAGCTCCGCTATGGAATGAGAACAGCCAGGTGTATCAGTTAGACTTTGGTGGTCGTGTCACACAGGAGTCAGCAAAGAATTTCCAGATCGAGTTCCGAGGCAAACAGGTGGGTGTCGCAGTGCCAGAGCCTAAGACATCTCCACAGGTTGGTTCTCTTTCAGGACTGTAGACAACAAGTTACAGTTTCTGGCTGCAAAATACTCCATAGTTATCAATTTCATCCGAAGTAATTGGTACTTAACTAAATTGTCAAGCTGGGAAAACAGGACCTGGTAGCGCAATCGGTTGAGCTTTGGCATGGTAGTGGTATAGCTTCCTTGCTAACGCTCAAGCAAATAGAAGGGTAGTTCCACGACTGGTTGGCCTGGTGTCAGGACAATGTGACTGGGTGTGGTATCATGCCAGGTGTTCAAGGCATGCTATACACAGTGAAGGCAGCACTATATCTGCTTCAAGTGGACAATGTCTCCAGATAACTGAAATACTGTTGGTGGGACAATAAACCCAATAAACAAACAAGCTGGGAAATTTTCCAAAACAGACCACAATTAATGGTTTCAACAAGAAACCTCTTAAAGGGCATGAAACCTATTCTTTTTAGACTGTAGATTTTGAATTGTTTTACATGGGTAGTAATTACATGTACAGGCAAATACCACTGGTATTTATTTAGACAATTGTTAAGAGGTATTTTTGTACGAAAGACTTAAAATTTCAAATTTCAGAACTGTATATTAATTTTTTGAAGTTACATAAAAATTTAAATTCTAAATTTTTTAGCAATTGTCATCAGAGAATCTCTCAGAAGAGAAAGCATTAACATGTTGTGCTAGAATTGCTTCCCATTACACTGAATTAAAAAAGTTGAAGCACTTCAATTTCTCTTTGGTTAAAAGAAGCTCTTGAAATGTCTTGTGATTAATGCAGTATTTCAGGCTTGGACTAAGGAAGCATATCAGCTGGATTTGAGTGAGGAGTTGTTTGGCAGCCTTTGTAAGGTTTCGTAGGGTGAGTCACAAGCTCTACGAAATCTGACAGCCTGTTGTCAAGTTGTTTTCTTTGTTACAAAAGACATGGAGAAAACTCAACAGTTAAAATCATACAGCCGCACAAAAACATTGATCATGTGGGTACAGCTTGAACACATTTTTGAAAAGAATATCTCAGTAGAAAAATTCAAGTAAATGATGACACATCTATGCTTGCACTCAATATATGAATTTTAAAGGTGAATGTGATAGTTCTAAAGTTTTGCTATCACATTTATAACATGAAATTAACAGAAAAGTAACATGTTATTGTTTTAAATCATATAAGGGATTTTAAATGTGTATTAAGACTTAATACATGTAACTGTTTATTCTCGCCCATACTTTATATATAATTGTGCTATTTTAAGCTCACCTGAGCACGTGGGTGAGCTTTTGTGATACCGCTTCGTCCGGCATCCTGTGTCATTTTAGCTTGTGAACATGCTAGAGGCCATAGTTTTTATCCAATCTTCATCAAACTTGGTCTGCATGAAATCTTGGACTTCGTTATTGGGTCACCTAGGGTCAAAAAGTAGGTCACTAGGTCAAATTTTAGGAAAAACTTGTGAACACACTAGAGATCACATTTATAGCCAGCCCAATTTTCACCAAACTTAGTCAGAATGTTTGTCTGCATGAAATCTTGGATGTGTTCATTATTTGGTCACATGGGATCAAAAAGTAGTTTACTAGGTCAAATCTCAGAAAAAGGTTTTGGATACACTAGAGACCACATTTCTTGCCCAATCTTCACCAAACTTTGTCAGAAGGTTTGTCTGCATGAAATCTTGGATGAGTTTGTTATTGGTTCACGTGGCATCAATAAGAAGGTCACTAGGTCAATTCATGGAAAAAGCTTGAACACACTACAAGCCCCATTTATAGCCCAATCGTCACCAACCTTGATCAGAATGTTTGCCTGCATGAAATATTGGATGAGTTCATAACTGGGTCATGTGGGTCAAAAGGTAGGTCAAAAGGTAGGATAAAATCTTACAAAAGCTTGTGAACACACTTAGAGGCCACATTGATGGTCCAATCTTCATCAATTTTGGCCAGAATATTTGCCAGTATGAAATCTTACATATGTTTTGAAGTGGGTCATGTGGATTCAGTAGGTTACTTGGTAAAATTCTAGAAAATGTTATCAACCTAGTGGCCACACTAATTTTCCAGTCTTCACCAAAGATTTCTGAAGTAAATAACCCTTAATTACCTGGTGCCAAATATGAGCCTACTAAAAGTCTGTGTCCTCAGATGAGCAATTAAGGGCCATCATGGCCCTCTTGTTTTATTTATTTTATCTTATTTTTATGAATTTCAAACTGATCTTGTCCTGAACATGCATAATGTGAATGTGCCTCAATGTTCCAAATTCAAATGCAAGCGCTATTTACATTTCCCCTGTACTTTTCGCCATTGAAGAAATAAAGCATTTTCAGATGTCATTAAACATGGGGATTCTGTGAAATTTGCTCTTGAAATTCTTCCATTATTCAGACAAGGAAATTGCATGTTTGTTTTCTCTTGGCTGTGTTGCTACAAGTTGTATGAGATTCTCCTTCACAACATTTGTTTTCGATTTTTTAGAATCCTTTTTTGTTTTGTATAATGGAGATGAAAATTTGTGTTTTAACACTTGTAAAATTTCTAAAATTAATTGTGTTAGCTGCATTAACATTGGTTGTGTGTGTAATAGGATTATTTGATAATCAACACTTGTAAGTGACCTTTTACATGTATCATCATTTGGGAATTTTTTTGTACCAGTTAAGTAACTTTTAGAGTTACTTTTCATTCTGTTGTTCTGTTTGTTTGCAGGTGATGCAATTTGGAAGGATAGACAGCAATGCGTATACCCTGGACTTCCAATACCCATTCACTGCCATCCAAGCCTTCGCTGTTGCACTGGCTAATGTCACGCAGAGACTCAAGTAGTCCACACCCATCATCTATGATATCATTGTCAACTGGGAGATTATCATCCCATATAGAGATATGAAATTTTCAACATAAAATCTGGTTAAGTTCAGTTCTTGTGACAAACACTACTCCACAGAATGCACCCTCTGAGAAGCTCTGACAGCAGTTTTAGCAATTGGAACACCTCGCACATATCCACAGATTTTACAGAATACCAATGGAATCTTCCTCCTTACTTTTTAACTAAATGCATATCAATGTACCGTTTCATACAACTTTCATTTTTCGTACCCTTAATCAGGTGCAGTGAGTGTTGGTGTTTTCATGTCGTCAGACTTTCTGACACAGAGTTTCCTATCTGTGTACATAGCTTTTTGTATCCATCAATACCATAGTTTTTGTTAGTTACTATTTGTATAGTAAACTAAATAATTGTCAATCAATGGAAACTATACTTAAATGATGTTATGAACAAATACAGTAGTTTGTCAAATAAATTGGGATAATAACTGTATTCATTTACTTTCTTCAGCACGGATTACATCTTTAACATCTTGGTCATTATGAACAACATTTTTATAACAAACCTGCCCTTTAATGTCATTGCAATTATATCAAGTATGTTTGTGGGTGTATGTGTGCCTATGGATATGTGCACACGTGTATGTATGTCTGTACACACAATTGTGTTAGTATGCTATGTGACCTTCAATAGTCTTCTTGCAGTAAACATTGAACAAAAAAGAAATGGGTCCACTCTCAAGTGGTTTCAGGTAGTGTTGTAATATATATATAAATATATATATATGTCTGCTTTAGTAAATTAAAAGTTTCACAATATTATAATGTATGGGCATTAAGTAAAAACATTTAATTACAAATGATCTCTTAAACTGGCCATTTTTAATTGGCATAAATACTGACCTGTTCTCCTATATTTGTTAACTGACAAAGATACTGCATATGTAAAAAAATGGCAATTGTTAATTGACACAGATGTTTCCAATGTAGCCATTTTTCGCAAAGTTTCATCTGGGCTAAGACCTTGAAATAAAATGTCAGATGTCATCAACGTAGGAAATTATTATGTTTAAGTTCAATCCTATTTAGATATATTTTTGATATTTGAGAAAGATGGCCAACTCTGCCCTTAAGCTAGTCACCTCAAACTCGACCGTAAATAATAAATAGAAGTTATGTAAAAAGATGGTGTCTTTTTTAGGGTTGTGTTTGCTGTGAATGAATTAGTAATTACTAAATAGCTTTGATTAAAATGTTGAAAGTGTTTGTTGCTAGAATGGCATCATATTGTTTAAGTGAATGCAGTTTTAAATTGGAATTTACACTCCTTGAAAAACAAAATGGTGTGTTCTTTTAAAATAGTGTGTGTAAATAAATATAAAAATGACATCTTGGGTTAGGTTGGTATTGCTGTTTCATTTTAATGTTTTGGTCTTGCAAAATATCACATGTGTATTTGGACCTGGTTTGTTGGCTAAATATAATGCAGTCTGTGACATAACATGATTTGTAACATTTGTCAATATAAACACTTAGCTTGCTACATTAGTTAATAACCCCAAATAAAAATCATCTTCTTACATTGACATACAAAGGTGCCTAGACATATTAATAGAGATTTAGCAGCAAATTGTGCATGTCCTGATCAGACAGCTCCCATGAGAGTTGCTGAGCTGGATCTATACAATTTACCTTAATCGTACACATATGTGTTTAGGAAGCTAAAGGTTAAATATGTTTGTCAGTTGTTGGCAAGGAATTTTACAAACCTTGTAAAAGATACGCAACGAGTAACTTTTTGTTTGGATATAATGAAATGTCCTGTTTTGATAGTGAACATGTAAATATGACCATTAATGTTGAGTTAGATAGAAAAAGCAATACCTTTAATAAATAAAATGCAAAAATAACAAACAAAACCAGTTTCATGAAGTCCAAAATCACCATATCCAAATATAAAATATTTCATAGATGCATTTAACATTCATGAATGTCGTCAAAATATACATGAGATAGATTAATGAAGTCTAAGCTTGTAAGGAAAGTTCAAGTCTAGGTCTTTTGCAATTTTACAAAAATAATGGCCATAATGTAATGTCAACTTTATAAATATATGAATAGCAGCGAACCATTAGTGGTAATAACGCATGCTAGTGTAAATATTGGGCCAAAGAGACATTGAAAATACATCCTTAATTGAACAAAATAAATTAATGGTGTTTGTTGAAAACTTCCAAGTTATAAGTCAGTTACATTCACTATAAATAAAGGTCTTTGTAAATGGATCCAGTGGCTCAATACTTGTGGGTGTTAAGTTTTATGTTATTTTGTGTTTGTGCATGTGTGTTGGTTATTTTTTTTTTGCAATAAATTGTTGATAGGGTCCATATATATATTAAATATCATACTTAAAAATGTTTTTATGTTGTAGTTAACATATAGTTAGAATAAATAAGATCCACTTTATTGTAGAAATATAATGTTTGCAAGTTTAATTGTGCATTTAAGTGCTATAATTGTCAACACTGACTTAACCTTCAACTTCAACATGGCCTGACCACACTAGGTCAAGTTTGTATTTTGTTTCAATTTAGTCACAGTTGTTAACATATACAAAATATTTTTAAAATAAAGTACATACTTCTTTTCTGATTACTTATTTTTAATTCTTTATAATGTGAATGTGTTTCCTTTGAAAAAATAACTTTTTAAATTAAAATAATCAAAATCTGTATTATAATATTCAGCAGACACTCAATCTTTTGGTACAAGTTACATTATCAAACTATCCCTGCAGGATATACCATATGAGAACATCTGTTGTTAACAATGCATTGATTTACCAGAATGAAGCATATTATTTGAAAGGATGATCATCATGAAATATTTCAATCTAAGCCTGCTGTTCAGGCACTTGCCTTGTCCTGACTGTTTTAAAGATAGAAAAATACTTATGAAGAATGAGGCACGTATATGTAAGGATTGTACAAGTTATTAGTCATGCTTGTGTGCAGTATAATTAGGGTTGTTTATGAACATGTATATGCTTTATTATTACTGTCCTTCTAATGTGATATGACTTGCTGTTTGTTTAATTAGATCTCCTACAACACCTTTCAAA
This sequence comes from Sinonovacula constricta, assembly GCA_007844125.1. Classification (NCBI taxonomy): domain Eukaryota; kingdom Metazoa; phylum Mollusca; class Bivalvia; order Cardiida; family Solecurtidae; genus Sinonovacula; species Sinonovacula constricta. Next base: position 44,310,516 of record CM017556.1, read on the forward strand.
ACAATCTCATACAATTACACATTAATTATAATTTCCAAATTAAATAAATAAATATTCAAAGAGATGGAGCATTTAGTATTTTTAGGAATGGAATAAACTTTGACAATATTTCATTTATAGATTGTGGCAAAATACTTCATGTCATGCCAACTGATAATTATAGTTGTTGCTTTATTAAATTTGTTTTTAAATGATCAGCCCTGCTTGCAGAATCCATTCTAAATTGAGATTTTGTTCAAGCTCAAATTTTGTTTCCAAGAATACTTCTGACAGGGATATAATTATATAAAACTTTTTTTTATAAACATGGCAAGGTTTTAAGTTCTAATTTTGTTTCCAAGAATACTTCTGACAGGGATATAGTTATATAAATCTTACTTTTTATAAACATGGCAAGGTTTTAAGTTCTAATTTTGTTTCCAAGAATACTTCTGACAGGGATATAGTTATATAAATCTTTACTTTCTATAAACATAGCAAGGTTTTTAGTTCTAATTTTGTTTCCAAGAATACTTCTGACAGGGATATAGTTATATAAATCTTACTGTCTATAAACATGGCAAGGTTTTAAGTTCTAATTTTGTTTCCAAGAATACTTCTGACAGGGATATAGTTATATAAATCTTTACTTTCTATAAACATAGCAAGGTTTTTAGTTCTAATTTTGTTTCCAAGAATACTTCTGACAGGGATGTAGTTATATAAATCTTACTTTCTATAAACATGGCAAGGTTTTAAGTTCTAATTTTGTTTCCAAGAATACTTCTGACAGGGATATAGTTATATAAATCTTTACTTTCTACAAACATGGCAAGGTTTTAAGTTCTAATTTTTTTTTCCAAGAATACTTCTGTCAGGGATATGATTATATAAATCTTACTGTCTATAAACATGGCAAGGTTTTCAGTTCTAATTTTGTTTCCAAGTATACTTCTGACAGGGATATGATTATATAAATTTACTGTCTATAAACATAGCAAGGTTTTAAGTTCTAATTTTGTTTCCAAGTATACTTCTGACAGGGATATAGTTATATAAATCTTACGGTCTACAAACATAGCAAGGTTTTAAGTTCTTATTTTGTTTCCAAGAATACTTCTGACAGGGATATAGTTATATAAATCTTACTTTCTATAAACATGGTAAGGTTTTAAGTTCTAATTTTGTTTCCAAGAATACTTCTGACAGGGATATAGTTATATAAATCTTACTGTCTATAAACATGGCAAGGTTTTAAGTTCTAATTTTGTTTCCAAGAATACTTCTGACAGGGATATAGTTATATAAATCTTTACTTTCTATAAACATGGTTTTAAGTACTAATTTTGTTTCCAAGAATACTTCTGACAGGGATATGATTATATTAATCTTACTGTCTATAAACAAGGCAAGGTTTTAAGTTCTAATTTTGTTTCCAAGAATACTTCTGACTGGGATATAGTTATATAAATCTTACTTTCTATAAACATGGTAAGTTTTTAAGTTCTAATTTTTTTTCCAAGAATACTTCTGACTGGGATATAGTTATATAAATCTTTACTTTCTATAAACATGGCAAGCTTTTAAGTTCTAATTTTGTTTCCAAGAATACTTCTGACTGGGATATAGTTATATAAATCTTACTTTCTATAAACATGGTAAGTTTTTAAGTTCTAATTTTGTTTCCAAGAATACTTCTGACTGGGATATAGTTATATAAATCTTTACTTTCTATAAACATGGCAAGGTTTTAAGTTCTAATTTTGTTTCCAAGAATACTTCTGACTGGGATATAGTTATATAAATCTTACTGTCTATGAACATAGCAAGGTTTTAAGTTCTAATTTTGTTTCCAAGAATACTTCTGACTGGGATATAGTTATATAAATCTTACTGTCTATAAACATGGCAAGGTTTTAAGTTCTAATTTTGTTTCCAAGAATACTTCTGACTGGGATATAGTTATATAAATCTTACTGTCTATAAACATGGCAAGGTTTTAAGTTTTAATTTTGTTTCCAAGAATACTTCTGACAGGGATATAGTTATATAAATCTTACTGTCTATAAACATGGCAAGGTTTTAAGTTCTAATTTTGTTTCCAAGAATACTTCTGACTGGGATATAGTTATATAAATCTTACTGTCTATAAACATGGCAAGGTTTTAAGTTTTAATTTTGTTTCCAAGAATACTTCTGACAGGGATATAGTTATATAAATCTTACTGTCTATAAACATGGCAAGGTTTTAAGTTTTAATTTTGTTTCCAAGTATACTTCTGATAGGAATATAGTTATATAAATCTTTACTTTCTATAAACATTGCAAGGTTTTAAGTTCTAATTTTGTTTCCAAGTATACTTCTGACAGGGATATAGTTATATAAATCTTACTGTCTATAAACATAGCAAGGTTTTAAGTTCTAATTTTGTTTCCAAGAATACTTCTGACAGGGATATTATTATATAAATCTTACTGTCTATAAACATGGCAAGGTTTTAAGTTCTAATTTTGTTTCCAAGTATACTTCTGACAGGGATATAGTTATATAAATCTTACTGTCTATGAACATGGTTTTAAGTTCTAATTTTGTTTCCAAGAATACTTCTGACAGGGATATAGTTATAGAAATCTTACTTTCTATAAACATGGTTTTAAGTTCTAATTTTGTTTCCAAGAATACTTCTGACAGGGATATAATTATATAAATCTTACTGTCTATAAACATGGCAAGGTTTTAAGTTCTAATTTTGTTTCCAAGAATACTTCTGACAGGGATATAGTTATATAAATCTTACTTTCTATAAACATTGCAAGGTTTTAAGTTCTAATTTTGTTTCCAAGAATACTTCTGACAGGGATATAGTTATATAAATCTTTACTTTCTATAAACATGGCAAGGTTTTAAGTTCTAATTTTGTTTTCAAGAATACTTCTGACAGGGATATAGTTATATAAATCTTTACTTTCTATAAACATTGCAAGGTTTTAAGTTCTAATTTTGTTTCCAAGAATACTTCTGACAGGGATATAGTTATATAAATCTTACTGTCTATAAACATGGCAAGGTTTTAAGTTTTAATTTTGTTTCCAAGTATACTTCTGACAGGGATATAGTTATATAAATCTTTACTTTCTATAAACATTGCAAGGTTTTAAGTTCTAATTTTGTTTCCAAGAATACTTCTGACAGGGATATAGTTATATAAATCTTACTGTCTATAAACATGGCAAGGTTTTAAGTTTTAATTTTGTTTCCAAGTATACTTCTGACAGGAATATAGTTATATAAATCTTACTTTCTATAAACTTAGCAAGGTTTTAAGTTCTAATTTTGTTTCCAAGAATACTTCTGACAGGGATATAGTTATATAAATCTTACTGTCTATAAACATGGTAAGGTTTTAAGTTCTAATTTTGTTTCCAAGAATACTTCTGACTGGGATATAGTTATATTAATCTTACTTTCTATAACATGGTAAGGTTTTAAGTTCTAATTTTGTTTCCAAGAATACTTCTGACAGGGATATAATTATATAAATTTTACTTTCTATAAACATGGTAAGTTTTTTCAGTTCTAATTTTGTTTCCAAGTTTACTTCTGACAGGAATATAGTTATATTAATCTTACTTTCTATAACATGGTAAGTTTTTTCAGTTCTAATTTTGTTTCCAAGTATACTTCTGACAGGGATATAGTTATATAAATCTTACTTTCTATAAACATGGTTTTAAGTTCTTATCACAATACAGCAGGATTATATTATGATGTAGAAGTAAATACTAAGGATTATAAATATGAGGTTGAGCAAAATCACACACAAGAATGGATTCTGCAAGTGGTTTTCAAGTTAAATTTAAGAAAGACCAACAACTACTCTGAACTGTTGCAATGGAAAGTTCCCACATCTGTGAAGATCACTTATATTGGCAGGCTTCTTTGATGGTAAATTCAAGGGATTTTCGAATGAATTGTATAGAAGCGTAAATTTTATTTTCTTGTAATTTCTTCATTTGTGGTCTAAATATTGAAAGCTATACACCATTGGAAAGCTCTTGAAATTCATATTTTTAGAATACAATATTTGTAAAATTGAAGTATGCACAAAGAAAAAATACACAGAAATAAATAAAATTTATCCTTAAACAAACATTCTTAACAAAATGAACAGTGTATCTTTTTTGGTTGTATTTTTTTACCTTCTAAACTATCAAAATATAGTTTTGATATATAAAATACTTCATAAAACTGTTAATCTTGATATAAAATTCACTAAAATAGACTGGAAAAATAAAAACACAGTGGTGAGTTTATTACAGTTCATTTTTCCAGATTTCGGCCTGCATTAGCTTCAGCCTTCCAAGATGGCTGCCTTAAACTGTCTTTTCAGTGCCTATGACATTATATAGGAACTATCTACATCTGATGGTATGATAGGAAAACCCCCAAAGTTTGTTGTTGTTTGTTTATTCTACTGAAATGTGTTCGATTGTTATAAGTGATTTTTTTTTTATATTTTTAACAATCGGATTTGAAGTTGTGTGTCTTTTGTTAAAATTTCTATATCATTAATTTATGAATGTGTTACTTGTCAAGCATTTACTCCTGTTTGTTTGTTTTTAATTAAATTTCAAGATTTTATTATTTTGTTTCCAACATCATGTAAGATTCATTACAAACATTTTTTACAAAAACTTATCTTATATTCCACTGTTCTTAGACACATTAAACTCTGTAAGACCAAATAACCACCATGTTAACTTCAGACAACCTTTCTGTAAAACAACAGTAACAAGTCTTTTGATTACATGTTGTCTATATGTATACTATTTGTCATTTCTCTGTCATATTTATATAAACCTATTGGCACAGATTTTTATCTATTTTAACTTATTTTGCTTGTATGTTGGATGTGTTTTACTCTTTTTTAATATACAGTAATTTTTTTTGACAAACCAACAAATAAACCAAAGTGTGTGCAATATCTCTTGTATTTATATGTATGATACCTTGACTTGGTTTAAAATGCTTTGATTTTCAATATGTTATATTTGCATATTTTTGCACACTGTATACTCATTGTTATTCAACTGCTTATGTCTTTCATTTGTATTGTTTTATTTTAAAGACACATGTTGGGAATCATTGATTAATGTCATTTAAGTGTTTTTGACAGTACAGTCATTGTGTCAATGCAGTTAATTTCATGTTTAATAATGTTAATTTGTTGTGAATTTCATCGGTTTTTCATCTCAACCACAATCATTTGTTATCCAGAGAGTGATCCATTGAATCAGATTTTCTACAGACTCAATGTTATGGTATTATAGTACAATGTACACCAAGTTGCAATATCGTGTTTAAGCACTACCCCAATTTTATACAGTACTTACCTGCAAAGCATCAGCAATGGATTTTTATGACAGGAGTGTTTTCACTTGGGATTGAATCTGGGGCTTTACATAAATGGAGTTGGCACTCTGCATGTGGGACGGGATTGGGATTTGCCAGCATTTTTGCCGATACTGTGCTGTGATATTTCTATCATTATAGCACAGGGGTAGTTATGAGGTGTCCAGGGACTGAACCCGGCCAGTCCATTATACTGACACCGACGAGTCAGTCGTAATGCTGTCCCCATAGCCGCTACTATTAGGAGGGAAGCCACTACTACCAACTTTAAAGTCTTTGGTTTGACTCGGCCGGGGTTTGAACCCGTGACCTCCTGATCCGCAAGTCGACGCTATACCAATTGAGCTATTTCGTCAGGTACTCTGCATGTACTTACAGCACAAACCAATATGATAAGTCTTTTAAATCTGTTTATCTGACTTGTAGAAATAAGATGAAAAACTACAATTATTTTCATTTTATCTTTTATTGGATGATCAATTACATCTTAAAGCAGCCTGGACACAGATTTACAGTTTATTGTTTATTTCTTTCTTTTTTCAAAAAAGTATTTAAGATACATTATTTTAATTATCAGTGCTGATAAATGCAGCATTATATTATTTGAACAAAACAGAATACACACTTCATATATGCAAGTAATATTGTTATGAGTATTTAAAAATGTTTAACTTGTTAATTTTTGTTGTTTTTTTTTTGTTTTAGAATCAATTGTATTTCAAATTCTGTGCAAATTTATTGTCAATCTACATGTAGTAATTTGCAGTAAAAAGTACAGACTATATTCTGTGTCCCAGCCTTCTTAATATGTTTTCATCATATATTGAAGTAGAAAAATATATTATATATATATATATATATATATAGAGAGAGAGAGAGAGAGAGAGAGAGAGAGAGAGAAGAGAATAATAAAAAAGTAATCTATCTGGTCATTTGTATTGTTAACTGAATATAGATCATTCCTGCCATTGTAGCTTCAACATTTTGTAGAAAGATATAATGTTTCACTTGATGTAATTCATGTTTGTTGCTAAGGATGTTGCTAGTTGCTAAGGATGTTGCTAGTGCTAGTGCTGTACCGTAGTTTCGTTTATTACATGTTGTTTTAACAACAGTATTGCCATGTTTTACATTGTATAAAATTGTCAGTGCATTTACTATGCTTCATTTTGAGAATTTCATATAAAAGATTGTAAAGCAAAGTTTGTTTCTGTGTTCTCTCGTTTTCCCTAAACATCTATGTACACTGTCCTTCCCTGACAGTGTTCTCTGGTTTCCCCTTAACATCTATGTACACTGTTCTCCCCTGATAGTGTTCTCTGGTTTCCCCTAAACATCTATGTACACTGTCCTCCCCTGACAGTGTTCTCTGGTTTCCCCTTAACATCTATGTACACTGTCCTCCCCTGACAATGTTCTCTGGTTTCCCCTTAACATCTATGCACACTGTCCTCCCCTGACAGTGTTCTCTAATTTCCCCTGAACATCTATGTACACTGTCCTCCCCTGACAGTGTTCTTGGTTTCCCCTGAACGTCTATGTACACTGTCATCCCCTGACAGTGTTCTCTGGTTTCCCCTAAACATCTATGTACACTGTCCTCCCATGACAGTGTTCTCTGGTTTCCCCTAAACATCTATGTACACTGTCCTCCCCTGACAGTGTTCTCTGGTTTCCCCTAAACATCTATGTACACTGTCCTCCCCTGACAGTGTTCTCTGGTTTCCCCTTAACATCTATGTACACTGTCCTCCTCTGACTGTGTTCTGGTTTCCCCTAAACATGTATGTACACTGTCCTCCCCTGACTGTGTTCTCTGGTTTCCCCTAAACATCTATGTACGCTGTTCTCCCCTGACAGTGTTCTCTGGTTTCCCCTAAACATCTATGTACACTGTCCTCATCTGACAGTGTTCTGGTTTCCCCAAAACATCTATGTACACTGTCCTCTCCTGACAGTGTTCTCTGGTTTCCCCTTAACATCTATGTACACTGTCCTCCCCTGATAGTGTTCTCTGGTTTCCCCTAAACATCTATGTACGTTGTCCTCCCCTGACAGTGTTCTCTGGTTTCCCCTAAACATCTATGTACACTGTCCTCCCCTGACAGTGTTCTGGTTTCCCCTTAACATCTATGTACACTCTCCTCCCCTGACAGTGTTCTCTGGTTTCCCCTAAACATCTATGTACACTGTCCTCCCCTGACAGTGTTCTCTGGTTTCCCCTAAACATCTATGTACACTGTCCTCCCCTGATAGTGTTCTCTGGTTTCCCCTTAACATCTATGTACACTGTCCTCCCCTGACAGTGTTCTCTGGTTTCCCCTGAACATCTATGTACACTGTCCTCCCCTGACAGTGTTCTTGGTTTCCCCTGAACGTCTATGTACACTGTCCTCCCCTGACTGTTCTCTGGTTTCCCCTTAACATCTATGTACACTGTCCTCCCCTGACAGTGTTCTCTGGTTTCCCCTAATCATCTATGTTCTCTGTCCTCCCCTGACAGTGTTCTCTGGTTTCCCCTGAACATCTATGTACACTGTCCTTCCCTGACAGTGTTCTTTGGTTTCCCCTGAACGTCTATGTACACTGTCCTTCCCTGACAGTGTTCTCTGGTTTCCCCGTAACATCTTATGTACACTGTTCTCCCCTGACAGTGTTCTCTGGTTTCCCCTAAACATCTATGTACGCTGTCCTCCCCTGACAGTGTTCTCTGGTTTCCCCTAAACATCTATGTACACTGTCCTCCCCTGACAGTGTTCTCTGGTTTCATTAAACATCTATGTACACTGTCCTCCCCTGATAGTGTTCTCTGGTTTCCCCTTAACATCTATGTACACTGTCCTCCCCTGACAGTGTTCTCTGGTTTCCCCTGAACATCTATGTACACTGTCCTCCCCTGACAGTGTTCTTGGTTTCCCCTGAACGTCTATGTACACTGTCCTCCCCTGACTGTTCTCTGGTTTCCCCTTAACATCTATGTACACTGTCCTCCCCTGACAGTGTTCTCTGGTTTCCCCTAAACATCTATGTTCTCTGTCCTCCCCTGACAGTGTTCTCTGGTTTCCCCTGAACATCTATGTACACTGTCCTCCCCTGACAGTGTTCTCTGGTTTCCCCGTAACATCTTATGTACACTGTTCTCCCCTGACAGTGTTCTCTGGTTTCCCCTAAACATCTATGTACGCTGTCCTCCCTTGACAGTGTTCTCTGGTTTCCCCTAAACATCTATGTACGCTGTCCTCCCCTGACAGTGTTCTCTGATTTCCCCTAAACATCTATGTACGCTGTCCTCCCCTGACTGTGTTCTCTGGTTTCCTCTAAACATATATGTACACTGTCCTCCCCTCACTGTGTTCTGGTTTCCCCTAAACATCTATGTACTCTGTCCCAAGATGACTGTGCTTTAATAACAGCAGGAAAATTAGACCTAAAATGTGGACAAACACTGAAAGTGCAATTGCTTGAAAGAAATCTCGAGAGAGGGTGATAATGTACCTTTATACAAACATGGACAAGTAACCTGGCCTTTCAAAGAATTTTGGTTTGATAAGAACTGCACAGTAATCTGCTCTCTGTATGCTATTCATCAGATATAAGGAAGTAAGTTGATATAAAAAGCACTCTCTATTAGCTACAGGTTGAACATTTTGATTGTATTGCATACTTAATGGTGTCTAGCAAAATATAAATGAGTGCCTTTGTGCAGAAAAGAGCCTTATTTGAATGGTTATCAGATATATATTTCAGGTCGGGTCTTAACAGGGTCTGTTGATTACCAATTAATTAATTAAAACCAAAGGGCAAAAATATAGTCTAAACTCAGTTACTTGTTTAGTTCTGTTCTTAAATTAACAAGTAATCTTTACTCTAACTCTTAAGTATATTCTTTTGTTGGTATAATGAGTGTTATCAGAGATTTCAAGTTTTGTTTGCGACACACTCTGTAAGCGATGCCTCTTATGGAATGCATTATTTATGGGGACGATAGTGAAGCTGGCAAAACAGGAAATCGCAGCTGTTCTGTGAGACCTTTTTCAGCGAAAAGAAGTGAGTATTCCGATTTTTTATACTAAAGCTTGCAACAATAAAGTGTAACTTACAGTAATAATAAGGTAGCTGGCATTGTTTGAGCTGTTTGGTTAAGTATTGTTAAACAAAAGAAACCGAGTATTCCGATGTTAGCATTGCAGCTTGCAAATACAGATTTAGCAGAGAACAAGGAAAACAAAGAAGCAAGTACTCTACTTCCCAAATCTGAATAAATATATGCCCTGTTCCCATCAGAGTTATAATTCGTTACTGTCAAATGTTATGTAATTAATCGACAGTGTAGGAGAGTGTTTATTTCCCAGGATAGTCATGTTCTTGTTTTAACCGCGTGCTTTCTATGGCGCATTCACAACCTAGCTCTTTCTCGTTTCACCTTGTAAGGGTTAAATTAACATACGAGTTAGGAAATACTACAATTTATATATTTTTTATTTTTACAAAGTGATCAATCCATGAAAAAAGTGTACAATAAAGTGTCTATTGAGTTTTATTCTTTGTGCAATATAGGAAATAATTAAAATACTGATTCAGATGTGAAGCCACGGGACAACGTTCCTACTTCTATGCTTGTATAAATGTTTACACTTTTGAATCAAAACAGTAAAAGATTGCTCATTGAATTGACAACTGCTCTTTCTTTGCAAGATATGTGGTGGCGCCCATTCAGGTTGACGGAATGTGTTCAGGTCTTCCTTTCAGTTTACTTGCAGTGCATCGGTGGTTCTACCCAGACATTTTTCTGGGGTCTTCTGCCACCAAAATAGCAGGATGTCACTATATGGTAGCTGTAATATATTTCAAATACACAAAAAACATATAATAAAATATAAGGGCAGTTCCATGACTGGTTGGCCAAGCATCTTGATAATGTGACTGGCTGTGGTATCATGCCAGGTGTTTAAGGCATGCTATACATAGTAAAGGCAGTACTATATCTGCTTCAAGAGGACACTGTCTCCAGATAACTGGAATACTGTTGGTGGGATGATAAACCCAATAAATAAACAAGAAACAGAACAAGATGGCATTTAGCATCTGAGATTCAAGAAATTAACCCTGTCATGACAGATGATCATAAATTTTCCTCAGCAATTGTGTTTTAATCTCTTTTTGCCTATACTGGAATCAAATGTGTGCCTAAAAATGGGCCCTAATTGGCAGAACAGCACACATGACATGGCATCAAAATCTTTTTTTATTTTAACGTAATTTATTTTTAGCTCACCTGAGCAGAACGTTCTCAATATGAGCTTTTTCTGATACCCCTTCGTCCGTCGTGCGACGTCATCAGTTTGTTGTGAACGCACTTGAGGCTACAGTTTTTATCCAATCTTCACCAAACTTCGTCAGAATGTTTGCTTGCAAGAAATCTTGGATGAGTTGGTAACTGAGTCACGTAGAGTCACAAACTAGGCCACGTGGCCAAATTTATAAATACCCTGTGAACGCACTAGAGGCCATACATGGCGCAATATTCACCAAACATGGACAGACTGTTTGCCTACATTAAATCTTGGATGAGTTTGTAACTAGGTCAAATCTTTAAAAAAACACAAACGTACACACGCTAGAGGCCACATTATGGTCTAGTCGTCACTGGACCTGAATGTTTGTCAGAGTGAAATCTTGGATGAGTTCGTACACGCGTCATTTGGGGTCAGAACGTAGGTCGAGAGGTCAATTTAAAAAAAAATGCGAAAACTCTAGAGACAAAGAGATCAAATCATATGAAACGTTGTGCACACCCGCGGAATCACATTTATGGCCCAACCATCAACAAAGATTTCTAAAGTAAATAACGTAATCATTTGGCGCCAAACATGGGCGTCTTAGATAGTGTGATAAGGAATATTATATGAATAATAATGCATAAGATAAGATAGTATAACCAGTATTGCAAAGGAAATCTGACCAACGTATTTTACCACTTGACACGGTTCGCATTTGTAGTTTAATACCATCTGACAATGATATAGCATAAAGCCAAATTAATCGTGAAGCAGGACTTGTAACTATAGGTGACAATAAAATGCCGATTTAATCGTTTAGAAACTTGTTGTGATACCATGGTTACATTTTATTTATGCAAAAGCGTCCCGCTTCTACAACTGTCAGGGGAAAAAAAAGAAAATTAAATATTGTGTCAATAAAGCATTTGCCCTGGGATGCAACAAAAATATCTGAACGAATTATAAATAAAAACATTAATTTAATATCAGAAATGGCCAATATAAATGTTAAATGTTCATTAAATTAATATTCCTTATCACACTTTTTAAAAGTAAAAATTACGTTAAATTATGTGAAGAATTTGATGCCATTTCAAAAATACTGTTCTAGATGATATTGTTGACATCACATCAATGAGGCTATTTTAGGCACACCTAACGCACACATTGTATTCTAGGATAGGCAACAAACATTGTTGAGAGAGTTGTATGATCACTTTTAATGATAGGGTTAATTTCTTGAACCTCAGAATATTTAAAAAAATTAAAACGGGTTTAAACTAAAGATTAAATGACATTAATTACGGAAGCTTTAACATTACATGTGAAAACAAATAAAGCGTTTGAAGACACTGACATCTTCTCTTGTAATGATCTGTAACTCCGTTCTAGCACACACGTGTTTTTGTCATCGTGGAGCATCACAATTAGATGTTATCTAATTAACTTGTTATCGAGCTGTCAAACAAGTGTATTCATTTGCCCTGCCACTGGCAAGAGAGCAGAAATATGAACTTAAAGGGATTCTATGACTCTCTAGAGTCCACCCTCAAGATAACACTATGCTGTGAGATTACAGGTGGAACACTTAATTTGGGCATTGTTCACAGAGATGCCATTGGGAGAGGTCGTAAAAACGATCAGTCACACTTGATGCATATGGGCTAACTGCACTGCCATTGGTCAGCAAGACTCTTATTACCTTTCATGATACAATTACCTCCCCCCACCCCTACTGTGAAGCCAGTAAAGCCACATTCCAATTTCCAATGACTTTAGGCTTGATGTCACGTGACTTTCATCGCCAATACTATTTTTAGAATGGAGGTGTATACGTTTAGACATTTTCTTCAAATATAATAACACATCATAAATTCTAAACCACCAGTCTTCAAAATGTCTGATTATAGTAGTTTATTTGGAATATACTTCAGACGATCACATCTACATAAACTTCATTTCTTAGCAAAGTAAGCCTGGTGCCATGTACCTCATCTCATTTGTCTCCTGCAACTTCATCGACTAATTAACAATTTAGTACAGAATTTTAATACACACCCTCTACAGCTGCTAGATATAAAGCTTCTCATTAAAATGGTTCCAGACTTGTATGCAATACTTAGTTCGCAATAAGTACTGAGCCTTTAACACAAAATAATCAAACAATTAGCCGGACCACCAAATACGCATTTATTTATATTTGGCCAAAAGTGCATGGACCATAGACATATCTATGGCATGGACTGAATAAGCTTATTTTGTGTGTCAGAAGAGGGTGTGCTTTTCGTCATATCGTCAGCAAAGCATACTGTTATTTGTTTGGATACATAAATAAAACTTTCTAAAATTGCATCATACATCAATTCTTATCTAAAAAAACAATAACATTCAAACGCGCGCCTTTTATTGTAAATGTTCATTTAAGTATAAAGTTTCTATAACAGTGATTATTATGTTTCAGATTTTCTTCATGAAGTAGTTTCCTATTATGCCTACTACCTTTTTACACCTGTAAATTATAGTATACATTATAGTTCTTACTCTAACATGAATGCCTGTTTTATTTATTTTGTGCCTTAAGTTTTGAATGTTAACAGAAACCACCATGCAAGTCGTTCAAACTGAAAAAGAAGTATTCAACTGTGTGTTTATAATTTTCCTTCATCCAATTATACAACATTGATGAACATTTTTCTTTTTTTTTTCTTTTTTTGTCTTTACCGTCATTTGTTTGTTTATTTGGTAGAAAATGGACCGTTCCAAGGCGGTAACTGTTGGGGTTACTTTTTTCCTAAATGACTCATCACAGATTTGTTCTTAATTTTTCATTTGTCATGTGAAGACCTTTGTCATGTGCCTTTGCAAATTTTGGTGTATGTTGCAATGCTCATATGACTTTGTCATATAATCTTTTTCTTATTAACGCATACTATGAAACCAAATATACTAGTCTGACAAAACTCATCCGACAGGAAGATTGTCTTCGAGGTCCTTGCTGGAGTTAAGCTATTTTATTTCGATTAGGAACCACTTTAACCTTATAGAACTATCACAAAGATACTAAATGTGCAACATTTTTATTGCAATTCAACCAAGCATTTTGCTTTTATGTCATTATCTTATTAACTTTATCCAGGTCGGCTTGTTTTCTTTAAGCATTTCTGATGTTTTACATGCTTTGCATTTTCCCTCTTTTAGTTTTAATTGCAATGGAAATGTACGGGTTTCCATATTTACATTTAGCAGGGCAACATTAAAACTGTCATAAGCCATTTTAATATCCCCTTCTTAATGTCCCTATCTGTCTCTTAACCATTTTCAATATGCAATTAAACCTTCAAGAAAATCTCTTATGACATCACCAAGATTTAAGGATAACTGCTCCTGTCAGAAATTTTTGACAGGATATATTCTGGAGGCAAAAACAGGTCTCATTTAATTAAAGACATTAAAACCTTTCAAGTTAATCTTCTGTTTGAACTGTTAATGGATGTGTTGCATTTTTCCTTTGGCAGCAACTAGTTCGAAATCGATGGGAAGATAAGAAGAAGTTGCCACAACACAACACTGCTCTCCTGTGGAATGAGAACAGATAGATAGATTACTTGTGTACATTTGTTAAATTCTTCATACTAAGGCAAAATCGATTGCTTTGCCTCATTTTGTTATTATAACCGTGGTGACTAACTACTGTTAAGATAAGAATAATCAATGACGCACCTAATCGATTCTGCTGTAAAGCATAGACTAGGAAATATTACGTAACATTTATCGCTCAATATAATTCGTTTTCGAAAAATAATTGCCATTATAAGAAATCGAATCATTAATACCGCTTCGAATTCCAGTGTGAAGTTCTTAACAAGATTAACAATGATATCTTGTCGTACAAGGATCCATGTTCCACTTCTTTCAGAATTACAGTTATATTATTCTCAGGTTGCATCACAATAAGGTCCAAACTAGTTATCAGTTTGTCATTATTTGTCCAATTGTCTTGGCAATGGATAAGTAGTGGTATTATGTTTAGACATTGGACACTTAAAACTGTGAATTCTTAACCAGCTTAGGCACGAAATGGATAAAATAATGGTACGATGTTTAGACATTGAAGCACTTGAAAAACAAAATGCCATTCCTGGCCTGCTTGGCACGAAATGGATAAAAATAATGGTACGATGTTTAGACATTGAGCACTTGAAAAACAAAATGCCATTCCTGGCCTGCTTGGCACGAAATGGATAAAATAATGGTACGATGTTTAGACATTGAGCACTTGAAAAACAAAATGCCATTCCTGGCCTGCTTGGCACGAAATGGATAAAATAATGGTACGATGTTTAGACATTGAGCACTTGAAAACAAAATGCCATTCCTGGCCTGCTTGGCACGAAATGGATAAAATAATGGTACGATGTTTAGACATTGAGCACTTGAAAAACGAAATGCCATTCCTGGCCTGCTTGGCACGAAATGAATAAAATAATGGTACGATGTTTAGACATTGAGCACTTGAAAAACAAAATGCCATTCCTGGCCTGCTTGGCACGAAATGGATAAAATAATGGTACGATGTTTAGACATTAAGCACTTGAAAAACAAAATGCCATTCCTGGCCTGCTTGGCACGAAATGGATAAAATAATGGTACGATGTTTAGACATTAAGCACTTGAAAAACAAAATGACATTCCTGGTCTGCTTGGCACGAAATGGATAAAATAATCGTACGATGTAGTGAAGAAGTTTGAGCAGGCCAAGGATGAAGATGTTAATTTCAAAGTAATATGTGGCTGTGTGACACACGAGCATGCACTTTGATTTGTACACTGGTTCTCTGATGAATATGTTTATAACTTTCTACAGATAACCAAGGGGTTCGGAGATGCATTTGTTTACACACATTCGGGGAAACATGCATTATTGTTGTTTATCGGAGAGGACTCAAAGTTCATTGAAGCTGCACATTTTCTCAAAAAGAAGAAGAAAAAATAAACAATAATAAACAACAAGAAGAATTGTTTATTCAAGATTTTATCATTAAGTCGATGCATAAAAACAATAATTTATTTTTATTTCTCTTTTCATTTCCACAGGAATTCCTATTTAATTTTAAGGCTGCTTTCAATGCACGCACACAATTTCAGAGACATTTTAAACAATACGAATATGTTGGCAAAATTGCCAGCGTTTTACATTTATTGTAAAATCTGACTCATTGCAAGAGAGTGATTTCTTTTCTTCTAGGGATCAGTTCTTTAACACATAGTTTATTTTGTAATCATAATTAGTTACATTTAGGATTAAACTTGTAAATCAGCCTGCTTTAGAAGGGAACCCATTAGTCATGTCCTTCGACATCTGTGTTATATATATATATATATATATATATATATATATATATATATATATATATATATATATATATATATATATATATATATATATATATATATATATATATATATAGAGAGAGAGAGAGAGCGAGAGCGCGAGAGCGAGCGAGCGAAGAGAGCGCGAGCGAGATGAGAGAGAGAGAGAGATTATATATAGAGGAGAGAGAAGAGACAAAGGATGATGGAGAGAGAGAGAGAAGAGAGCGAGAGAGAGAGAGAGAGAGTGACGAGAGATGAGAGAAGAGAGAGAGATTTATATATAGAGAGACAGAGAGAGAGAGGGGAGAGAGAGAGAGAGAGAGGAGAGAGAGAGAGAAGCCATTGATTGAAGGCGGCGCAAAACAGAACAAGTGGACAAGCAAAAGAAATATGGGAGTTAGTAACAAAAATATACACGTATTTTATAAGTGGTGGTTTTATTTAAGAGTTATCAGGTACTATAAATCTTTAGAAAATATATGTTTGTTGTATATCCATGAGACCATATAGAATGGTGTAAAGTAGAAAGCAACCATTTATCCTCCTAACAGTTTCCAAAATTTTAAAAACGCAGAAGAAACAGTAGAAGAAACAACGTTATCTGCTCGGGCCTTAGAGAAATCTTTACATATTTACGAGTACATTGTTTAACAAACGTTACATCTAAATTCATATTTGTCCTACCTATTGAATGCATCGTTTAGAATGCTCTAAATGTTGCTATTATTCTGTTTTGCCTAAAGTCGTGTTAACAGGAATACCAAGCGACGTGCCAAGAAGCAGAAAATGATTCAGTTTCCTAATGTGCAAATCACTGCATAACATATTAAAGGCTTCGCTATCAAGCATGTCGCCAATAATCGCAAAGGACTTCGTTTCTTAAGCGCAATGATTTTCAATTTCGACTTGTTTCATCTCCTGACAAACAAGCCACAGGCTTTGGGGAAACGAGGTGTGTGGAAATGGCGATCATCTCCATTTATGATACAGATAACTAAAGCACGTCTGTATTAATGAGACATTTAAATACAGTGTTTAGGCAACACAAACACGTTGTTTTGGAACTATAAACTGTATGCAATTGTTTAAATAATGCTGATCATCCGACTGCTGAAAGAAAATGCCAGTTTGGGGAGAAGAAGGAGCGAAACTTAACATTTTAATTAAGAATTATTTAAAGCTGCGGACCTATGTTGTAACACTAACAATTACACAGAATCGTCATGTCAAATCCAAGTGGCACATTCCATGGTCGTTCAAATAATTTTAGACATGCTGTTGTTGTATGAACAGTCTACCTTTTTTTTCAAACACAACACAGTTAGATACTGTAATGTTGGAATTGTTTCTGAAAAAGTGTACGCTACGACGTCGACAAGACGATTTCTTTTGACGTTCAAAATTTATCATTGTTGGGACGTTTTTTGTTTTGTTATTTACTTAATAAAAAGATAAATACAAAATATATAAATCATTAAATACTCTTGTAGGCACCTCTTTACATTTTAAAATGGCGTGTGATTAAACCATTTTACTTGAAAACATATTTGTCGATATAGTTTTTGGAGCTGTGAAAATGTAATTAATTGACAAAAAGCATCAACACACAAAAAATTATAAAACAAAAAATAAAAAACAAACATTTTGCATTATTTAACATCGGGTACTTTTATATGGCATTCAACCTTTCCACTGACGCCTCTCAGTCTTGACAATACTTGTCTAAGTCGCTTTATTTAACACTGCTGTCAGCAAAGTATTTTATTCAATTTTCAACATTTCATTTGAGGTATTATGGCTTTAACAAAAAGTGAACATAATTATTAAACAATAATACAGCAGGAATATTGTCTGATAATTTTTTGGACAGTTTTGTAGTTTTCGTCCTCCACACTTGTTTCTTGTAATATAAACCCGGTGATCTGTCTTCTCTCTGCAGTTCTATGACTGGTGCAACATCATCATCAAATAGATAGATTTACATGTCGATTGCCTGCACAGAGTTCTCACTATCAGAAATAGAAACAGAGTGATTGTTATAAATGTCATATCTAGTGATCTGCGAAATAAGTGGCTATTACTTTTTGTTTCGTGCAATAAAAAGAAAATGGCAAATTGAACAAATGTTGATGTGGCGATACTTTTTACATCAGTTTAGATTGCTAGAATAACCATTTAATGTCGCCATACCAGATGATGCTTTGATTATTTTAAAAACGTTTCTGCGATTTCCTTGGAAGATGGCCAGAAAAAAGATATTGTTTGGTTTGTTTGCAATAAAAAAACGGACAAATTTGTCACTAATATATATCTAACTGTCTATATATTATATGCCGTCATTTTAATTTGCAGTTCCATCCATCTCCAGAAATCTTTTGTATCATCATTTTAATTGTTTGATGGTTAGTGCGTATTTTCTTTCAAAACGTTGATATGGTTTTACAGCATGATGTCTGTGTTTATTTCCCACTTATTCTTCTTTACACATTAATGGCAATGTTTTATTTGTCCTTTGGCAGTTACTGTGGCGGTTTCTAAAACACCAGTTAATCTTCGACAGTCGATCTGCGCAGGAGTCGGCCAGGTACACCAGTTAAATTTCGACAGTCGAGCTGCGCAGGAGTCGGCCAGTTACACCAATTTAACTTCGACAGTCTAGCTGCGCAGGAGTCGGCCAGTTACACCAGTTTAACTTCGACAGTCTAGCTGCGCAGGAGTCGGCCAGGTACACCAGTTAATCTTCGACAGTCGAGCTGCGCCGGAGTCGACCAGGTAAACCAGTTAAACTTCGACAGTCGAGCTGCGAAGGAGTCGGCCAGGTACACCAGTTAATCTTCGACAGTCGAGCTGCGCAGGAGTCGACCAGTTACACTAGTTAAACATCGACACTCTAGCTGCGCAGGAGTCGACCAGGTACACCAGTTAGACTTCGGCTGTCGAGCCACGCAGGAGTCAGCCAGGTACACCAGTTAATCCACGACAGTCGAACTGCGCAGAAGTCGGCCAGTTACACTAGTTAAACTTCGACAGTCTAGCTGCGCAGGAGTCGGCCAAGTACACCAGTTAAACATCAGCTGTTGAGCAACGCAGATGTCAGCCAGGTACGCCAGTTAAACTTCGGAAGTCGAGCAAAAGTCGGCCAGGAATGCCCAGATCTGAAATCTGAGGCAAACAGGTGGGTGTTGTAGTGTCCTGTGACATTTCCAGGAAGGTGTTTCCATTTCAGAGCAGTAGGAAATGAGAAATCGCGTTCGTTGCAGTAATTCTCAATTTAGTTCCAGTCTTAATGTTTTAAATGAGAAAAAAAAAACAAAAACGGATAGGACATTATAATTTTATTGTGACATACATGGCCCAATGAGGACATCCTCCGAGAGCATCTATCAAGATTTCGATTATCCATTAAAAAAAGCTTGTTAGAATCCATGCTGAATTTATGTTATCAACATTCACAATACATGAACAGTGGCTGTCGGCACCAACAGGGACAGTATCATTGTATTCATGGTAAGCTTCACCACAGATATTTACCTTTAGTTATTAGTGTTAACATAATTACCGACATTATTATAGCTGTCTGTCATGTATACTTTAAGTAGGCAGAGCACCAATTAAAAGAAGTCTGACTTTGGTGAACTAATTTGTGTTGACCAGTTATGATATGGTGTGAGCTCATTTACAATAGTCGGATTATTGTTATTATTTTTAGTACCTTGAATATATTGTAAAGTAGATATGAATAAACTGATATAAGACATTGTATTGCAGTTACGAATTAACCTTTTTTGTATTTCTAACTTTATCATAGTGTACATATGCTCAAAAATAACAAGCAAATGATCCAGACTAGCAATTACGTTACTGTTTTCAGTAACTTCTTCAAAACTCCTCTCTTGTTCCACTGTTTGTTTGAGTATAAGTATTGTTTCATTGCAATTAGACTAAAAGATCAATTTGAATACAATATAAAGTTACTCCGGTGATGTACTTTCAACGTGCAGTTAATTGGTTATTAAACGTATTAATTCTTGGCTTTCGGCGTTAGTAAGAGCACAAAATTGCTATAAAGTGATATTGCGATTGGGGTCTGGATGTTGACATCGATTTGAATGAGACAACGATAGAGGCACAATTATTAGTCAAATCTTCCTCAAAATCCCTCTGCCTAAGTGGGATTCAATATGTCCGCCTTCTCAAACATCACACTATTAATTTTTTTCTTTTAGTATTCTTTGAATGTATAAAATATATACACAAAATAAATAATGACTTCATAAGACATTGTGTTATGTTTTAATACTCAATTTTGAAAGCAATTAATGTCATCTTAAGACTTTTCGGTAAAAAACAACAACTGTCATATGTTATTAATTTGCCGCGTTATGTCAAGTTAGGTATGTGTGCGCTTATTAAAATATTAATTAAAAAACATACTTTTGCATGTCGTCCAATAAGGTGTGTTTTCGCGGTTTTATTTAGGTTTCGTATAAGTTTAAGTAAGCAAATGTTAGTCCCACATATACAAAAATCATTGCTCTGTTTAGCTATGTGATTGTGAAAAGAGGCGACCTTTTCTAAATTGTAATAATATTAAGTTCGCCATCTTCATGGATATTTTGCCATACTCTTTTGAAATAGAAATATACTCGGGAAGAATTGCAATTTAAATGAAACGTTGTTTCCAGCACACATATAATCGCAGTAAAAGTTTGACAAATGTGGGTTTTCGAACGCTTGCACTTATTGTACACAGAAGTTACATGACAGTAATATTTAGTCCTACAAGAATTTGGTTGTGTTACACAATTGGTTATTTTGTCCTCGAGATGCATTACAATTAGGATCCAACTTGTTATCACATTTGAAATAGCCCACCAGTTTCTTCAGTTTTCCCTAAAACTTCCTTGAAAGGTAACGAAAAACATCTCCAGAGACTTTGCATCAATTTATGCTAAACTGGTTAAGATATTATACTGCTCAAAGATGCAAAACAAGATGTGGTTACAACTGATTATGTTGTTTCCAGCAAGCGGCACAGAGTCCATTAAGATGTGATTATGTGAAATACGAGCATGCAGTTTGATTTATAGACTGGACCTGTGTTGTTATTTTTCTTCTTATTATTATTATTTTTAAATAATATCACGTTACGAAAATGTATTAGTCAAGGTCAATGGGGAAAACTGCAAAACAAAGGCATTTAATCATGACTGTGGCAGCTTACTCTCATAAAATGTTCTTAAGGAGTATATATTGTTTAAGGAAAACGAAATACCGTTTTTATTATTGTTTTTATTATTATTTGCTTTTGTAATGTAGAATCAAACGATGCAGATATCAGACACTCGTTCACCCATCAACTGTATGTAGTGGGGACAATACGGCATCTAGATGCATGTCAACGGCCAGTACATAATGTTTCCAAGATAAAGTGTTCATGGTCAAGACGTAGGCATATTACACAAATACCCGGGACGTGCACGAAGCGTTACAACTATGGATATGATAAGCATTTTACACAAATACCCTTGGCGTACACAAAGCGTCACAACTGTGGACATGGTAGGCATATGACACAAATACCTTTGGCGTGGACAAAGCGTCACAGCTGTGGACATGGCAGGCATATTATACAAATACCCTTGGCGTGCACAAAGCGTCACAACTATGGATTTGACAAGCATTTTATACAAAGGTTATTTGTTCCCGGTAAAATTGTTGTTGAAATAGAAAAATTAGTATAAATCTATATTCGCTAAAAAGTTTAAGCTACATACTTTTGTCTTTTTTTATAACTTGAAAATCATTTTCTTTATATTGCTAATATATTTGTTTTCTATAAAATAATATTATTATTGACTGATGTGTGCTGGTGTATTTTCACTATATCACTGGTATTTTTTAATTCATTGTAGCTGTGCGTGATTATATTTATACAAAAATAATCTGTACGTAATTTACAGAACTAAACAATTTTCATTAATAAAACTGAAAAGGGGAAAAAAGTCATTCTTCAATAAATTTCAAAAGTTCTGACTAAAATAATAGCATTGCTTATATTTGAATTCCTTTCTTAACTGAATTTGCTTTGCCTATGCAAATGAAAACAAAACATTAAACACAGTTTTGAATTATTGCATGCCAAAATTCAAAGATGCAAATTTTTCCGAAATTATCTTGGAGGATGTTGTTTGCAATGTTGGTACTCATGTATTTCCTTTTATCCTGTTGGATCGGTTATCTGGATTCCTTCTGCTTGTTAATACAAGGAACGGCATCATCAATCAAATAGTTCCGCTAAAATTTATGTTGCCTTCATCGAGTTTTTGAAATAATATCAGAAATAGTTGGTTTGTGGTCAAAGAGAGATTTAGTCATTTCAGAGTCGTATTTGTACATATTTATGCCGTGTGCAATTTCTAGAAAATGCCAAACGCAAATGTTCAGGTTTTATTACTTTGATCGACTATCGTAAAGAAACAGTTAAAGGCATTCAATGTTTTGTGATGACCATTATTTGATGCAGTTGATTATTACAATAAATAATTCGTTTGTATATGTTGCGTGATATTCCTTAATAACACTTCCCTAAAATAACTGCCAAATATACATAAAATATACATAATTCGCTTTAAATACACCAGTATCTGTATTGACTTTCAATAAATATAAAAACTTTCCTGACTTGCTGTTCAATTTTTTTTAAGTTTAAAACAATTTTTTTCTTTCTTTCTTCATTTCTTTCTTAAACAAGCCTTTTGTGAAGAACAACGAACAAAATTTAGTAACCTCGACTTGGCAGCTTAACAACTTTAAAATAAAAATATTTTTTCTTTTCATGTCGTATTGTCTATGAACAGATTGGCATATGCAAAAACTTCCAAGAAAAAAGTTTAGAAAATCTAACATGATTTGCTTCTGTATTCATTTTTGCATTACTCATTTTTTGGACTGGTAACACGAACCATGATGTTGCCAAGTTTTTTTTTAATGAAAAAACAACAACAACAACAAAAACAATGTTCAGATGTTTAATTAATTTTTTTTTTTATTTTCACCTCAAGTCCTACACACTTGTATATCTTGTTCGTTCTTTAATGTACTTTTTGTTCATGTGACCAAAAAGTCTGAGAGCATACAGTCGTTACAGTCATTGCGCAACGGAAAGTAAAAGCAAGCAACAAGTTTACAACTAGTGACGTAGCAGTGACGTAACAGTATCCTAATCGGCGACCGTCACAAGGTCACACGCGATGAGAGACTTATGTAACACAATGACGTAATATTATATAAGTGACTGACAAAAGTCATTATATAGGAATATTACCTCTCAGGCCCTTGTTGGTGTTTAGATTTAAATTGGATTTTAAATCAGTTCAATCAATTAGTTATGTCACATAATTGATTAATGGTAATCATTTCATTGCAGTTCAACCAAGAAACCCTGCTTTTGTGTCAACATCTAGTTTACTTTATCCAGGTAAAAATGATAGATTTTTATATTTTGCCTTCTTTGAATTTTATTTTGTAGGGAAAAGATTATGCATGGGTTTCCAAATTAATCTTTAGCAGGGCAACTTTAAAACTGTCAAGGCATAAACAAGCGGATATATAATGTGTCACTTCATCAATTTCAATATAACCCGTCAAATCCATTTTGTCATTACTCAAGTTTTAAAGAAAACTTTCTCCGTCAGAAATAATTCGGGAAATATTTTCTGGAGACGAAAACAGGTCCCATTTAATTGAAGACATTGAAACCTTTCAAATCAATCTTCTGTATGAACTATAAATGGGTGTGTTGTATGTTTCCACTGCCAGCTATGCGTTGAAATCCGAGAGAAAGACAAGAAGATGTTGCGACAGTTTCACAACAAAGCTCCGCTGTGGAATGAGAAGAGCCGGGCGTTTTGACAGTTAGCCCTTGGTGAGCCCTTCTAAGTCCCCCAAGAATTTCCAGATCGAGAACCGAGACAAACAGGTGGGTGTGGTAGTTCCGGAGCCTAATAAATATCCGCAGTTTGTTTCCGTTAGAGAGAAGGACAACGATTTAAGTAAAGTCTTGAGGCTTGTCTTATACAAGCAGCGTAATTTCAAGAGCAATGTCGCTAGGGCAGTAGTAAGTCATACGGTCCAGATTGTCGCCATTGTCTAAAAGTATTCAGGGACTACAACGACTTTTTATCTAAAATTTGGAAAAGGTATTTCACGTTTAAAATGCATATTAAAATATTGAAGGAAGTGCATTTTAAATATTTAACTTGTTTGTCTTTTGGGATTGATTTAAACTGAAATGAATAAACGGATACAATTTTATTTTAATTACGAAAAACGTAATAAGGTCCAAACTGGTCCTTTGAGTATTGCGATATAGAAGCGCTTCTAATTTACAACACTGAATTGAAAAACAACAACGACAAAACAACATCAGTTAAGGAACAAATTATTTTCCCCAACTTCAATTTTACTATAAATAACAATGGATATGTCCCGAAATAAATGGGGTCTGTCAAGCAACTTGGACAGATGATGAAAGAAAGTGAGATTTTGTGTGGCAGCCATTGGTTTTAATGTGTTACTCAAGTCTTCCAATGAAGTGTTTGGCAAGACCCAATTGTACACCTTGTATTAAAACATTTATGCTAAGTTAGTTTTATTTTTATTTTTAAAAATACAGCAAAATACAAAATTCGAAATAAAAAATTAATTTAGTCTGAAAATGGCACCATCTTTATGCAATCACTAAACTAGTAGTAAACAACGTACTATAGATAATGAGCAATACTGGTTTCGATTACAGTATGAATGTTTAAGTTTGTGTTTATAGTTATGTTTTGTAAATACATGTTTAAAATATTATAAAAAAGTAACTACTGTTATTTACTAGACATCTTAAACCAAAGACGTTATATTTGTACATAATACCCTGCCATTGATGGTCTTCAGCTGATCTCAATGATTGCTTTAGCACTGTTTGATTATGTTTCAAAATACTCCGACTGCATACGGGGATGTTTTTAGTATTCTTTCACGTTGAAGGCAGCACAATGTATGCTTCTAGTGGGTTTATGTTATGGGTGATTATTGAATATAAACTGCTGTCAATTAAAGTTGGGGTTTGAAATAAATAACTTCCGAATGCACTTGTGTTTTTCATTTTCTGTGCAACAAGTATTCTTGTTGCATTAAATTTTCAATAATTATAGACATTTAAAAAACTGATTTTTTTCTGATTTTTAAATTTTAATGATGAATCTTTTGTGTGTGTGCAAAACTCATTATGATTTCCGTGTCCTTTTCGCCATAGAAAACATACAACGTTTTCTAATGTCATTAAACAAAGGGCTTCTGCAAAATTGGCTTCTGAAGTTTTGTCATTGTTGAGACAAGGAAATAACACGTTTGTTTTTTATTGCTATGTTGTTACATGTCATAAGAGATTTTCCTTCAGAAGATTTTTTTTCTGATGATTTTGCTCCAAAAATTTTAAAACGTCATGTCTTGATGATGGGAATTTCTAAAACAAATCGTAATTTCTGTATTGAGATTAATCGTGTGAAGCAGATGGTTTATTTGGTATCCAATAGTAATGTTAGAAACTATGTATTATCCGTTGTTCTTTTTCAAACTAAGATTTTTTCATTAAATCCTTATTCTGTATTCGAAATGGGCATTCATTATCGTCATTATTACCGTTTAGATAAATTGGATTTTTAGCAATAACCATGGAATTATTATTTGAAGTTTTTAGCAGCGAAATGAACCCAGATGTAAGCGAGTGCATAAATATGTATTTCTCCTAAAAACACATTTTTACATTCATAAAAGGAAAACATGTCAGAAGTCTTTTAGGCATAAGCTGAAAAAGGTTTTGATATATTATGGAATAGGTAGAGAAATTGAACTATGGTAGGAAATGTTTTGAGGCACCATGTGTTGTTTTAACATTTATTGCTTGGTAGATAATAAATGTCACTCATAGTCTATACATTTCCTATAAGGAACTTTTTTTATCATGTTATCTTTTATTTCCGCCTGTTTTGTGCAAAGGTAAAGTATGTGTGATGATGAGGATCTTAATTGAAAAAATATAATTTTCCATATGATATTTTAATGTTTGCGGTAATGGACCTAATATTTCCCTAGGGTTTTTTGTGGTTTAATTTTCTCACAAATCAGAGTCAGCAGATGTTTATTTCTACACACTCACAAATAATTTCTTTCCTTGTGTGAATTTGTAATTTCTAACTTTTTTTGTAATATTAAAAATGTTACGGTAAACATCTTCTTTTAGCCATAATCATTTGGAGTTGGGATAAACAGTTTAAAAAAGTTTAAAAGCAGTGTTTGTTGTCTTTGATATTTAAAGTGGTGACTTAATAAAGGGAAGAGATATACTGTTTAAATATACATTTAGCATATAGACAAAATACATAATGATCATTACCTTGAAAACTTTGATCTGACTCAACATTTTCTAATCAATATTTGACAAATTTCCATTAGACTTGAAATCTTCAACAAAAACCATATTTCTCAATAACAGACTTTGCGTCACGTTCATTATTAATCAACACTTCTTTCAAATATGAAAACCAGGATCTTTTTGTTAATTTATCATGTGTTTGTTTCAAAGCGATTTCAAACTCCTGTTGGTTAGTTCTGAAAATAGGTAACAATGCAGTGTGTGCAGAGATTCAACCCCAACTTAGATCATATTGGTGGTGTCTACACCCCAACTTAGATAATGTTTGTGGTGTCAACACCCCAACTTAGATAATGTTTGTGGTGTCAACAACCCACTCAGATCATGTTTGTGGTGTCAACAACCCACTCAGAACATGTTTGTGGTGTCGACAACCCAACTTAGACCATGTTTGTGGTGTCAACACCCCAACTTAGATCATGTTTGTGGTGTCAACACCCCAACTTAGAACATGTTTGTAGTGTCAACACCCCAACTTAGACCATGTTTGTGGTGTCTACACCCCATTTTAGACCATGTTTGTGGTGTCAACACCCCAACTTAGATCATGTTTGTGGTGTCAACACCCCAACTTAGAACATGTTTGTAGTGTCAACACCCCAACTTAGACCATGTTTGTGGTGTCTACACCCCAACTTAGACCATGATTGTAGTGTCAACACCCCACTTAGATCATGTTTGTGGTGTCAACATGCCGATGTAAATCATGTTTGTGGTGTCAACACCCCGACTGAGATCATTTTTGTGGTATCAACACCCAAACTTAGATCATGTTTGTGGTGTCAACATCCTAACTTAGATCATGTTTGTAGTGTCAACATCCCAACTTAGACCATGTTTGTAGTGTCAACACCCCAACTGAGATAATGTTTGTGGTGTCGACACCCCAACTGAGATAATGTTTGTGGTGTCAACATCCCACTTAGATAATGTTTGTAGTGTCAAAATCCCACTTAGATCATGTTTGTGGTGTCAACACCCCAACTAAGATCATGTTTGAGGTGTCAACACCCCAAGTTAGATCAGGTAAGTGGTGTCAACACCCCAACTTAGACCATGTTTGTAATGTCAACACCCCAACTGAGATCATGTTTGTGGTATCAACACCCAAACTTAGATCATGTTTGTGGTGTCAACACCTTAACGTAGATCATGTTTGTGGTGTCAACACCCCAACTTAGACCATGTTTGTGGTGTCAACACCCCAACTTAGACCATGTTTGTGGTGTCAACACCCCACTTGGATCATGTTTGTGGTGTCAACACCCCACTTAGATCATGTTTGTGGTGTCAACACCCCAACTTAGACCATGTTTGTGGTGTCAACACCCCAACTTAGACCATGTTTGTGGTGTCAACACCCCACTTAGACCATGTTTGTAATGTCAACAACCCAAAGTAGATCATGTTTGTGGTGTCAACATCCCAATGTAGATCATGTTTGTGGTGTCAACACCCCAACTGAGATCATGTTTGTGGTGTCAACACCCAAACTTAGACCATGTTTGTGGTGTCAACACCCCAACTTAGACCATGTTTGTGGTGTCAACATCCCACTTAGATCATGTTTGTGGTGTCAACATCCCAATGTAGATCATGTTTGTGGTGTCAACACCCCAACTGAGATCATGTTTGTGGTATCAACACCCAAACTTAGATCATGTTTGTGTTGTCAACACCTTAACGTAGATCATGTTTGTGGTGTCAACACCCCAACTTAGACCATGTTTGTGGTGTCAACACCCCAACTTAGATCATGTTTGTGGTGTCAACTCCCCAACTTAGACCATGTTTGTGGTGTCAACAACCCACTTAGATCATGTTTGTGGTGTCAACACCCCAACTTAGACCATGTTTGTGGTGTCAACACCCCACTTGGATCATGTTTGTGGTGTCAACACCCCACTTAGATCATGTTTGTGGTGTCAACACCCCAACTTAGACCATGTTTGTGGTGTCAACACCCCACTTAGACCATGTTTGTAATGTCAACAACCCAAAGTAGATCATGTTTGTGGTGTCAACATCCCAATGTAGATCATGTTTGTGGTGTAAACACCCCAACTGAGATCATGTTTGTGGTGTAAACACCCAAACTTAGACCATGTTTGTGGTGTCAACACCCCAACTTAGACCATGTTTGTGGTGTCGACATCCCAACTTAGATCATGTTTGTGGTGTCAACACCCCACTTAGATCATGTTTGTGGTGTTGACACCCCACTTAGATCATGTTTGTGGTGTCAACACCCCACTTAGATCATGTTTGTGCTGTCAACATCCCAACTTAGATCATGTTTGTGGTGTTAACACCCCAACTTAGACCATGTTTGTGGTGTCAACACCCCACTTAGATCATGTTTGTGGTGTCAACACCCCACTAAGATCATGTTTGTGGTGTCAACACCCACTTAGATCATGTTTGTGGTGTCAACACCCCACTTAGATCATGTTTGTGGTGTCAGCACCCCACTTAGATCATGTTTGTGGTGTCAACACCCCACTTAGATCATGTTTATGGTGTCAACACCCCAACTTAGATCATGTCTGTGGTGTCAACACCCCAACTTAGATCATGTTTGTTGTGTCAACACCCCACTTAGATCATGATTGTAGTGTCAACACCCCAACTTAGATCATGTTTGTGGTGTCAACACCCCACTTAGATCATGTTTGTGGTGTAAAGAACACCTGGCATATCACACCCACTCACATTATCCTGACACCGTGTCTATCAGTTGTGGCACTACTGAGCAAAAGCAAGGGAGCTTGACTACTATCATTTACTTATATTGTGGCCTGGGATCAATCCTGGGGCCTCCCGTAAAGCTCAAACAATTTAAAGAATAAGTTTTGAAATAAAATTCAGTTTGTTTCATAAAAGAATCATCAGGGTTTGTCTCTTTATGGCAACAGATCAAAACTTATATTGATTTTGTAAAATAAAATTCATAACATTATCAAAATGCATGAAAACAATGATTTATCTTAAAGTGATGAAGTCAGCATAAAAACCAAAGTCTCAAATACTGTTGAAACTTGCCAATCTGTGCCCGAGCTGCATTAATAACTCATTTATACATACAATAACTTATCAAATATTAGAAAGATCTATGTGGTATTGTTTTATTTTGGTCATTCCTGCTGTTTTATCACTGTAGCTGTAATTTTTTGTTACATCACACTTGTGGTCATATGGACACGTCCAGCCAAATATTGGTAGAGGGAAACCAAAGACTTGGGTCTGGGTAGAACCATCAGTGCACGGTAGATCACCTGAAAGAACTCCCCATATAAAATTCTTGCCTAGACGGGGACTAACAAGTGGGCAACTCTTAACTGATCAACCAAAGGCTCCCCAGCCATAAAACTAGAAAGATTGTTTTCAGCCTTGTTTTGTTTAACTTGATGTAACTGATGTGGCTCGTGCTGAAATATAGTTCAGCATGGGTTGTTTATACAACAGTATTCTAATGTTATATTATGTACAAAATTCTGTTGGCGCATTTTACATGCTTCATTTTGAAAATTTTATATGAACAATTTTAAAGCCAAGTTGAGTTTTTTTGTTTTATTTAGTCCAATGAATTTGTATACACTTTCTCCAAAAATGTCTGATAGCCTGATCTTGGTTAACCTTAATTAATTTTTTTTTTTAAACCAGTTCTGACAAACACTGGAACTGTCAAGTGCACCAAAACATCAAAACTAAAAATATCAAATTTCAAGCTTAATTTCAGCAATCAAAAATGATGAATTTTAGAAGCAGTTGACACTGTGCAACAGAAAGGCAAGATTAGATTAGGGAATGTTTGTTAAAGGTTTTTATGGTTAATATTCATTTCAGTCTTACTAGCCTCATCCAAAATTGGACTGAAAAGTATCCATATTTTTATTTCAAAGAAGATGAAAGCACATAGTATACACATAATACCCATTAACACATGTAAATGTGTCCCTTTTGAAATTTAAATCAAAAGCTCTCTTTAAAAAATCTATTATCTGATTAGTTATCAAAGGATAGCGACACTTGGCATGTCTGCGCTATCAATTATTTGATTTTTTTTACCATGGAGAAAAAGTAACAACAAAGATAAAGTATAAGACTATATGTATTTAATGTAGATTTTAAATAAACAAGAGATCTGTATTCACAGTTCCAGATAATTGCAGGTGTAACATCAAATGTGGTCTGATCACAGTTAACTAGAGTACAGTATGTTTTATTGATAAGGTAAACATAAAATATTCAAATGAACAATTAGGGATTCAAATGAACAGTTAGGGATTCAAATGAGCTGTTAAAATTCAATGAACAGTTAAGGATTCAAATGAACAGTTAGGGATTCAAATGAGCTGTTAAAATTCAATGAACAGTTAAGGATTCAAATGAACAGTTAGGGATTCAAATGAGCTGTTAAAATTCAATGAACAGTTAAGGATTCAGATGAACAGTTAGGGATTCAAATGAGCTGTTAAAACTCAATGAACAGTTAAAGATTCAAGTGAACAGTTAGGGATTCAAATGAGCTGTAAAAATTCAAAGAACAGTTAAGGATTCAAATGAACAGTTAAGGATTCTGATGAACAGTTAGAGATTCAAATGAGCAGTTAAGGATTAAAATGAACAGTTGGGGATTCAGACGGATAAAAGATTCAGATGAACTTTTCAGAATTCAAATGTTTAGGAGTCAAGTGAACTTCTCACTACTGAAGTGAACTGTTCAGGATTCAAAGAAATAGTTAAGGATTTAGATGAACAATTAAAGATTCAAATGTTACTGGTTTAAATGAACTGTAAAAAAATTTAAATGAAAAGTTTTAAAGGATTTAAATAAATACTTAATGAATGTTCATTTTTTGCTAAAAAACACACACATAACCAACACAAACCTTATGTCTAATATATATTCCAAAATATCAGTGATGTTGTCTATTAAAATAATGACCGAGTTGAAAAGGGCTAAAATACTTATTATAGACATCACTCTATACTAATCATGGTCAATGATGAACCCAGAAAAATGTCTGGACAGAATCATCACAGATTTAAACCAATGTGAAGAGGACCAAGGTCATAGACTCAAACCACGTTCTAAACTGTTTAACCTTGGGGCAGGATAATTGGACTGGGTGTAGCATCAAGATGTTGTTTTTTTGCATGTGAAGATTTCTTTGTGCTTAAATTGCTTGCTTTCTCTAAAAAAGGTCATCAGTATGGAAGATGTTACACCCAAAAAAATAACATATTAAGTTATATAAACTTACAAAGAGAGTCTAAAATTATGTTTTCCTAAGCACAAACCCAATGAAATTAAATGAATCGAGCCATAGATATAATCAACAAAGGCAATATAATGTGAGTACTTTCAATACTTAAAACTGACATACAATTGTTTCTGTCTAAAAAAATATTTGCATTAGTAAGTTTCCTTTTTTTGAGTATTTCACATACACAAAGATATTCTGAATGATAAATGTAAAAAGACAATGTAGTCAGTGAGCATTAAGCCAAGCTGTGAGCAAACCCCATTTGAAACAGCACATTTGAAGCAAACACAGAAAGAATCAAGTTAAAATTTACCTATACTCTAGTCACTAGAGTATGTAGTAACATTACATCGTATTGAAAGATTCTACAAATAAGGCATAAGTGTAAAATCGGCCCTGAATGTTTGAAATCTTATGTATACTTTTGCAACAGAAAATAGATTTCTAATAATTAAAGAATGTATGAAATCGTATGTATACTTTTGCAATAGAAAAATAGATTTCTATTAATTAAAGTATATATTTTTTTATTTCATTTGATCCGATATAAAAATTTTGCAAAGCATTTATTCAACATGCACCAACAGTAATACAACTTGATTCAGAAAAAATGCAAACAGAAAATCCCCCAAAACAACCTAGAGTCATTAAATAATTATGCATTATCTCCTGACCCCTTTTGATTGTTAAACAACTGCAGAGTCTGAATCTGAACTCGTTTAGGTTTTCCGTCAGCTGATTTTACTTGCATCTTCATCGGGCTCTTTTTTTCCAACGTCTCACTTTGTGAGATTTTCCCGTTAGCTGCTGTTTGAATACTGTCACTGTCAGTGTTTCCAGCTTGTTTCTCCTTTAACACACTTTGATTAGAGTTCAAGTCTTCCCTGTTAGCCGCTGAACCACTTCCCTTCGCTTTAGGGCTTGTGTAAGTTGCAAGGGTTGTAATCTGAACATTTTTCACCTTTCCATCCGAAGATCGTACCTTCATTTCCATTGCCTTAGGTTCGCTGGTCCCTGAGGGGATGGTACTGAGTGTGGTAATCTGGATGTTTTTAGGTTTCCCATCTACGGATTTGACCTTGATGGCCACGGGGTTTTTCGGAGACTTGTCTTCAGGCTCGCTGCAGGCCTCATGAGCGTCACTCGACATGTCGAGGACAAGGTGGAGATCTTCACTGGCAGGATCCATCTCCATGGCAATTTCCTCCTGAAACATCATTCCATACAGTATTTGTTGGGTTAATTGTCCCACCAGTTATTTGCAGTGTCCGCTTAAAGCAGACCTTGCGTAGCCTTCAGGTGTATAACATGTACATCAGCATGATACCACACCAAGTAACATTATCATGAC
Source organism: Sinonovacula constricta (assembly GCA_007844125.1). Classification (NCBI taxonomy): domain Eukaryota; kingdom Metazoa; phylum Mollusca; class Bivalvia; order Cardiida; family Solecurtidae; genus Sinonovacula; species Sinonovacula constricta. The sequence continues at coordinate 44,343,667 of CM017556.1, forward strand.
ACATGGCCGACCAATCGTGGAACTATCCTTACATTTGCTTGATCATAAGTAAGGGAGCTATACCACTACCATTTGTATTGACTTTGGAATGCTGCTGCCTGGCAGGTCAGCTGGAAGACCATTCCACATTAAGTCCTTAGCCCCAAACAGGACACAAAACCATGTGGTGGGAGGCTAAGCAGTCAGAGGAGTTACAAATCAGCGACTCTACCCCGCATCTGGAATTGAACCTGTAACCATCTCTATCTGGAACTGACACTTACTGATTGTCCTACCATGTCCAGTTTCATTTTAAAAATACAATACTAATGAAACACCAAAACTGATAGCACAATCAGTAGAGCACCTTCTCAAGGTACCAGACACCAAGGTTTCAAATATGTCAATTGATACACCAAAGTATTTTAAAATGGTAGTAGTATAGCTCCCTTGCTAATGCACAAGCAAATATAAGGGTAGTTTCAAGTCTAGTTGTCCCATTATTAGGATAATGTGACTGGGTGTAGAATTATGCCAGGCTTTAAAAGAATCCTTTACACAGTAAAGGCAGCACTGCATTGGCTTCAACTGTTCAACTTCTCTGAATATTCGATTTTTTTAGATGGGACAGTAAACACAAAAAACTACTAGTAACAAGCAGAGCAGTTGAGTGATGGATTTTACAAATGAAAAAGAGTCTTCACGTGAGAAAAAGGACAAACAGTGTGATGAATTGCTGACATAAATGTAACATTGCATGAAGGACTTAAAGTGTAAGAAAACCAAACATTTCTCCCAGAAGGCATGATCAGAATTGACATATTGTATCCCTTGTTTAAATATTAATACAATGAAACAAGCAATGAGTTCATAGGAAAAGTTAATTTGATTTAAATTATTAACAGTTAACCATATTTGCTTTTGCACCATTAACATGTCATAGGTCAGCTGGAAACCAAACAAATCAATTGGAACAATGGTGACATTGTAAGTCCAGATTCGCACCAGACAGCCACAAGCCCCCTGTTCAAAAGGCTTAGACAATTAATGTTTACTATCACAAAAGTTTCTCAAACACTTTCAAATTCCTCTAATGCATGTAACTCACCTGGCTGGAGTTAGCAACACTTTCTTGTGTTGTGTCCAGTTCCTCATTGACCTGACCGTGACTGACTCCTGTTGATCCCTCTGTGACCCCTGAGGTTGACCCTTCTGTGATTTTCTCCTCCACATAAGGAGTGCCGAGTTCCCCCTCTTCGAAGGATACCATGGTACAGTACCCATCAGTGGAGGATATCACCAACATGCATCCATCTGAGGACCTAGTAGAAGAGGAAATATTGGTGATTTCAATAGTTAACAATACAACAAGAAATGTGGACATGCCATGAAACCAGGTTTTCAACCATTAAACACTAATTATTAAATGGAAACTGTTTTTCTGTGACCTTGAGGAGTTGCTATATCCAAAGTTTCAGCAAAATTGGTAAATCCAAACTAGAGATATTGACCAGAAACAGTTTTTCTATTTTTAGTAACAGTGACCTTGCTCTGACTTGCCCCCAATACAATCCCAAGCTTTCTATATCCAAAGTTTCAGCAAGATTGGTTTATTCAAACTGAAGTTATTGACCGGTAACTTACTTTTAAGCCCATGTGACCCAGTTTCGACCTCATCCAAGATTTCTTGCAGACAAAGATTCTGGCAAAGTTTTATTGAAGATTGTGCAATATATGTGGCCTCTAACATGTTCACAAGGTTTCTCAAAGATTTGACTTGGTGACCTAGTTTTTGACCCCACATGACCCAGTTATAGGTTCATCAAAAATTTCTTGCAGACAAACATCCTGACCAGGTTTGATGAAGATTGGATGAAAACTGTAGCCTCACAAATAAATTGTTGATGTGGCACGACACACGAAGTGGTCTCACAAAAGCTTTCCTTGAGCACAATGTGGTCAGGAGTGCTAAAAAGGCATAGACTAGCATGGCAGTATAGCAGTCTTTCATATATATGCACAATACTGCTAACAGAAAGAGGTATTATGTTGCATGCTATAGTGGGACAGAAGTATCAGCTGCTCTAAGTATCGGAACAGTTAAACTCTATCCAGATGATTTATACAAACCATGTCAGATCGCTGAGTTGATGATAGTGGATGTTGGTAATGAACCCGAAAGGCTGGGGTTGTTGTGTGTCATACAGCTGGACAGAGTCCTCTGTGGCCACAGCAAACACTGTACGGTATGGCAGACTGTAACACAAAAACAAAACAATGTGATCTCACTGAGTCATTGGAGGACTATTCTTATAATGTTTGTTATTATTTATTCACATAAAAGTTAAAGCTAATTATTTTCTAATTTGTGAAGAGAATAATTAATCTTTAAAATAACATAATAACAAAAAAATGTATTTAAAAATTGATAGAAAACATGGTTATAAATTTTGCATTCAATATTGATAGAATAGTTGACTTCCAATTTAAGAATGTCGTCAGGTGTCATGAACACATGATAGAAGTCTTAAAAAGTGAACAGTATTACAATGCAGAACATTCCAAATGGAAAATGAACCCATCTTTACACTATTACTTGAGTTACAGAGGGTAGTCTAAGTGAAATTATGAGTAAATCTTGCTATAGGTTTACAATGGAAGTTTTCTTTTTGATCATAACTTCATAAAAAAAAAGCCAAATCATTAATGCAGAATACCAGAAGTGTTAATTCTGTGATTAAGTCTAAATGTTTTGGTTAAGTGTTAATTTAAATTATTTTAACTCAATTTTAATTGAAACAATAAGATAGAAGGTACTATTCATATCAATACTTCTGTAATTTATATTAATTCTTTTGTCTTCTTTTACATGACATGGCTCTGCATGTATGACATTTGATGATTAGTACAAAAATAACATACCAAAACATGGTTTCATATTTTTCCCATTCTTTTAAGTTATCCGTCTCTTTATCTGCAAATAAAAACACATATTCTTTATCAGCTACAAAACACAATGAAACAAAAATATGTAAAAACAGCTGAATTTCAACAATAAAATGCCAAAAGTTTAACCTTTAGGCAATAAATTTTTATTAACGAAGCATATAGACATACAAAAATAATGATTCTTTTAAGTTCTTTTGATTTTAACAAGTATAATGTTCAAATACCAGCCCTTTTACATTGCACCTATACTTTGTCATTTAAAAAAATAAATAACTGAATCTTTTAAAACAGAAGCTATTGCTTATTCAGTAAATAAAAACCCATTTCTCAAATCCTTGAAATTCACCAATACAAGCATTGTCATATTCAGTTATTCAGTACTTTTCTGTAAACAAATTCAAGTAATTAGATCAGCCGTATATTTTTTGCATTAGATAACTGTCCTTTTTCAAAATATAAAACTGCACCTTTAATGTTGTGGACATAAGAAGTTTTTTGTTTTTGCATCTCACCGACAATTATTATCATATTGGCGACGTCCAGCTTTATGCGTGGAGAAAGACCCAAGACTAACGTCTGGGTAGAACCACCGGTGCACCGCAGGATAGCTGGAAAACCTCCCCACAAGGAAGTTCTCGCCCCGATCGGGACTCGAACCCACATGGTGAGAGGCTGAAGAGTTTCAAGTCAGCTAATCTAACAACTCTGCCACTGCCGCCCCGACATAAGCAGAGGTCATAGTTCAATCTCACAGTAGCAAAGCAAAACATACCCAATGTGAGGAGTATGATAAGGGAAGTGGTCACAGATTATATCACAAGTTTCACTGGATGTTGTATTTCTACACACTTTTAAGGGTGGTTTATTTGTCCATTTGATGTCCATCTAGTGTTGCATTTTAGAATCTACTTTAAAAAGGCTGTGCATTTACCGGCTGTTAACATTTGATGATTTTTCTACAGGCGTTAAACTGTGTGACTCTGCCATTTGTTTCACATCGTATCATGGAAATATGTAGAACTACTTTTTAATGCACTAGGGATAGTAAAACTTTGCATAAGCATAAATCAGTACGACTGTTTTCAGTGCTAATGCAGTACATAAAAAAACCTAAACCTCCAAACCTGTAGGAATATCCCGGGGAACATTCCTTAATTGAAATTTGATTGGACAGCATCTGACTGCTATGGTCACTTTCTCTGGACTTGGTAAATATACAGCTGGTCTGAAAAATAAACAAAGATATATTTAAAAAAAAGAAAAAAGGTGTTTTCAATTAATCAAATGTATTTTTAAAAGTAGAACAGAAAAGGGTCAGTAAAGCTTGTTTACATAATCTGGCTTATCAAGCCAGTGTAAGTGTAAACCATGTGATGAATGTTTGTTTATAGTTGCATTGCACCAACACAATTATGTCATATTGGCGACAACCAACCAATTATTAGAAGAGAAGGCCGTAGACATAAGCGTGGGTAGAACCACTGGCACATGTGGTTAGCTGGAATATCTCCCCACATGAAAGACCTTGCCCCGATGGACTCAAAACTACTTGGTGAGAGACTGATGAGATAGTTGCACACTATAAAAACAGTGTAAAGATAGAATAATGCTATGTAGTACTGGCTGTATTAGTGAGTGTATCTTTCTACTTGTAAGTATTGTTAGCAATCATGAACTATTCGCATCACCTACTTTGAGCTGAAATCTGGGTAAAAAGAAAACTTGTGTGCTGTTCAAATCCACATTTCCCACACATGAAACACCACTGTCCGCCATTATGCAATCGGCCGGGCTCGATAACAATACAGCATGCTCACTTTTTTTTTAAATTTTCTTTATGTTCCCCTATGAATCGAACTCACTTTATTCACATCTTTACAGAAAGTGTCAAACTAGTGACCTATCAGAGAGGGAACTAGTTGTTAGTTTATGTTACATAATATTTTGCAAAGAGAAAATGTGATCATTGCAAACGAGGCAGAAGGCTTTTAAAGTAGTGAAGGTGTTTGAAAAACTACTATGTCTCAAGTTCTAAGTTTTGTCTTTTGAAATAATATTGCATATCTGTGAGTAGAAATGGAGGACAAGTTTATTTAGCGGAACATTGTGATAAGGGGTGTGCTTACACGCTTACCTTCTTTGCTTTTAATGATGACCAAAACATGACTATTATAATCATTAATGATTTTTAGCCATTAAAGGGGTTAACCAACTAACCAACAGTTTAGACTTTTTTTTGGTAAAAAAATCACCAATTAAGTCATTGTTACCTGAAAAGGTCCTGCAAAATGCTGTTTGATGCAAACAGATATTTCCAATCTGCAGAGACGGCTATTGTTAAACTAAGAAAGCGACGTGACAACTTAATTTTGAGATTATGTTAAATAGTCATCTGGGAATTCCGTTCTGACATTGATATCTATTTTTGCAAAGACCACTATCATGCTCAGATTTAGAAAAAATTAACTGTTAAAGTGGGTTTTTTCCCCCCAAGATCTGTACAGTCTACAAATATTGGTATACCAAATACCACCTTTAATATAAAAAGAAACAGCAAAAGAATGGTCTTGTTAAAAAAGATAAATTAAGTAAAAATAAAGAATTTTATTACATCTCTAAAGAATATTATTACATCTTAAATGAAAAGATGTGATTACTCTAAAACTCAGGACTTACTTTGACAAGTTTTGTCGAGAGAATATGAAGGTAGCATTCACCACAGGGTCTGTTTCAACCAACCCTGAAGGGACTATTAACATTTCACCATCAGGTGTGAAGGTCAAACGACGAAAAAATGAACGCATAGTGTCATCGTGAAACATTCGGAAAGACTTTGGTTTGTTTTCCTTGCAGTCCCCATTGTCTCCAGTGTCCGTAGTGGGACTGGAAGCTTGTTTGACTGGTAAGGACATTCGGTGAATGTTGTGGAGGCAGTTTTTATTTGACATGTTGAATATACGACAGCATCTAAAAAGAAAACATATAAATAAATAATGGTAAGATTGATCATGATAAAAAACAGATAAGATTATCAAAGTTAAAAATTGTGGAATTTGGAATTGTTGACTTAAAGGCCGTGCCAGATAGATCGTCAGCAAATTTTTAAAAGATTAGCAAAAAGCAAGTATATAAAGATCATGCTAAAAGTTGTTTTTAACTAACAGACACCTTGAAGTTAAATGGACTTTTCTGGTAAAAAAAAGTGCAGACATTCTCTATATTGCAAGTGATAATTTCACCAAAGCAAACATTCTTAAGCTGTCTTTTACCCATCAGGTGAATAAACCTTAACGACCCTCTACACCCTGTCTAAGAAACAATAATAAACACGTTTTGAATAAATGCTTAGGCAAGAGGAATACATATATGTATGTTAGTTCTCTCTTTTGGAGGACTTAGAACACCCTAAAAATGAAATCACTTAAGAGAACAAGAACAATGGCTAGAATAAGAACAGTATTTTGACCATGTATGTTTTGTTTTTAAAACACACTGCAGTGAAACAATTTAGATCATTATTACAACATCCAGCTATTTTGATGGAGGAAAACCCCCAAGAAAATAAGTGGACAGAACTACAAGGGCACCAGTCAGCAGGATCTGGATTTGGTCCTTAAAATATTTTCAAACATAAATGAGTTCTTAAAGTTTTAATTAAGGCTGTTACAGGCAAAACGCCATCAGGGTGTGGAACTGAATTTGATGGCTAGGTTGCGATTCTTGGAATGAAAATGTGTTAAGGGGTTATAATATTTAAAATATATAAATAAATATATATTTTATGTATAAAATTATGTCGTGAAAATAGTGGGGGTATAAATTTTAATAATAATGCAGTGGTGGTGGGTCTTTGACATAAACAATTCTATTGGTTGGTGGTTGCCCAATTTTTAAGTTCCGTTCCACACAGCCCAAATCCTTTTTTCCTGGAACAGCCCTTTATGAAAGACTGCTACAAATGAATGTCTGCTCTTGTACCTGTCTGTGCTCATTGTAGCAAGCATCTCCTCCTTGGGATCCAGTGTGACCCCCTGCACAAAACTCTTGTGTTCATTAAACAGGGCTAGCTTCTGATCTGAAAGGCAAAAATAACATATTTATCCATTAATTGAAAGACCAGTCACTCATATTTTTGGTTTTTGAATTTTATTAATGGTTATGGACACTTACTTAAGTTTCTTTTTATTTCCACACATATCTAACAAGAAGAAAGTATGCTGAACTGAAAAAAAGAAGAAAGAAAATGTTAACATGAAAGTTTTGTAGTTTTTTGGTGAAGTTGAGGTGAATGTCTTTAAAAAAATAACAAAAAATACACTTGCTCAAATCCTTTACTAAAAGTAGACTTAACATAAAATCCATCCTATAAATTCATCAATAAATTTATTTTAGCATCATCAAGCTTATGTTTTGTCAAATAAACCCAATATTAGATGAAAAACAAAACAAAACACTTTTAAAACTGGTTTTTAGTGATTTTAGCTAATTTAGTAGATTTGTTCTATTTGCATGAGATTATAATTCAAACAAAGCAAAAGTCTTCATCTAAAATTTGAAAATTATCGAGATGTCACTGTTTTATTTTAACAACTAATAATCTAGTATATTATAATTGTTTCAATAATAAATTAAATTTCTGTGAGTTTGGGTACATTTTCAGTACACCACCTATTTAAGCTGTGCAACCTCCTAACCAACAAATGACCTTAACGAGAACATTGTTACCACTTCCTTGATAACTCCAAAATAAGTTTTGCCAGTCAATCTTGTTTTAGTTACTTCCCTTAAACAACCGAAACACTGTGATGGTGAACTGTCGTAAATGTCATAAATATATACTGAATTTATGTTATTCTGTCTTCTGGTAGGCAGAAGTGGTTTTGTGATTTTTTTAATGATTTAATAATTATTTGTTCATGGGTGCAAGTTGAAAATTTCCAAAAACCTGATGTTTTTGCTGGGGGCCAGGTGGCCGCCAGGGCCCCCGGTGGGTCCAGGGCAACACCCTGGCCAGGGGTCCTCCGGCCCCCTGAAGCTCAAGCATATTAGCAAATTTCAAGGCTAATTCTTGTGTTTTCCTGAGACACAATTGTTCTAAAATATTTTTTTTCTCCAAAATATATCCATTTTTCATGTTGAAAATTGACAATTGAGACTGTTTATAATGTCAATCAAGCCACTGAATAGACTATATGACATTTACTCTCTTTTCATTACATAAAGAATCACAAGGCTACAAAACAAAATCTTATGCTTAAAAAAAACTTTTCTTCAAAAAAAACACAAACAAAATTATAAAATAAAGCTCATTTAATTCTTTTAACACAAAAATTATTATGACAGCAAGTAGTGACTAGATTATCTTATTACCCAAAGAAGTAAGCTGTATATGTACCACATCCAAAACATACAGAAATTCACAGTTTAACTAACAATTTTTAAATCATTTAATACATCACATTAAATATTGATTATTGTCTTGACACGGCACTCACAAAATGCAGCGCCCGGAATATCGGGCTTTCTAAGCCAGATTTCCCACATGTCACCGTTTTTGTCGCATTCTGAGAGCCATTCCGAATTCCGTTTATTTTTGACATCTTTTTCTAGTGATTTGGTATCACAATCCGATTTTAAGAACTTCATTTTCTCTGTTTTTTCGGCGATTATAGACACATGTTTTCAATCAATGGAGGGCGCCATTTTGCCTGATATTACGTTACGACGAATTTGATTCGACGATTTCAGCCAATCAAATTTGATATTAGATACACGCGTAATTGCTAAGATAAACACGACTCGGGTCGATATCGTTGTCGTCGTATGACTCGTCTACTCACCCCCCCCACCCACCCCCAATCTTCTCAACGAATTTACGTGATTTGAAAAATGACCTCTCCGGGCTTCGAAAAACCGGAATTTCCGGCAAAAACTGGAAAACTTGCACCCATGTTTGTTTAAATGGTTAGATAACATTATACACAATACTGAAATTAAGAAACAGTTGTTATTCTTGCTGTATTGGTGAGATAGATACCTTGTCAACATTCATGACTTTTAGTAGTTTCTGACTATTAAATCTTCAAAATTAACTATAATATTTGTTTTAACAGTAAAGTAAAGGATATTTAAGATTGTTGTTTTAATATTGTGAGTCATTGGTTGTTGTTTTTTTAAATGAAAAAATGATTTGACAAGATTTAATTAAAAGGTTTTTTTAGAAGGCTTATATTTTCACCAAATTCACTTGTCAGATATTAATGATTTTTCGGAATGTAATTGTGTTTTTTCTTCTTCTAGTTTTCCATACCAACCTTTTGTCAGATCCCAAAGGATTGCTGTGTTGTCTACGGAACCCGAGACCATATACTTCATGCTAGGCGACCAACATAAATCATAAATATCCTCCAGATGACCCCTGCAATGAAATCAATACAATGTTGAAGAAGGGTATACATACACTGAAAGCCAACCTACTGTTATGTAAAATATTGACAATATTAGTAATAAGCCCTGCCCTCCAAAGCTGATCACTAAAAGAAAATGTGATAGTAGTTGTATATGATGATGGTAAACACATGACAATAAGAAATAATATATTGTACATTTAATGTTTAATGGCATACCAATAGCTGATAGGTCATACAGCACCAAATATCATGAGCTTTAATTTGCCTAGAGTATGTTTAGGTAAACATTAAAATAGATGAGTAAAAATATAGTAACAAATCTCGTTTAGGAAGCGAACAAGTTTATAATCAGACACAGTCCTTAACAGATAATTTATGACATTAAACTATTTAAACTGAATATGGTTTATCTCAAACAATTGTAAAAAATATGGCTAAATTTTAGTGGTTCCTGATGAGGAAAATATTCAGGATAAACTTCTCAGGATAAACTTCTCTTTGTTTAAGATTTCAATGAAGAAGCCAAGTATGTCCGATGTGACAGTGTTTAAGAGCTCCGTCTGCAGTCTGTTTGTTCAATAAAATGCAACTTGTAAATAGCATCGTACCAATTTGTCTGCCATGTGGTTAAAATGTACTGATTTATAACCTGCGTGAGGAATGCAAAGATGTCTCATTAAGAATTGTTGCAGAATTTGTATTCTTATTGACATCTAAAGTATCACATGTCTTAAACATTCACTGTATTCATAAAATCTAGTACCATGAATTATAGTGATTTATATCCTAACTACCCTTCTTTTACACAGTAATTACATGTAACCCCATTTCGGGATGGACAAATGAACAAAGTGTCTACCAAACACCACTACCAGCCCCCATAAAAAACAATATAAATCTGTGAATACCTGAGGACTTTCTGCATGGCCCAGTTCTCCTTGTTGTCCTCCTCATCCTCCTGGAAGATGTTATTGGTACCGCTGCCACTTGATTCATTGAGTCGCCACAAGATTATCACACTATCTACATACAAAATTATACACATACATATAAATATTTGCTAGAGAGCATTTAACAGCATCAACATTCACATATGACAGGGTATCTATAGCAATACCATCAAGTGATCAGTCATGTGATCAGCGATGTAACACAATTGACCAGTCAACAGCTACACCCATAGAAACCATTTCCCCAGGATTCAACCATTCAGAAGGCATGAGTTCATTGCATTTGGTCAAAAGTTTACATTTGACAGCCCCGCCAAAGGAGAAAGTGTAACAGTGTTTGGTCAGTCATTTCACATAACTTCATGTTATCATGAATTTGGTTGTGTCAATCAAAATGATGGTTCTATGAGCAGTCTGATGAGATGAAGAAAAAAGGATCTCCAAGGTTGTTTCATGTAATCAACGCTAATTATGGTGCATTTTTAATGTGTTATATTCATACCATTACATTACCATTATATCACTGACAAAACTGCCTGTGTAAGTTTCAAAACATTTTTTTTTGTTACATCGCCACTACTAGGACTGGAATCCATACAAGGAGGGGCTGAGGAGTTACAAGTCAGGAACTGTAACTGCGACAGGCGCCCCGATCATTGATTGTTAAGAGATGATCTGTGGTCAATCTCATTAAAATCACATCCTAACTTTCGCTTCATTACTTTCCGCTGGTAAGAATCTGATAACATCCCGATAAAGGTCGCCTCGAAGTGACCTTTAAGTTATAAATATTAATGAGCCGATGACGTCAAACTTGACCAATCATAAACCTCGTTACACCGCGGTATCGTTGTCAGACAGCGACAAACACTCACTACCTTTTTTATATTCTAAAGGCGTTCTTCATTGATTCTAAGTTTTTGTTTGAACTGTTTTTGAGTGTGTTTGCTCCCACTACCGGTTATCAGAACCTGGAGATATGACAGCCCACAAAAACAGCACCGATCAACTAACGAATGTAATTTCTTTTGGCGTTTGTTTTACTGGATCGCAAATGTCAATGGGGGCTGCTGTCGTGAAAATGTGACACACCTTTAATCGGAATACCTTGGACATTGCCGCTCAATATGAATTTCCGTAAATAGCCGTAATCTGGCGAATATTCATGAAGTTATACCCCAACATTTTGCAGCCGACGATTTCATTGGCTAATCAAAGGTCAAATTGAGGTGACACCTAATGCGATGTCATCAGATCCTAACCAGCGGAAAGTAATGAAGCGAAAGTTAGGATGTGATTTTAATGAGATTGATCTGTGATCTGTTGTGGTGAATGGTTAAACTGGTTCTATTGGTCAATACTGAGCTCACCTAAATAGCAGCCTATACTACAATAAAAAATGACCAAATTGTGTTCTTTTTCATAATATATACCATTATTATAAACATAAGACTGAAGAGTTGTGTAAACAAAAGGAATAAAATTTTACCAGTCACTTTTAATGTTTTGTTACATTGCAACAACACAATTATGGTCATATAGGTGACATCCAGTTTATTAGTTGTGGGGGAAGGCTCGGACCAATGTTTTGACAGAACTACTGGTGTAGTGGCGGTTACCTGGAAAACCTTCTTGCATGAAAGTTCTCGCCCCAATTGGAACTCAAACTCATGATTTGTGGGGCTGAGGAATAACAAGCTGATGACTTACTCGGCCATGGGTGCCCTCTGTATTGCATAATATATAAAATATATAAAAGTTTAAGACATGTAGTTTACCTATTTTAATTTTTTTTGCATTTATCAAAGAATCGAAGACTCTTACCATCACCGGCTGTGGCAAGGGTGTCACCTGAAGATAGAAATAAATAAATATTTAAACAGTGTCTTTTTCACCTTACTAGATGGGTGTTCCTTGACTTGAGATGACTGCCATGGTTAGAGATAAAAGTTCATTTGCATAATTTCTAAAATGAAAAACCTTTAACAAGAGGGCTATGACAGCTATATTGCTGTCCTGAGTGCTGCTGACATATAATAAAAGTCAGCAAGAAATAGCAGCAATGTTTAAACAATCCAGAATAATTGAAACCCATGTATGGAAGCAACAACTCTAGTTCAATGAGAAGTTCTGCAAAGTTTTCCTATATAGCAATATAGGGACAATGGACATCTCTTTAGAAGCCATGTTTTATGAAAGATCGAAATTCTACGAACAATCTTACTACAGGGCAACCCAAAGGAGCAAGTATACCAAAAATCAAGGCTCCAGCTCTTCAAGTTTCGGACAAAATGTTTTTTTGAAGTTTTCATATGTTCAGATAAGAAAAACATCACTCACACATCAGCTGTGATGGTAAAATTGGATATAAGTCAGCGATGACGAAAGGGTGTGTGCATTACAGATAATCAAGTCTGACAGTTAATGCATAAAACACTTAAGTCCTTAAGCAGGAGAATCAGATACATGATAACGGGTGGGTTTAACAGAGTTTGCTAGGAGCAGTTTTGTCTCATTGTTAATGACAGTTGAATTAAATTCCTCTGGATAACTGCTTAAAAATGGTGATATACTTGCAGTACTGATGAATGTTATTTATTCTATAATGAAAGATCCAACTAAAGTTATTTACAAAGACACAATTATACTGTTGTCTCAATTGGCATTAATGTCATCTTCCCCAAAGAGAAAAGCATCCAGCATTACGGACAAACAAAAAAATTGACAGAATACGAAGTAGACAGTCACAGATTACAGGGTTTTCCCTGACGCACAAATCCTGCGTCATTGTCGCATTTTTTCTGTTAATGACCCTCAAAATAAAATACGATGCGTCCATGTGGACGCAGGTTAGCGTGGAACAAAAATATTTCATCATTTTAGTTTGCTTTCCGATTTGTTGATTTGTCCGAATTTCTATTCTTCTATATTTTCATTTTTAACCAGACTGGTTTGCTAATGTTGACGGTTTTTATTCGCTAGTTGGGTTTACATAATCAAACCAGTCACCAGGTAGACGGGTTTACGGTGTATTGATCGTATTTTCGTGTCTTTGCTGCTCAGCGGAAGTCACAGTCGAACATGTAGACTGTATCACAGGTTTCTTGGTGGATTTTACCGGAAAACCCGTCAAAAGTAATAACCAGTCTGTTAAAAAATGTCTCAACAAAACTGACGCAGTTTCTTTCGTCTGCAAGCTCAAAGCGCAGTGAACCAGGTCCAAGTACTGCAAATCAGTGTTTGCTTGTTATTTTAAGAATGACCCCCAAAATTTTTAATGACCCCCCATTATGGATGTCTGGGGGTCCAAATGACCCCCAGTCGGCGAACCCAAGGGAAAACCCTGAGATTAGTGTGTCCAGATACTTTGGGATCCTTGATTCTACAACGCATAGATGGATTAAATATGAGAATATAATGAGGTCCACAGTAGCATGCAATGGAGAGGTTGGTCATGGTAGCAAGCACCAATGCGCTGCAATAATCAACGCCTTGGTGTCTCCATGGCAACCAAGAAGATGAATAAAGTGTTGAATACAGCAATAGATGGCTAAATGGTTTCAAAAGTTTTACAGACAATCTAAGTTACCAGTTGAGGTGAACAGCAATCTGCCGATGCTGAAGCGAGAGAGGCATGTCAAACATAGCTGCGGAATTTTTTTATAGAAGACGGGTCAAACAGTTGACCAGGTGTACAACTGCGATGAGGCAGGGTTGTATGTCAAGCTGCTGCCAGATAACACACTTGAATACAAGAATGCCGCTTCAAAAACAATGGGTTACAAGCAAAAGAAAAAAGCAGGTTGACTGCACTGCTCTAGACCAAAAAAGCCAGAGTCCCATCGACTTACACCACTCATCAGCATGAAATTTGCCAAGCTGTGGTGTCTTCATCCCATCAATGTGAAGACCTTTCTCGTTTAATATCAACATTTTGCCAACGAATGGACTTCCAATGAACATGTTTGAAGATTGCTTTTTTAACCAATTTGTCCCTGACATCTGACAAAATGTGTACCAACAACAACTACCTGTGAAGGCACTCCTTTTTGCAGATAATTGAAGGCCGCACACAGCAACGCTGTAATTGGCAGACGAAAAAATCTATGTTGCAATGCTGCAGAAAAACATGAAATCCAGAATCAATAGAAAAGAAATCTTATTGGTGACCAGGAGAAATTAAATGGTCAATGCTGTTCACATGTTTGCGGGAGCATGGTATTATGTCACACATACAACTGGGAAAGATGTGGATGCGGGCCTTAGGCTTGGCATTTCCAAAAAGTAAACAGAAAATGTTGACAGTGTCATTAAAAGGATTTGATCAACAAAATCTTATTCAAGCAAAGAAAAGAGCCATGGCTTATGAAGGATTAAAAAAAAAGAATGTTATCAATACTAGAAAGACCCTAGGCAAAGATTTGGAAGAACCCTCAATCCAGGCACGGCTGTCCATTATCAACTATGTGCCAACTGCACACATGGCTGATGAGGATATTCAGTGCTTTCTAACCTATGACACAATTTCTCAGACTGTTGATAATGACAGTGACAACAATGAAGATTCACAAACAACTCCATCAGAGGCTGCGATGTATTCCATGAATGGACTAAAATGGCTTCAGCAACACACACATTTAATGGCAATTCAAGATGCTTAAGTGAGGAACATTATAGGCATGGCCAGGGATGCTGAACGCAAATTGCTGAAGCAGCAAAAAAGAACATCAACAACAATGATGAAAATTCAAGAAAAAGATGAACTAGTAATGATTCTTATGCACTACAATAGTACACATCATAAGGTATACATGTTTCTTTGTAAAGTGTTATTTCTGCAACCTGTAGGAATTATTCTCAGGACAATAAAGAGTGATGACATCAACATCAGTGATGCTCAACTAGTAACACAAAAAGTATGACAGGAATTAAATGCTGGTATTTAATATAGCTGTATAGAAAAAATGACAGTACGGTTGAGAACTATTGTAAACTGGTTCTAATTTATCTTATTTAACGTGCTATCCTCAGGAATGCTACGAACATATTATCTTACCATCAGGAGAAAATCTACAGACGTTGACGGCCTTTGTGTGGCGTTTCAGATTGGCCAAAAACTCAACATTGGCCTTTCCTTCCTTGTCTACAACTATTTGCCAAATCTGTAATCAATGATAAATAAAGGCATATGACAACAAGGTGTAATCATATCAGTTATAAGTGACCTATAATCAAGTATGAAAGCAAAAAACAAAATCATAATAAAGATTAAAATATAAAAAAAAAACTATTAAAAAAAACTATTTAATATTTAATCTTATTCATACAATACAGGCACATAAAAATTATTATACCCATGTTTGAAAGTTAAAGATGTCATTTTTTTACCAATTAATCTGCAATGTCTGGACTAATGTGTAACTTCGAGGACAAAGCTGCTGCTGTATATAATCTCTCAACACAATTATTGACCCTACACAAATGTCTGGCTAGAACCATTGACTTACCGCAGGTCAGCTGGAAGACCTAAAAAAAATGAAAGTTTTCATCTCGCCAGGGAATTACACCCACCAAACCCATGCAGTGAGGGGCTAAGGTGTCGGAAGCCCTACCCACAAGGCCAAGGGAGCCTTTAAAAATGCTTTCCAGCTAGCGTTTAAGTTTTATCGAAGCAAGTTCCTAGAATTATTAGCTTGAAGCAATAAAATTGAAATTATCAAATGGTCCGATTTTTCCGCACCTAGCGAAACAAACACAATGTTACATAAGAAGAAATATGCTCAGCCAGTCCACAGCATGAACAGAGACCCTTTGTTAAGAGGGAGAATCATCCTTTAAGCTTACCAGGCTGCTTACACATTTTCTCCCTATCATCCAGCTACAAGAACTTACCCTAACAAATTTATCAACACCTCCTGAAGCTAGCCTTTTGACTGTATGTTTCCCAGGCTGAATATCAACACTATATATGGGGTCCCTCTCATGCCATGAGATTTCTGGCGTTGTAACCTTCATGCTGAGGCAAAAGGTTCCTCTGCAACTGTAAGCTAATGAGAAAAGGGAATCTGGGATTAATTTTTAATGATCTGTATGTCAACAGCGATCCCTCCATTTTTCTCAGCACTGAAGCGTATAATGAAAAGGGGCTGAACTTGGCCAAAATTAAGTTTAGGCAGGGTCAAATATTTGCAATAGTTTATACACAGACGGGAGTTACCTTATATTGTCGCTGTCGTGTCAAAATTTCGTAACTTCACGTTTTTCCGAAAATTACATTTTGATACCATGCAAAGCATTTAACAGTTATGCGCCTTCTGTCAAAATATTGTATGCCTAGGCCAATTAAAAATGGGTTTTTTAACACATGTCAAATTCATGTATTCCGATTGGCTAGTGGCTAGGATGTCAAAATGTCGTATATTGAGGTACGAAAATTTGACAGTACAGCGGTTAAGTGTCAACATTTTTGATAAAGCGTAAAAAGTTTATTTCATCAAGAAAGAAATATTTATGCCAATAAAATCAGTAAGAAAGTTTGTTAAAATGTGTTTTGCTTTAGGTTGCAGCTTCAACACAAATTATAACACTTTTATAACACAGTTTATGATTAAACCATTTGTATTTATTATGTTGTCTTTGCTATTTAGAAATTTCTGTTGGTTAATTTGTAATTTTTTGATGTACGACATTTTGACAAATAAAAGTTGGAGAAATATTTTTGTTTGGAAATCTCATCTACGATGTTTTGCTTTTAGACACATATGTTGAGACGTATATTTTTTTTATAAAAATTTCTAATATTGTATTCCTTGAAAGTTAAAAACTTCTTGCTTATAGGTAACAGCGATGTCTGGCAAAAGTGACACAGAGTCAACGGATGAAATTTAGCTGCAATCGTTTAAATGTCATCGGTGTAGTTTCAAGACAGACTTTGACCAACTTGTTCACATCTTAAACGAGATTTTTGTATATGGTCACTATCTGGTCATGTTACGTGATGGTCAATATTATGTAAGATGTCAATTTGAAGACTGTGAACGATATTTTCATTTCACTTGTATTCATCAAACATTTCCTGACGACAGTATGAATTATTCACATATTGCAAACTTAAGAGCCACTAGAATTATTGTCCAATCTGAGAACCTGGAAAGAAAATCATCCACTAACAATCATTAACCCTAGAATACTTGTGACTTTTTCACTCTTCAGAATGTTTTCTCTAGGAAAATTCATGGTGAATCTAGCGCTGCAAAGCAAGACTAACACTTCTATGGAAGATGTAAAGTGTCAAATTCAAGGGCTAGCAATATGCGTTATTTACAATTTAGATTTAGCTGAAATGTTAAGTTAACAGGACAAAGAACTTCAGTGTTCAACATCTGGTTAAATGTTGGACGGTACATGCATGTTTAAACATGATGATGTAATAAGTTCTGACGAGGAGTTGGACGATGATTTGATGATCCATCGTACGTACCAGAAATGGACTTTGGTGAAGAAAGTAATGATCAAGCTCTAGAACACGACACAATTGATCATGAGGAAACTGTAGTTACTGAAAACGCAACTAGAAAACATCATGCAAATAACTCTAAGAAAGAACAATACAAAATGCTTAGAATGGCAGGCAAAGCATACAAGGGGATGGCAAAGGTCAATGATGGCTGGAAGCAGTGCATTGAGCAGGGTAGACGTGTACTTGGTCCACGCAATTGTACAAAAAGTTGCGAAAAAAGAAAAGTCAGGCAATGCTGTAGTTTAACTGAAGAAGATAGGACGAGTATTTTTTATCAGTTCTGGGGCCAATTGGATTAAAACCTAAAGAAAGGTGTATGTCAACGCCATTATAGAAATTAATGACACAGCTACAACCAAAATGAAAACTCAAGGAGAAAGAAGTCAGGTAAGTCTTTCTCTGGAAAGTCAACCAGCGACTTAGTGTGTGTAAGGGTTTGTTCCTGTCTACGCTCGGCATTGGAGAGAAGACAGTTTCCTGGTGGTGTAATGACGCTACTCATGGAATTCCGAAAACAGTGACTAACAGTATATTAGCTTGTCACCATTTACATTTCCTTGACAGTTAGTTTTTTGTTTGTTTTTGTTAATAAAACCAAAATGCCAAAGCCAAAACTCGGATTTGACGTATTACCAATCAATCAGGCCAGGCATCAAAGTAGGTGACCCTGTTGTTACAGACATATATTATATCCACTACAGGTCTACAGGAGAAACAAGTGTGAAACTTATGTTTGAGGACGATTTTATAGAGCTTCCAAGACGGGCACGTGGCAGTGGGGAGTTGAACAATGATCCTCCTCAGCTCCACAGCAGACCTTTACCCATAAAAGGCCCAAAGTACCAGCACCTCATGAAGCTAAAGTCTGTCATACCTTCAGACTTCCACGCATTCTTCGACAGTCTACCACACCATTAAGACAACCGCCTGATGGCATGTGTGTTTTACAAGACTGTCTTCATAGTGTAAGACAGTTTTGCTTTACTGTAACAATGCTATTGTTGAAACTTTACAGTGTTATTGCCAAAATTACAATGAAACTGTTTAGTTAATGTTCCAAGACATTATTAATAATGTTAGTTGTGTTTTGGTATGTTTTTACCATGGGTTTTATTGTCATTTTCTTCTAGTCGATTTGTCCCTGCAATGTATATGCGTTCTGTGTTACTTGTTTCCTGTTATGAAACTTTGCATTTACTTTGTTTGAAGACTCTGTTTATCTAAACTAGTTTTTTTTATTTGATGATTATCTTTCAAGATTTTTGTTCATTTTTAAGATGTTTACAGCAAAGTCGTAATTCACTTGAACAATACATTGTAATACTGTACATAAGACAGTGTGTTCCTTGTTGGAGAATAACATTAGTTCATGATGATGTCAATAAAAACATTTTATTGAGAATGCACACTACTTAAGATTTGTTCTCATGTATATGACTGTGCATGATCTAAATATCAATTATTCCTAGGGATTAGGCAATGATTACGAGAATCTACATGTACCTAGTAAATCTAATGAACAAACAACTTTTTATTCAAATAGAATGACTTTGTGTGTATTGTATGTTCTCATAATACAATAATAATGCGAGACAAAGCACATTGTTTCAGTTTATTTCACAATTACATCAACACACGCATTGAAACCATCATCACATTACATTAAAGTTAATTATGTAATTTTCAGTGATTTGATGTTTTTAAAAAGTTATCTGTTCATTGTTTGTTTAAATAAAGATGCAGTTTTCAAATTAAAACAGGTCTTTATTGTTCTCTTTGGACAATTGGACAATTAACATTATTGTTTTTTTTTCTTTTTTCGGCATATTCAACTCTGATATGGTCAAATCACGACAAGTTACTCCAGTGGACTCCACCTTAAGAACGTTCTTAAGTAAACAAAGTTCTAGTTAGCCTCTTAAGTTTGCATGTGGTCGACTGCTTTCTCACACAGGTGTGATCACTCAGTTAAATTTTAAACAATTATTTGTCGCTGTAAGTGAGACTCGAACCCCTGGCATTTAGATTTCTTAAGAGTCGGGAAACAATAAAAATGTGAATGCCACAAAAAAGTAAATCCGGCCACACTGCCCTCAGAAAGCGGTCAAACCGGCCACATTTTTATATATAGCCTAATACTGAACAAATATTTATGCCTTGACTTTGTGTTTTATTAAATTCTTTTCGTATATTTCTATGATCATTACAAATGTTAATATATATATTTGTATAAGGTTATTTTAATATCATGTTGTATTTAATGCTGTTTGTCTAGTAAATTATTAATTGTATCATAATAAAAAGATTGAATATTGTTTCTGTAATGTTTTTATTTCATTTCCATTCAAAACTGTTGGCATATTTTTTGTGTGTTTTAAGTTTGATATGACCTTTAAAGATATCTATATGAATTTATGATAGCGCAAGCATAATTAATTACTAGCATGTTTCTGTGATGTTGTTTGGTGCTCTAATTATGGTTTTTATTCTCCTAATCAAACCACTGCCAACTTATTCTTAGAAATTGCCAAACTCTCATTAGTAATAAAAAATACTAATGTGTATCAAATGAGGATGTAGCAGTTTGTTTAGCCAAACAATAATACAAAGATAGACGAATTAAAAAGTTTAGCAATTTGTATTTAAAATGGGTATATAAGTATTGAGGGATAAAAAATGGTACAACAAATCACCATGAGCGAGGAGTGTGTACACTGTTTACAGCCAGTTGTGGAGACTGATGAAGCTATCACCTGTAATTGTTGTGAGGGATGGCAACACAGGGCGTGTGACACAGGTAAATACTTTAAAACCTGATATAAAGCAATTATCAATATTAATAAATAGACGAAAGTATGCAATGCCACTCGATAACCGACACCGACAGTGAATAGGTTAATAGAGATTTATAATGTAAAAGTAATTTATGTGTGTTTAAAACTTATCCTATATATAAATGTTATCAATATTTTAGGAGAGAAAGAAAGTAAAAATTATATACCATAGTATTACTTAATAAGTCTTATTGTGTGCAATTTGGTTACATTTCACAGGGACAACCCGACAGCATTATAGAAGAGCTGTTCGAACGGGTGCAGTACATACAGTTCAAGTGTTGTGCCTGTAGCGGATTACCTCTAGACGTAATTAGGATAAAGATGATTTAATAAGTCATGCTCAACAAAAAGTCAGCATCAAATTTAGTAACAAAGAATGTGTTTCAAGGCTTTTTTTCGGCTGATTTTATAGCCGATATTCGGTCATGTTCCCAATGGCAAAACATATACTTTTTTCCCAATCAGAGAAGAAAAATTCCCAATCAAAAAAAAAAAAAATATATACATGGTTGTACTATAGCAGTCATTTAATAAAATTTATTGCTAGTTAGGCTAGCTAATCAGGCATCAGTTGTTTATTGATAATATTAAATATATGTGGCAAACATGATAAAAAACAACATATAACAGTACAGCTTTTTATTCCCCAAAGGTGTAAAAAATTCCCAATTTCTGGCAAAACAACGCGAAAATTCCCAATTCCAGAGGTATGGGTCATATTCCCAAAATGGTGAAAAAAAAGCCCTGTGTTTGGTTGGCTTTTAAATAATGTTAACAAGATTTTAACTACCCATGAAAATGTATAATCACAAAAAGGTTTTTACTAGTATGAACTTCCATTTCAGAATGGAGAGTTACTGTCTGATGAGGAAGATATGTTGTCATCCACCAGGATGGACGTGAACAGTCAGTAGTTCTGTACATACCCTACAATGACCTTGTACAAGTGAATGAAAGGTAATAGGTTATTTCTGTGTTGAATTGCTAAAGTTATGCACGTAAAAGCTTGAAAATGTTTAAATGAATGGTTATATTATCTATTGGTATTTGCAGGTCTATCGTGGAAGTTCCTGTTACCAAAAGAGGACAGGCTTACCTTTTGAGCTAATTGCAAAGGGGTCACAGCAAGGGCAGGACATATTGGTTGATTCACAAGGGTACTCGTATGTTGTCAAGGTAAATTAAATTTTAAATAAGAATATATGAAAAAGTCCTGACATAGTACTATATTCAACAAATACCAAAATTTTAATCGGCCAAATATAAAAGTAAGAACAAATCTGTGATGAGTTGTTTGACAAAAAGAGAAAAATCGACAGTTACTGCCTTGGAAATAAATGTCCACAGTGTTTAGAAAAGAAAAGGGTATTATTTCGATTAGAAAAAACTAAACAAATTTTTTTTTTCTTTATTCAAAATTGTTTATATTTTTACTTTCTTTAAAAAGACGACCATGCTCCAAAACATGGAGATGTTCTGTGAGGTTGACAGCCCCAACATGCAATGCGGGGTTAACAGAGAAGGAAGGAAAGTTTATCTCAACTTAAAAGAACACGTGCATGCGCCAGCGATAGACAAAAAGATGAGAGCCACTGTTACAGTGAAAGTACAACATATTTTTTGTTTTTAGTATTTTACATGAATACTACCTTTAAGATGAAAATCCCATTTGCATACAAGTAACTATGCTACTGCCCTTTTATTCAAACTATGAGTATCGCCTGCTTCGTTTCAGGCTAAAGTGCTAGCACCGAATGACCACCAGAGACCAGCAACAGTCCTGATCAAGGAGGCAACATCGCACTTGTTGTGAACCGTTTCAGACAGGACCAGCGACCAAAGGAACCCAGAGATATGACATTTGTGGTGAGTGTAAAGATCGACTTGTTTAAATAGGATTATAAAGGTAGACTTATCAACAAGCTGAAGCTCAAACATATACAAACACAATTATATTAAATTGTAATTGTTATTTTAATTTTGTTTGCTGGTTGATGTTCATGTTTATTGCAGCTTGATGAACGCTCCATGCCAGAAGGATCAACTCCAGCATGTTGCCCGTGTAGGCATGGTCTATGTAGTCGGTCAGCACTGACGATGACATAGAAGTTATTATTATTATTATGTTGTAGAAAATGATAATACATTTGATGGTTATAGTATCTTAACAAAAAAATCTTTATCATTTTAAATATCATCTGCTTTCAGGCTGGCATCATCGGCTAAACATCCGTGCCGGAGCAGAACCACCCTTTTACACATTGCAGACTCTGCTTTACAACGAGGCCTGAGACGTTTCAGCACAGCAACAGTTGGCCTGTGAGATGGCACTTCGGAGTCTGCAGCGCAAAGCGAACAAACAAATGCAGGGTCAGATCTTTGCCACATGGGATAGGTTAGTACATGTATAGAACTATATGGCAGTTATGTTATACTGAAAATATTTATAGCAACTTAAGTGATACAATCAGTGAATAATAATTACGTGGTGACAACTTATCTACGTCTATTATCAATTTCAGTTACCGGACAAATGGCTTGTCAGCGACCGACCTATTGAAGAAACAGTCGTGCATGTATCGCCAGGCCCTGTAAAGAGTGGCACTAGATGAAGCGGCAGTCGACTCCTTAATGAGAAATGAGGAATGAAGAAGTCTCACTGAAGTGAGAAGAACTGCTCACTTTTTATTATCATTTTGAAACTGTAAATAATATATTTGAATTACTATTTTTGAATAAATGTTCCTTATGCATATGTGTCTTTTTTTTCTTTATAAAATACATGATATAACAACAATAACTACTACTATTTAGGGATTATTCTAGAGCTCAAAAAGGGGCAGGGCGGCACAAAAAAGGGGGCAGGGTGGCACAAAAAAAGGCCACGGCACTTTCTAGGTTTATAAGTTTATAAATATAATAAGAGCTTATTCATTCATATTTCTTGTCCATATTATTGTATTTTATTTCTTTATAAAGACATAATGCTTGTAAGTAAATCAAATACATAATTTGTTCTTTTTGAAATTTATGTATTTTTTTTTTTTTTATATCATTCAAAATCTTTGTACATGGACATAAAATTTTATGATTCTAAGTAAAAACCTTTCAAGAAAAACGTATTCGAAATAAGGTTGTCCGAGTTAACCTTCACATTTACCTGTGATCGTCTGCAAAACTTATCAGGGGGGAATAATTCTACTCCAAGTTGAGGTCGGGCAAGTAAGAATTTGCTGTAGCTAGTCTTACGGGGCGAGTGAAAATTTTAGTTGAGATCGTCGATATTTGTTGTTGAATAAAAAAAAAAGTAATTATTAATGGTGAACAATTTTGTACTCTACCACTACGTTTTTAATCTCTAACAATGTATGACAATTACATGCTTCTTATGCCAACTAAATTGTTGACAATTTTGGGCCAATATCACGGTGTTTTGTTTAAGAACGGTCAAGGTCACCTCAGGCTATGTTGACACGTTTCAATCTTCATCTCAGGCATTGCTCTGGAATATTTGAGACATGCTGAAAAGATCAAAGGATTGTTTCAGTAACTGACTGTTGGTTGATACTGGTGACAGGACTAGCCGCCAACATCAAAGGAGGTGTACCACTGCCAGAAATTGGCACAGTACAGTCAGAACAATGCCAGGTGCACGTTACCAATGACAACAGCCTAGTTCCCAGTTTATTTCCCTGATCAACTAGTGCGCTTTCGGGCATATTATTTGGCGAGAACATGACATGCATACTTTTCATACTGGTATTTTTTCTTCGTGTTTTACTAGCAAATTAAGAAAATTTCTTTATTATAATATTCATACATTCATAAGTTTCTGTTATGTCACGGAATTACTCAGAATAAATTAGCCTCGTTTGTGATGTTTGTTATCAACAGATTCTTCCATTTTTCTGCTGTTTGTCAACATGCATTTCACATATTTCTTTTGCTCATTTTGAGAGATTAACAGAACAGAGTTCAATTACTGGTTGACTCTCCTGTCCATTTCTCGCCTCGCTCGGTACTTGCAATATACAATAAATTTGCGTAACCATGTCACATCCGGATAACGGCGTCGAATCTAGCAGTCAATGACATTGATGGATCACATTTCGACCAAAATGTAAATGGGCAGTCTTAAAAAGGGCAAACTGGGGCTGTTTGTAGGCATTTTAGGGGCAAAAGAACGGGGCTAAAAAAGGGCAGGGCGGGGCTTAAAAGGGGCAGGGCAGAGCACCCCTCTATTCCGCGCTAGAATAATTCCTTACTATTACGCAAACACCAACCGATGATAATGAATAATATTATTATTAAATATAATAGTTATAATAAAAATAAATAAATAAATAGTAGCAGTAGTGACGCAAATGTAATAAAAATAACCAATCCTATGATTATCTTATTTTTCCTAAAACAACAACACAAGATAATAACGCAAATCACAAAATAATTACGCTTATGTTAACAAAAAACATGCTATCGTCCAGTAAACTAGTTTGACGCTCACCTATTTCGACGCCATTTTTATTTTCATGTCAAACTCCAGGACGTATTTCCTCCGACGTAATTTCTCGCGACATTTATTGACAAACATTTATTTTGACAGCTCAGGCAGAACTATCGGGGCAAATCCGAGACTCCAAGGTAAGGATATCTAAAATTCAAATTTACTTACATTATTTCACCGACTTTTCTTATTCCTATAAGAAGTGAAAGTTTGCATGTTGTTATCAATGATATTTAATATGAACCGCATACCAAGCTTCCGTCTATAAGAAAGCACATTTCGTTACGGCATAAGTCATGCGAAAGTCATGTGCTAAAAATGTTAGACCATATCGAGAAACACTGGTCTTTTTAGACTTACACGTTAGTTACGATGATTCTGTAATTCTGACTAAAATATGTACAGCTGTCTTTCGAAGTACTGAGTAAAGTTAAACATTGCAGGTTCAAAATGGTATCTTGGTTTTCTTCTCTCATTAAGTTATTATTTATATTTTCACAGGGTTTTCCCTGACGCACAAATCCTGCGTCATTGTTGCATTTTTTCTGTTAATGACCCTCAAAATAAAATACGTTAGCGTGGAACGAAAATATTTCATAATTTCAGTTTGCTTACCGATTTGTTGATTGTCCAAATTTCTATTCTTCTACTTTCATTTTTAACCAGACTGGTTCGCTAATGTTGACGGTTTTTATTCGCTAGTTGGGTTTACATAATCAAACCAGTCACCAGGAAAGACGGGTTTATTGTGTATTGTTCGTATTTTCGTGTCTTTGCTGCTCAGCGGAAGACACAGTCAAACATGTAGACTGTATGATGTATCACAGGTTTCTTGGGGGGTTTTACCGGAAAACCCGTCAAAAGTAATAACCAGTCTGTTAAAAATATCTCAACAAAAGCTGACGCAGTTTCTTTCGTCTGCAAGCTCAGAGCGCAGTGAACCAGGTCCAAGTACTGCAAATTCAGTTTTTGACAAATTTAATCAGTGTTTGCTTGTTATTTTAAGAATGACTCACAAATTTTTTAAATGACCCCCAATTATGGATGTCTGGGGGTCCAAATGACCCCCAGTCGGCGAAGCCAAGGGAAAACCCTGTTTTCAGTCACTTACAAAGTACATGTCATTATCCCCATCTAAGATATAGACAGCCATGAACCTAATTAGAGACTATGAGGATGCAAATCATGTCCAATGCCCGAGAGTTTGGCCTGAAACATCGGTGAGACACAAGTTAAGTAGGATGGTTGACCCAGAAGCAATGAGATCAGGACCAGGCAAACCAAGCGTAGGAAACTATCTCGAGTACTCAGCCATATACTTCAGAACAAGTTTCCAAACCAAAAGCTAAGTAACTGTCGATCCTTAGAGTGCCAGTTGAAACTGACATTTAAGAGGATGAAGAAAATTAAACTGAATTTTGTTGTATTTGTGGGTTATTTACAATAGAGGATGTATGCTTGAGTACGTCTTTTGTGTTTGTTAAATGGGTTGCATGAGATAGATGTTAACACTGGGTCTATTTGACCTTATGTATCTGCTGTGACAGTAGTCAGAAGGGGAAATGTAGTCAAGTGTCCACATTGCGTTCTTGATATGATTTTATATGACTGAATGCTGAACATTTATTTGTAAAAGGTAAATAAAAATATGAAATATGCTGTTTTTCTTTTGTTTTCCAAATTTATTTATTGCTATTCTATACTCAAAACAACTAAGACTAAATGTACACCACGTTACTTCTTCCCAAGTGTTAAATTTCTACAACAGGAACAAATGATCAAAGGCGTCGTTTCTAGTGTCTCTCAAAGAGGTACTACTTGAAAAATAAGGGCTTACTCGACATGTATATGACAGTTAGATTCTAATTCAACAATAAAGTTCACCTTGCAAGAAAATGTTTAAATGGCTTAAGGGCGTCAAAACTAGTGACGCTAGGATAACAAAAGTTATAATGTTAATAAAAGGCATAAACATAAATATGTGGTCGGTTCCCGGGGCATTGTGGCCGGATTCACTTTTTTGTGGCCGGATTGACTGTAACTCCTTTTTGCATCTTAGCTTTTAAGGAGTAGGTAAATTGCAAAAACCAACCCAAACATGTGAAAAGTAAATGGTCTTAAACATTTAACCCTATGTAATGACCAATCTACCGAAATGTCCACAAAATTCTTTATATAAAATCAGTTTACCAAACTGGTCATTTACAAAAATATCAGGCACCCACAGGCTAGTGAACAGTGACTGACATTATAACCTATATTTCAGATGTTCGATTTTAACAAAGATAAACCTCAGGAATGGATATGAGCCAGATTGTATTAAAGATGTTCAAGAAAACAAAATGAAACAATGCTTTAATTTGGAAAACATTTTTTGTGGCAAAATACTCTGGATGCTGCTGCTGATAATGATGGAGGAAAAGGCTAGACACTGATGCGTGCGTAACATATAGATAACAACGACTTTGTTGATTGTTAAAAATTGCAGCGATTTGTTTGTTCTGCCAAAAGTAAAATCGAACAATCGCTGACAGCATTTCAGAAAACAACAAACCTCGTTTCTTTGGTTCTCTTATTCGATGACACTTTCCTTGTTTGTGTTCTCCGAAGATTGGCGCCTTTTGGGCCGCTTACGACAATCGTTGAAAAACAACATGCTTAAATGGAGTGCATTTAGATTGAATCATTTTTCTACTCATGCTCGAAGAGGTATCTGACCATTTTCACATGAAATGTTGCTTTAAACAATAAATTAAAACAAAAGTATTGTGCATGTCATAAGCAGCCGGTGTCAAGGCTGGTTATGCCATGGCGGAAAATTCGATTTGACATATTCAGGCCTAATGTAGGTAAACGCCGTTGTTTGGGTTTGTACCCTTTTGAAAATGATTGACATCTGCTATTCTGGCAAGTGAATATCATAAAAATACACCCATTACAAACATTGCTCAACGTAATCACAGGTATCTACACACTGACAATTCAATCCCTTCTGCCGTTCCGGTGGTCGGCATAATCTTCACCAGTGAATTAGTAAGACTTAAAAATGTCAGAATCCCTTCCATTTATAGATTACATAAAATACTTATATTTAAGGAATGCTTGATATCTTTTGAACTTGAACTTTATAAGAAAGGAACTAATGAATACATATAGTGCGATTATGTTTCTATTCACAGGATAACTCTAAGCAAAAAAATAAATAAAAAATGCTACATTACAAAATTATATTTTCAGTGGGTTTGGATTATATCTGATGTGAAAAGTTCAAATTCACCCCCCTTTGCCAAAATGACCAGAAGTGATTTTCCCTTTCTATCTTTAAATGAATTCCTATGGTTTCATGAATTCTTACAGTTTCTTGAATTTCATGGTGATGTTTGCTGCTAATATCTAGATTCATTGCTAGTTGAATAATTGAGGTTGTCAGTCTTAGTAAATTAGCAAAAATTGGTAAAATGGATTAGTTGCCTTATAGAATAAGGCTCAATTTTGAATATTACATTGAAAAACATGAAATATTGCATGCGGTTATTACAGGGCTCTACATTAACTTTTCAGCAAACTTGCCCTTCGGGTAAATGACCAATTTGAACTTGCCCGAATAGTCATTTTCATATTTCTTTACTGAAAAAGCAAGATGGGGTTGTAAAATGGTGTTTTAATTACAATACACAACTCACTTTACATTCTCATGTGTTTAATAAAGATTTCCTAACAAAACAATAAACTTGGAGAAACTGCAATAAACTTTTCATTTAAAAACTTAGTCATCGATACGGAAGGTGGAGCACCCGGTTACATATGACTACAACTTGTCTTCACCAAACTTTTCACAAGTCATGCAGAACATCGCGACTTTTTCTTCGTCGAACCTTAACCAGGAATACTCTGACTTCCATTTTGGAAGAAAACACCGTTTGCGCTTAAGTTCATACTTTTTCTTGGTCTCAATGGGTTTAGATGGATTTTCGGGCTCCTTTTCCTTAGATTTGTTCGAGGAAAATGTAAACCCAAACTTAAATAAATCTGACATGTTACCTGTAAGTTCTAAAAGCAGACGACAATTTCATTGTCAAAAGCCGATTCTATAAAGTCGTAAAATTTAATCATTGATTATCCCCGGTTTGTCGTAAAGTTTCGAAGATGTAGATCCAGAGTTACATTATTTGAATTATTTTCAAAATTAAAAAAAATAAGACCTAATCATCGAAATTATTGTCATATATCTTGTTATAAAATTTTATGATTCAAACATATATCTCTAATACATGTATGCAGGAGTTCAAACCGCGCTAGACGGTTATTACTTTCTGTGCATTCTAAAATTAGTAACGCCGTGGAAAAAACCAAACTCGGCATGCGCATGCGTGGGATCGAATGCGCAGAAACATGATCAGAAAACAATTGATCGACAGATGAAATGAATGATTCAACAAATGACACAAGATAAAGTCAAGACCATTAATAGTCAGGATCGGTCGTTTTTCTACTTGCCCGATCGGGCAACTAAAATAAATTTTAACTTGCCCGAAGCTACTTTTTACTTGCCCGGGGCAATCGGACAACCGTTAATGTCGAGCCCTGTATTATGAAATACACTATCCTCTCTTTGATAACTTATGTTCTTATTCTGTTTCCACAAAGTAACATGGTCATTTAAACCGAATTAAGTTATTCTTTGTCAAAATAAAAAGTGGTTGGACAAAATCCTTCCCAGAGTGAAAAAAAAAATCCCTTTCTGTTATTTTGGCTTAGGTGGAAAGAATCCCTCCCATGAATTTTCCATAGCAGACAGGATTCCTCACATGAATTTTCTAAGGTGGATAAAATCTTTGTTCATTACTTCCTCTGGCTAAAAAGGCCTTTGCAACTCAGTTTGTTTTAGATTTTTGGTTAAAACCAGAAAGCTTTTGATTTGGTCTTACACATAGATCAGGTTCTTAAAATGGCACTCCCAGAACAGACAAATCATACTCCATGAAGCCATAGGAAATGTCTTACTGATTAAGATTATGCTCAGTGAAGTAACAAACTAATCCTTAAAGTTTATGTACCTTAATAATTTCCATTGTAGTGAAATTTACTTACCATAATTGTATATAAGATGTTGATAGTCTTCTAAGCTCTATGCTACATTTTAATTTTTAACTAATTTTACACATTGGTAGTTTAGCATTGGTGAAAAAAACAACATAGGAAAGGTGGCTTGTTTTTAGCTCACCTGAGCACAATATGCTCAAGGGGACCTTTTGTGATACTGCTTCGTTCAGCCTCCGTCGTTCAGCGTCCGGCGTCAACATTTTAGCTTGTGAACACACTAGAGGCCACACTTTTTATCCAATCTTTATCAAACTTGGTCAGAATGTTTGTCTGCATAGAGTCTTGTATGAGTTCATTATTGGGTCACCTGGGGTTAAAAAATAGGTAACTAGGTCAAATTTTAGGAAAAACTTGTGAACACACTAGAGACCACATTTATAGCCCAATCTTCACCAAACTTGGTCAGGATGTTTGTCTGCATGAAATCTTGGATGAGTTCAAAATTGGGTCATGTGGGGTCAAAAAGTAGGTCACTAGGTCAAATCTTAGAAAAAGCTTTTGACCACACTAGAGGCCACATTTATGGCCCAATCTCACCAAACTTGGCCAGAACATTTGCCAGTATGAAATCTTGCTTATGTTTTGAAGTGGGTCATGTGGATTCAGTAGGTTACTTGGTAAATTTGAGAAAAAGTTATCAACCCTGTGGCCACACTAATGGTCCAATCTTCACCAAAGTTTTCTAAAGTAAATAACTCTTAATTATTTGATGCCAGATTTGAGCCTACTAAAAGCCCGTGTCATCAGGTGAGCGATTAAGGGCCATCATAGCCCTCTTGCTTGTTTGTGTTATATTGTTAGCTTGATCACGAGTGAAATAAAATATGATTATACACGAAAATTGACAATTTTTTATTTTTATTTATTCAATCAGTAGTCTCTAATTTCCTCCTTTGGAACCCAGAGTGAAAATGATAATATAATCATTTCACTCTATGCCAGAGTAAAATGATAAGGTTTTATTTCACTGGTCTTTCTCTTTCACTCCAAAACATGAAATAAACTACAAACTTAATGTTGGTTAAATCTGGCTTCTCAGATGAATGGCCAATATTACACACAGGTGTTGCTATTCAAAACTTCATTTCTAAATGTTCTGTTGGTCATATTAAGATTCAAGTTAGAAGTTGAATTCATCTAATATGAAGATGTATATTGATTGTCTAATTAGCTGTGTGACAAGAACATCTTGATTGAAGATATGGTCATGAAAAAATTTGGCATCTGGTTTTCCTATTCTTTTATATAATTGTTATTCAACTCATTTACGTTCTGTTTGTTGTCCAATAGGGGTGAAGCACCTTACTCAGTGCAGAAATAAAGAACACATTACTATGATGGCACAAGATTTGTACCGCCATGTGAGCTTCTACTCTTGGACATCATGAGTGGGACCAGCCCGCTCAAGAAAAATGCTGGCAAAAAGAGACTTGGTCGACTTCCAATATCAACAGGGCAGCAACAAAAGACTGACATTGATATAAACAGAAAATGTCAAATCAAACAGAAGTAAAATCATTTGCTCACTTACATATGTTAAATAGTACATAAAGACAATAAGACATCAATATTTAACTCATAAACATTTTTAATGACTGACTAGTAATTACTGATTACTTAAGATTGTTTATCACATGAAGTGATTTCCCAATATTATTTTTATGGAGTTTTTATATAATAATTTATAATATAAATTGTTTATTTGAAAAATCTCATTATTTTTAAAGCTAATTAACTTTTTTTATTTTACAGTGTTTCCAGCTCAAATCACAAGGTAAAACCACTCATTAAAATAGAAGTTTAAATGAAGGCAATATTCATTGTTTATTTGTCAGATTCTTACAATGGACAATACTTTTTCCTATTAAAAATAAGAATAATAACTTCTCAATACTATTACTTATAGTCTAATTTTTAATATTAATTTATTTAACTGTGCCATAAAAGTAATATTTTTCCTAAGTCTCATTATTAATAGATACATATGACAGATCTCTAAGTATATATAAATTTAGTGCTTACATTTATGCAAAAGTAAGACATTTTACAGTTTATCATATTATTTCAAAATGAAGCAATTAATTAATTCCAAGGATTCCAACTTAAAGGAACATCTTACCATTAATTTTACTTCCAAGGGCTTACCTTAAAAAGGAGAAATTATTTTTATTTCACATTCATTAATGGTTCTGTCTTAATATGACTTATGTACAGCCCTTTTTCTTGTAGCCATCACCACCACAATGCCAGAGCGTAGATGTGTCATTCAGCACTTCATTTGCATCTGACCTTGATAATGACCTTGACCTAGTCTGTGCTCTTGATAAATTGGAAAAAGACTATACAGGAAAAGCTACCAATAAAACACAAAGGAATCAGTCTGTTTTGGTTGAAAAACAAAACTTAGAATCTCAGACAGGCTTAAAAGATCAAATTTCAACATCAAAATCTAACAATTTAAAACATCAGTCAAAAGGTAATGACCAATGCAAAACAACTAAAACTACACCAAAGTCTTTAAGAAAGTCTATTGTTCAAACTGATTTGTTTAGCATCCCAGATGACATCTCATGGAACAGCCCTATTGGAATTTCCACACCTCAAGTGTTACAAAACAGAGCAAAAAAGAATACACCTCCTCCTCTTCAGAATAGTAAAAATACTAACAAAAAATCTCAAAATAGTTCTTCAAAATCAAAAGATTCTCCTGTTCCTGAACAAACACCAAAGCGGGTCACTAGGTCAAGTGTCACAAAGAAAGGTCAAAGTGAGATTAGTGCAAGAAGGTCAGCAGTAAGAAATGCAGAGATTCAGCTGGATACACCAGTGCGAGGAGAGTCATCTGGCAATAAGAGTGATTTCTTCAAGTGTTTGTTTACATCAGACAGGAGTCCAGATAGTTTAAATGTCAAGGTCATAGAGGGTCACCTCCAGGAAGAAAACATCAAAAACAGCAACAAGGAAGTCAAATCTCAGAACAGACAGACTCGTATTGATATAAGTAGATTAGAACCTGAAAATAACAAAGGGAATCGGCCTATTACAAGACAAATTACACAACAGAATGATTCTCAAGAATTAAAAACATCACAAAAGAAAACTGCAAATAGTAGTGTATTTCACGAAAGTGCATTCCAGCCAGTATGTGATAAAGTGGAGATTTGTCCAGGTTCTTTTTTTTTTACTTTATACAGTTTTGAACAATATAGCAATCTTTGTAAGTTGTGTATTTTTAGATGGTTTGTGAATTACTACATAGATGATTTAGTACATTAAGATTGTCAGCAATAGCTTATTGAAAGGGGTCTTGGGTCTAGGTTTAATGAAAGACGGTTGTGATATTTTTTATCAGCGCTAACTTTTTTAAAATTAATTTTGGCAGAGTTATGCCTATTTTATTTTCATTTTTCTTATTTAGCACTGAGAAAAGGCGAGCGTGCCGTCTATGAAGTCCTTGTTATATAAGTTTCAATATTTATTTTATAAAAAGGTTATATTATTCTAGTTTAACTATGAATATTTGCAGAGATTGCAATGACATGACAATTAATTATCAAAGTAAATTGAATCTGAGCTATCAAGATTGAATAAGTTATTCTAATAATAATCACAACTTGGATTTGTTCTCTTCTATTACATTTTTGTTTAATGTTTTATGCTGTTTCAGCTATCAACTGTGATCAGTTATTGCTGTCATCATGGGGTTTACCAGATCCAGTGTTGAAGCAGTACCAGAGCAGGGGGATACACTCCATGTTCGAATGGCAGGCTCAGTGCCTTCTCTTGGGGAATGTCCTCGGTGACTACTGAAGTTTTCCAGTTTTTACTGCTAGACCTTTTGCAGGACAGCTTTGTCCAGATCATTTCATCATTTCAGTGCCACATTATTAGAATATATATCCAGTGAATTAATTCTTACATACATGTTTTAAACTGTTAATTATGCTAATGTTAAACATTTTTAAACTATTTAATATGTAATCCTGTTTTCAATTATAATTCACATTGTTTTGAATTGTTAGACTTCTTTATTTCTATTCACATATTTTAATTTTAGCCTGATTATACATTTTTTAATAAAACTTCATTGTATTTGGCGCCGTATGGCCTATGAAGGGTCAATGTGCAGTATAACCCAAAATACAAAAAACAAATACTTATAATCATGCATAGTTAGACATATTTAATTAAGTTTCTACCTATGCAATGTCATGTATAATTTACATGCTTGAGGTTGTATTTCGGGTTTCCTTCACTTGCTTGTGAGCACATTCAAAGGGGTAAATTGATTTATCCATTCTGTTTGCATAAAATAAACATTTTTGAAATTGTCACTTCTATCCAACTTTTTTTTCGTACTAGTTCATCCCAGGTCATTAAAAGGACTGATATTTGTTGAAAGATCTTAGAGTGTAAACAAATCACTTTAAAAACATGATTCATTGCACTTAGATAATTAAATCATTATGATGTAATTTTAATTATTGGGTACAAATATTGTTGACTATTTTTAGTTTGTTTAGATAATAAATTATTGTTTGCTTCTAAGATCAGTACTCATTGGAATATGTGAAGTATTTATGCAAGTTATTTAATTTATAATTTAGATTCCTTGCAAGCACACCCTTTAGATATGAATGACATCACTTTGCTTATACCTTGTAATTATTTTAAAAGTCTATTGTTATTTTTTCAGGGGGAGGCAACTTGGTGTACTCGGCTCCCACTAGTGCAGGGAAAACTATGGTGGCAGAGTTATTGGTCCTAAAGCGGGTGTTAGAGACAAGAAAAAAAGCCATCATCATCCTGCCCTTCGTCTCAGTGACAAGGGAGAAGATGTTCTATCTGCAGGTTGGTGTATTAACCATGCATATTTTCAATTAAGGACATAAATCTCATCAAAACTTGAAAGTGTGTATTCCCTTTTTCCATGATGAAGGTTCAAGAGAATTCTTTTTTCCTGCTTTATTGCTTTATTAAAATAGCAAATTATTATTTTATTTTTCATCTAAGGGCACCTG
Source organism: Sinonovacula constricta (assembly GCA_007844125.1). Lineage (NCBI taxonomy): Eukaryota > Metazoa > Mollusca > Bivalvia > Cardiida > Solecurtidae > Sinonovacula > Sinonovacula constricta. Next base: position 44,378,939 of record CM017556.1, read on the forward strand.
TGACATAGTGTTAGTGTCTTTGACATTTAACTTCTGACTGCTGAGCTGTCAAACATGTGTGTTGAGTCCAATTTGGGGCAAATGACTATGTGAGAAAGTCATCCAGGTCTCGGGTAGTTCTACCTAGACATGTGCCTGGGGTCTATCTCCACCCAAATATTTGGACATCACTGTATTCACAAGTGGTTGCTGTGATGTATTTCAAAACACAAATTTTTCCTCAATAACATAAAATGGTGCAATTCATAAGATGTTTTGTTTGCCTGCTCGGAATGTTCATTAATTGCCATCCTCAACATTATATCAGTCACTTTCCCTTTGACTGTCTGTACACCAGGAGATGTATCAGGACGCAGGTGTCCGTGTTGGAGGGTTTATGGGCCACCATTCTCCAGCTGGGGGTTTCTCCAGTGTTGATGTGGCTGTCTGTACCATAGAGAAGGGTAATGGTCTCATCAATCGCCTGCTGGAAGATAACAAACTACACACTCTTGGTGAGTGAAAAAATGCAGATATTGATTCCAGTAATTAACATGAACAAACTCCACATGCTGGGTTTGACGCATTAACAAACTCTCCATGCTAGGTAAATAGTAAAAAAAAAAAATTACTCATGCTAACTGTTTGACATAAACACCACATGCTGGGTGAGATAAAATAATTATATTACTCATGATAAGTAAGTTATATATGCAAATTAAACATTCTAACTGATTGAAAATAAAAAAATCCACAGGCTAAGTGATTGACATAAACAAATTCCAAGGTGATTGAAATAAAAACCTTAACTTCAACCTATGCTTAGTTTCATTAGAATATCATTATTAGCTCCACTTTTTGAAGAGTAAAAGTGGAGCAATTGTCATGATTCTCTCATTGGTCTTCGCCTTGCTTACCGTTTTGTTAAGGTTGTTAATTAAAAAATGTTAAAAAATATTTACTTCAAACCTCTTGTTCATTATCATCAGTGGAATTCATTTTTCGATTTTTTTGTGCTGGTTGAGGTTTTTATTAGAAACAGATTACATTAAACTATCCAGTGCTGGCAAAAGTGAATCATGAGGTCTTTTTACAACTCTTTTTATCTTTTTTTTTTTTTTTTTTTTATCGGGATTTCATTGTGTCTAAAATTTTATACCCTGATGGCATATTTCCACCATTTTGACAACTTCTTAACTTCCCAAACCATACCCTGTTGTTGGATTGCAGGCATTATTGTGGTGGATGAACTACATCTGCTGGGGGACCCACACCGAGGATACCTTCTGGAGCTGTTGCTGACCAAAATCTGCTACATGTCTCATAGACCCTCTCACGGGGGACAACCGTGAGTAGAGATAGTGATTAAAGTTTCTGGCATATCAGATATGAAATAGTTCGGGATTTGTTAACATGTAAGGACCCCATAAAATAAAAAAAGTAGGACCTTGAATAAAAGGTGTAATAAAAAGAGCAATGGACAAAAGTGTACAGTAGTTCTTTATATTACAAATACATCAAAGCAACACAGTCAGGGTAATTAAAATTCTGATTAGGTACTTTGGGGTGGAGAAATCTAAGATAACTCTCTGGGTAGAACCACAGGCAAGAATTCAGAGGAGTTTCAAGTCCACGATACTGCCACTCAGCCATGTCAACTTAATTCGTAATTTGTCGCTCCTTTGATTTTTAGTTTGACAGCTTCTATTTATAACCTGACAAGTTGCACATAAAATTATTATTATAACAAAAAGCATGGCTTCTTTTGTGTACAGGAGGTCAGCAGTTCGCTATATGCTTTACATTAATTCGATAAACCAATTAATTTTGACAGACTGGACCAACAGTCTAGGCACTGCCTAGAAGACAATGTACTGTTTTTATTTAGCCTGTGGTAATACTTTCATTGGATAACACTAAAGTTATGTAGAAGTTTTATGAATACCTGAAGTTGATTAATAAGAAAAAACTCCTAGCAACAGTTGTGCATTGTGCAGTTGGTTTTGATCAATTAACAACTTAAAAAAATGTTTGGTTATTGATAGATAGTTTAGCTTAGTTATATGTAGATTTTGGCCTCTTTTTAGTTTAAGTTGTAAATTTGTTATTTTGTTTGGTGTGGTTTTTCATTTTCCTACAGAAATATAGTTTATATTATATATTCAGACCTCATTGTTATTCTCTCTATTCTCTCTGTTTCACTAATTTATAGAGATACCAACCCCATCAGTGTACAGGTTGTGGGTATGAGTGCAACCTTGCCAAACTTGGACCTGCTGGCTCGCTGGCTTAATGCTGACCTGTACCGCACAGACTTCAGGCCGGTACCCCTTGCTGAGTGTGTCAAGATAGGGACTGCCCTATATGACTCCCAGCTCAACCTCATACGGGACATTGATGTCAAGTATGCAGTCAAGGTATATGGTTGTCAATGATCATGCTTAAAAAATTGTGCCTTCAATGGTTTTTTAAAAATTATTTTTAAAAAAATCCATAATTGCCTTAAACTTGCATAGTCTGTATACTGAGAAAGAAATAAAAATAGAAAAAATGTTGTGTTAAAAAAAAAAGTTGAATTGGAAATAAAATCTCATAACTTCTAGCAAAGGTAATTTTTTCTGTTGGACTTGGTTTATGATATGGTTTTATTAAATCGATATGTTAACATTAAAAGGAGCTTAAGTAGCCTTTTTTTTTTATACGTCATATGTTAAGACAAATAAGCAATTAATTACCTAACATGCCTTTAAATTGTAAAGGTCATTACACGAAGTACAATACATAACAAAAAGACAGCCAAGTTTAAGATGACAAATTAATGATGTATATATTATAAGGGACTTTGCAGGTCATCTCAACATAGATTGGTTACTGTATAGTTTTTATAAGAGTTTCAATAATGATAATAATAATAATAATAATAATTGTTAAGTAACAATGACATTGTTTACAAATTTACTGGCATTCTTCACTGACAGTATTCTCTCGCAAATTACCGCTGACCAAGTAAAGAAACACTCCGTCTGGTCCTTCACTATAAACAGGATAATGGCAGATTGATAATATTGCCGTTTGTATTTCAAAAAGAAGAAATCGTCGTTTTAAAATTAAATACTATGCTAAAGTCATAAATCTACTGCCGCTTCTGCATTAAGTAAGGCTAGCAATGTAAATTATGGCCAGAAATAAACATTTTACAATGAAAAAGCACATTTAACATAATGGAAAATTACCGTGTTATGTGCCACTGTAACACATAGTGCGCGGTAAGGTGATTTCACGCTGTTAACCAGATGGCAATTCGTTATCAGGAGACATAACCCACCCCCTCTATCTCAGAGCGAGCGCGATCACATATCGCTATTGTCTTAAGTCGCTGGGAGACACTACGATCAACTCAAGAAATGTCTTCAATTTTCCTTCAAACTTAACAAAAGTGAAATAAAAATTATATAATATTCGAATCCGAAAATCTCTATTCGAATAGCGACTTGATATTCGAATATTCAACATTCTTTAACATCCCTAATTGATATGGATGCAGCGGCCTATAGTGCAGGTCCTGTTTTCACATTATTTTCTTAAGACTGTGCATAGCAGCACAATCATTAGAGCATAGGCTCCAGGTACAGGCGGATCCAGGTCAAATCCCAAGCCATGACTCACTAACTGTGTGTAGTTTCATGGCTGGTGTTCAAGGCAGCACTATATCTCCTACACGTGGACACCATCTCCAGATAACTGAAATGCTGTTGGTGGGATGATAAACCCAACGGGCAAACAAACAATTTTCCTAAGTTTGGTCAATTCCTGCTTAGTAGGCTAACAGTAATTTTTTATATTTTCAAGGGAGATGATGACCATGTAGTACCTCTTTGTATAGAGACAGTCAGGGACGGTCACTCCATTTTGATATTCTGTCCTACCAAGAACTGGTGTGAAAAACTAGCAGAGACTGTGGCCAGGGAATTCTACAATCTCCTTCGAAACCCTGCGCTGGCTGTGGCTTCTTCCACAGGTGAGGTGAATGTTTATTTCCAAAAACAGTCTTGGAAATTTATCATAGATCAGCTTTGTGATGACAATTTGTATTTTGAAACTTTGTTTGTGCATACTTGACTAGTTTTTTGTCAAATGAACCAAATTGCATAAATATATACAGTCAAATCCGTAATTGAAGACCATCTACAAGACAAAAATTTTGTTTAGCAATTGTCAGCATCAGTTGTTTGAGGTCCTATTTTCAGAGTTTGGGTGTGAAGTTTCTTTTTGCTTAACATCATTTATTTCTGTCAATAATGTCTGCTGTGCTGATGTGCAGCAGAATGGGAATCTCCACCACAATGACATGCATTGGTATTTAAGGTCAGCTAAAGATTTGATGACGATGATGTTGATGATTTTCTTAATGGAGTGCGCCTGTGGTGTAGTGGTAGAGCCGCCGACTTGTCACTCCTCTGACCTCTTAGCCTCTGACTGCATGGGTTCGAGTCCCGTTTGGGGCGAAGGACTTAATGTGAGGAGGTCTTCCAGCTGACCTGCGGTGCGCCGGTGGTTCTACTCGGACATTTGTTGAGGTCTTCCTCACCAAAATAGCTTGACGTTGCTATAATGATCATAATTGGCTGCTGCGATGTATTTTAAAAACAAAACTTAATGATGGTGATGATGACAATGACCATGATGTTAGTTTTGGTGATGGTGGTGACAATGATTCTTATTATGATATACTTTGTATTTATCCTAATTCAGATTCAGACAGTTGTCCACAAGATGGAAGACTTGTCCTCCCTCTAGACCCTCGTGCCCTAAGAGATATTGTAGAACAACTACGGCGAACTCCAGTGGGTCTGGATGCAGTGCTCGGACGCACTGTACTGTATGGTGTGGCATATCACCATGCAGGTGAGTAGGTGAATGTGTGTTGGTGTTAGTAAAAATTGTTTGAGGGGCACCAGTGAAGTAGTAGTAGAATAGCCAATTTGTAACTCCTCTAACTGCTTAGCCTTCCATCGCATGGGTTCGAGTCCCATTCAGGGCAAAGAACATGATGTTGGAAGGTCTTCCAGCTGACCTGCAGTGTGCCAGTGGTTCTACAGAGGCTTCCTCCACCAAAATAGTGTGATGTCGCTATAATGATCATGTGTCACTGAGATGTATTTGAATTACAAAATATGAGTTAACAGCAGTTAGCTTGTTAAGGAGAGCTGAATTATTTTGGGTGGTATGATACTGAGTGTCCAGGATGTTAGTGCTCTGAAATGTTTTTGTGGATTGGAATTATTTTTTAAGTTTATGTTTTACATGGCAATAATTAAAATTCTTGACAATGGGGACTGTTCTAAATAGGTGGAATATTAACAGTGCATTGTAACATGCTTATTTATGTTCAGTGTTTAAGCAGTGGACATTATTGCTTTAATAGAAGATTAAAAATTAAACAAGTTAAATGAAAACTAATAAAATAATCATGTTCCATTTGCTTTTGTAATTTTAATATCATCCTGTGCTGTGCTTAATACATTACACAGACACAAGTATGTTCACTTTGACATCAAAATTGTTATAATTGGTGAAAGGGGTAAAATATCTTTGTAGAACCATTACCACACCAAAGGTCAGTGGGAGATATTTCTCAAATGGTAGTTTTTTGCCCAACTGGGTCTCTAACATTGCAATAAAAGGCTGAAGAGTTTTAATAAGGCAGCTGTAACCACTCTACCACAGTCACCCACTTTAATTAGGTGTATTATGACTGCAAAAACATGTGACCTCGATGCACATCATCCGATTTGTACAATGTAGCCAAGGGTCCAATATTGTACTATCCTAATATGTGTTCTATCCTATTTGCACCAAGCATTGTACCCTTGAATTTAAGTAAATAAAGCATGCTTGTTGAATTTGATAGGGACTTTTTGCTGCAACTGAAGATTTTGCAGTCACAAGAAAAATCATTTTTTGGCAACAGATAATAAAAATATTATACCCCTTATATGAATTTATAATTGGGACTGACTAGAGAATCAATTTTTTTGAAAATATCCAGGTTTGACATTTGATGAGCGAGACATTGTGGAGGGAGCGTTTAGGCAGGGTATTCTCAGGGTGCTTATCGCCACATCTACGTTGTCCTCTGGTGTTAATCTACCAGCACGGCGTGTGATCATCCGCACGCCAATCTTTCATGGTCAGCTGATAGACTTCCTCACTTACAAGCAGATGATTGGTCGAGCTGGCAGAAAGGGTGTGGACACAGCAGGTGGGCGGTGTTTTTTTGCTTGAAACATCAGATGGCAAATAATCTTGTTGTATACATAACTTTAAATAATTTGAATCATTACTATATTGTAAATGTAAATAGGATTATATACCTTTCAAAGACATCATGGATTGGTATTAATTTAATCATTAAATACAGAAATTATGCATCATGTTTACTTTTTATTTTTATTTTTTGACTTACATTGAAATCCAATTAAGTAGTTTTTTTTTAATAAAAAAGAAAAACCTTTACATTTTACCTATTGTTATTAGTGCCAGTATTAAAAAAAAAAAACATTTATATATTAATTGTTAGTAGAGATTATTCTGCCATATTTGACTCATACATATCAATAATAAAAAAAAACTTCCTATTTAATAAAAAAAGTGCTCTTTAACATTTTTGTTACATTTTAAAGAAAGTATCCTACCAAGTTTTCTTAAATGAAAAGAATAAACATTAACCATCTTAAATTTCTAAACCTTTGTTAACCTCTACAGAAGAGAGTATCCTATATAAAAGCATATTGCTCTTTCTCCTACATACATTTTTTAGAATTTGCAATTCCTATTCAACCTCCTTTACCTTTTCAGGAGAGTATATCCTGTCATATTTGCCCTAAAGTCCTGTTTAATAACCCTTGTTATCTCCCTTCGTAGAGTTATTGTTCGTTTTTCGTACAACTTCCTGTAGGCAAACAAACAAAACAAGATGGCCTCTCTGAACAATGAAATCGGTGATCTGTGCAAATTTTCAAAACTATCAGTGCGTGAACTTAAAGACCTTCTTAGATAAAGAGGGGCGCATGTATCAGAGAATCGTCCGGAACTTATAATACACGCTAGAGGGATAGAAAAGCTTGTTGTATGGACATTAAGTAAAATTAAATTGGAAGACGAACAAGACAGCATCAAACGCGAAGGAGAGTTGTTTGTAACGCCCTATGGAGAGAATCTTCCAATCTTGGCAATCTAGGACTATTATCATCATCTTGAAACAAAAATAAAGTGTAATTAAGTATATTTTCACAACAGTCTATGATAATTAGTTTCTTTTCTATTACTTTAACAAAGTAAAATGAATATCAACTACTGTATTAGCTGCTGCAGCTGCAACAGTATATTTTTTATACAACTCTTCAAACTCCAGATAAGAATTTTAGTGAATTGAGTAAAAACTCCATAAGACAATAACAATCAAGTAAAGGAATTTTAATGTTTTGTTTAAAATAATTGAATAAAACAAAATTGTGTATTTTATCCTTTATTTTTGAAACTGCTCGAATAGGGTCTACAGCATTTACATTGTGAAGAGAGTGCGTTGGGCTTTTACTCTGGTTAAATACAGCAACCAAGGGTGCAATTTCATTTTACTACAGATTCGGCCATTTAAGGTAACCTTCACCAGTCATTTTTTGTAAGAAAATAGATTATCCAATAGGTTACATACAATTATAAAAAAAAAAGTTATTTAAATAAGATTTTCTGGGTGTATCTGCTACGTCTAGAAGTGAAATATTTTTAGTATTGTCTTTTCAAATGACTCAGATACACAGATACTCCCCTTATCTGGAGTCCTGTTCAAACAACAGTGTATGATAAATACATTATTAAGTTAACAAACTGTTGAAACAACTGCAAGTGTTTGTTACTTACAAGTTCCCTTGTATCTATGTTTGACTAAAATTAATCGTAATTAACTTTGTTCTTTAATTGTCGTCCTATCAGCGGTCATCTTAAACTGACAATTCTTTCATTAATTGACATGTAATAAGCGGCCACTCAACAAAACCTGAAAGTCCATATGTGACCGTCAATTGTTTTTATTGCGGTCATGCACTAGAGGTGTGACTGTTAATGTGCAAATTCGCTGCTGTTAACGTCACGTGATGGTCTTTGTTTCGATTTGCTCGCGTAATCTATTAATCACAGCCATTGTTTATACTTGAATAATGCATCGCTTATTCTTTTATCTTTCGACATTGTCATAGATTATACATTTTCTGTAAACAATTAAATCTTTGAGACGCTTTGGAGTTTTGATTATGCCGTAAATGATGCACACACGATTCCCCATCCACTTTTGACACTGTTTTCTACGACAAATCTGCACGGTATAGGATTCTCCTTGGTGTATTTTCCCTCTAGAAAAGGCTCTGAACAAAGTCGAGCATTCTTCAGATTGCAAGTGGCAATTTGTTTTAAGTCGACTTATCTACAGTTTTCTCAGTTTATCGTCAGTTGGAAATCTGTGAAGGGTGGCGTCCTTCTGTCAACTCTTCTCTGTAATTGCTACATACACAACAATAATATCAATACAATTTTTTCAGTCGAGTTTAACACCCTTCTGCCATCGTTGACATTTTTGATTTGCTTTCCACCGGAAATGAAATGCGAACTTCCACGCTAAAGAGCATTTAAGGGAGGCAGTTAATCAGGGGAGATAACAGGGGTTATTAAACAGGACTATACATGTTTAATAATAAAAAAAAATCCTCTTTAACATTCTTGTAACCAATTCAGAAAAGTAACCTTCTATGTTTTTCTAAATGATAAAAGAAAACATTATGTAACAATTTAACATTTTTAAACCTTTGTATACCTCAACAGGAGAGAGTATCCTGTTATGTAAACCCAATGAGAAATCGAAGGCAGTAACCTTGGTACGAGGGGAACTGCCACCAGTTCATAGTACACTCATCAGGAACCAGGGTAAGGGACAATAACTCTTGTTTACAGAGCTCCAGATAAATGGAGTAAAGTCATGTTTTTCAACTTGGGCCCATATTCACCAACTTTACTTAAACCTGAGTCAGGACATGGAAGTACGTTGTGTATTCCTATGACTCTTAAGCTTCCTAATGGTAGGTTTGAGTCCCGTTTGGTGCAAAGGATGCACTACTGTATGGCATGGCATACATGTATCACCATGCTGGAGAGTAGGTCAATGTGTTGGTAATATTTAATGCAGGAACAACAAGTGATGAATTGGTAGTTCTACCCGTACATTTTTCTGGGGGTCTTTCTCTACTAAAATAACCTGATGTTGTTATAATGATCATAAGTGATTGCTGGGATGTATTAAAAAAACAACAACAAAAAAGACCTTAATGATTTAGACTCAATCTATCAGTTTCATACAAAACTTGTTGATATTCCAAGAAATGACAATGTGATCAACAGGAATTGTAAAGTAAACAATACAATTGCTTGAGAAAACCTATAGTATAACTCAGTTGCAGTAATGAGCAAAATCAAAACGAAACAAAACCGATATCAATATGTCAGTAATAAGTAAGGTAGGACATGTTTGATGGAATTTGAGTATAGCAGTAATGTGTCCTTCACTATCAAACTATCAAGCTTAAGCGATCACAAAGTTGTTAACTACACCCCTATGAAACACACGGTTGCAGGTTTGATACCTAATAAGGGTATTATTTTTTTTTGCATTGTTGATGATCAAATTGTTTCACTAAGTATCATACCTAAATGATGCTGTTGAATAAAACTAATTCAGCTTAATAGAAGATTTATAAATGCCCTTAACCAGAACTGATCCATATGTATTTATGCTCTATTACAGAGGTTCTACCACTGTACCTTTTTGTTTGTGATTTTAGTATTGCCATAAACTATCAATATAGCATACTCCCTTACATGCTTTCCCTTTTTAAGTGATATTGGATTGCTGATAATGTGAACTTTTTCAAGTAGTCATTATAACCTGCCTCACCTGCCTACATATAATAGACAATTACCCGTTACTGCAACCAAGTTATATTTAGTATAAAGCAAGAAAATACTAAATTCATTTACATCTTGATTTTGTCTTGTACACACACCCACACACAAAGAGACATGTTCATCATCTGTTACTTTCCTGGACTTTTATATACAAATGTATTGTACAAACATGTTTAGCAAAAATTTACTGTTGGAGCTAAAACTTATGTTTATCGCTAGAATACTTACTTAGATATTTCCCTTATATGTGACTTTAATCTGTTGGATTACTTGATTCAGATGAAAATGTAACAAAGAACACTTCAGATTACTGGGTAATTCAGAGGGGTTCCCATGGCTGAGCAGGAAGTCTCACCTACTTGTAAGTCCTCACCATGTGGGTTTAGGTCCAGTTATGGCAAGACCCTTCAGAAGGATAGGTACTACAGCTGATCAGAGGTGTGCTGGGACAGCTATCAAGATATTTGTTTGGTGTTATTCCTTGTTGAATTGAAACTAGAATGTTACCAATATAGACATAATTGTGTCAGTTGAATTAAAAAAACACACACTCAAATACATATTAGATTTTCTTGTTTTCAAATTCAACAAAATAAAATTGAAATAACAATATTTTATCTTGCATTTGGTATTTGAAGAACCATTATCATGTAGGTCAATGTCTATTGTCTTCCCCTAGGTGAAGAACTAAGCTCCAGTATGAAGCGAGCCATCCTAGAGGTGGTTGTTAGTGGTGTTGCTATGGCACCAAGGGATGTTGCTAGGTACGCGTCCTGCACCATGCTGGCTGCCTCCCTAGCCGAGGACAGTCACCAGACGGAGACCCTCATACAGCAGTGTATAGCTTTCTTACAGGAAAATGAGTTTGTCTGCTCACAACAGATACAAGAGCCCTCAGGTAGATATTGATAATCTTACCTGTATTTTTAACAGTATTCAATGTTTGTGCAATGCTGAGCATTTATTAGGGTGTCCTCAAGTAGCTCCTCATCTACTTGGTATATGAAATTTATTTATAGTATTGGTCATAAAAAGATTCATTTTGAGCATGTACAAGTGTCAATTTAGACTTATTTTTAGCTACACCTTTTGAAGAAAAAGTATACCTACTTCTTAACGTGAAATCAATAACTTAACATTTCAAATAACTTTCAAATACCATTCTCTCTAGTAACTTTAAAAGTCTGTACTGTCTACTCTCAGGTGAGGAGGTAGAGAGGTTTGTTCCCACTCAGCTGGGGGCTGCTGTCCTAGCATCATCACTGTCTCCAGATGAAGGTCTTGTGGTTTTTTCTGAGCTTCAGAGAGCCCGCCAGTGCTTTGTGCTGGAAAATGAGCTACATATCATATACCAGGTACCATACCATAGATGATTACCTCAAAGTATAGCTAGGCAGAACCTAAAATTTTAATTACTTGCTTGAACTTGTTGATAATTATTAATAATATATACTTAAGTAAATTATCATTTGTTTATTATCAGCTTAGAGTCTTGAAATAAAATTTTTAAAAATATACCACACAAACTCTCACTATGCAATTATTTGTGCATAGTATTTGATTTTATTATGAAAAATTTATTATGGTTATTTTAAGGTGACGCCCATCTATGGTGGTATCGGAGACAACATTGACTGGTATCAGTTTTTCTGCACATGGGAAAGAATGACGCCTGGCATGAGGAAAGTGGCAGAACTGGTGGGTGTAGAAGAACCTTTCCTTGCCAAGGCAGTGCGAGGTCGAATCCTAAAGAAGACAGAGACCCAGCTACGCCAGCTGGCCATTCATCGCAGGTTCTACTGTGCCTTGGTTCTACATGAGCTGGTGAATGAAGTGCCACTAGCAGACGTAGCTAAAAAGTACAATTGCAACAAAGGACAGCTCCAGTCTCTGCAACAGTCAGCAGCTACGTTTGCAGGTAGTATCTTCTACCGTATTTTCTCACTTATAAGACAAGGATTTTTCCTCATAATTTCAGGTTCAAAGTGTGGGGCTCATCTTATAGGCAGTGTCAAGTGACCGTGCAAAAAGTTTTCAAGTTGTTTTGAGGCGAAAACATACTGCATAAACTTGTGAGCGGTTATGCAATGACCCGACATGCCATCATTATCTGACAATAAACATGTATATGTTTGCGCCCCAAAATAAAAACAAAACAAAAAACAAACTATCGTCCACTGATAATTTACCTTAATTGGCCTGTGTTGTCTGTCGGTCAACGATTAACTGTCTCACATACATTGCCCTGTGTTCTGCATGAACCACGGCTTATTATCCATTAACGTTGAAAAAAACTTTCAACTTCAGTCTGCCAGATACACCAAGTTGTAATTTACTTGGTGTTTCCATGTAGACTTGCCTCATTACACAGGTTAAGTTGACTGACTCTGAGATAAGCTGTTGTCAAGGTGATATGGATTGGAGCAGTTTGACAGTGAGGGTGTGAACAGTGTCTTTTATAAGCAGCTGCCAATTACATTTCTCCACGAAATTATTGATTGGCAGCATACCCACAAGGACAGTGTGCTGTTCCTCAAAATGTTGTGTACTGTCATGCTAGACTTGGTGACATAAAGCAAAGAAATTAATGTCATGCCGCCAAGTGCTTCATGATGTTCATGCAGCTGAGACTAGATACATCTCGCAACGTGTGAAAATTACAGTCACTGTTTACCAATTAAACCTTTTGTTGAGACAGCATGACTGGTTGACATGCCTGTTCATTTTTTCGCCTCGTCTTATAAGAGGGTCGTTTCAGAAAGCGGCAATTCCCAGGTGAAGTAGGGGGCCCATCTTATAAGCAAATAGTCTTAGAGGTAAGAAAGTATGGTATGTAATATTCTTGAAAACATACTTCCTAAAACTCAGGTTTGACTTTCATGATTATCTTTTAATCATGCCTTGATATAATTTCTGTATGTTTTGTTTAGTAAAGTAATATTTTCATAAACTGACTGCTTCAGATATGGAACATCCCAGGCCCAACATATAAAAAAACTGTATTCACATAGCTCCCTTTCTTACAATAGGACAAATGTAAGGGTAGTTCTAAACCTCTGTTACTGCAATAGGTAGAGCACAAAGTGTGTCAGCTTTAGATTAGGACTGTCCAAGGTTTAAACGAAGGCCCAAAAGTACCAAAGATATAGAAATTCTTCTGGTATAACTTCCTTCTTATGTTCAAGCTTTTATAAGATTAGTTAAAAAACAGGTCATTCGAGTGATGTGACTGGGTGTGGTATCATGTCAGGTGTTCACATTATGCTATTGAAGTGAAAGCATCTGTTTTATTCTATAAGACAATGAAAAATGATTAATATATATTTATGTTTCTTATACAAAATACATTTATGTTATCAAATATTATAATTATATAATGTTATCCTGTTGTCTCAGGTATGGTCACAGTGTTCTGTGCAAGGCTTGGATGGTCCAACTTGGAGTTAATTTTATCCCAGTTCCAGAACCGACTGACATTTGGCGTACAGCGAGAACTATGTGACCTGGTACGACTCTCATGCCTAAATGGTCAGCGGGCACGAGTAATGTACAATGGTGGGTATCAGACTGTGGCAGCACTGGCCAGCGCCCACCCAGCAGACATTGAGGCACTGTTGAGGAATTCAGCACCTTTCCAGAGGTAAAATGTGTAACATGTTTTCTTCACCTTTGGTTTTTATAATGCTAAGGTAAGAAGAATAGCTGCTGTTTTGTTTTAAGCTAAAGTCCTTTCACTTTCAGTATCAAGTATACTTACAGTTATTTGAAACAAATCATTTTGACCAAGGTGTACCTGTATTCCTTAATTTTCTTTTCTAAATTTTGTTGAGTTTCAATGTTTTTTCCTTCTTAGTCATCATTTTCTTAATTTACTTATAATAACTTTGCATATAAGTTATTTAAATTTGCCTGATGTGTCATTTTGTAATAGAGGTTGGCAGTTTCTTGTGTAAATATCTCCTCCTGTTTTTAAATCAAAACTTCTTCATTTTTTTCAAGGACAGTTGATATAGATGTGTAGTTTTGCATGGAGTTCAAATAGCTCAGATTGTATTATTTGTTGAAGAATTCTTGCCCTCTGTTATTGACCTTCGATCGTATATTTTTCTTTTTAACCATAGTTCCAAAAAGCAGGAAACTGAAACAGAATGGGAAGCTGCAGAGCGGCGCCGGGCACGCTGTATCTTTCTGACTGGTCGTAAGGGCGTCACAGAATTAGAGGCTGCCACCGCAATCATCGACGAGGCCAAGTCTCTTATTCAAGAGGAGTTGGGAGGACTTGGGATACGGTGGGACGCACCAGCAACAGGTCCCAGTCTAAAATCACCTGTACTTACCAGTCCCCTGGCAGGTATGTGTATGTGGGTTGTACCAAAAGTATGTAAACTTTCTTCTTTCTAGAATAGCTGCATGATAATATGCTTAGGTAAACTAATGCATTTGTATTCATATTTAAATTTGTAATTTGTAAAAAAAAAAAGATGATGATTGCCTAGTAGGATGCATTGAAATGTTTCTGCCACAATAATTACCAATTTATTAATAATTTATATTTTTAAAAAAATCTCATTGTCTTGGCTTCATGTAACAAATAAAATAAAATTTGAAAACCTCAAAGGTTCGAAAAATGAAAAAAAACGCTAACATATTTAATGATTCAAGATTGCAACATTTCATTTACATCTCACATACTGTATTATTTCAACTTCTGCTCAGAAATCTTGTGCATGCTTTACTTAGGCAATGCTAAGATTTTGATTTATGCAACTTGTGTGTTTTATGCAAGGACAATGAGCCAACCTATACTGCTGCATTATCGCAGAAAAGTTAATACTCTGATTTTGATGCTTACGGCATCTTTGGTATAGGCCTGAATTGGCACCAGTTGACATTCAAGCATTTCCAGGTCAAGTCACATCTACTGGGCCGGAGGTTCAACAGTCGGCAAGAAACTGAACTAATGGCTTTATCTACTATGCTGTAATAATCAATACAGACACAAATAATAAAATGGATTGCCTGTCATCGGAAAAGCAATCACATAAGCTATGATAACATTGAAAAAATTCAGGGTTATACTTCAGGGTGCCTTGTCAAAGTGAAATTATACCATGCCAGGTGGCATTTAGCGATGCTATTTAGTATTATGCAATGCTAAACTGGTTGTATGTTTGTTGTTAAAATGTGTGCCACACCTCAATGTAAAGTAACTTTGTTGATGTTATTTACCAATGATGAACTGACTTTAGTAAATGTTGGCCTACTTTCACTTGAGGAAAATATTTCCATTTGTAGGTAGTGCCAGGGAAGAAAACAAAAGGCTGAAAAGAAAGTTCAAATCTAGTACAAGCCCAAGAGAAGCTCAAAAGGGCACAAATCAACAAAATGTGTCATGTGTTATCTCACCAGCCATTGAGAAGTCTGCTTCAGTCACCTCCCCTGATAGACCAGGTTCTGACTGTGTTGTCTCCCTTGGCAATTCTCTTTCTGCTAAAGAACAAACACAAGATAACAATCCTAATGCCAACAATGCCGATGGTTTTACAAAATCCCTGTTGCCAGTGCCACAGAAGGAGAATTTGTCACCTTTAGTTCAACAGCCCAGTGCAATACAGAATAAGAGTAGTGGTGCTTTCAATCTTACAACTACTGATTCAGCTGTCACACAATCTTCTAGAGATCATTCCAGACCTGCACAGATAGATTGTCATTCCATAAGCGATATAGATGACACCCTGTCATTCTCAAAGAAAAAATCCGTCAAAATGTTGTCAGATGAAATTAGTGCTGAGGTAAACAATGCGAAACAGTACAAAGAGAAGATGTGTTACAAAAATGATCAAAATAATGAACATGAAAGACAACAACTTACCATTGGAAAGCACCAAGCATCGGTCCATAGTTCCAATGGATGTGTGAAGCAGTTGACATCATCAAACAAGCTGCCAATATCAAGTCCAGCAGATACACCTATATCCAGTAAGAATTTTAACAGAAGTAAATCCCATCATCTAACAATTACAACCATGGCTAATATTGAAATAATGCCTCAAAAAATAATTAATGATGAATTTGTTGGAGATAATAATGAGGTAGACAGTGCAGAAGCTAAAATAGAAGTTTGTGTGAATGACACTCTAGAAAAGGCAGCTGCAAGTGAAATGATGAACAAACTGTCTGAAGATATAGAAACAGCCAGAAATCGTACTGAAGGTGATGCGTATGGTGAAAACAAAGCAGAAACTTGTATGGATGTTTTTGTTAATGACTCTCTTAAAGAATCACCTGGAGCTGGAATAGTGAACACCTTGTCTGAATATGATCTTAAAACAGCTGGCAAATATCCTGAAAGTGTAGGTGATGAAATAACAGCGGAAGCTAAAATGGATGTTTGTCTTGATGACTCAGTTGAAAATTCTTTGGGTGAATCATCTAAACAAAAGTGTGTAACATTTTCAGAAGACCCTGTTGTTGAAATAAATACACCAACTATTGAAATTGAAAGAAAGAAAAGATTGAAATCAAATCATAATGAAATACCAATTTGCAGTATTGGTCAAACCAATGGGATGAATCTTTTTAAACAAACTGAAATGAGACATTCTGAAATAAGTAAGAATGTTAAGACAATCGGGGCAGCAACAAATGAGATTCTTGAAATGACAGAGTCAGATTTTGCAGAGACCATGATGATAGACACTCAGATAAATGCAGCTCTGGAAAACATTGTCCCGAAACCAAATTCTGAAATTGCAAACCAAGTGAATAATGAATGTAAATCTGCTGAAAGACCTGTTGAAATAAATACCAAGGTCATCACAAACACTTTCTCGGAAACTATGTTTGCTGATGAATTTGATGTTAGCATGTTTTCTAATGAGGGAAAAACGCCTTCTCCTGTCCCACTTAAGAAAGTAGATAGTGAAAATGTCAAATTGACTGCTCCAAAACCTACTTCAAAAGGTCCTGAAACTACCAGAATAAGTGCTGAAAACTTAGAAGAACATGGTAATGTACTGAACCATGAAATGAACATATCTGATTGCTCAAACAATGACCCAAATAATGCATTGGACATGAATATTTCCCAACATTCAAATCTGTTTAATGAATCGGATGACCTTATTGCTGCCAGTAACTATGAACGAGTTGTCCTCTCTGGAGAAATTGGGTCGCCAGATGGCTCATTGTATACATCATACACAGACTTGCATATACCTTACCTGAGTGGACAAGAAAAATGTTTTGAAAAAACTGACTCCGTAAAGCCAGTCCAAGCAGTTCCACGTAAAACTGTTTTAGGTTTGAAAAATAATGTGAAACCTAATGGCTGTGAAGTAGCTTCTACAGTTAAACATAGTGTGTTAGGATTGTTTACAAGTCAGGAAGAGGATGTTGTAGATGCAACTGAACATTTACATGAAGATCTGAAGATGGCTCTAGAAATGGGTGAATCTTTTTCAAGCACATTCAATGCAACTGTTGAAAGTTCAAAACCTTCAACAAAAGTTGCAGATGAGAATGTCGCCTCTGATGCTGTAGGCGATATGGAGGATCAGTTTGACGATTCACTCACAGTTTCAATGATGGATAAAGTTATAGAAGGTTCTAATCATGGTGATAACTGTCAAGGTATGACAGTAGAGGGTAAGTCAGCTGAGATGTGTAGTAAGACCAGTGCTCAAAATAGTTACAGTAAATCTGCAATGAAATCTGTTTCATCACATGGTGCACTTTTAAATGCTCATGACAATGATAAAAATCTTGAGTCTGATTTAGCAATGTTGAACAATGGTCTACTTCAAACAGGAGAGAATAAAGGTAAATTTGTTTTACCAACTAGAACTGCCTCAAAGAGGCGAGGTTCACCAGTTATGTCTGGACAAAGTAAAGTTGCCAAGATGGCAAATGGTCATAAAGCAATTTCTGTTGCTAGCACAAGTGATAAAAGTCAAACAGATGAGAATCATATCTTGAATTGCCAGGCTGGTCAGAACATGACTTGTAGTGCACAAGTGTCGGATATTAATAGTACATCACTTGTCATGCCAGAATTACTTTCTAACCAAAATGTTTATCTGAATGACAGTAAAATTGTACAAGATCCCATTGCCAGGAAGGCAAGTGCAGCACAAAAACTTATTGAAGACCGAATCGGCACGAAAGTCACGGTAGCAGAATCACCAACCACTCACGATACAAGCACAGATAGTGATTATATCCCTCCAACACCACCTGAGCAGTCTAGTCACATGACCCTAGACTCACCCCTTGGAACTAGTACCATTCATACTCCTTCTAGGTCCCAGTTTCACAGTCTCAGAACTGCTGGGCTCAGTCCAAGGCTGAGAGAACAGGGAACCAAGGGGTTGCTGGGTGCGTCTGCTGTTAAAAAGCTACCATTAACTGAACGGAAACAAGACAGTGGTCGGAGAGAGAGAAATGAGAACTCATCAAAATTCAAGTCAAGGCTTGATATGGCAGGAAGTTCTTGTCATGAGAAAAGAGAGCCTGAAAAAATAGCAGGAGCCAAGAATAATTTGCAAAAAAGTACAGCTGAAGCTGATATCTTTGTCGAAAATGGAAATCAAATTGAATATGTCAATGCAGAAGCAGCAGGTAGAAATAACCAAGTAAATAATCAATTCAAGACATGCAAAGATCAAAAAAATGAAAAGCAGGGCCATATTACTTATTTAGAAAATCAAAACAATAAAAGAGGAAATTCTATTTCTGCATCAGCTGTTGTTAAGGTTAATGATGATGGCAATGGGGATGATTTGGATACTGATAGTCATGAAAAAGCTGATAGTGGTACTGATGCTGATGGGGATGATAATGCTGATGCTGGTAGTGATGGTGATGACGATGCCAGACTGTGTCCTTCATTTATTGACCCCGATGAGAGTGGCTTGCCCCTGACCCAGGCATCCTTCACCATTATTGATGTGTGTGGGGACAAGAGGCTGTTCAAGACATTTATTCTAGAGTGGAGAACCAAGGCCATTTATGCCGTGTCTGTGGCCTGTGAGAGGAGACAGCAGGGGTCTACTGGGCCCACAATAGGGGCCAACTTCAGGAGAGGTAAACTATGATACACATGTGTTACTTTATAGGATGCATGTTGCATGCAGTAGAAATATTCATTCACAAAAGGTTGGTTTTTTTTTCAAGAATATATCCAGGTTACAAATTATTCCATTTTTCTGGCAAATGTTTAAGTGTTTCCTAAAATGCTGTTAGTATTTTCTTTATAATTTATAATATTCAGTTGTCTTGAAAGACAAATTTTCTAAGGAAAATGTCACTGTCTTTTGATAGTGGATGTGGCTGTATCCTGGGACAAAGTTTGCATTGTAAATCAAATAAGTCATCACTTTTTATAATTTACACTTTGTAGAAGTTCCAGTGACCTGGGAGGGATACTTCTAGGTCAAGGTGACCTTGTGATAGTTGATGTGGCTGTATCCTGGGACAGTAAGAATGTTAATATAAATAAAACAACCAATCATTTTTATTGTAGATTCCACCCCGTGTGGGAGCCATAATGACCTCGGAGGGATACCTCTAGGTCAAAGAGACCTTGTAATATTGGGTGTGGCTGTATCCTGGGACAACAGGAGTGTAATTTTAAATCAAACAAGTAATCAATTTTTTTTGTAGACTGCACCTCTTATGGAATCCCCATTGACTTGGGACGGATATCTCTAATTCACAGTGACCTTGTGATAGCAGATGTGGCTGTATCCTGGGACAGTAAGAATGTTAATGGAAATAAAACAACCAATCATTTTTATTGTAGATTCCACCTCTTGTGGGAGCCACAATGACCTGGGAGGGATACCTCTAGGTCAAACTGACCTCGTAATATTGGGTGTGGCTGTATCCTGGGACAGGAGTGTAATATTAATGGAAATAACAAATCATTTTTATTGTAGATTCCACCCCTTGTGGGAGCCACAATGACCTGGGAGGGATACCTCTAGGTCAAAGAGACCTCGTAATAGTGGGTGTGGCTGTATCCTGGGACAACAGGGATGCCTACTATGTCTCCCTCACACACAACCCAAGTTTAAATGGTAATCTCAGTTTTGTTTGTCTTTGATGAAAATGTTATGATTTTTATGGATATCTGATACTTAAAAAAACAATTAAAAATCATGCATACATATATTTCTTTCCTTGTCTCATACAAATGAGGGTTTCTGTCATTACTGCTAAATTGTTAAGATGCTAAATTCAATGTCAATAAAACAATAAAATTCTATAATAAATTTGTTCAGAAAAAAAACATGAGAAAGCATCCTAATTGTAAAAAAAAAGACATCAAAATAAATTTTTGAAAAGTAAGACTAATGGTTGAGTATTATACTTGAGGGATTTATTGGAGTAGCCTCTGTCAGTCTGTAGATGAGATTTGTCTGTGATGTTCTATGGCTACCAATGGTCAGATTTTTATGAAACTTTACAAGTAAATACTAAGCCTAGTTGTGCATCATGACAGGCTTGAGTTCACATGAGTTTTGGCCCTTTGATTAATTTATGGATATGGTTACTGTGGAAAAGGAGAATTGGGGAGTATTCATCAGCTTCAATGAAAAATCTTGTTTAATGTGTCTCACTGAGACTGTTGAAAGAACCAACAATAACGGGTTTGGAGGAGAGAGGAATCGGTCTTAAAAAACAAAAAACAACAACATCTGGATCACTGCTTGTTATCATGGATGTTTATTTCCCTTATCAGATGACCCAGATGACAGTTTAGCCCCGCCTCCCTGTGATACTGACATCAGTGTTGAGATAAGAGTGAAGGCTCTGAAGTCTGTTATGCAGCAGTCGACATGCGGCAACAAGACTGTTACCATGGTGATGTTTGATGTCAAGGCCCAGTACAGGTGAGCTAATGTGGCTTGTGAAACATTGGCTTGCATGAATAATATTTAATTGTTAATGTTGCTATTATCGTCCAGGTTTATAAGGTATATTAGGTTTTGAATGTAAGAAAATAAAAATAATGTAAAGAATCTAATCTGTATAACTTGTAATAAAGTATTAGTTTTAGATTTGTTAAGTTATTCTGTGAAAGTCTTCCACGTGGGTTCTTGTCCCAATCCGGGAGAAGGAATTAATGTGGGAAGGTCTTCCAGCTGACCTGTTGTCGACCGGTGGTTCTTCTCGGACATTTTGGGGGGTAAACTCCACCAAAATAGCTAAACATATATATAATATTCATAATTGGTCACTGCGATGTATTTCAAAACCAAAACGAGGTCTGACATTTATTGTTAGAAGGAGATTTATTCATTCATTATCACACCTTTATTCTAGAGCTCTTGTGGAGGGTCTTGGTTTTGCCCCAAAGGGTCAATGTTTTGACCCAAAAATAGCATGCTGGATACTAGACCCAGGAGGGAAGGAAAAGAACCTTCATCGAATGGTGACCAACCTACTGCCATCTGAGGTGCATATGTTACAAGGTACTTCATTGTGGCGGGATTTGTTATTCTCTTATTTTTAAGGTTTAAAATCTCGCCTGCAGATCAATTTGCTGAATCAGTAGAGTGTCGGCTGCAGGTATGGGAGGCCCCCAGTTCGATCCCTGGACACAACATACCAAAGTCATTAAAAATGGTAGTGGTATAGCTCCCTTGCTAACGCTCAAGCAAATATAAGGGTAGTTCCACGACTGGTTGGCCTGGTGTGATGATAATGTGACTGGGTGTGGTATCATGCCAGGTGTTCACGGCATGCTATACACAGTGAAAGCGGCACTACAATTGCTCTAGGTGGACACCGTCTTCAGATAACTGAAATACTGTTGGGGGGATGATAACCCCAACAAATGAACAAACAAACAATTTGCTGAGATTTAGAAAAGTCTTAATTCTTGCTTACCCAATGAGGCTTCCTCCACAACTGGTTAACTATTGTGTAAAGATAATAAAATAAGGTGTGTTATTATCAAAGTTTTTAAAGGAATGCTATCACAGTGAAGGAAAGTATATATCTGCTGCAAGTTTATATAATCACCATTAAACTTTATGACTCTGGGTGGTATCTTCTATTCTATAAGGACAAGTTCTGGCATCATCAACCAATATAGATGTATTGCCAACATTTTTATACCAAACAATTATTGAAACTGATATTAATATTGATACTTTTATGATGCTAAAGAAGGAAAAGACAAAGCGGAAATAAAGAAAGAAAATACATAACAAATGAGGGAGGTTTTTTCCTGTTGTTTTTAAAAATAAAACAAACTGCAAGAAAATAGCAGTACTCTATACTCAGAGCTGTGTATTGGTAAATCAGAACTGATAAGTTACTTTTGGTTATTATCAAAATACATGTAAAAAAAAAAAAAAACTGTATTGCCATAATTGTAGTGATATATAGCTTTTTATTGTGTAATTCACAATATATACTTTGTATTGTCAGTATATTGATATTAATTATCTTTTGAAATATAAACATCATTTTGCAATAACGAGGATCAGTGACCGCCCTAATGAAGATCTGCCATCACTCTTTTATGAAAGATCACTTATTTTAATCTTCTTCAAGTGACAGTTTGGGCATTATCTGCAAACTTTTTACAAAAGATCACTTATTTAAATATCATCTTCAAGTTTTGGCATTATCTGCATGACTCTTGGTATAATATTAAACATGTAAAAGACAGACCATCAAACAGTCTGTCACATTAATATTAAGAAATAACTAATTTAACCATTATTGCTAAGTGACATTTTTATTTCTATGATAGCTTAGTTTCAATCTTACATATCTTGTTTATATGTATCAACAAGTCAGTTTCGTATGTTAAGGTATAGGTGGAGGTATTGGATATAGCAGTCTTGGCATGAGCCCACAGAACCCCGGTTCAGGACGGTACCGGGCGACTACAGAGTGTGTATTAGTGCGCCACCTGGGAGAGTACTTTACTGCATGTCTGGAGAAAGAAAAACTCTTTGATCATTTTAAAGATGTGGAAATGCCAGCTGCTGTGTCTCTTTGTAGGATGGAGTTGAATGGCTTTGGTAAGAGATAATTACAATATAAGAATAGTTTGACAATTAATGAAATTTTTTTAAATGCTTGTATAGACAGATATTGTTATAGTTCTTCCGTGTAATGTAAAGTCAATGTTGAAGTAAGTTGCAGGGTTATCGTCAGTGCTTGAATGTAGATTATTTTAAATACATCCTTTTGTATATTAATTAAGTAGCAGTGAAGAAATTGTGTACAGCTACCATTTCATGACTTTTAAATTTCAATAATAATTTCTTACCGCATTTATTTTCATAAATTGCTTATCTTAAAAAATATTAATATAAATAATATTTTTGCATTTTAGCCCTACAGAATGATACTTAATTTTCATGTAGATTGTCACAGGCATAACCTGTGTTGTTATTCAGGTTGGTGTATATTTTAATTTTTATATGTTTTTAGTGTTGAAAGTCCTATAAGTTTTATTTTTTTGCCAGACATAGTAGCACAATCGGTAGAGCATTGGCTCTAGGTATGGGAGGCCCTGGATTCGATCCTGGGCTGTGACATACTAAAGTCGTTAAAAATGGTAGTGGTATAGCTCCCTTGCTAACAATCAAATATAAGCGTTGTTCCATGACTGGTTGGCCTAGTGTCAGGATAATGTGACTGGGTGTGGTATCATGCCAGGTTTTCACGGCATGCTATACTCAGTGAAGGCAGTACTTTATCTGCTTCAAGTGGACACTGTTCCCAGATGACTGAAATACTGTTGGTGGGGCGATAAACCCAATAAACAACAATTTGACTTTTATTTGAATGACTAAGTGTTGACAACTGCTGTAAGTTTATATGTAAAAAAAAATTTCATATACACAAGTTATCCTCTAACTGCTTGGGCTCATGTCCTGTTCAGGGTGAAGTCCTTAATGTTGGAATGTCTTCCAGCTGACACGTCATGTACTGGTGGTTGTACATTGACATGTCTGTTGTCTATCTCCACCAGAACAGCTGGACATTGCTGTAATGATCCTAATTGGTCACTGCATTGTATTTCAACAATAAAACAAAACACAACCAAGAATGTTTCCATTGTAGGTTTTAGTGTGGAGGAGAGTGAGACCCAGAAAAGTATGATGATAGCTAAGTTATCTGCCCTTGAGGAGCAGGCGTACATATCTGCTGGTCATCCATTCTCCCTCTCTTCCCCAGAGGATGTCTCCCAGGTTAGTAAGAGACCCAGCTACCATGACTTATAAACTATGACAGGCCATAGCCTGTGTTTAAAGGCAGCTTTGTTACTGTATGGTGTACATACATGACTTAAGGAACCAAATGATCGTTATTTATATTTATTGACTCAACTAGTGTAGTGTTTATTATAAATAAACACGGCTGCTCCACTCAACAGTTATGGAAAAGGAAGTTCTTTCTTCAGTTGTGCGAAAACTGCCTGCGCATGCGCTGTGGATTAATGGGGGCTAACGTAAAGCTCTGAGTAGTCAAAATTACCGCAGATATTAGTAACACAGCAAAAGTTGTTGCCAATTACAAACGGACCATTTCTCCATAAATAAAATCGAATAATCTGTTAATTAAAAAGATAAATCTTTATTCTTTTTCATACACAGTTTGTAGATATTCTTGGTGGTTGAGGTTAAAGTGTCTAAAAATGTTAAAACCAGTGCAGCACCTAAGTGTCTTCCAACCAAAAGACTTCACAATCTTTTAGATACAGCATGTTTGCATAGAATTTGAGAATATTATTACTTGTAGTTCAAAAAAGGTTGTTGTTTTTTAAACAAAAGCTTTACCTTCTCTGATGAAGTCACTTTAAGAATAAATTACTGGTATGTGTTGTTTGAGGTCATCTTAATCTCTATGAATTTTGAAATCTCATGTGGCCACTATATCAATATAAAACCACAATGAGACATACAACATTCAACTATGATTATAGGTAAAAGAAAGCCCCCAGAAAGCTGTTTGGGTAGTACCACTGATTCACCACAGTTCAGAAAGAAAATCTCATACAAGCCCTTGTCCAGTCTGACTTAGTTGTAGGACTTTATTGTAACATAGCTTGATCCCAGACTGATCCTACAGGTGATGAGGCTATCTAGTTAGTTGTAAGACTTTATTGTAACATAGCTTGATCCCAGACTGATCCTATAGGTGATGAGGCTAACGAGTTAGTTGTAAAACTTTATTGTAACATAGGTTGATCCCAGACTGATCCAACAGGTGATGTGTCTGACGAGTTAGTTGTAAGACTTCATTGTAGCATAGCCTGGTCCCAGACTGATCCTACAGGTGATGAGGCTGATGAGTTAGTTGTAAGAGTTCACTGTAACATAGCCTGATCCCAGACTGATCCTAAAGGTGATGAGGCTGACAAATTAGTTGTAAGACTTTATTGTAACATAGCCTGATCCCTGACTGATCCTACAGGTGATGAGGCTGACGAGTTATTTGTAAGACTGTATTGTAATATAGCCTGATCATTTGACTTTATCTTGATTGTACATACCTTGTTGTCTAGTGTTTGTGACATGCAATACACAGTGAAGCCAGCACTACACCGGCTTTAGATGGACACTGTCACTAATGATAACTGAAAGGTTTTTGAATGAATGATAAACCCAACAAACAAACATATTTAGCAACCAGAATGTATTTGCTTTATTTTATAAGTTATAAAAGGTTTCCTTCAGGTGCTCTACACTGAGTTACTGCTGCCCCCTAATGGTGAGGTGAGTTCTGGGCCCAGCAGTAGATCATTGGTGCCAGGAACCAGAGCAGGGCCAAGAAGAGGCCGCCCAAGGGGAACTTTAAGTACCTCAAAAGATGTCCTGGAGAAACTGAGCAAGCTGCACCCCTTGCCAGGTCTCATCTTGGAGTGGAGGAGGATCACTAATGCTCTCACAAAAGTGGTCTTCCCATTGCAGAAAGAAAAGGTTCATATTCATGATTTTATTTGATTTTTCTGGGGTGGGGTGGGGTGGGGAGAATGTATTTATTTATTTATTATCTGTAGTTGTCTTCAGATAAGTTTCAACACCTTTTGTTAAGCTATCATAATGTGTTGTTTTCCATTCCATACTCTGATAATATATAAAACAAGGACCCATCAGTAAATCATCTATATGGAAAACTGTAATACAAAATAATAATAAATGTTTTCTTTTAGGTTTTATATGAGTACCTATCAAATGGAGTGCTTTCTTACAAAACAGTTCTTGGAATTATTCTATTTCTAGATACGATGTGAGTACCTCTCAATGTATCGTATCTACACTGAGTGTCAACTGCATTCAGCCACTGGGAGAGTCAGCCTCTCAGAGCCTAACCTTCAGAATGTGCCCAAAGACTTTGACATAATCATGCCTGATGCCATAGGCGAGAGCCCTCCCCAGGTCACAGTGACGCCTGGTGGCAGCAGGCGCACACGAGCAGGCAGACTGCAGCAGATGATTGGTCAAAGACAGGTTGCCAGGATAACCAAAGATAACACTGGCACAAAATTTGCAGTCAGCATGAGGAATGCTTTTGTTCCATTTAAAGGTGATTTTGTAATGTTTGCTTTTTTGTCAGAAAACTTGTCAGTACTGTGTGTTTTGGAAACTCTTAGACAGTTAGTTCTTATATCTCTCAACTTGGAGTAGACTGGGCATGTGCAGGAGCCACATTTGTGTGTGTCCATCCCTTCATCTGCTCCAAAATGTGGTTAAGTACTTTAAAACAGCTGCTTAATGGTGGATATTAATTAATTGTAGAATGTTTCTCAAATATACGGATATTTTTATGGAACCTTTTTGAAAAATTAAAGTAAAATTGGTTGTATTTTTAGTGCATTATTATGAACTATTGGTATATGTTCTTCTTTGTGATGCGTATTTTGATTGCCATTGTTTTTATCCATAACTATGTTATGTACAATGAGTCTGACAATAAAATTTGGACTTTGTCTTCTCTTTTTTCAAGAAACTGCATGGAAAAAATTGAGTTTATAGGATTTTTTTGTTCTGTTTAAAACATACAATTAAGAAAATGTAAGAAAAAGTTTTTAATAGCTCAGATATTGATGAAATTTTTAAAAGGCTGTGATGTACATTTAGACACAATTATACAGTTTTGTACAGATAACTGTAAATCATGACATTTTAATTAACACAGGTGGAGTGATGCTAGCAGCTGACTATTCCCAGCTAGAGCTGAGGATCATTGCCTGTCTGTCTGGAGATGAGAGACTGATTCAGGCCCTGAATCGAGATGGAGATGTGTTTAAACTGATCACAGCACAGTGGAAGAATATCAGTCAGGAGGAGGTTACTCCGGAACAAAGGGCTCAGGCAAAACAGGTGAACAAATTAAAAGAAAAATTAGATGTGACTGTAATGAGGGCTAATATGATAGTCCCTAGATACACTCTTGTTGACAGGGCTTGTTGAAAAGGCTGATAAAATTGGCCCTAGGTTCTGATTAACTACTTCACAAAGCATGTTTTGTTTTTTACTTTCATGGACCTTTCTTTAAGTTTAATTTGCTGTTAACCTTCATATGATTAAACAATTTTACTACATAGTAATAGTTGAAAATGAAATGGGACCATGGTAATAATAGACAAAATGTTCATTGGTCAATTTAGATAAAATGCTCATTTTTCAGTCTACTCGGAATAGAGAGAAAAGGCTGATTATGCCATATCAATTTATATTTTTTATCTTTTCAATCAGACCCACAAAATACAGTTGGAAGCTAACCTGTATTGTGGACTTCCTAAAGCCTCTGTTGCCACACAGGAATAGCATTGTTCAGCTTATTGAGTGAGGTTAAGGTTGAATCCCATGCATGCGATAGACTAATAAGAATTGTAATAACCTCGCAGATAACTTTTCATTGCTATCATGGTCAAGAAAGTGCTTTTTGATACAAAAGTTGAAAAATGCAAACAAGACAAACTTTTTCAAAATAGACTTAAACTTTTTACCATACTCAACAATTTACCGGACCTGGTAGCGCAATCGGTAGAGCATCGGCTCCAGGTACGGGAGGCCCCGGGTTCGATTCCGGGCCACGACATACCAAAGTCGTTAAAAATGGTAGTGGTATAGCTCCCTTGCTAACGCTCAAGCAAATATAAGAGCAGTTCCACGCCTGGTTGGCCCGGTGTCAGGATAATGTGACTGGGTGTGGTATCATGCCAGGTGTTCACGGCATGCTATACACAGTGAAGGCAGCACTATATCTGCTTCAAGTGAACAAACTTAACAATTTCTATTTTATTTCTCTCACAGGTGTGTTATGGTATGATTTATGGTATAGGTCCCCGGGCCCTAGGAGAACAGTTGGGGGTGGATGAGAATGATGCTGCCGTCTTCATTGAGACTTTTAAGGCCAAATATCCTGGTATGCTTTTTATTGGTTATGATATCATTTATTGTTATACGTAGTTCTCAATTAGGATTGATGTTGTAATCAAATATTCCAACATGCAGTTAAGTAACTTATCAATTATCTTAATGCACATTTTCTTAAATGAGGTAGTAGCCAAAAGGCGACTTCATTTGTGAGATGTTAGAGACGTAATTCCCTATGGGAGCATTATGAGGAAGCAACGTTATATCCTATGTATATATGAGTGTGTATGTGTGTGTGTGTCCGTGCGAGCGTGTGTGTGTGTATATATATATATATATATAATATATATGTAATATGATATTATTCATTTGATCAATTTTGATTTGAAATTTGTTTTATTTTGAATGTTAACTACGAATAAATTTTTATGTTGAAATTAAAAACCCACTTAACAACACTTAACAATAAAATGTGCATTGGCTATTTGTGCAGACGAGTATTCACACCTATTTTGATGTTAATAGATCGTCCATCATCCGTAAGAAATTACAAAGGTGCATAGAACTGTTTGTAAGCGGTCACTTAAATACCCTGGTGTGAAAATGAACATTTAAAGCCTTTAGTTGTTATTTTAATTGCCATTTGTGTGTTTGTCCCATGTGTCGAGAACTTAATTATAGACCGAGAACTTAATTGTTTTATGACATGCTGCCGCGTGAAACAGGATGTTCTGTCATGTGTAAAGCTGGTATAGCCGCGAGAATATCCTGTCTGGCATGTAATCGATATACTGGGGTAGAGTGTCATAACGTAACACAATACACACGGTCTTACTAGGCAAACAGTCGCGATGTATTATTCAAGACACTTAGAGAATAATAAGCACTCGGCGCAAACACCGATTTTTGGAACAATTGGAACATGTTCCCTCAATTCAAATCAAGGAATGCGGCGACGTGGGAATTGCGTAATGGCGGCCAGATGGATAAGTAAATTGGGGATGCATCTTGTCTTTGAGAATTTGCTTTCTTTCCTTGATTCTAGACCGCGAAGAGGGGGTGCGTCTTATCTTTGTGTGCATCTTATCAATCAAATTTTATGGTAACATGAAAAATTTGACGTGGCCGCTGTGGTGTAGTGGTAGGGCGCTTGACCGGTTATCAAGAGGCTGTCAATTTTTCATGTTAATTTTCGGTGTTATTACAGTTTGTCATAATCAAATTATTGTTGAAAATTATGACATGATTTAAGGCCAAATAATGTGAATAATCGGCAGTTAAGTAATTATATACATAGCCATACACATTTCCTTATTTATGGTTGATGTATTCTAAAATCTTAAATCTCATTGTCTCAGCCTTCATTGATATTATTGTCAGCATATATACGTGTACCATTAGCTAGTTATATTTCAAGACATAAATTGAAAGCAAAAAACAAATCTAGAATTAGTTGCCATTCATTTTCTACTGTCAATCGCCAGGTTTCGTTCCCATAAACCAAACATATTATAATTAAACATCACATTTATATCTATCTTTTAAAAATATACTTACTGATATATATCATGTTTAATAGTTCCAGGAGGGTTTTCTAAGAAATATGGCCCTAGTCCCAATTTGTGTGTGTGTGTGTGCAAATACTAGAATTAATCAGTTTCCATTGCATGTACAATTCAGCTATTGATAATTAAATCAAGCATAGTAGAGCATGATGTCCTGTGACAGCTCTTGTTTACACTCCTGAGCTGCCATTTCTTTGAGTAGGTTCACCTGTCAACAAAGCTTTGTTTTGATTAGTTTTTGGGACACCTCACAACCAGTGAATATTGTTTAAGCAGTTAAACTTTGATATGCAAGTATTTTACTACCTCATGTTTTTCCTAGATAAATTATTTAAAATAATTAAAATCTTTTAGCTTATTTTGAAAAAATCTTGGCTTGGGGGAAAAGAGTTATGTTAGATCTAAGTTACTTAAATAAAAAAAAAGTTTTTTGCCTGTTTACTGTTTCATTGCCCTATTACAGTTAAGAATGTTTGTGTCTTCAGGAATGAGGAAATACCTGCGACAGACAGTGGAGCGATGTCGAGAGGTGGGTTATGTAACAACCATGGCTGGACGTAAAAGGTACCTCTCCTCCATCACCGGCACTAATGTGCATGCGCGGGCCCAGGCTGAGCGGCAGGCAGTCAATACAACAGTTCAGGGGTCAGCAGCAGACTTAGTGAAGAAAGCTATGGTGAAAATAGATAAGAGACTGACAGAGATGTTTCCCCAGACACTCTACACGCACAGACACAACATACCAGGTACAGGCTAGCAGTTTTAAAAGAGGATGATATTGTTGATAAGGATCAGAAAAAAAATTAAAAGCCCATTATTAATTTCTACTCTCACAAAAATTTGCATTATACAATAAGTAGGTCTGTGGCAATACTTAGTGAGGCCATTTGACAATGCTTTAGTGATCAAAGTCAAAAACATTGGGAAAGTTATATTATGACAAACAAATGTCTTGATGTGTATTTAAAAGATTATACCAACAGTTATTTTAGATAAGGACAAGTAAGTTATCAAGTAAGTTATCAAGTAGCAAATGTTTCTGACATCCTTGACATAATTTGTCGCTATTATACCCCTTCTCATACCTAAATTCCTGTAACATGAATTTGAATTCACAGCTTTATTTATACAAAAACGGCTGATTTATTGGTTATTTAATTGATAGAATCCAACATTCTTGTCCAGTGACAAAGTTTGAATCAATACAAACTTGACAGTGCCGTGTTTCGTATCGTTTCATCCAACTGGTTTAATAGTTTCATTATTAAATCAACTCTCATATCAGGTCTCATATCAGGTCTCATATCAACTCTCATATTAGGTCTCATATCAGGTCTCATATCAGGTCTCGTATCAGGTCTCATATCAACTCTCATATCAACTCTCATATTAGGTCTCATATCAACTCTCATATCAGGTCTCGTATCAGGTCTCATATCAGGTCTCATATCAGGTCTCATATCAACTCTCATATTAGGTCTCATATCAGGTCTCGTATCAGGTCTCGTATCAGGTCTCATATCAACTCTCATATCAGGTCTCATATTGGGTCTCATATCAACTCTCATATTAGGTCTCATATCAGGTCTCTTATTAGGTCTCATATCAGGTCTCATATCAACTCTCATATCAGGTCTCATATCAGGTCTCTTATTAGGTCTCATATCAGGTCTCATATCAACTCTCATATCAGGTCTCATATTAGGTCTCATATCAGGTCTCATATTAGGTCTCATATCAGGTCTCATATCAACTCTCATATTAGGTCTCAATCAGGTCTCATATCAACTCTCATATCAGGTCTCATATCAACACTCATATCAGGTCTCATATCAGATCCTCTCCTTATATGCCACTTGCTATTATTTGTGGTGTCTGTAGTCTGGTGGTTTAGATGTTGTGCTTCGGATCAGAGGGTCTCGGGTTTGAACCTTTAAACTGATCACATGATGTTAGTCTTTAAGCAAGACTATTTACTGCACATTACTTCAGGTAGACAATACCTGAGTGCTGCTTCAACCCAGGAAGTGGGCAGTCGAGAGGGATTAATATAAGTTGAAAGAACTTGTTTCCTAATCAACTATAAATAAATGGGTTTAATCTAAATTAAACTATTATAACCCATGCACATCTTTATCTGTATTTCTACAGTTAGATACAACAACCCATATCAGTCTATGCAGTCTGTAGCAGTCTATGCAGCATTTGCTGGATTACAAACAAACTACCCTATCATTTAAAGAAATTAAGAAAGTTTTTGAGCATAATCAATTGGTTCTATAAAAGAGGGTTATTGTAACCTACTATGAAGTAGACAAATACCTACTAATAGGTGTAATTGTTGAACCATGAATACCCTAAGGTATATAGCATGGTTGTGTTCTAACATTGTTAGCTGGCAAGCCGTAAAGAGAAACCTGATGCAGGGAGAAGCAAGAATGTGTTTTTTTAATTAACAAAAAAGTTTTATTTAAATTAACAAAAAAGTTTTATTTTAATTAGCAAAAAAGTTTTATTTTAATTTAAAAAAAACTCCATACCCTCACATTATTATTATTATTATTATAAACAAATGTGTACTTTGACTGTGAAAGTGAGGGATTAAAAGCTTGCCTCATTCAAACATCATGGCCATTTGACATACATTAAGTGATACAAATATCCCTATACATGTTCTTAAAATGTATTATTGGTTCATAAAATAGTTACTGACTTCACAAAACCTTATTTTCTTACAGTTTTGAAATGATGTGGCATATAATAAACACAATCAGCTGGCTGGCTGTGTTGACTATTGTCACAGCTGTCATCGTAATTAGAGGAAATGCCCGATCTTACTTGGGCAAGCGTTTATTGTGATTTTATCAGTTATTTTGACCAGTTAGCTGGCATTGTGTAGCTGCATTTATCAGTTTAATTATGGTTTATTATTAGTTTCACAAAACAGTTTGGCTAGACAGCAGCTCTCTTTTTGTAAACACTGACATGGTCCTCTTAAGAAATTTCATACAGTAACAAAATTAGTCAATGTCCATTAATTTAACCCCTACAGACAGCCATCCGGCCAGACAACAGGTGCCACCAGCCGGAGCATACTTTGTCCTCCAGCTTCATGATGAACTCATCTACGAAGTGTCACAGTCCCATCTCCACCAGGTGGCCCTGCTTGTCAAACAGGAAATGGAGAATGCCATGACACTTCCTGTAAAGATGCCGGTCAAGGTCAAATGTGGACCCAGCTGGGGTCGTCTGGATGAGATGGACTTGTAAGGTCAGGGGTCAAATAAACTTTTGTAGAGGTCAACTGAAGGTCATATGGAGGTTAAGCTCTGGCCAAAGGTCAGATAAAGTTGTAAAGATGAATTGAGGATCCGATAGTGTTGAAGAAGTTAACTAAAGGTAAAAATAGTTCTGGGGTTTCCTACAAGGTCAAATGGAGTTCTAAGTTTAACCCTAGGACAAATGGTAACAAAAATTGTGATCTAGCATAGATGTTAAATCAAGGTTTGAAAATAAGCTCTTGTGATAAAGTTAATTCAAAGGTTTTTAAAAGGTTTTGGGTTTCGTTATATTGCTTATTGTTTACTAATTATACTATTTTTTTCTTTTCATTTTATTATACACTGGATGCATACTATTAGGTTACTGAATATATTTTACAAGCAGCTACCTTTATTGTCAGTGAAAGATCAAATTTACATTCTGTGATAAGTTCCATCATTGTACAAGTATTTATTTTTTTGCCAAATTCAAATAATGAAGTGTTATTGCTAATTTGTAAATTGGTGATATACATGTGTCTTTTAAATGTATATTGGTCTTCTTGATTTAAACATTGTAAGTTTCAAATACAAGCTTCTTAAATAAGATGTAAGTGACTTTGCTTCCAAGCAAGAAAATTATTTATCAATTATTTCATTTTGCTTCATATCCAATGAAATTATTAATGTTAATTATGATTTATTTATTTTACAAGCATCTCGTTATTAAAAACCTTTGTTACACAGTTGTGGTGTGTCTTCGTTGTAAAATATCAATACAGTATATGTACAATGCTCATATTAACATCTCTGATCTACATGTAATTGAACTGTTTAAATTTTTGCTTGTGATATTTATTTTTATTTTTAATGAATAATGATGCTACTTTTGTATAAGACTGAATATTATGCCATGAAGAAAAAATATTTTTTTAACATTTACATCGATAAGTTAACGCCTGTGATTAAACTTAAGCATTTTACCAAAAATTTTTAACACATGCTATTAAACCATTTATAATACCTTTCTCTACGTAAATATTGCTTTATATTTGGTCTGAAGGTATATTTTTCTGTTCTGCTATTTTATAATAACTTGATATACATTAATTAAGCACTTATTTTTACATTTTTGTTATCAGCATGCTGTTGGATTGTTATCTTGTGTAGTCACTTCATAAAAAAACTCAAAGCATGATTTCAAAAATATGCACAACTAAGTTTTCTTTTCTTTTTTGATTAAAAGACAAATGAGAAAATGTTTCTTTCATATTGCCTCACTTCTATTTTTTTTGAAAGGTCATTGTTTTAAATTGAGTATTTATTTTGCTATTTTTACACCTTTGTACATATATTACAAAATTTAAATTATGCATGGCATGAATTTTATTTCAACATGAAATAAAAAAAACTGTGTAATGGATTATTATTGAATCAAATTTGATGTATATTGTGTACATTTTTTTCTGTGTAAATTCCTGGTTTATGTTAAATTAAAATATGAATATGAGTAAAACCTGACAAACATTTTTAATGTCACCAAGTTTTGTTTTGCATGGAACCAATATGGAAGTATTGATATGCTTTTATATGTCTGGATTGTTTTGAAGAAACAACAAACACAATATGGAATAGCTATAACTTTTTTAATCATCAACACTGAACAACAAGGAATTGTAAATAAAATATCCAAGTATTGAAACAATGATGATATATCACAGAAAGAAAAAAGAAAAAAAGAAGATGTTTAAAATGAATTAACTGAACTGCATGCAGATTTACATGTTTGTGCTTTCTTTAATACCCTACCTACATTGCTGTACAAAGGGAACATGTAAAATTCTCTTTCAAATGAAGATACTAAAATAGCAAGATTAACATACCAATGTGCTTTCTTTGACAATTATGTATTTCAGTACCATGGTAAGATGAAATGAAAGGTATTCTGAATGAAACCAGAAACAAAAGAAAGCCAGTGCACATGCATGGACTTTCCTTGTAACCCTATACCATGGTATGATGACAACAAAAATTGTACACACATTCTTCACTATAATCATTATAAATTACAAGATCCTTAAAAAAAATATGCATATGTGCATCCTTTTGCTGTGAATATTGAAAACAGACTTATGGATTGCATCCCATTCAGCCAATTATCTACAGATGGGCTGTACGTTGTATTAGATGAAAATTTTAAGCTCCTTGAATCTTTGAACAAATGTTCTTGATGCCTAGAGGCAAATGATCTGCATTTAAATATTGCATTGTAACAGAGAAGTGCAGAGAAGTGATTATGACTAATGATATCAGACAGTTTAAAAGTGAAAATGGTAGATTGAAGCAATAATAAACTGTGGAGTTGGGACGAGCGTTGATAATTGGTCATTTTTAGGGCTAGGGTCAATTATCGGCCCTCTACCCAGCTCACCCAGACCTAGCTTAGCACACCATAAAGCAAAAATACTGGCCAGTTTTTACAGTTGTTTGGTTACTGTTTATATTAACAATATGCAATATTGTATCGGCAATATTAAATCGAATAACATGTTAACACTTGATGCATCTGATTAAAGACAACACAGTGTGCTATCTGTTAATATGTTAAAAAAAAACAAGTTTCCAAAGTGAATATTTAATCTAGTATTTAATTATTTATATTGTTTATAAATCTTTCGCTTTTAAGGCTTTAATCTTACTCTAAAAAAGTTTAAGTTTCTGTTACATGGAATAATGCCAAATGAACACATTGTCTGTATTTCCGAGGTTCTATAACCTACCCTACTGTAGCAGAGGTTGTATAACACACCCTATTGTAACAGAGGTTGTATAACATACCCTATTGTAACAGAGGTTGTATAACATACCCTATTGTAACAGAGGTTGTATAACACACCCTATTGTAACAGAGGTTGTATAACACACCCTACTGTAACAGAGGTTGTATAATACACCCTACTGTAACAGAGGTTGTATAACACACCCTATTGTAACAGGGGTTATATAACACACCCTATTGTAACAGGGGTTGTATAACACACCCTATTGTAACAGGGGTTGTATAACACACCCTATTGTAACAGAGGTTGTATAACATACCCTATTGTAACAGAGGTTGTATAACATACCCTATTGTAACAGGTTGTATAACACCCTATTGTAACAGAGGTTGTATAACACACCCTATTGTAACAGTGGTTGTATAACATACCCTATTGTAACAGGGGTTGTATAACACACCCTATTGTAGCAGAGGTTGTATAACACACCCTATTGTAACAGAGGTTGTATAACATACCCTATTGTAACAGAGGTTGTATAACACACCCTACTGTAGCAGAGGTTGTATAACATACCCTATTGTAACAGGGGTTGTATAACACACCCTACTGTAGCAGAGGTTGTATAACACACCCTATTGTAACAGGGGTTGTATAACACACCCTATTGTAGCAGAGGTTGTATAACACACCCTATTGTAACAGAGGTTGTATAACATACCCTATTGTAACAGAGGTTGTATAACACACCCTATTGTAACAGAGGTTGTATAACACACCCTACTGTAACAGAGGTTGTATAATACACCCTATTGTAACAGAGGTTGTATAACACACCCTATTGTAACAGGGGTTGTATAACACACCCTATTGTAACAGGGGTTGTATAACACACCCTATTGTAACAGGGGTTGTATAACACACCCTATTGTAACAGAGGTTGTATAACACACCCTATTGTAACAGAGGTTGTATAACATACCCTATTGTAACAGAGGTTGTATAACACCCTATTGTAACAGAGGTTGTATAACACACCCTATTGTAACAGTGGTTGTATAACATACCCTATTGTAACAGGGGTTGTATAACATACACTATTGTAACAGAGGTTGTATAACACCCTATTGTAACAGAGGTTGTATAACATACCCTATTGTAACAGAGGTTGTATACCACCCTATTGTAACAGGTTGTATAACATACCCTATTGTAACAGGTTGTATAACACACCCTATTGTAACAGAGGTTGTATAACATACCCTACTGTAACAGAGGTTGTATAATACACCCTATTGTAACAGAGGATGTATAACACACCCTATTGTAACAGAGGTTGTATAACACCCCCTATTGTAACAGGGGTTGTATAACACACCCTATTGTAACAGAGGTTGTATAACACACCCTACTGTAACAGAGGTTGTATAACATACCCTATTGTAACAGAGGTTGTATAACACCCCCTATTGTAACAGAGGTTGTATAACACACCCTATTGTAACAGAGGTTGTATAACACCCCCTATTGTAACAGAGGTTGTATAACACACCCTACTGTAACAGAGGCTGTATAACACACCCTATTGTAACAGAGGTTGTATAACATACCCTATTGTAACAGAGGTTGTATAACACCCCCTATTGTAACAGAGGTTGTATAACACACCCTACTGTAACAGAGGCTGTATAACACACCCTATTGTAACAGAGGTTGTATAACATACCCTATTGTAACAGGGGTTGTATAACATACCCTATTGTAACAGAGGTTGTATAACACCCTATTGTAACAGAGGTTGTATAACACACCCTATTGTAACAGTGGTTGTATAACATACCCTATTGTAACAGGGGTTGTATAACATACCCTATTTTAACAGAGGTTGTATAACATACCCTATTGTAACAGAGGTTGTATAACACACCCTATTGTAACAGAGGTTGTATAACACACCCTATTGTAACAGAGGTTGTATAACATACCCTATTGTAACAGAGGTTGTATAACACACCCTATTGTAACAGAGGTTGTATAACATACCCTATTGTAACAGAGGTTGTATAACACACCCTTTTGTAACAGAGGTTGTATAACATACCCTATTGTAACAGAGGTTGTATAACATACCCTATTGTAACAGAGGTTGTATAACATACCCTATTGTAACAGGGGTTGTATAACATACCCTATTGTAACAGAGGTTGTATAACATACCCTATTGTAACAGAGGTTGTATAACACACCCTATTGTAACAGAGGTTGTATAACACACCCTTTTGTAACAGAGGTTGTATAACACACCCTACTGTAACAGAGGTTGTATAACACCCTATTGTAACAGAGGTTGTATAACATACCCTATTGTAACAGAGGCTGTATAACACACCCTGTTGTAACAGAGGTTGTATAACAAACCCTATTGTAACAGAGGTTGTATAACACACCCTACTGTAACAGAGGTTGTATAACACACCCTATAGTAACTGAGGTTACATAACATACTCTTCTGTAACAGAGGTTACATAACATACCCTACTGTAACAGGTTATATAACATACCCTACTGTAACAGGTTATATAACATACCCTACTGTAACAGGTTATATAACATACCCTACTGTAACAGTATATATAACATTCCCTACTGTAACAGGTTATAAAACATACCCTACTGTAGCATGTATTTATCAAAGTTTGAGGATAATGCGAGTAGTTGAGGATATTGTGAGTAGACAATAACTGTCTGATTTTTGCATAAATTAATAAAGATCTAGTTAGTATAGATTACATCAGAAAAACAAATAAACTGGTCCCATTTGATACAAATTATGTGCTTAACTATAAGTAGGTATTACAAATATAACTATGCATGCCTCCAAAAATATTGCTACAACAGGTTGAATTCTGAATGGAATGTTATACGGCATCATTTATAGATCGGAAGTGTATTAAAATTTACAGGTAGGTTCATACCTTAAGTCTGACAGTTCCATGTATTAACTCAGTTAATTCCATAATTAACTAATGTCAGTTTGTTCCAAACATTAACTACAGCCTTTCCATACATAAACTGGTAATTTCAAACAGCAACATGGGTAGTTCCAAACAATAACTCAGGTAATTCCATAATTAACTAATGTCAGTTTGTTCCAAACATTAACTACAGCCTTTCCATACATAAACTGGTAGTTCCAAACCTTATCTCCAGTCTCATATTTCTGGATATTAAGTCGAATATTTCCATACAAAACCCCATAAATATATGCAAGTGAAAAGTACAAGTATAATCATAGCAGTCAGTTTTAATTATACATCAACAAAATATAAGACAACAAAGACAACATCAAAATACATAGAAAATTGCATGTTAAAATGTTGCATTTTCCATGTACAGTTTACATCTTGCAAGACAGATCAAATCAACAAATACATTTAATGCAAAGCAGCAACATTAAAAGAACAAGAATAGCTCTACATGGTTCCATAAAGCTCCATATGATGTACATAGTTCCATATGATTTAAAATTGATCCAAATGATTCCATATTGTTCCAAATGATTCAATACTGTTTGACATAATTCCACTTAGTTCCAAATGAGTCCATATAGTTCAACATTATTCCATAGTTGCAAATGATTCCTTATAGTTCAAACTGATTCAACATAAGTGTAGTTCTATATGATTCCATAAAGATCCAAACAATTTCTCTATCTATACAAAAAGTGTTCAGTTCTATATGGTTCTATGTAGAACAAAACAATTTTATATTGTTCTATACAAATCTGTATAGTTCCAAAAGATTCCAAGTAGATCCAAACAATTTCATATTTTATACAAATTCAGTCAGTTCGATATTATTCCATATAAATCCAAATGATATGTTGTTCTATACAAATCTGTTTAGTTCCATTTAATTCCATACAGATCCAAACAATTTCATATAGTGCTATACACATTCATTTAGTTCTATATGATTCCATATAATTCCATATATTCTATTTAGTTCTATGATTCCACATAGTGCCACATGCTGGGATGGTTCCAAATTGTTCCCATTGATTAAATATAGTTCCATACAATGCCACATGATTCACTATACATTTTTGTAGTTCCATATTTTTTTGTAGTTCCACATGAAATCATATAATTCTATATGATTTCACCTAGTTCCATATGATTTCATATGTGTTTAAAAAGTTTCAAATGGCACCATTATATTGCACAAGTGATAAAAGATAAACACATTTAAACATCTTTTAAAACAGAAATATATCATGTAATGGAAAAAATCAGAAAAACAAAAAATGATCCAATTAGTAATTCCTAGATGTACAGTTTTTAGATACATCAAACTAATACCAATAAGGGTCATATTGGTGATGTCCATACATGTAAAATTTCCTGCTTCTGGAGGGAGACTCCCTCTTTTAAGGTTCAAAATTATTTTACAATGAGGGTGTTTTTAATATATATAGAAATCTCCCTAATTGGAAACATAACTTCCTTCTTGGTTTATATGAAAATAACAAATCTTCCACTTTGCAAGTGAAAATCTCAAACTTTGGCCTCAGAAAAGTTCACATGTATGGATGTCCAGTTCTTACTGCTTGAGGGAAGTCCATGTCTTGTGAGTAGAACCTCAGGAACACCGCAAGTCAGCAAGAAGACCTCCTAAAATGAAAGTTCTTATCATGACCAGGGCTGTAACCAATGTCATGAAGAACTTTGGAGACATCAAACTGCAATGGTTAAAGTTGATCAGTCGAAGATCTTCTAAGATTAAAGACAAAACCCTTTTTATCTGCTATGACAGACATATCAAGGTTTGTAAATGAGGTGTGAGAAATGAACTTTACTCTGGCATACATGTACAACTTTCATGGTTATATTTTAAAAC
The DNA here is from genome assembly GCA_007844125.1 of Sinonovacula constricta. Lineage (NCBI taxonomy): Eukaryota > Metazoa > Mollusca > Bivalvia > Cardiida > Solecurtidae > Sinonovacula > Sinonovacula constricta. The sequence goes on from CM017556.1 coordinate 44,419,789, forward strand.
CAGTCATTAATCTGCTGACATAATGCAGTAAAAAGAATACTGCTTAAGCAGGCAAATATACAGGAATGCTATGTTTCAAACAGTCACCCGCAACATATGAATATGCACTTTATATAAACATCATAATGTATAAAATTAAAATAACATTGTAATGAACATAATGCTTCACTAAAACAGTACATTTCATAGCAGACTATAGGCAAAGAAATGATGTTGAAATTATTTACATGAACCATAGGAAATCTTGTATAAGACTAAGTATAAGCTATGAGTGAACATTGACAATCCATATATATGCCAGTATTCACCAACCATTCTTAAGCCTAAGTCATGACTTAAGCCCAAGTCACAATTTTCATACCAACAAAAAAAAGCATATTTATTTAGATTCAATGTGATTTTAAGCTGAACGTAGCAAAATTAAGGTGTCATGCAAAAATGTAGATAAATACATAATAAAGATATTGTGGATTGAAAAACATAACTTGAGCAAGTTTTACTTAAAAATGGCTGGTGAATACAGGCCATAAACACATAACCACGCCCCCTAAAAGGTCAAGGGTCACCAAACATTGACCTATCAAATGCATGAATATTTATTACAAACACAACTGACCAATGCCACCATTACCACGGAAGTATATAATACAGTTTATAATAAAAAAAATGTTTATACTATGAAGATGGACATGTAATAATTTCAATATATCTTTTGTATTCTGAACTTTGCAATATTGAGTATGGCCATACTGCCATAACATTTATTGTAATTGTTTAGATACATTATAAACAATGTATACAATAAAATAAAGAACTATTCATCTCTTACAGGAGCTTAAGCATAACATTTCTTTTCTTTTTTAACTTTTATTACAGTTTCTGCACACATTTTTAGTAAAATACAGAAGTGCAAACAAAAATCTTCAAATATCATTTCTAGGTACTATACATGATTGCACCATCATGCTAAATGCACCAAATACATGCATCAGTTACAATGTGCCAATATATCCTATGTAGATACATGTAGTAATTTAACTTGCATTATGTACTTGAAGCAAACAATAATCAACATAACAGTAATTAAATAAAATAAAATATCCATCAACATAGGAATTTACAAGATTTTCATATTTAAAAAATACAACATTGTCAAGTTAACAATCTGAAAATAATCCTTACATTTTTTCATTCATTGTGATAACATCTTTAAAAGTACACTGCACAATATGCTTATCAGATTCAACAGATCAATTTCAATTAAATGCTTCAATTCAGCATCTCAATTTCAATTAAATGCTCCAATTCAGCATCTCAATTTCAATTAAATGCTCCGATTCAGCATCTCAATTTCAATTAAATGCCAGATTCAGCATCTCAATTTCAATTAAATGCCAGATTCAGCATCTCAGTTTCAATTAGATTCTCATACAAAAGATCAATTTCAATTAGATTCTCAGATACAAAAGTTCAATTTCAATTAGATTCTCAGACACAAAGATCAATTTCAATTAGATTCTCAGATACAAAATATCAATTTCAATTAGATGCTCAGATTCAGCATCTCAATTTCAATTAGACGCTCAGAATTAATGTATAATTTTTAATTATATATGGACAGCTAGTGTTGTTTGACCTTATTTTTTGTAAATTAACTATCATTTTGCACACCCTATCATAGTTTACTGATCATTTTATTTCCTTCTTTGCATTTTAACAATATAATATAAGATAACAATGATGACTGCAACTACAAACAGAACATTCACAAACACATTAAATTTTATCAACTAAATTTTAAGCAAAAGTAAAATGAGTTTTGACAGAATAATTGTAACTGTGACAAATATACCAATCTGATTAAAATCATATCCTGAAAAGCCATAAGATCTGATTTTAATGAGATTGACAAATATGCTACAGTACTACAAATAAAAAAAATTGTTAATAAAAGACTGACTATATCTTCATAGTATAAGCATACAATTATAAAATATTCAGACCATATGTATAAAGTGACAACAAATTACAATTTAAATAATTAATATTCAAATCTTTAACTATGGAGCAATAAAACAATGTAGCAAAATAATGATGTAGCAACATAACTTTATAGCAACATAACTTCAGCAACATAACAGTTATCTGGATTGAAGGTTCAAAAAATGGCTATAATAAAAAGTTAAAAACAACAACACGTGTGTTCATGCAAAGAGTACTAAATAAGTAGTTTTATATACATCTTTTTAACATTAAATTAATATTTACAATCACTATACATGCTTATTGTCAATAAAATATTGAATACATAGTAAACAAGTCTAGAATTAGGAAAATACACAAAAAAAGATAACATTAAATTTAACCCCACTGTTCAGTGTTGTTAGTTTTGAAAGTATGAAATAATCAATTTATAAAAATGTTAGTAAGTAAAATACAATCATATTTGTAAGGACCAATTTTCCTTATAAAAGCAAACAGCTTTCACTTAAAATTAAGTTTAACAGATTAATAATTTATACAGTACAAATCATTTTTTTCAATCTAAAATGGTGGAGAGCTTCATGAAGGTTAAAAATGTAATCTCCTGCTACTTTGTTTGTGCAACTATTAGTCACATATATTTACAGATATTTGTACAATACTAAAATATTGCACAATAAACTTACTGGGACTTTTATTAATAAAATCAATACCTGAACAACATGAAAGACATATAACAATAACTATAATGAACATTAAAGTCTGCAAAATAAAATTCAAAAAGTTGTAGTTACATGTACGAGGCATTGGTCAAATTCAGATTGGTCATATTTGTATGTTAAATGCTTATTATTTGGTTTTAATTAAATAACCTGAAGCATAATAGATCAGATAAAATAACAATTTCTTATTAATAAATGTTGACAATATAAATAAAAACTGCACAAAAACTAATACCCTTCTCTTATAACTTCTAAAATGAACACACTGCACTTTTATACTTTTCTTAAATATTTTCAAAAAACAGTTTCACTATTTCTTCTATGGATATTCTTTATAATTTTTTGTAACTTCAGCAACACATTTCCTCACTAGTTCTTTGAAATAATTTAATTTTTTCCGGTTTATTGTATCCATAGCAACAAACTGTCTGACCATTTCTCTTTAAACACGTTGTTTATACTTGATCAGGTTCTCTATGCGTAGCTGTAACCACATCAACAGGTCTGTATTTATGCTGGAGATCTCCTGCTCTCCACCCGCAAACACATTCATGCTTGTCTCATCCTGAAATAGAAAATGTGTCATAAATGAAAGAAAGCTATATTTTTTTATAGAAATAATCAAATTATTAACCCAATATACGTAAGGATTTTTTTCTAAAATAATGTCACCCTTTTTAAGGCTATGGCAGAATTTTAAATAATTTCAACTCTTGGCAAACTTTCTGCTCTAGGATATTGGATAACTTACTGTGACTTATGACAGGAACATATAAGAATCTTTGACCTTGAATTTATTATCAATGCTGACAGCAATGCCAGGACTAATTTCTACACTATTTAAACTCATAACAACCATAACCATGACAAAAATTTTCACTCCTTAAATAATCCCTACAACAATAGCCATTGCTAGCTAGCAAGGTCACTCACCTGTCTGACCTTGAATACCAGTTTGTTGTGACTGATGGCAGGTATACCAAGAATGTCATCAACCTTGACCTCCCATTCAATATCCCACCCTCCCCAGCAGCGTCGCTTCTGCAGCAGCAGGATATGTCTGAAACACACACAAACATAATATACACCAATCAGCGGGGTACATAGGTGAAATGGAAATTGTCTCCCTTGTTAGATAATACCCGAGGTAATCCAAACAGTAAGTAGGTACTTTTATTTGGAATCTGGGGGCTTGTGATATTTTTTATTTTGATTGTAATAAAAATGTGTTATCAGTATCATTTGTTTAAATTTGTACTAAACAAAGCAAAAAGTAAAAAAAATATCAGCTTGTTTGCACAATTGATATACATTTATAAGTAATATATATATATATATATATATATATATATATATATATATATATTCCATATGACCTGGCGATTTCAAGGGATGGATCAAGGTATGTCACTGACTAAATGTATATGGTAATACTGACCATAATTAAACAAAATAATCATAAAATGATCTTGACCAACAAATTCTAATTTAATTCTTAAAATGATCTTTTTTCAAAAGTTCATATTAAGACAGGCTGTCTTAGAAAACTGTATGTCCTACTCAAACATCCAAACAGATTATTTAAATGTGTTTGTTGATTTAATATTAAGAATCTATCATCTAATAATATAAAAAATAAAGAAATTATTGGAACTTACCTAGTGGTAATGAGCAGAACATCAGCCCTCTCCCCTTTACTGAGAGCAGCATGTGCCCAATAGAGATCACTCTTGGCAAACTGTCCCTTGTTCACTTGGAGTAACAGGTTGTAGCCGATAGCCTGATGCACCGAGTAAGGCCGCAGACCCTGATTATATACAATCAGACAATTAGTTTTATAACAGGAACCTAAGCAGTAAACACAAATAATTGATAACTATTTGATTGTAGTCTGCTAACAAATTCTCTCAAATTTTTTATTGTATGTTGTTGTTTTTTGTTACAACACACAGACACAATTATGATCATATTGGCGAGATCCAGCTAATTATTGGTGGATGAAGACTCCAGACAAATGTCTGGATAAAACCACTGGTGCACTGCAGATTAGCTGGAAAACCTCCCCACAGGAATTTTCTGGCCCAAACCAGGACTTAAACCCAAACTGTGAAGGGCTCAGAAAAGATACAAGTCGGCGACTAACTGCAAGGCCACGGGTACTCCTGAAATTTTTTATAACGATTTGTGTCGATATTTTTTAAACCTAATGTACTTTATGAAACGTGTCTGTAACACAGTGTTAGTTACACAAACATACCATTCACTAAACTACACTAGGTCATCTCTTACTGAAAAACCATAAACAAAACCATTTTTCACATTTTTCTACTTGCACACTAAATATCACTGTATGGATAATAAACAAAATGAAAGTAAAACCCAATGGGAGAGTCTTACCAGAATGAGCAAATGCAACAACAAAATCAATCACCAAAGTATGTTTGTTTGTTCACTGGCTTATTTATCTGGAGACAGTGTCCACTTGAAGCAGATATAGTGCTGCCTTCACTGTGTATAGCATGCCATGAACACCTGGCATGATACCACACCCAGTCACATTATCCACACGCTGGACCAACTAGTCATAAAACACTCTTATATACGCTTAAATGTTAACAATGGAGCTATACCAGAACCATTTTAATGACCCAGGCCCTACTAGAGCTGACTCTCTACCAATTGCGCTACCAGGTCTTGTCCAATTAAGTAGGTGTAAATGTATGTTTTAAATACTGACCAGGTATGGGTTGATGAACCTTGGTTTTCTCATCCTATGGACCACATTGCTCTCTAGCTCAGCAGCCCTGGAAAGACAGTCACAATGGTTGACTAAAAATACTACAATAAACTTAATTGTTTACATTTTTAATGAACAATGTCACAAATAGAGAATAAGTCAATGGTATTATGACACACAATTTTCTTGTTTTAATTCATCATCTCTAATCCAAATGATTAACATAGACCTGGTTAAAATGGCATGGCACCAAAGTGATACATAGTCTACAAAAATATTTAACTGGTAGCTCACACAAAATGGTAAAAGTACCAGGTCTGCCAGATAACTTTTATGATTTCTTTGATAGCTCAATGGAAGACTTAAATCAGAGGTAAAATTGTTTTATCTTACAACAATGTGCAATTAAAATATCTAATTTATTTAACAAGTAATAAATAACTGTATGTAACAAATGCCAAGAAAACATGCAAGAAAAAATTGCTTTACTACAACACATGGCCAAAAAAGAATTGTTCAGTTTACTATTGAAAAAAGAATATTTTTACCTTTTCCTGTAAAATTATAAAAAAAATTATTAGAATAGTCTTTAGATGATCCATGGATAATGTTCTCTTGAAACATATCTAAAAACTTCCTAACAGAATACCAAAGAAAATGTGGCCTCTGGACACTAAGTACAGTACTGGTACACTATATTTGGTCGAAGAGTTAAGAGTTACCAACCTGCATCTCCTTAGCCCCTCAACATTAAGGTTCGAGTCTTATTAGGGTTAAAAAAATTTATGTGAGGAAAATTTCAGTTTAAGGAACACTGGTGATTCTACCTAGACACATATGTCTGAGGCCTTTTCACTATCTATAACAAAAGGGGGTCAGCAATATTACCATGTGTCGTATATAACACCAACTTTAAGCCAAACATAGTGTTTAAAAGTTGTTTTACAGAACACTTACCTCTGCAGTCCATCAAAGGCCATGCTGACCATGTCAAGGACACCCCCTGTAGGTTTGGTCAGCAATCCCATTATGCCTTTACCTACACCCTTAAAGAACCCTTCCACACCTTCTTCCTGGGCTCCTGTCAAGGAAGATGAGAAGATGCTAGAATGTTTAATATTAGCTTAACATAATCTATCCAAAGAAAATTAAAATTTTCAATACCTTACAAGATCAGACATTTGAACCTTGGCATGTAAGCTCCAAGAATGTAATATTTTACACACTCAGCAAAAAAATATTTTGCTTGTAGTTCTAGACTTCAGAACAAAAAATGTTGATCAATTAATACTACTTCAAACCTTTGTCAAGGTCAGGCCTCACCCTATCATAAAACTATGCCCAGACACTGCAAAACTCACTGTCCACAATGTAGTTACTAACCTCTGACAGGGTCAAGCACCACCCCTGACAACCCTAGACACACCCCCATCACAAAGCCACGCCCAGCCAGTGCCAGACTCAGGGGCAGGTTGGACGGTCTCTGCTGCATTGTAGCTCGACGTTTCTGGAAATATAAAGAAAGATAACATAAATAAAAAGACATTCACTTTTAACTTATACATGTATTCAATTCTACATGTAGCATCATGATTTTAAACTCTACAAGGGCTGTCCAAGAAATTTGTGAACTATTCCACTGCCTAAAACATAATATATATTATATCAACATATTTGGCATGTTAGAAATGCGTGTTTTACAAGTTCCAAAACAGAAAACAGAATTTGTGTTTATTACTTAAACATGTGCGCTAATGTCCATGGTAAGGCTATACCAACACATGCCATAAAAAAAGTTAAATAATTTACGTTCAGCTTTTATTATTAAAATTCTCAGTTAAATAGCATTCAAACCTCAGAAAAATTATAGAAAATGTTGTTTGGTATGCTTAACATCTCGTGATATTCATCTTTGAAAGACACCAGTAAATGTGTATGATATAGAGTATATTTCTTGATTCTGATGTATGATAGTATTTACTTTCATGAGTTGTCATAAAAAAATATATTTTAATGAATGGCCCATCTGAACCAAAAACCATGAAAATTGGGCAACAGATTCTAAGAATTTTTCCCCCAAATATACATGCAATTTATACAACACAAAATGTCAAAGAATTGTGCTGCAAGTGGATGTTGTCTCAGGATTTATTAAAAATTAGTGGAATTTTAAACCTTACCAATAAACATACTTTCTAGAAATATTTTACAGTTTGTGGATAAAGTTACTAATTCCATTAAAATAGAATATTAATAATACTCAAACAGTCGTCTATGATCATCATTAAAGGTTAAAAAAAACAACTTGAGTCATTATTTACCATTTTGTAGGACTTGTCGAGAGAAAGGGCGGCCAGAGCACTCCCTAATGATCCAGTGATACGTGCCACGGACCCGGCAGCTCCACCTTGTGAGAGAGATGTTATGTTAAATAAATATATTTCCTTTTTAAATTAATGCCTAATCTTCTCTCAAAACATGTGTTTGTACTTTAAACGAAGTTTATATACAGAATCCTATCAAATGGTTAATAATGTAATGTTTTACCATTGATTCCACATATAATATTTGCTGATAAATGTCTAAGGACTTTTAAATTGCTATTAAAATTGTGTTTATATTCTAACTCCCCAGGAAAATGTTTTTTTCTTCTAATTTCAAGCAAAGGTTCATCAACAAAAATATACTACATGGACTTACCGACAGTATTTCCCAGCATGCTGTGCACTCCTCTGACCAGACTCTCAGCAAACTCATCTGATCCCTGGACTGAATCCTGTCCAATGAAATATAATTGTGCAATTTCAAAATTCATACATTTCTTTATAACTGCAATAAAAAGCCAAACTAAAATGTCTCTATATGTACATATATTATGATAAGATTCACTTTAAACAACTTTATTTGCAATAAAAAAAAATGGCATACTATATTATATTTAAAGTATGTTACATGAAATTTAGGCAAGACAACAGCAAAAAAAGCTAACTCTTTGCAATTTTGTTTTCCAAACACTGTGTGAGGTCATTGTTGATGCAATATTTTCAAACGTGACCATGACCTCTAGTAGTAAGGTCAAGACTCAAAAGAAAATGTTAAAAGGAAAGGTTACCAATAAGGCATACAATTTTTTACCTGATCAGGACCCCAACAGATTTCCCATCTTTTGAAGCAAAATTTTTTTACATGAGTGTAAACCCTTGTTACGGAAAGGCTTAGGTCATCACTCACCAGGAAATAGTCACAGAAGATGTCAACAAAATTCGCAATAAACTACTTTATGATTTGTTTTATTTTTTTAAATACATTGCAGCGGCTGATTAAGTTGAGCTATTTTGTTGAAGGCAGACAACAGACAAATGTCTGGGTAGAACCACTGGCACATCGAAGGTCAGCTGGACAACCTTTCCACATTTAGTCTATCACCCTGAATAGTACTTAAATCTATGTGTTGGGAGGCTAAGCAATCAAAGGAAAATTACTTCATTAGGCAATCGTTTATTAAATGACATCTGTTCCATTAACAGAATTATTTTATCAAGCAGTAGTTTTTTTCATGACCCTGACCTGTAGCAAGACAGAAATAAAAACGTAAAGGTCATTACTTACCAGGAAAGGTTCATAAAAGAGGTCACCAAATCCCTGGGTAAAGTCCTTGATAAGTCCATACGGGTTTCCCAGCACATCTAGCCCAAGGATGAGGACATATGCCTGCTGGATGGCCTGGTGGGTGTAGTGCGACTGTACCTGCTGCTGCAACTGTTGCCATGACAACGAGACACCCTTGACCTCATAGTAGGCCATCCTGATACAGATGATATGATAGCCATATATGAAATATTATGTACACTTTTGTCACAGAAGAAGTCAAATTAACTACACCAGACTTAATCTTGTTTTAAGAGGCACATGCAGTAGTGCACATAATAGTTGCAGATTAAAGAATATATAAATATTTAGTTTGATTACTGTTTTATGAATATTTTATTTTGACTGCAAAGTTACATTCAAAACTGAAAAAATAACTGTTTTATAAAGCTATGATTACCTGATACTAGCAATACAAAGCTAAATTAATGTCATTGTAATGTAAGACTCAGCTCAACATCCCAAAGGAGTTCATTTAAAGTTTACTTGTAGCTTGAAGTCATCATGACATGGTTAAAATATCAGCAGGAGACCAACCTTAGATGACATTCTTCATCTAAATGAATGTGGCCGTTTCACAAAGAATAAAATTGTGGTATGAAGCCACCATTTAAACACCAATCAAACATCATTTTAGAATCAGTGTGAGACCCACCTGAGCTCAACATCCTTCATCTCAGTGAATGTGGCCCCTACTGAGCTTATGAAGAAATCTATAATGTCGGAAACCACGCTTGATTGACTGGACTTTGACACATGGACTGTACCGTTCAAGGAGAAACTCACATGCATCTGTTGGGAGATAAAAAAAAAAAATTATCATCACTTTTAATAAAATATTTTATGAATATGCAGGATTTTCGATTTCCAATAATTTTTTAAAGCTGAAAAACTGCCATTGTCAGGTAAATTTCCAAAAATTTTATTGATACAAAAAACGCAATTTCTGAGCTGACTAAATTGACGAAGATGTGTGTATATTTGTACCAGTGACTGCCTGAATCTTCAAAAGTCTGCAAAACACTGGTGACACCAAAATTGAAGATTGGGCATGAAAATGTCCTACAGTTGGTCACATGACTAGCAAGTGATGAATTTTTATTAACTTATGTAAATGTCTAATATCATCTTTTTTAATCCACTGTAGAATTTAACATAGTTATATTCATAATTAAAACTTACCAATTGAACATTGATCACTTTCAAAATCAAATCTAATTTGATACATTGTAAAAATCTTTTGTTACATTCCAATTTCAATAAGAATTACTTTTAAGCTCTGAAATCAAGGAAAGGATACATTTTTTCTGCAAATAATTTCTCTCCCTCACACCTCATGCATTTTTAGTGTGAGAAAAAATCTGATGCACTGAGTTGAAACTGTCAATCAAATTCTGTAGCTGACTACAATAGGTTTAGTTACTTGTGTACACTATTTACAACACAGTGGCTTGAGTACCTACATGTACTATGATGTTCAACAATTTCAGCACAAAATTAATGTATAATGGTAGGATCAATCAACATTAACAAAAGATATCAGCAATCATTAGACCTTCCTTTATTTAGAAATAATGCTTGCCCCCCAAATGAAGAATGATTCAAAAGTCAACTTATAACAAATGGTGCTAGACTAAGTATTCTAATAACAGATTGTTACTGGGGCACTGTACAAGGCCAAACATAGAGGAGTGTCTGAGGTGTAAAAAGAACAGTTTCTTTCCCTGGTGTTGCACAATGTCTGACAAATATTCAGATTAGAGAGCCCTGGATATATTAAGAAAAGTTTCTATTCCTGGCATAGTACAATGTCTGACAAACATTGAAAGAAGAGAGCCTGGGATATCTTAAGAAAAGTTTCTTTTCATGGCTCAGTACAATGTCTGACAAACATTGAAAGAAGAGAGCCCAGGATATATTAAAAAAAGTTTCTTTTCATGGCTCAGTACAGCATCTGACATACCTTCAGTGGAGAAAGCCTGAGGTACTCAAAGAACAGTTTGTTTTCCTGGTGCCGTACAATTCCAGACACCAGCTCTGTGAGGGACCGCTGGGCTAAGATAAGGTCTGACTGAAGTTGCACACTCTGGAATTGTAGTAAAACATTATTAAAACATGCCTTGTCCATAAATAGTAATTACATGTCTTACATGTAGCTATGGTATGGCACATACAAAAGTGGATATTGCATGAGATATGCATATGAAGCCCCTGACAAAATAGCAGATTTGAGAGTGGAGACATAATCATCACAGAGACATTTTATTATACCTGCATTATAAAGGCAGGTTAATTGTATTTATGCTGTCCATTCAGGACTATTATAATGGATCTGCCTACTGAACATGAGTTGGTTAAGCAGTAACACTGTGGGTGTATAGATCCATGCCTAAAAAATACAAACTTTTCTCTTACTGAATGCCCTAATCTATTAAAAAAGCATTTAAAATTGGCTACTATATGCAAACTGTTGTATACTACCTTTAATGACTTACAAATTATCATTTTGGATAAAAAAAATTAATTACTATAATTGCATGGCTGCCCTACAGCCTTCACATGCAGGTGAACTCTCCTGCTTCTGGAGGGAGATTACCTCTTTTAAGGTCCGAAATTATTTGAAAATTTGAGGGGTGTTTTACACATTTTCAAAAATCTCCCCACCTGGTAACAGATATCTTCCTTCTTTTTTATATGAAAATAACAAATCTCCTACTTTGCAAGTGAAAATCTTCCACATTGGCCTCAGGAAAAGTTCACATGTATGAGCCTTCGTACAACAGCTGTACAACTTCTAATACAGCAACCTTACTATACTAAGTTATTAGTACATCACAGCACAAATGCATATATCATATATATATTTAATTATATTTAAGCAAGGTTGTCCTATGATAGCTGAACTATAGGTCATCACTTTAAGAGCCTACATAGGCCATTGGTTTTCTATGCAAAATAGGCTGTAACAAATGTGTTACAAAAATAGCTGACAGTAGCAAGAGATCAGGGAATATTTTGTTTATTTTAAAGTTTTGAAAACATTCTAGGGTGAGTTTTCTTTAGGATATATTGAAGACCAATGCCTCATAAGTGCTTCTAAAAAAAATCGTTTAGTTGTGCACATATTTTTTCAAGTCTACAGAAGTGTTTATAATTACTATAGATAGTTTCCATGTGATGTCATAGGCACTGATAAGACAGTTTAAGGCCATCTTTGAGGGCAGAAGCTAATGCAGGTCAAAATCTGGAAATATGTGCTGTATTAAACTCACCACTGTGTTTTTGTATTTTACTGAATAATATATAAAATTCAACAGCTTGTATGAAGTATTTTAAAAACCCAAACTATATCATGATAGTTTAAGAGGTAAAAAATACAACCATAAAAGATACACTATTCATTTTGTTTAAGGCTAAGCCAAAAATTATTTATTTCTGTGTATTAATTCTTTTTGCATTTATCAATTTAAAAAAAAACTATTTTAAAAATATGAATTTCCAGAGTTATGCAATGGTGTATAGTTTTTAATGTCTGAATCACAAATGAAGAAATTACAAGAAAATAAAAATTATGTTTCTATACAATTCACCTGAAAGTCCCTTGAAGTTGCCATCAAAGATGGCTGCCAAGATGAGGGATTTTCACTGATGAGAAGCCTATTGTTAATCAGTACACCATACAAAAAACCAAAGACCCACCTCTGACTTTTCTTCCTCCATTATGTGAGAGAACACATCCATGAGGGACATGATAAAACCCTTGTCAATCTTGATGTTGAATTCTTGGATAAGGACCTTGAAATATCTGAAATGTAATGTGTCAATTTAATGTAATTTGCCAGAACATAAATAATCTACTGTAATTTACCTTAGTCTAGTAGATCTAATATAGTTTAAGTCAGTATAAAGTCAACCAATTATTATTTCCTCATGCATAGACAATCTGCTTTAATTTACAATAGCAAAGTCAATCAACTGTCATTTACATTAGTACAGAGTCCACCTACTCTTATTTACCTGGTTTTAGTAAATATACTGTAATTTACCCAAGAGCAGAATCAATCTACCTTAATTTATCCTACTGTAATTTACATGAAAATAGTCAATCTCATAAAATTTACTGGAGTAAAGAGTCTAACTTCTGAAATTTTCAATAGTATACAGTCAATCTACTGCAATTTACCTGAGTAAAGTGTCAGTCTACTGTTACTTACCTGAGTGAAGCATCAGTCTACTTTGATTTACCTGAATATATTGTCAACCTACTGTGAATAATCTAAGTACAGATTAAATCTTCTGTAATTTACCTGAGAAGATCAGAAATGGCAAATAAGCTTTTTGAAACAGTCTTCGAAATTTATTCTTGCTGTTTAAGATTACAAGCTGAACAGATTAAAAAAGAAAATAGAAAACTTTGTTTTAACATTCCTTTCTTGATATTCATGAGTCATTTCAAACAAATTTGGACCTTGCGCATTCAAATATGTCAACAGAATGATGTCATGGTAACATCAGGTGTAAAATTTAAAGACTGAACATTTTCTATAGAATTTGTTGTTTAAAAATGGCAAAAGTTGGATTACGAAGTGTTTGACTGCAATCCGATAAATAATTCACGACAGACTGCATGTACTTGTATTTTATATGTGTAACAATATGATTAAAATAGTTTTAAAGATTAAAAAAAAACAAAAAAACCCAAAACATCAGTGTTCTTTATTGCTTGAATGGGCAAAATCAAAAGAAAAAATGTTTTCATAATTTCATTTAACATTCACTCCTTTAAATTCATTTAAAAAAGTGCAAGTTACTTTTTTACTATCTGTATATTGAACCTTCATTTACCTGAATGTATCCACATTGTTCTCAGGAACAGTACGTCTCATCAGGCCGAGTTCCACAAATGGTTTCTGGCCACGTCTCCTCAAAATGTCTACCGGCACAGGAGCAGGATATAAAACGGTGGGGAAATAGGCATCTGGTAGCTGGTTGTCAAGCTAGAATAGTTAGAAATATATTTTTAACTAAGAAATAACAACATCTCAAATGTGACAAGAAAAATATTTTCCCTCTCGAGTCTAATGGGCCCTTCTTAAAAGATTTCAACAAACCAGGAAGCAAGAAGAATGGTGCCTGTGAGGTACATTAAGCGTTACCAAAAACCATTGAACAGTACATTGCTAAACTCTCCCAAATCATTTAATTTCAACAGATCAGAAAATAGCAAATTAAGTAACACTATGTATAGCAACAGTAACATAAGATTGCAGAACATTGTATTACTGGCTGGCTTTCTTAACAGTTTCATTAATAAATATTAAATAATAACACCAGTTGTAGATTAAGCTGAAACCTTAGTATAAATATATCAGGCTTCAATGAAAACAGTTTTGACCCTCATCAGCCAGCTACCAATGGAAGCTATCAGATCAGGATCTACACTGTTTGAAAAGTGTTTACCAATGTGGTTTTATAACTATGCATTGAGTTTTTAGCAAATCAGTATTTATTAAGAATAAGACTAAGAGCTAGCATTATTAAACCCAAAACAGACACCATCTTTTAGTTCTAATGACAAGAAGACACTGATAACATACCTGTATTTTCTGCAGTTTGACATGCAATGATGTATGGTGGAGAGAAGATCTGTAATTGAACCATATCCCAGGATTGTAACTGCGACGGAGAGCTCCCATATACGGCTTCAACATCTGCATCTTGCTTAGGTCAGCCTGAAAAATGCAGTAAGAGATGTCACAATGAAGTAGTCAATGCATACATGATCAATTAATTTTGTAGTTTATGGATTACATTGTTTCGACAGCTTAGATCCTTACACAACAGATAATATTGGTTAAGAAAGATCCATACACATGGTTCAGCAGAAGGACTTTTCTTGGGTGTTTAAGACACTAACTAACTTAACTTAATTTACTGGAAACACCATTATGGTGGGGTATGTTTGTTTGTTGGGTATATATATATATCCCAACAACAGTACTTCAGTAATTTGGAGAAGGTGTCCACTTGACGCCACTTGCAAAACATTTCTCAGTTAAACTTTATGGAAGCTAAAATGTTGACTTGCACAATACTTCTTACTATGACATGATGTTACAATTACAACATGTTATATTCTTGTAACCTGGCAAGGTAAAGACAAAAAAGTTATTATATTGAGGTGTGAAATATATCATATGAGCAAATACTGAGCAGTCAAAATTTGAGCTTGAGCAAAATTTCAAGACAGAACTGATTCTGCAAGTTGGGCTTGCCATGATGAAACCCAGTTGCATTCTCTTGGTGCCAACAAGTCACAAAACTACTCTAATAAAGCTCAAAAGAAGCAATACAATATAAAGATTCCATCAGGCGAAACCTCAATATAAGAAGCAGCTTCATCAAATACTTTATTAATGATTTTAAAATTATCACTATTATTATATCATTTAATTATGTGCTGTGGTTCTACCCAGACATGTGACCTGCGTCTTTCACTTCCAACTCCACCTAAAACCACCAACATGACCATAAACCACAATTGTGTTGGTATGGTGTATCTAAAATCAAATCATATAACATTATTATATAACTCATCTTATTTAACCTAACATTAATTCGAGTCATAAAATTACCATTTACAAGCAATGTGACAATCTGTAACATCCCATGTGACATTAACGCATGAGGTTTAAAATAGAACACTGCTTTTTCTCAGTCAAGTAATCAACAGAGCTAACTTTACAATGCATACAGTCTGTGTTTTATGAGTGCTTATTTAAATGTGTGCATTGAATCCATTCAGAAGCTTCCATCGTTTACTAAACAACATTTTGTGGCTGCATCTATTTTGGTTTGATATTTAAGTTATTAGAAAAATGTCGCTCTTTGCAACAATGTATTGATTGGATAATATAACATAAATATCACATTCCCCAAATATGTTTTGGTTGGCAATACTTGCCCTGGGTGAAGCCCTGGGTGACATTTTGTTCCATCACCCTCTGTGGGATGTGATATTTATATAATATCACCCTATTCATACCTCAAACTGTTGCTGCAGTGTGGCATGGGATTGTTTATTACGCCACTGATCCTCGAGCCAAGTCTGTAATTCGACATTGAGCATTTTCCAGCGCGTGTTCACCTCAACCTCCCACACCGCAGGCCCACTACATACTGTAAGCAGTGCCACCTCTTGGCACATACCGTTCATCATTGACACCATCACACCATCAAGGGAGACAAATACTACAGTCTTGGCTTGCTCTGCTTCACTCATCTGCAAGAGGAGGGGATTTTGATTTTTTTTTATGTTTGAAAAAAACATTTAATGTGTGATATCTTGAATCTGCACACTTTTAAATTTGAAAAGTCCTGTCTGCCAGTCATTTTATTTGCACAAAATCTTTTTTAAAAAGAAAATCTTTTACCTATGTAATTGCTGTATTAAGTTCAATTTAGTGCTCGTTGCATATATTTACTTCCTAAACAGTGGTATTCACTTGGTTTTTATATTTTTTTAACAATGAAATCAACTGTATTACTTAAGTTCTTTGAAAATTCTTTCAGCAAAAAGATAGATCATCAAGATTCTCTAAAAAAGTCAACTTAAAAACACATTATTTAGAAACAGCAGTAACAATGTATCTGTTGGTCCACTGGTTATAAGAAAGCCCCTCATGCTTGAATCCACATGTTTAAACCATGTAAGCTGCCTGTTGTTGTTTTAATATAAAATAATGATTCTGCTAAAAAAAACTTTGATTTTTTTTTCCAATAATTTCATGAAAATTAGTTAAAAATGAAGCATTGAATAAAAATGTAAATGCTAGGACCATAATAGGAAGCAAAATTTTAAAAGAAAACTATATGTAAGTAAAAAAAACTGTGTAAAATAAATTGTAAATTTAAAAGCTAAATAAAAAATATGTTAGATAATAAAAAATTAAGATTAAAAAAGATTTCATTAAAGATAAAATATCAAGGTAAATAAAATGTTTTTTTGTGGGGTTATTATTTTACACTTTTACACTAAACAACTTTCTAGATAGTGCTATTTTTACTACTATCTCTATATGCCTTTGTTATCTTCTATTTTATGTTTTATACTAAAATTAGTAAAATATAAGTGTTCTGTGTGTTTCATAAGAATACATGACTAACTGCTTAATAGCCTATTTCCAAGAACTAGCACAAACAGGGAAATTGTACCACAAATGTGTATATATTCTGTATTATTATTTTTAATGAATGAGGATGATTTTCTAGCCAACTTGTCAGAACTATAAGCACAGGAGAAAACAGTAACATATTCTTATTCTAAAGTGTAGCTACTAGACCAGCTAGGCCTGATCTCAAACCAGACTCTCACAAGAAAAACACACAAAAAGACAAAGTGGTAAATGTAAACTAAAGACTGTTCTATTATATTTCTTGTACTAACTGAGAATGGTTGACTAGATGTGAAAACTAAAACCACATGAGAATAACAAGAACAATGTGACTATTGTATAATTAGGCCCCAAGATTGTAAATCACATCAGAACAAACACAAACAAAAAACATAAACAAATTACATATGATTAAATGTGTTAAGGTTTTTTCGAAAAATTTTAAAATTTTAGATAGTTATGAGATACACAAATGAAAAAACAACAACAGTACTTTAACTCGAGAAAGAGCATGGACAAACCTCATTTACACACTGGCAGACCGATGGACGTGACACCAGTATAGTCCCCAAATACATTGTACCGGGTGATATAATTATAGCACATAAGAAGTACCACATGGCAATCCTATGCAATGGTAGCAGACGTAAACTTGTCTACAGAAAGACTGACTGATGGACATGAACCCAATATATTCTTTGGGGGCATAACAATAGCAAGGACAATCTCACATCATTTCTGAGTTCGACACAAATATAGTTTATACAATAATGGTTATGGTATGTTACATAAAACAATAGCATTATTTACACACAATAAAGCTACAAAAGCATGGCAGAAAAATGGGATTACAAAATGAGGAAAACTGCACCAAAAAATGAAATGAAAATATGCGAAAAACAAGATGGAACAAATGAGCTTAAAAGTATTTCAATGTTACATATATGCTTTAAAAAAAGAAACATGGATATGAAAACAGAATATTGCCTTATTTCAAAATCTCTAATTTTGTTAGAAAAGTTCAAATTCTTATGAAAACAAGAGGGCCATGATGGCCCTTAATCGCTCACCTGATGACACAGGCTTTATGTAGGCTCAAATCTGGCATTAAGTAATTAAGAGTTATTTACTTTAGAAACCTTTGGTGAAGATTGGACCATTAGTGTGGCCACTGGGTTGATAACATTTTCTAGAATTTTAACAAGTAACCTACTGAATCCACATGACTCACTTCAAAACATATGTAAGATTTCATACTGGCAAACATGATGGTCAAGTTTGGTGAAGACTGGGCCATCAATGTAGCCTCTTATGTGTTTTCACAAGCTTTTTCTAAGGTTTGACCTAGTGACCTACTTTTTGACCCCACGTGACCCAGTTACGAACTCATCCAAGATTTCATGCAGACAAACATTCTGACCAAGTTCGGTGAAGATTGGGCTATAAATGCGGCCTCTAGTGTGTTCACAAGCTTTTTCTAAGATTTGACCTAGTGACCTACTTTTTGACCCCACGTGACCCAGTTACGAACTCATCCAAGATTTCATGCAGACAAACATTCTGACCAAGTTCGGTGAAGATTGGGCTATAAATGTGGCCTCTAGTGTGTTCACAAGCTTTTTTCTAAGATTTTACCTAGTGACCTACTTTTTGACCCCACGTGACCCAGTTACGAACTCATCCAAGATTTCATGCAGACAAACATTCTGACCAAGTTTGGTGAAGATTGGGCCATAAATGTGGCCTCTAGTGTGTTCACAAGCTTTTTCTAAGATTTGACCTAGTGACCTACTTTTTGACCCCACGTGACCCAGTTACGAACTCATCCAAGATTTCATGCAGACAAACATTCTGACCAAGTTCGGTGAAGATTGGGCTATAAATGTGGCCTCTAGTGTGTTCACAAGCTTTTTCTAAGATTTGACCTAGTGACCTACTTTTTGACCCCACGTGACCAAGTTACGAACTCATCCAAGATTTCATGCAGACAAACATTCTGACCAAGTTTGGTGAAGATTGGGCTATAAATGTGGCCTCTAGTGTGTTCACAAGCTTTTTCTAAGATTTGACCTAGTGACCTACTTTTTGACCCCACGTGACCAAGTTACGAACTCATCCAAGATTTCATGCAGACAAACATTCTGACCAAGTTTGGTGAAGATTGGGCTATAAATGTGGCCTCTAGTGTGTTCACAAGCTTTTTCTAAGATTTGACCTAGTGACCTACTTTTTGACCCCACGTGACCCAGTTACGAACTCATCCAAGATTTTATGCAGACAAACATTCTGACCAAGTTTGGTGAAGATTGGGCTATAAATGTGGCCTCTAGTGTGTTCACAAGCTTTTTCTAAGATTTGACCTAGTGACCTACTTTTTGACCCCACGTGACCCAGTTACGAACTCATCCAAGATTTCATGCAGACAAACATTCTGACCAAGTTTGGTGAAGATTGGGCTATAAATGTGGCCTTTAGTGTGTTCACAAGCTTTTTCTAAGATTTGACCTAGTGACCTACTTTTTGACCCCACGTCACCCAGTTACGAACTCATCCAAGATTTCATGCAGACAAACATTCTGACCAAGTTTGGTGAAGATTGGGCTATAAATGTGGTCTCTAGTGTGTTCACAAGTTTTTCCTAAAATTTGACCTCGTGACCTACTTTTTGACCCCAGGTGACCCAATAATGAACTCATCCAAGATTTCATGCAGACAAACATTCTGACCAAGTTTGATGAAGATTGGATAAAAATTGTGGCCTGTAGTGTGTTCACAAGGTAAATGTTGACGACGAACGACGAACGACGAACGACGAACGACGGACGCCGGACGACGGACGAAGCGGTATCACAAAAGCTCCCCTTGAGCACGTTGTGCTCAGGTGAGCTAAAAAAGCTGAAAAATGAATTCCTGAATTTACTGAAAACCATTTTGAATACTCATATATCAATAAGAGGAAACAACTTGTATATTCAGATTTTAAAATAAACAGAATAAAAGTTGTGAGTCTTAACATTTTTTTTTCAATTTGTGCAATTTTCAAAAACCTTTACAGTCGAACTTCAGTTATTGGAAGTCGTCAGAACTGCCAATTAACTTTGAACAATCCATGGGCTGGAATTATCCAAATTGCCTTCACTTAAAAAATTTTCCAAATAGGAGTCCGCCATTTTGAATTACTTAATTCTATATGGTAAATTCTATTGTCAGAAAAGAAAGGAATAATAAAATAAGTGTCAAGTTGTTGTCTTTTAAATAATAATTAATCAAAATTTGTGCAGGTATGTGCACAGCATTATAGAATAGATGATGTTACCATCGTCAACAAACTTTAACAGACATTACATAATGTCTACAAAACAAAGTATCAAATCACATAGTATTAAATTGTAGCTAATCTGAGTATCCCCCAATGGCTGTGTCCTTCCCCAGATTGCTTAGCTAAGATTTCAAAAGCTATGCTTGCCATTTCCCTACTGAGATGATGGTGATGTTGGCCAGCATTTAAACCTACCCACCCTGAGAGTTTGCAATACTTTAGCGAGACAAAGTAAATATAAATCAATATTAAAATGGATGGTCACTTTGTTTAATTAATTCATCAGTGTAACTGATTGTCAAACTAATCAACACATCATATCCAATTAACAACTTCACTCAACAAATAACAAGGCCAAACAACGATGTTACTGGAGTAACCACAATGGTCGACCATGACGCGATCGTGCTTTGGATAAGATGTGTGAAGATAGCATTAAAACCGTATGCTGGGTACAAAAACTGACCTCAAATAATGCCGCGAAGTTGATTAATGCACATGAACAATCAGGTGTTTTTACACTAAATTATATAGGGAAAAAATTAGGACTGACAATAACTTCGAATAATGCCTTGGCCTCAGACAGCCCGAGTTTGCATAACCGATGTTCGAGTGTATTAACAAAAATCAGTGCATTTTCAGACGCTGCTTAAAATAGGCTTACATTATTCATTTGTTTGTTTTTTGCAAGACAATGTTACAAATGGAAGCTGTTTATATGCAAATGGACAAATGAGACTGTCCAACCCTAATTTTATTGCTCGTATCTACAGTAATTGCTTAATTAAGATTAGATGTAAACATACTTTCATCAATAGGAAATAATTGCTGACTACATATAATATTATTTACATACCTAGTCTTTGGCCAAAGTTGGCATTTTGTTGTCTTGAAAGAAAATACATAACTTTGTACAAAGTTGCATTTGAGCAATACATGTATTCATGAAGCCTCATTTGGATTGTACGAGACAATTTTATAATGTACATGTATAACCTACTTTTTGTTAATTTAACCATGAAGTATGAAATCATGTGATAATGATAAGGCAGTGCATTCAGCGATGTAAAGAGAAAGTAGGTTTACAAGGCTACAATGCTGTTGCAAGGAGAAGAAGGGAGTGAGGAGGAAGATAAGTTACCTTCATTACCCCTCGATCATGCGGTATATCAATGCCCTGGGCATGAGCCTAGAAGATCAGATGCAGCAAAATAAAAAAAATGCGTGTCTTATAAGTACCATATATACACCAACCTGCTACATTGATCAGCTCTGTAATTATATTGGTTTTATATTCTAGTCCATATAACAAAGCATCAAGACTATAAGCAACCCTAAATACATACTCAGATAAGAAATGAATATCCAAGCAATCTGATTAGTCAATAAAAAAAATTACAACCAATCAGATTGCTGGGAGAGAATTGATTTAAAGCTGTGATACAAATTTAATGCTGTGCATAATATGCTTATGGCTTAAAGGTCCCATTTGCCAGTTAGTTCATGTGCTTAAAAAAATGGAAGGAAAATTTATAGAAAACCTTGTCCCTATATAACTGTTGTGATCCATTCAGTAAAATGTTTACTCATGATTCACTTTTTAAGTACTGGTCTTCACATGGTTTATATATTTTTTCATGACAAAATCTAATTAATAATGTCATAATGTTTAAAAAGTAACATCTTGGACTGTTCTTTGAAAACAAATGGTCAAAGTTAGCTGATAAGTAAAGATCAACATACAATTTTCATAAATGGCAGAAATGTAACATCAGTGTGGATGGTTTAGTGTTTATATGCTAGACTTTTATGGTTCAATCCCAACTTGTGCCATTTTTTATATTTTCTTACAATAATGATTTTGTTAAAAATATCTATTTTATTTAGGTTTTACTAAAAATGAAGAAACCTCATCATTTTCTGACTTTTTGCCACTGTTAAAAAATGAACTGTCATACAAGACCTTTAAGCTGTAAGCCTAGTTTCAGATTAAATTGATACAAAATTGTTTAAATAAAGTACAAAAAAACTCAACAAAATCTGAAAACGCTAAACTATCTCAACAAAATTTAAAAAAAAGAGGTATATATTAAATATTCAAGATCAAAAGAAATGTGGCATTAATTTAACATAAGATTTCATTTCCAGTAAAGGAAATAGTACGGTGGACATTAAAGATATAACATGACATGTACCAGTAATTTTCTTGAAGCAATGATAGGTTTTCATTCTCAGAGACTAAGGAAAGATAACCATGCATAGAAACATCATAAGCTGTAATAGCTGCTTTATACATTTACTTGTAAGTCCAAGATTTAGTATCAACACTGAAAAGGCGCATCTTATTTATAACTTAGCCATACAAATGTAAATTTTGTTTCCAGTGCTGATGCACCAATCTCTTAAGCTGGGAATTCAGCCAAAATATCAATGGCTGCATATGTATATTATATTGGTTATTAGTTACTTGTAAGGAAAATTGTATTGTATCAATCCTATTCTATCAAGATTTACAATTGTTTATACCATTCAGGTCCTTTAAAGAAAGACTGAATATTTAAATATTTAAAAAAAACACCTATATTTTAAGGACAGCATAAGTCAGCAGAACAAATTATATGAAGGAAGGCAACAAAAAGGAAAGAAGCAAAATAAAGCAATTGACAAGCATAGAACTATCTACCACATCATGCTAATATTGTGTCATACATTGAGTCTATTTGTCCTTGTTAAGAAAGACATTCTTTACAATAATATCTTTTTTACTTCATTTTTTTAAAATGCCAAACTGTTATGCTAAATAGAAGACTATCATACATTCATTAACCAGTAGTTACAACTTATTGACAAATGTTGCTTAAAGAAAAATACTCCAAAAGTATGTTAATTAGCCAATTATGCATTGGTGTTTATTATTTATTCATAAACTGAATGACTTGAAGTGCATCAAGTAAGTCAAACACTAAACAAAGAATAGGAATAAAGACAAGTTTTGTAAACCATTGCTGACCTAAATATTTAGTTTGATAATATAAAAAATAGCTAAGTACCATGAACAAAATAAATGCTATGTCACTCTTAAAACACTATAAGCTGCACGGAAACCAAAAATTACAGAAACAAATGAAAGCAAAATAGGTTTACATGGCAAATACCTGTATAAATAAAACTATTGATTACTTTCCATAACAACAACACTATTCACTTACCTTTCTTGCTCCCTTGGCGATTCGTTCATCCTGTGTGAGGAGTAGCACCCTCTGTTGGTTGTCGAGGTACGAAACCCAGAAAATAACGAGTTTGTCACTCCTGGTCTTCCCTAATAGAGAGTCATCCATCCGGCCTGTTAGTCCATCAACTTCATCTGAGTCATCTGTGAGAAGAAGGAACTTGTAGAAGGCTTTGTTTTGGTATGTTTTTTTTCTTTGGATTGGTTTATAATTTCTTCTGCTCTAATTCTCAGCAGTATAGTTGTGGGATTTGGGATTGGATTTGTCGGCATTTTTTGCTGATCCTGTGCAGCGACATTTCTATCATTATAGCACAGGGGCACTAATGAGGTGCCCAGGGACTGAACTCCGGCCAGTCCATTATACTGACACTGACGAGTCGGGCGTAAAGCTGTCCCCGTAGCCCCAAGCGTTAGGAGAGATGATTCTGCTAATGATTGTGAATCGTTTGTAAAGGCGCAAAATAGCATATACATGCAGGAAAGGGTTATGAGAGAACCTACAGCTGTTATTTCTGCAGCCAGCATTTGGCTCTGCAAAGGCACATATACTTTCTTCAACATACTGTCCCTAATACCTATTTATTCAACAGGAAAAGGTAGGAAAAATCAAGGAAATTAGCTGCAACCCTGTCAAGAGAGAATGCAGATTTGAAATATATCTTAAACTATGACAACATATATTGTTTGAAATTGCTTGAAAAAGGTGCACTAATTTCCTGACAAGACTCACCCTCAGGGCTGCTATCAGTCTCAGTCTCTGGGGCATCCACGTAATCAAAGGTGCCGGATGATTTGAGGGATTTCAACTTCAAGTTCACCTGACCATAACCATCCTGGAAGCAGAAAAGGAAATTGAAAAATTGGTAAAATGAAAGGAAAAAATAAAAAATATATCTTCATGATAGAAACAAATAAGTAAATCTATGTAACTTTTCATTTACCTTTACATTATCACAATCCCATTCCCTCCCTTCTTTCTTTTGTTTGAACAGGAAAATAAACTTGTCGAGTAATGCTGTATTATCTCCCTTGTGTGTAAGTATTTCACATGTAGAACTAATTTGGAAGTTTACCATTGCAAGTTGTTTGTTTTTTTAAATACATGGTAATTCGCAATTTGTTGAATACACAAAAATAGTAAAATTGTATAACCATGTGATGAAAATAAATTTAAAGAAAGTGAATACTTCTAACATGAAGTCTATAAAATTCCTTCCATGAATCTCATAGATATGTCTGACAATAACCCTGTTACCTTGACGATGGCTGCAGGATAGCTGGGTTTGGCACGGCCATAAACATTCCACATGAGTGTTCGTTCTGCTGTTGGGTCGTCCCAGGTATAGAGGACAGTCTGGTTGGAGGCTAGGATAGTTGTCTGACTCTGAGACCTGGGGCAGGCAATGGGAGGAATATGGCAAGCAAAAATATATGGTCGGCAAAATTATTATCTTATTTTTATCTTAATATTATATATGTGCAATTTCTTTGAGGATATTTGTTTTGTTTTATGGATAAGAAGGACTAGACATGGAAAATATTTGTTACATAAAATTAACTCACCCAAAAAAATTTTAAAGTGACAATTCATACAGAAGTTCAAAAGACAGTAAATGTAAACAGATAAAATATGCAGAAAATAAAAGACAAACTTTGAAGAATGTTTACATAATCTTTCTTTTGATCCTCTGTATGATTTTTGGATCAATTTTAACTCTTGGTGTTTTCTTCTAGATAATTGTTATCATTCCTTATCTTAACAGTTTATGCCTTGTGGTTTTGGGTGGGGTATAAATATCTCAGACTCCCCAAATAAACAAGTATAAAGTGTGTTCTTAAAATCAAAGAGATAATATTTTAAGAACCATTTGTTATATTTGGGTAATTTATGTTGTTGTTTTAAAAGGATCTCTGAGCCAAATGTTAGATGCCTCTAAATCAGAGTGATGTTTTTACAGAAAAGACTTTTTATTATTGTTAAATTTTTAACTTATTTTTAAACAGGGTGGCCGTAACTTCAACAAGAAAAAAAGTGCATGATATTGCTAAGTTTGATAAAATGGTCTCACTTCTGGTGTATCTTGATAAAGACATCATCACAGAAATTCTCTACTCTCACTGGTATATCGCCCACATCATAGTCTGTGAACTGTACTGTGATGGGTGTCTGAGTGCCCCCGCTCACCCCTACACAAAGGGCGCCCTGGAATTGATGTGACACATGTATATACAACTACCTAATATAGACATATCCAAATAATACATGGATAAAAGCAGTATAATGTTGTTTAACATTATATACAAAAGATAAAGTAATGAAATGTTAATCTGGGTGCACCCACTTACCAGCACTTATTGGGTGAACCAAACTGACATTCAAATGATGTGACATATAAATATATGTATAAAACCACACCAGATACACAGCAATGTGGGATTGTCCCATTAAATAATTATAAAAGATGGATGCATAACAGGCTTATATTAACTAATGTGTGAATTTAAGGTAAAAGGTAAATTTAAGTATGTTCAATACTTACAAAAGGAAAGTATAACAGACATATATATATATTTGTTAAGGCAAAATATCTAATTAAAAGTAGAAAGGGAAAAACAGCATTACAGAACCCAGGCTCTGTTTTGAATGGCATAAACAGTTATATGAATGAAAAAAGTGTAAAAACTAGATTTTGATGTTAACAAATCAACAAGAGGAGCTCCATGACAACAATATTTTAAAGGAATCTACTTACCCCATTTTCCATTCGCAGAACCGTGTCATGTGACTGTCTGAACGAGAAGCGTTGTGAGACCACGTTGCTGCGCTCATACTTCACAAACATCCGAAATGAGTTTGTCACAGGCCAGAATGGAGAGCACTATGGAACATAGAGACAGAACATAAATACTAGGATGAAATTTCAATTGTCTTACTGCATTATTAAGCAAGGATATTTAAGTTACAATACAGCATCAAACCATCAGTTCATAAAATGGATTGTTAAAAAGTTTTAGCAAATATAATTTAAGTTTTTAGAACACTTTGTAATATTGTTCATCACTTCAATTTTATGCTTTATGACGAGACAATTGCAAAAAAATCTTGATTACAAAAAATCCATTTTGTAAGAGACCCAGCTTCAAGCATTTTCAATGTATTTTGTACTTCCTTCTTATGTAACACTTAGTATGCTTTTAAATAGTGATCTTAAAAGAAAGTTTGTGTTTTATCATTGTATATAATTTATATTTCATGTTTATACAATTTAATTGGCATAAACTTATCACCAACTCACCTGTCCAGTATTGAGGTCAAACCATAAGTCTGTGTCCTTATTCTCTTCCATGTAGCGGAGATGCTTGGATGAACTGTTGACGATCAGGAAGAATGGTGTCACTGTAATGATCTTGGTCAGCTTCAGGTGTGACAGCTGGGACTGCACCATGAACTGGAAGGACAAAAAAAGTCAAGGGTCAAAATGCAAGGTTCCATTATCAATAATGAATGAATTAATAAGATACACTCATATTGGCATCACTGGGGGAAATTCTTCTAAGCTTCATATGCAAAAGCTATTATTAGCCCATCAACTGGGAACAAGGAAAGTCAAAGGTCAAATGTCAAGGTCATATAATAAAAATTATCTTTTCAACTCAAAAGCAAAGATTAACCTGTACCATGAAGAAATAAGGGTCAATGGTGGAATGGCACTTTCATTAATGCATAATGCATGATATTTAATTGAAGTTGTATGTTATCATTATAGAGTAGATGCGATATTGAAATATTCAAGGTCACATTATCAAGAGTAATACAAACTTGCAGGTCTTGAAAGACACTAGCTGGATGAAAAGTCAAAACCAAAATAAGGTCACTCATTCATTAACAGTAAATGTTATACATGATATTACAGATATGATCATACATGAGGGATTGAAAACATAAAAAAAGGTTTCGAGAAAGTTAACAGTTACATATACAATTTAACATAAAACACATGTTTTACACATAGTAATTGATTTTTGCTTTATTTTATAAAATGTCAGATTATTTGTGAATTGTGTGAGGAAGAATTTTTTTATAATCTTACACACCAAAGTAATAATCACAAAGGATATATCACAAAAATTCAAGGCAAGGGCATACAGTGTATTTCCGCTTCCTGTTGGTATCACAGCATTCCACAACTCCATAGTTACCAACTGTATCCAGGGAGAAAGAATGTGACCATTGAGAGTCAAACACCTTCAGTTTGGACTGAAAAACAATATTAAAATTGGTTATTTAAGTAAACAAATACTTGCATTGTCCAACAATTTAAACTGAACACATAACTCTAGTCACAAATTATATTTTCCCCCAATTATAACTATAAATAATATTTAAATATTTTATGTAGTCCAGGTGTAATTGGCACCGCCAAGTAGTACTACAAAGGCATAATGCAAAATTTCAGGTATGCAAAGTATGTATGTATTTCATGTTGAAATTAATCCCGTTAGCAATTCTTATTCTAGAGTTTAGACAATATGGACTTTCAAAGTTTAAAGACAAAATGATTAGGCCTATGTGAACAGTTTAGATTCAGATCGTCCACCCCCAGATGGGAGCTGTCTCAGAATAACAACTATTTGTTGACTTCTTAATTCTGAGTCTTAATTGTTATACTTTGGCTAAAACTTTTATTAAACTTTTATAACTGGTTGTTTAGCCTCTCATTGATTGGGTCGAGTCCTGTTCGGAGCAAAGGACTAAACATGGGGAAGTCGTTCATTTAACCTGCTTTGCACCAATAATTCTAACCAGATATCTCTATAATAACCATAATTGGACGTTGTGATGTAATTCAAAAACAAAACAATAAAAAGCCAAAAATAATTTCTTAGAAGGTGTACATGTTATGAACAAATGGAACAAGTGTAGCAGTATATAGGTTAAACAAAAGGTTCGCAACAACGATTAGAAACATTGTTTATTTGATAACCTAAATAACAAATCTTTGGCATAATTACTGTATGACATCATTTTTGTTACCAGCATCAAAAATCATAAACAACACCATTTTTAATTATTCCTCTTGGTTTGTAAAAAATAGAAGCAAAATGTGGCATCTTTCATCACTGTTTTATATTTTTCAAAAATGCCGACTGGACCGAAATGTCAAAAAGAGTTTTAAGAGACTGTTTTTTTTTACAAAAGGTCAGTTTTTCATACAAAGATATAAAAATTAAGCAAACAAATGATAATTTTTAAAATTAATGTTTAATAATGAACTGTTTCAAAGTGTGAAAAAAGCATTGGGGGTTGCAAACAATAAAAAGGAAATTATTAAACAATACATTTACAATGAAAATGACTTACCCTTTTCCGTTTGTTTTTTTTGTACCTAAACAGTTGTGGGAAGTTGGAAGGTCCACAGTCTAGCACTACATCAGACATAGAACCCTGAATAATTGGAACAGTTATTATTTCTTGTTGTAGTGACAGTAATTACACATAAAGCACAGACAAATTAATTTAATTTGACTTTCTCATTGTCCACATACAGCTAACTACAGTTATAAATTTAGTTATAAATTATGTATTTGTCTGAATTGTCAACTCTTTAAAAGCCTCTAAAGAATTTTTGACAGAGAAATTTGTAGCAAATGAAGTATACAAACCACATATCAGATACATACCAGATAGATCAGACACAACTCAAAATATTTTAAATTAAAAAAACAAAACTGTAATAATAACTATCAATATTCTGATAGTGAATCTGTTTTATACGTCATCACATTAACTCTTTAATTGCTGGAAACATCTTAGGCTGTGATAGTTTCTATGTTAATGGAGGGTGAATGTGGTTATTAAATGGTTATGCATCATTAAGCATGATGTACCCTGATCTGGAAGCTGAGGTCTGTCTTGTTGACAATCCAGTATGGAGAGTAAATATAAAGGTTCCAGGTATCTGTGATGCTGCAGTGGACACTCAGACTAAGGTGCTTGTTGTTGTTATCTGGGTCAAGGTCAGTATCCATGGAAATGGCCTTGAACTCTTCCATCTCCTTGGTGATGTCCAGTGTGCCTTTCCAGTCACAGGTCAGGTAGTCAGCCACCTGCAAGAAAACAGAACATGGTTTTTAAAAAAATCCAATTTTCTTTAAAAACTATTTTTAATTTAAGAAACAGAATCATATAATATTCTTTCCTTCTCATTAAACACCACTACATATGTTATATGTATTTCAAGCAAAAAAGTACAAAAAAAACTTAAAGTATTATTTTAGAAGAAAAGACTATACTTACAAAGAGGTTGAGTCTATAAGCCTTCTCTATATTGACTGTATACAGTGGGGTATTTTCTCCATGGGTCAGGCTGCTAGCAGAGACACTGCCCTGAAATATACAGGCAATTATAAGATAGTATGAAATGAAAGGAAAAAAAATCTACATATAACATACACTAAAAATAGAATAAAATTGTTGCATTTTAGTGACAATAAAACTTTATCAAAAATGAGAATGTACAGTATATTTGAATTGAGCATATAACAAGCAGCTTGGTTAAAGATGTTAAAAAATGCTAACATCGTGCTGTTGAAAAGAGCAAAATACATGCATTTTTACCTGATTTTGACTGATCTATTCATACATGTACCATTATAACATCTTATAAGCAGTGCTGTCTGTAAAAAAGTGTAAAAAACTGTTAATACATTTATTTTCTTAACAGCATAAAATTATTTTAGTTGAAAGGAATGTTACACCATAC
Source organism: Sinonovacula constricta (assembly GCA_007844125.1). NCBI lineage: Eukaryota > Metazoa > Mollusca > Bivalvia > Cardiida > Solecurtidae > Sinonovacula > Sinonovacula constricta. The sequence continues at coordinate 44,450,368 of CM017556.1, forward strand.
CTGTAGAGAGAACTGTAGGTCATAAGGAAGGAAATTGTGTAGAATGACTGGAGGATGAAGAGTCAAGGTCAGGTAGGGAATCGTCCGGGTAACCATCTGGGGTGGGCGTAGAGGCTCCCCATCAGTGCACACCACCTGTAACATGGGATAGATGCTTTTGTTTTGTTTTTAAAAATACTTACAGTGAGCAGTTATGGTCAATATGGTCAATATAGCGTTGTCCAGCCATATTTGTGGGGGCAGACCCCCAGACAAATGGTTGGGTAGAACCAGCTGGAATACCTCCCAAATTTAAGTCCTTTGATGGAATAATAGATACGTCTGAATTAAACTGCATATATAATAAGAACATGATTGTTTACCAAGTAATAATTATTAATCTACGTAACTTAAACAGTAAGATTGGAATTTAAACAAAACACATCTTATGTAAGTATGTAATGCAGAACTTATAAACCTTTGTGCTGGGAGTTTTCTCAATTGGTAAAACAAAACAAAAACAATAGAAAAACCTTAATTAAAGAAAATGTGTTACTATATTTTTTCAGAACTGTTAAAGAAAACTAAGACTTTTAACGAGTCTGAAGAGTTAGCTCCCTGTAAAAAACAATAACAGTTTATTGTCTCTTTAAATGTGTTGAAAAGCTTTTCCTTTATAAAGCAACAACATAAGGCTTATGAACCTTTATGGTGAAGAGTTTATATTCTGTTACACAATCTCAGGACTAATATTATTAAAAAGGAGTTTTATCTTATGCAAACGTTGTGCTGAGACTAACATAGCTTAAGTTAAAAGACGTTAAGCCTGGTAAAAGTAGAACCGAAATCTTCACATTATCCATGTCGAACATACCTTGATGTTGAAGAGTTTGTCCCCTGTGTCAGCCTGACATGAGAGGAACTTCTGTCTGTCCTTGGTCTGTACAAGGTCCGGCCACCAGATACAGCTGCTTGTCTGTTCATACCTGTAACAATGTTCAATATTGCCATACAGAATATAGTTGGAAACATAAACTGATACAAGTCAATATTAAATTAAATCAAACTGACGCATGCTTTATTAACTAATATAATGTGACACATTGTCATTAGAAGTAGTTAGTTCTGTTCTGTCACAAATCTGGAAGTTTAATTACAGACTTTTATTTCTCACAGAACTATTAACACGTTACTTCTATCCAACTTACTGCAAGCCCGATGGACAGACATAGAGGGCGCAGTGGTAGGCAGCAAATAGGGGCAGGTTGTAGACCTCCTGGGGCTCAATGGTTGTCAGTTTCACCAGGTTTGAGGGCTCCGGCATCTGATTGGTCCGCTTGTTGGTCTGTAGCTCCTCCCTCATTACCAGCACATCAACTGCCATTGTTAGGCTGTTACGCAACTAAACATAGCAAACATAGGTATTGTGACTTAACTTATAAAATTATGGTTTTGTGCTTTTTAAGAAAATGTACACGTAACTTAATTCAAGCAATAAGTCCTGTTTACTTAAGTCTGCATCCAGAGATAGATATCTTGAAATAAACAGTCTTGGCAATGTGCATGTACATCAAATCAAGAAGTGATTGAACTATTTTAAGTTAACTGAAGTAAAGAATTGTTATATTGTTTCTGTACTAAAGCTATCAAGTTACTGTTTCAAGACGAAGGTGATATGGTGTGGTATTATTTTTTTTCCACACAAGTAAACGCGTTCTCAAATTATATGTACCCGGTAGATAAAAAGTGGACAGTTTATCATCCCAATAAGTCACAATGACCATGCTGATATTGCATAAATACATTTACTGAAGTAAGGAATTGTGGGAGTAATTCACTTCTAAGGCAAGACTGATGGAATCTTATTTGAGGTGCTTCTTTGTATGTGTGGTCATTAACTGATGTTACCAAATAAAGTTCAGGTTATAAATGAGTCTATTATAAATTGATTTGCTCTCCCTTTTTTTTTTTTTTTGATGTCTGGGTATAACCACCAGTGCTCCATAGTTAAGCTGAAGACCTTCCCATGTGCTTCACTCTGACAGGGACTCTAACACAAGCAGTGAGAGGCTAAGCAGTCAGAGGAGTTACAAATCTACCACTATGCCATGGGCGACCCTGTCACTATTCACTTCATTAGCTAACTACATACAATGTATACAAGTACTTCATCTGATATGAATTGATATAATGTATCTTACTATATAATTACTAAATTAATACTTAACATGAATGAAGGCTTCCAGCAAATGAATGGTCAAGAGTGTACCTGTAAGGGTGACTGTATGGAGATTGTCTTGTGTCTATGGTTCATATCAACATCATACACCACATAGTACTTGGTGGAATGCTGTAACAGAAACAACAGAATGCATAGATAGATCATTGTAGTCAGACACGGGAAACAACAGAGAACATGGTTTGCATCATTCCTTACATTTTCTTAATGTATATATTTAAAACTTAATTTTAACTGTGGGACTCTCTTTCGCTTCATATCCTATACTGGCAATATAAGTATTTCTTGTCCCAATGTGATCCTTGTTATTTCAGCTGCTTTCCCTGAACAGTAACATAATTGCTAATATAATGAATAAACTAATATAGTGAGTTAAAAAAACACAACAGAACGCACATACAGATATATGTTTATACTATGAAGAAAGATGGTTTCAGCTTTTTCAATTTAGGCAGTTTCAAAAATGAGAATTATTTGTTAATCATTTTTTTTAACAATTGTTTTAATATATGTTTGCAAATTAATATTTCATTTTAAGTTTTTTCCTAAACAACCCAACAAAGATAAATGACATTCTGTTATTATTTATAAATAAGTACAAGTAATAAATAACTATTTATACATTTTATACATTTTTCCCATATGCATCTAGAAAATATCAACATTTTTTCTCATAATTATATAAGATATATATATATAAAAAAGATTAAAACTATAAAATGCTCCTATTTGATAAAAATTCCAAATCCACAGCTATTTTCAACATAAAATCGGCGTACTCTCAATATAGTTTACTGTATATAACCGAAACCGGAACTACCCAAAAGAAGCGCCACCTCGTTCAAGGGAGGTAATTATGTAGCGAAATCAGGGATAACTCCGTATATCGGTAGGACCCCATTAAGTGTACATCCTTACAAACATTAGTTTGATATTAAATGTAGAACCAACCGAAAATAAAACTATATTTAAGTGTGGTGGCTTACTTTACTTTAAGTACACAAAATATACGATAAATGTAGTCTTTAAACATGCTGCTTTGCACAACATAAATTAACAAAGATAAAATAATAAACCTGCCAGAAAACACAACAATTTAAAAATAACATTTTCAAAACAGAAGTAAATGCAAATGTATACATGTGTATTTTAATCCTGTCCTAACGACAACATTCTAGTTAAATTATGTTACATTAAGTTATGTACAATTTTTGTAAAATATATATTAATCTCTACTACATGTATTATGAATATAAGGTGAATGTAAGAAAATTTCAAAGTAAATTAACATATTTAAAATAAAACAAATACAACTAAACAGTAGTCTACTTCTACAAAAAATAACTGTAACCATATACATCTTGGACATAATTTTATTGCCTCATAACCATAGAAAAGCACCCTTTAAAATAAATCCCTGTACATTGTATACAATGTACAAACTGCATGACAACTTATATACAATATATGATGAGAAAAAAAGGAGGGGTTGATTAAGTTAAAAGTTATAAATTAAAGGAATGCCAATAGATTATTCAAGGCTGATGAATAGTAAATGACCAATGAACATTGCTCAAATCTTTTCTACATGTCCATTTTCTGAATGTAAAGGTATTATAGAGGTGTATTTTAAATATTTCCTATACACACATGTGAACTTTTTCTGAGGCCAAAGTGGGAGATTTTCAATGGCAAAGTTGGAGATTTATTATGTACATAAAAACAAAGAAGGAAGTTATCTGTTTCCAAGAAGTAAGATTTCTGAAAATGTGTAAAACACCCCTCATTTTCAAATAATTTTGAACCTTAAAAGAAGGAGTCTCCCTCCAAAAGCAGGAGAGTTCACATGTATGACTATACACTAACACTACACAGGACAACATGTGACGATAACTTACTAATTCATATTCAAACTCATCTGCCTGCAAAATGGATAGGCAAAATGAAAATGTTAAATTTCTTGAAATTCTACAATATTCACAGGAACTTGCAAGTAAACAAAAGTCTAACATGTCCATATAAACCTGCAAATAAACCACAGAAAAAAATACAGATTCATCTTAAATTATTTATTATATTATTTGGTTCATCACCTTGCTCAACATTTGGTAACTATGGAAATGAAAAAACATATATTAACAAGCAATCTAGAAGACATAAAAAACACAATTGACATTAAAAAAAGCTTCATAGACAGTTTTTAAATTTTTGATTATTTTTTCATTTTTGGTCAATATGAAAGTGTCTGTCTGTAAATCTATGATGTAGCATGCATCTTACCAGTTTTGGGTAAAGCTGCACTAGTTTTCTGCACATCCTGTTCATGAACAGATTAGGTGAGCTCTCGAATCCATCCACCTGTAGATAGAGAACATAAAGATCATTTAAGACTAATGTCTAATTTTATAAGAAAGCAGCACTGATACAATAATAGCTGTTTGGACTAGTAATAGTGGAGGCAGACCGAGGATAAATATTTGGCTAGAGCCATCAACAGCTGGAAGTTGTTTTAAGGTAAATGTTACATATATTAAGTATAATATTTTTCCATCACGCCATCACAAGTCACAGTAAATAACAGCTATTAAGTTCATATTATATTTCCTTACTTCTTAAAACAAACATTATATAAAAAAGAAAAAATAAGATGAAGAACATATCATAGAATCAGTCCATGTAAGCTGCACATAACTGCAGACTGTCTTTGTCATATTGGACAAAGGACATGATAACCAAATCTTTTGATAAAAATACTGAGCTTCAAGAAGATGTCTAATACCTTAAGGTACAAAAAAACAAGAAAAAAGTGGAGAACCAGTCCACATGACCTACCCTTATCTGTAGACTGTCCTTGTCGAGCATAGTACCAGACATGATATCATCATCAAAAACAAATGCCCCTGCACTGATGAGTGTGTGTCCAGCATCAGCCAGTGTCTGATTCACAAAGGTCAGGGGTCGCCTCTGGCTGCTGCAGTGGAATCAACATAGGGAGATGCAATAGCACTTTTTTTTAAACTAATGAATTAGATTGCCAAGGCACCTACACATTTATGGTTCATTTTATATAACCACCCTCAGCAGAAGACCAATGGTAGAACTAGAGCGTCAGCTTGCAGATCAGGAGGACGCAGATTCAAACCCCGGCCTGGTCAAACCAAAGACTTTAAAGTTTGTAGTAGTGGCTTCCCTCCTAAAGCTTGGAGCTAACGGTACAGCATAACGCCTGACTCGTCGGTGTCAGTATAATGGACTGACCGGGTTCAGTCCCTGGGCACCTCATAAGTGCCCCTGTGCTATAATAATAGAAATGTCGCTGCGCAGTATCGACAAAAATGCCGGTGAATCCCAATCCGAATGGTAGAACTACAGACACTGCAGATTAGCAGAGAGACCTCACAATAAATGTGTGGGTTTTTTTTTACCAAATAACGATTTATGCAAGTCAGTTATATACTTCAAGCAATTCTTTTCAAGATTCCTGTATATATGCTTTTAAACATAATGGAGAGGAATATGTCAATGTTATCATTATTTGTATGTGAAATTTTCCGTATGAACCTGAACAGCTGACCTCCCTATAATATTGCACAGCTTCATGTCATCTGACAAGGTGTGCTGCTAAGTCTTGTTTAGCTGTTCTGTTGTCTTGCCCAATCTGACTAAAAACATAAAACCAGCCTGAGAACTATGAGACCCTATACAGAGATCTTATTTTATATGACAAGCCAATCATCAACAACAACTACATGTTGCTTTCAATTAATCACAATTTTCTCTTTTCAAAAACCTGAGAATAGATGACCAGCAACAACTACATGTTGCTTTAAATTTATCACAAATTTCTCTTTTCAAAAACTTGAGAATAGATTACCAACAACAACTACATGTTGCTTTAAATTAATCACAAATTCCTCTTTTCAAAAACCTGAGAATAGATGACCAGCAACAACTACATGTTGCTTTAAATTAATCACAAATTTCTCTTTTCAAAAACTTGAGAATAGATTACTAACAACAACTACATGTTGCTTTAAATTAATCACAAATTTCTCTTTTCAAAAACCTGAGAATAGATGACATGCAACAACTACATGTTGCTTTAAATTTATCACAAATTCCTCTTTTTAAGCTGAGAATAGATCATCAACAACACTACATACATTTATTATTACGAGTCAACATTCACCAAACCCCACCGCCTACCCTGCCATATTTTGGAAAAGATAGAACACCTATCCACAAAAATCTGCTTGTAACTTTAACATATTTATAACTTATTCACCCACTGTACCTTGGAGTGGTCGGTTCCCCCTCCTCGTCATCCTCTTCCTCCTCTATCACACCAATATCATCATGTCCACCAGGGGGAGCTGTCATACGAACATCACCCAGGCAACACACACGGCAGTTGTGTACAAAGTCTTCATGCACCTAGGAGTGATATGGTACTCATTATTTTACATTTTATCACTAACAAAATTAGACAAATAATTCTTCAAGATATATTTACTAATTGTAATTATTGTTAAATATTGTGAGACCCTTACACAGAAATTAGTATTTAATTTTTTTGCTTAAAGTGAAGCAAAAGATACAAGAATATACTGGTACTACATATCAGCTAAAAACACAACCTACCTTCACACTTTTATGTAGAACAACCTCTGTGTCCAATCCAAGCTGAAATGAACAAGCATACATGAATAATTTTCTGGATGAGCAGGAATAAGAAATATACAAAGGGTTTTACAACCATTCTGATTTCCACACCATTTAACAATAAAACCACAATTGTACAAGTTGATTGGACAAGTCCAACAGATAGTAAATCCCTAATAACCTAAATTAAACAGAAACATAAAATAGAGATTTCAAAACAAGAGGGTCGTGATGGCTCTGTATTGCTTACCTGAGAGCCCCACCCACAGCATTTAACACCTTTTTGCCCTTACTCAGAGTTGTTTTTGATGAATTTGGTTGAATTTTGACCATTTCTGTCAGAGAATATTAATAACAGAAAGCAACATGGCAGGAATACAACAGAATGTGTGTGTCCACAATGTCTCATCTTAAGCATATATGCTCATGTGAGCGAAAACAGTTAATACTTTTTATTTGAACTCAGTTAAACAAACAATCACACATCAAACTGTGGAACAAGTGTATGTACAACCTGAATTACTGACCCTTTAAAACTAATTACTAATTAGCAACAGTGATATTTTTCTTGTAAACAGTCCTTACCTTGTTATGTACTTCTATAGCAGGAAGTTTCCTAACATCCAACAAACTGTCTGGATCCCCCTTATCAATTGACTGAAATGAGATAACAATAACTAGCTTTATACACATAATAAGTGCCCATATGATATAGGACCACCAACAAAAGTAGCAACCAAGAAAATACAAAACACTTATTCAGTTAAAAAATAAATGCAAATTAACTTATTTAACAATAACAATAAAGCAAACAAAAGAATTACAAAGCTGATCAAGGTATTTATTAACCAGGCAAGGTACACATGATACTACACACTACAGTTCTGAGATGTAGATTACGATACTGTTTTAAATATGCCTTTCTATTTTTCTAAGTTACTGTTGCTAACCTTTACTTAAATAAGTACTTATTCCTTTTTAGTTAAAATCAATAGCTTTAAGACAGTCTCAAAATATAACATTTTTAGTTACTCTTGCTGTCATACAAGTAAACTAACTGGCAGCTTTTAGATTTATTAAAACAACTGGTTTGGGTATGCCCTGGTTTGGAAGATTTATTGTTGATCCATATTAAAAATGTTATTGACACTATAAATAACATGAAAATGTTTTAAGATGATGAATAAAAAGTCATATTCTATTTTTTAACAGTTAAGTTGAACTTGTGTGAGTATCCACAGAATTTATGCAAACCAAGAAAAAAAACCCAACATAACTGATAATAAATAGTCCTTCAAGGATTTGACAATACAGCCAGAATGACAGCAATTATATTAATAAAAAAATGCATAACAATCATGATAATATTCCACATTTAAAATCCTAACATACTTCTGTGTATATGAAAAACCCTACACCACACTCTCCAAACATTTAAAGGTTAAGGCATTTTAAATAACCGCAAGATTCATGCAATTCAAATAATAACAAACTAATTTTCGGGCTAGAATTAGATTTTTTCTTAATTTTTTTCTCAGTGTTAGTTTTTATATGTATGCAACATGTATATACAGTAACAAAGCATTTATTCTTTATGGACAAATAAGCTGGAGGAATCAAAACGTGAAAGCACAATGAATGATGGGATATTGTGCAAGGGAGATCATTCAGAAAGAAAATGCATGAAAGAACATGCAAGATTTTAAAAAAAGGCATAGGTTTTTAGAAAACATTAGTAAAGTGAAGTTAAGAATGAATAGGAATGCAACTAAAATTATATCCAAAAAGACTTGATCTTCCTCAGTTTAAATGGCAAGCCAGCTGGAGATATAATCCACAATCCCAGTCATCTGGAGTTGTACAAGTACAGGTATGTCCTTACACCGGACAATCTTATTTCTCAAATCTAGCGATACAGGAATTCCCATCACCTGGGCAGAACGCTGTTGCCTGGGCAAAATGCTGTAAGATTTAGCGACCAACAGGAAGACTGACTAACAGTGACTTTGCATTTTCTGAAGTTTTAAGGATGCCTGGAATGTATACCCTTATTTAACAGGAAATGTCATATGTATTGACAAATGCCACTTAAGATGCAGTGACCTTAAAATGACCTTGGGGATGCACTTTCAATGGCAGTGTATGTCTGTAAGCTGGTTTAGTTTAATTGAATTAAGGTAATTAAGATGCCACCTATGGCTGACATAAAAAAATGAGACATACAGAGCACATGCACACACTGACAGAGCATGACTGCTTTTGTTTGTTTGTTTACAGGGTTTATTGTCCTACCAACAGTATTTCAGTTGTTTGCAGATGTTGTCCACTTGAAGAGTGTATAGTACTGAATTCACTGTGTAAACACCTGGCATGATACCACACCCAGTCACATTATTCTGACACCGGGCCAACCAGTCATAGAACTACACTTATATTTGGATATTATCAAAGGTGCTATACCACTATCATTTTTAGTGGCTTTGGTATTTCGTGGCCTGAGATTGAACCTGGATCCTCCCATACCTGGTGACGGGTTTATATCAACCATTGAAAGCATAAAAAGCATTGAGTTCTAGGCATAGCAAGTGTAGCTATTTGTAATGAAAAAGACATAAATTAGCTGTTTGATAGCATATGGAGGCTAGTTTTGAATTTTAGTCAAGAATGTTTCAGGTAGTCGTAACGGCAAATGCTGATGAACACTTGGTCAGAAAAGTTATAGGATATGGTATATAAAGATATATGTATGTTATGTGTAAAATGAACATAACATGAACATACTGTATTAATTGTAAAAATATGTGATAGTTATAATGAATAAAGATGTAAAATAGTTAAATATAAATGGAAGGATCTTTGTATGATGGAAAGGTTATAGTAATGAGGGTATTTATGATGCATAAATATGCAGAGTTGTGTCACTAGCAAACAACTGATGAACTGATTGAGAAGAATATTACCTGCCAGTGCTGGAATACAGAATAATATTACAGCTATAAATTATATCTCATACCTGTATAAAGCTAAAACTGTAACTATCTGTTGATAATGTTGTTTTTTTATATCATACATATATGTATATTCCAATTAGTTATGTAGAAAATCAAGATTTTGTTTACGCTTTCAATCATAATTTTCCCAAATCTATTTGTGCTATCCTGCTTAAAATCATTAAAGCAATTTTAAATATGTGCATAACACATTATGATGCACAACACTTCAGACAAGTAACAACTAAATCTAATACAACAGCAGCTCATGCAAATATTGGTGTATGAAAAGCATTACAAACAACAGTTATAAAATAGATAATGATCATTAACATAATTTACAACCTGACATAAATCTATCTGGTTACATATAAAATGAAAATTTCTATCAATAAAGATATATTTGTTGACCGCCTGCTTTAGATTAAAAAAAGAAGTTACAATTATTGATAATTAGAACTGTTTTTGAAGAACATGAAAATGATCCAATATGGCTGATATTTACATACAAGTACCTTATACAGGCTCATGTCTTTTTTCAAGGAGGGCATATATGGAGAAAGCCATAACCTAGCCATTATTATGCAAAGCATCTGTGCTCATGGTAATGTAACAATTAACTGAAAATGTACTCTTGACACTTAACACTTGACATGGTTACAATATTAACAATTTCATTTTGTTTACCAAGTTGCCTGGATTCTGGTTGTCATCCAAAATATTTTGTAGCTATGCTTTGGACATTGTCATCAAATTGTTTTGTTTACCCTCGGCTTGTACCCTTAGGCATATGGTGAGTTTATGCTTTAGAATGGTTCTCAGTTATAACCAAATGGATTCTATGTAAATCTATAAAGAAACTGCTAGCCACTGATAAGTGTCGGGTTGCAAACTTGTTTCAATTATACAATATAAACAAAGCCATTACATTAACTTTTCCAATTATAGAATGTCAATTAAAGACATTACAGTAATTATTCCAATTATACAATATGTATTAAAGATATTACATTTAATGAGTCCAATTAGACAATGCAAATAAAAGCAATACACTTAATGTTCCAATAATACAATGTGAATTACAGCCATTACATTAATTATTCCATTTATGCAATATAAATCAAGGTCAATACATTATTTATTCCAATTAAATAAGGTGAATAAAAGCCCTTACAGTAAAAATTCTAATTATAATATGCAAATAGAAGTCATTACATAAAGTACTACTTTACCCTACATCTTAACAGGCATAGTCCAAACTGAAAGGTTCTTAACAAATAGTGTAGAACCTGATCAGAAAGCTCCCAATGGAGGCCATCTTATCCAAATCTACACTACTTACAGCCTTTTTCTCAAGCAATACCCAATGAAATTTTAGCAGAAATTACAACCAAATTACTAGAAATTATCACAATTTAAAAAAAATGAAAAAGGATGGAAGTTAGTATGTGAAATTACTGCCTCACCTGTGCCACATCTCGGAGGACGTTGATGGCCTGTGGTGTTACATTCAGCAGCAGTTTGTGTGGCGATGACAGTATCAGGTATGTACAGCTGGTATCTACCGCATCGCTTTCATCAATATCAGTGACATCAGGCACGATACCATCCCACTCATCATAACGCTCTGGACCTGCAGGGACACAGCACACAATGTAAATGGTCAAAACATTGTAAAATAGTAGAAATAATAACCAACTGACGTTAAAACATCCTCTTTCAGGATTATTCACTAAATCACTTAGGGATGAAAGTCTTAGAGCCAGAGATTCTTTGAGCAGGGTTGTATTGCATTTTAGCTTAACTGAGCACCAATAAGGTTGAATGCCAGAGTGAGCAAAAAAATTAATAATCTGTCCTATTTAAAAGTAATACTACTAGGTTAAATATATAAATAGGTTAAATAAATAAATAAATGATGAATAAATTTAAATGCAACAATATTAAACCAGGGAATGTTGCCTTGGCTTCAGTGAATGGAAGCCTGATAAGATTATAATGGAAAAAATTAAAACTAAAGGGAAATTTTGAGAAACTTTCAAAGTAATTGACTGAATGAATATTATACATGATAGGTGCAATTAACAAAACTTTTATTGAGTCAAATATCTATTAACAATGCTAAAAATGAAAACCAACCTTTAAGCTGATGTTTAAACCAATTTTAAAATGTTTCAGTGGTCAAATATATTTGCCAAGTGTCAAGGTTATAATTATTTCAGCCAGAGTCTGAGATCAGAATTAAAACAGCATTCATATTTATCCATTCAGAATATATCCCAGACTTAAGCCCAAAGTTTTATAGCCTTGGGCCCAAATTTCAAGATAGAAAACTTTGTGGCTTAAGTCTGAGAAAAATCTCAAACAAATGGCTTAAGTTTTTTATGTTTAACTCTAAGCTTAAGTTTGAAATCATTCTCAAGGTATCCATTGGCCAGAATTCAAATATCAATCAAATTAGTCTAAACAGATGTTTGGAATATATCCCAGACTCAAGCCCAAAGCTTTCTACCCTTGGGCTCAAATTTTAAGATAATAAACTTAGTGACTTTAATCTGAGACATATCTCAAGCAAATGTTTCAAGTTTTTATTGTTATTAAACTTTAAGCCCAAGTTTAAAATCATTCTCTCGGTATGTATTGGCCAGAATACAAACACCAATTAACCTAGTCCAAACAGATGTTTGGAATTTATCTCAGACTCAAGGTCAAAGTTGTATTACTTTGGGCCACCATTTTAAGATATAATAATCATTAAGACAAGTCTGAGGACAATCTAAGCAACTGACCAATCAGGTGTTTAGGTTATAAAACTTTGAGCTAGAATCTGAGACTAATCTCAGTCAACTGATTGGTCAGATGTTAAATTTAAATTAAAATGTGACCAAAGAGATGGTTGAAAATACTCTCAGACTCCAGCTAAGAATACATAACCTCCTACTCCATTGTTTGCAAAGAACCCCAGACTCGATGTAAGTTTGTGTGAAAGACTAGGCTTAAACTAAATATATTAAAGAAACACATTTTTATTTTCACTAAAACAACTTCTAAAGCTATTATTAGCCAGAAGAAGCTAAGCATCAGTTAAAAGCAACATGTTTTGGTTTTTGAACTTTCTAAAATAAGTTTGAAGATACATATTTTGGTTTTTGAACTTTCTAAGAAAGTAATTAAATACATGTAGGTTAATTTAGCTCAATTTAACAAGTGAACATGATTTTATGTATAAAACGTTCTGATTCATTAACAAGATCATAGTTAAACACAAAAATATTTTATAATTTTATCTTAGTAAATACAAATAATTAAAAATGTACAGAAATGCATGCACTTCATTCATGTACCATAACCAAGTGCAGGTGCATAAATATATTGAACATTCTTGAGCTAGCTAAATGCTGTATCATTTGAAGCATTATGCACAATAACCCATATTTCTGACAAATGGTTACATTCATGCACAATAACCAATAATTCTGTCAAATGGTTACATGTTTTGCAAAAGAATTCTTATAGATTTCAGAGTATTTTTCAAACATGCTGTAAAAAAACATGGAATACAGAATTGAATTGTAATTAAAATAAGGCTTAGTAAATTTTCTTTCATGAACAAATGTCAGGTTCCTTATGCAACTAAAAAAAAATACATTTTTGTGTAATTTTTCTTCAGATCACAGGTTTAAGCAACAAAACTGCACCGTCACATAAATACATTAATTATACCTCTCATAATGTTTGCTTGTTAAATTCCTATAAATACCATGACAGTAATATTTTATATCCCCCTCTGACATAAAATAAATGCCATAACATTATTAAATTACCTTTTCATACATCTTCAAATAGAACTTTGTGGGGTTACAAAAGTCTAAGTCAATAAGTGCTTGAAAGATCAAATAGTGTTATAAGCATTAATCAAATCAAATGTCATCAGAGGACAGCATCATAACAAGCTATGGCTCAGAGTGACAGAGTCTTATCTCTGCCAGAGCATACAAGTCATGTGAGCTTTGTCTGAGGCCATGGTGGGAAACTTTCACTTGCAAAGTGGGAGATATGTTATTTTCAAAGAAACAAAGAAGGAAGTTATCTGTTTCCAAGTAGGTTGATTTCTGAAAATGTGTAAAACACCCTTCACTTTCAAATAATTTTAAACTAAGAGGGAGTCTCCCTCTAAAAGCGGGAGAGTTCACATACATGCTAGAGGCAGATTCAATTTGTAAAGACAAGGTCTTAGACTTGGCAAATCCAAAGCATGTGATATCAATATTAAATAAATGACAAGCGTAACCTGTGTTTATTACTTGTTTTACAAAATTAAATAAATATCACATCCCATGGAGGGTGATAGCATGTAATGTTAACCCTCAATAAATAACTATAACTACATAACTTACATTATTTTCCCATGTTTAATGGCCTTATACACATTATTTGCCGATCTGTAATGTTACCTTACATTTTTTACCCTCAAAGTGGGTCTAAAATACATTTCTGGGAAATAAACAAATCTGTGTCATTTAAAAGCTTACTGAAATGTATTGAAATCCCTGAGTCCCAACGTTTACATAATTTCCAAATGACATATTTAACACAACAACACAAATATTTGCATTTTCGATGATGGATGATATCGGAAGAGACATTATGTAACCATGACGATTTATAATTTAGAAATGATGAATGACAGGAAAGAGGTAGATTAAATGTAAATGAAATACTTTTTTAATTTGTTTGGTATATTAAAAAAATCAAATTCCAGTGAGGTTGATAGAACATAATCTTCTTCCCTGGCATTTAATATCTACCTAGGCTTAATGCAATGATTGACATTAACTGTCATAGATAAACATGATGTTCTATCGACCTCAATGGGATGTGCTATTTATATAATAATATCATTATTTATGTAAAAAAAGTATGTTAAATGGTAATAATGACGCAAGTAATAATTCCCCAACATCAACTATATGTGCAACACAACATGATCAACCTGTTATAACAAAATATTAACAAGCAACAAAACGGTTAACAACAAAAGTGTTGCAGAATGTTACTGAGAAAAGCAAGGCCAACCAATACATGGCTAACTAAGAATAAAGCAGAATTGAAACTTTTAGGCTGTCAATATTTAGAACAAATACAAGTGACTAAGTTGCACTCTGGAAGCTAGTATAAACCATAAGCTTTAGTATAGAGAAACTGAAAATTACCATAAGCTTAATCGGAATGTAATCAAGAGCTTTTATAGGACAGCTTGCTTGACTATTCAAATTCTTGATATTATGTTGAAAACTTTGTAATACTTGAACTCAATCTGCATGTATTTGCACCAGTTTATCCTATGTCAGACCAGAATATTTCTCACAGAATCTAATCAGGAACTATTAAACCTAATTATGTCAGAAGGTGTGATCAGTGGGAAGATATATGTGAAGTTTTATTCCAAGCGATATTCAGTTGAATAAGATGTAAGCTTGATAGTGCTTACAAACTAACTTTTAATAGTGGTATCCAACAGTTTCTGTTTATCACTGCATATAACAGTATTATCACTGCATATAACAGTATTTTCCTGCTGTTGTGGGGAATTTAGGAATAATTTCTGCTTAAACTCATACTTAGGTCTAAGAAAAGAAGATTTTGAACAATACCTCAACTGTTAGATGGTATAAATCATGAAAAATATTGCTTTAGATGCTTATTGTTTTAAAGTTTATAAATAAGCTTGATCGGGACTTCTGTTAAAAAATATATCTATGTCGGAGCGGATTACCCAGATGATGATATATATGCTAGCATCTGAAGTCAGAGGTCACATGCTTTTTCTTAGTTTAAAAAAAAGTAACTGTGCAGCATGGCTCAGATAGCAAATACACAACTGTACCAACAAACCAGGTATTGTGTTATTTTCATATTATAGACATAGGATATCAATAAACAAATAAAGCATTTCATTAGGATCTTGTCAGGTAACAATAATTTATTTGCTTGTTTGAGGAGAGAAAAACCTGGTCCAAACTGTCAGACATCACCTTTAACGTCTCTGATATAACGTTGGTGACCCTGACATTGAGATCAGGCTGAGTGGAATAACTATTCTTTGTCATAAAATAGTCAAGCTTAAATCATGCCAGAATATGGATTACATCCCTTGAATATATGTTGAACCAGGTGACATAGCCTTTGATTTGTGCAGCAGAACAGAAAAGGGTACATGACTTACACATACCATCTTGTTTGGCTATATAAGTGAACATTGAACAGAAACATGAATAAGATATGAATGTAAAAAAATATGCATGCAAATAATGAACATTTTTATATCAACAACATATCAGATCCTATGCACAGTCTTCGACAAAAGCCAGTGGACCGTGGCCAGAGTCCGCCAAAATCTCTGTTGGTCCATTAAATTTTACAAGTTAAATGGACAGATTGTCCACCAGAATTTTCAGTGACATCATTTTCAAAATTCTGAATTATTATGAAAATTTATATACTAAACTAAACAAGGCTTTACAGCCTTTTACTGAACCCAACCACTTACAACACTACGGTTAACTTATCAACCTTTTGTGTCAAAATGCCAAAATCATACTGGTACGGTAAGGTTTGATCCGGTCAAGTAGATATTGCCAGCTTAGTGGACCAAAGGTCCAGCGGTTTTAAATTTCTTTTGTGAAGACTGTATGCATATAATGTACAATGTGAAAAAACATGAAGCATGCAAAAACTCCTGGAAGAAGAAAAGAAAAATTATATATTGCAGTACTAAAATAATATCAAATCATCTTATGCCTGAAAAAAAACACAAGATTTGATAACAATATAAAGAGGTAATTTGATGCCAATGATCATAATTAAAAAAAATATAAAAGAAACACAACGATACAAAAATGACAATAACATAAAAGGTTACAAAACAAAGAAAATCAACTAAATATTCAGTAAAACAACAGATATTGCATCAAAAAATACACAGTGCTTTCTACAGTCATTTTAAAGAGACAAAATGGCACTACACACAAAATAGCAGTTCATTAGTAAATAATATAAATGTGTGTGAAATGGTAATAATATAAAACCTAACAATAAAAAAACAGAACAAATGTAAGATACCACTTTTAGGTCCACTAAATGCTATAATAATGTTTACTTTGATATTTAAGATCTACAGAATGGTGATATTGTTCTTTTTACTAAATAAATAACCCGGCATATAAATTTTGAGACAGTATATGATAAAAATGCATTCAAAATGTAAACCAAGGTTGTATGGTGTTTTATTTTTAAAACATTGTTTTGACATAATGAAAAGACATATTTACTTGTATTAAGAACATAATTACATATATCTGCTTTAAAAAAAGCATTCCAATTTGCCTAAATACATATATAGCACCATGCATGTTGTTTTTTATCCAAAGAAAATATATCTTGTGAATCATTAAATTGTTTTTATTGATATATAAATAAAAATATATTTGCAATAAAATTTATAAAGAATTACTGCTAAATAATCTTCAGATGAGTAGCTAAATAGTTTGGAACAATTATCTGTATCTGCATCATGTACCACTAAAGATACCACTTCTGGCTTTAATTTAGCTGGGGATTACAGTTAGTTTTAACTAACCAAATCACACACAAAAAATTTAAGAAAATATCTTCCTATATGACAAGTAACCAGCATTGCCAAATCATTCTGCAAATTGTGTGTGTTTGAACAAAGCAATATTTAAATTAATCAAAAACTCAGTCGAGGCTGACTCTTCATAGAACTTCAACTTTACATTCACATTTAGAAGACCTTCAGATGGATAAGCAGAATACATTTGTGAAAAATTATAATACAAATTATTTTAAGTGTTTCAAAACAATACATACATACAACCGAAGCGCATAAAAGAGATCACTAAAATTATAACAGCTATCACAATATCAAGCAGATATCACAATACTAAGACGCACCAGCCCGGAATTTAACTGGACCATGAGGCGTGAGAAAGATTGGCTTATCAAGAGCCGAATCAAACATGTCATCATTATCATCAGTCTCACTGACGTCAGCATCTTCGCTGCTATCAGTGTTGAAGATGCTGCCAAGCTTGTTAGTAATGGTGTGGATAAGACTCTCACTCTCAGAGTCAGACTCCCCCTGGATGCTGCTGTGTCGACTGAGAGAATCTGAAATATGGTTTGTTAGTACGATGATAGGATGGTAAATATGGAGAGTTAGTCTAATGATAGGATGGTAAATATAGTGAGTTAGTCTAATGATAGGTTGGTAAATATAGTGAGTTAGTCAGATGATAGGATGGAAAATATGGAGAGTTAGTCTAATGATAGGATGGTAAATGTAGTGAGTTAGTCTAACGATAGGTTGGTGAATATGGTGAGTTAGTGAGCTGATAGGATGGAAAATATGGAGAGTTAGTCAGATGATAGGATGGTAAATATGGAGAATATGTCAGATGATAGGATGGAAAATATGGAGAGTTAGTCTGATATGATTGTAAATATAGTGAGTTAGTCTAATGATAGGTTAGTAAATATAGTGAGTTAGTGAGCTGATAGGATGGAAAATATGGAGAGTTAGTCATATGATAGGATGGAAAATATAGAGAGTTAGTCTAATGATAGGATTGTAAATATAGTGAGTTAGTCTAATGATAGGTTGGTAAATATAGTCGGTTAGTGAGCTGATTGGATGGAAAATATGGAGAGTTAGTCAGATGATAGGATGGAAAATATGGAGAATTAGTCAGATGATAGGATGGTAAATATAGTAAGTCAGATAATAGGATGGTAAATATGATGAGGTAGTCAGATGATAGGATGGTAAATATGGTGAGTTAGTCAGATGATAGGATGGAAAACATGGAGAGTTAGCCTAATGATAGGATGGTAAATATGGAGAGTTTGTCTAATGATAGGATAGTAAATGTGGTAAGGCAGTCAGATGATAGGATGGTAAATATGGCGAGTTAGTCTTATGACAGGATGGTGAACATAGTGAGTTAGTCAGATGATAGGATGGTAAATATGGATAGTTAGCCTAATGAAAGGTTGGTAAATATATTGAGTTAGTGAGCTGATAGGATGGTAAATAAAGTGAGTAAGTCAGATGATAGGATGGTAAATAAAGTGAGTTAGTCAGATGATAGGATGGTAAATAAAGTGAGTTAGTCAGATGATTGGATGGAAAATATGGAGAGTAAGTCTAATGATAGGATGGTAAATATAGTGAGGTAGTCTAATGATAGGTTGGTAAATATAGTGAGTTAGTCCAATAAAAGGATGGAAAATATGGAGAGTAAGTCTAATGATAGGATGGTAAATATAGTGAGTTAGTCTAATGATAAGTAAAGTTGGGAAAAGTAGTGAGTTAGTCAGATGATAGGATGGAAAATATGGAGAGTTAGTCTACTGATAGGATGGTAAATATAGTGAGTTAGTCAGATGATAGGATGGAAAATATGGAGAGTTAGTCTAATGATAGGATAGTAAATATAGTGAGTTAGTCTAATGATAGGTTGGTAAATAAAGTGAGTTAGTCAGATGATAGGATGGTAAATAAAGTGAGTTAGTCAGATGATAGGATGGTAAATATGGAGAGTTAGTCAGATGATAGGATGGAAAATATGGAGAATTAGTCAGATGATAGGATGGTAAATATGGAGAGTTTGTCTAATGATAAGATGGTAAATGTGGTGAGTTAGTCAGATGATAGGATGGTAAATATGGATAGTTAGTCTAATGATAGGTTGGTAAATAAAGTGAGTTAGTGAGCTGATAGGATGATATATATGGTGAGTTAGTCAGTTGAAAAGGATGGTAAATATAGTAAGTTAGTCAGATGATAGGATGGTAAATAAAGTGAGTTAGTCAGATGATAGGATGGTAAATAAAGTGAGTTAGTCAGATGATAGGATGGAAAATATGGAGAGTTAGTCTAATGATAGGATTGTAAATATAGTGAGTTAGTCTAATGATAGGTTGGTAAATATAGTGAGTTAGTGAGCTGATAGGATGGAAAATATGGAGAGTTAGTCAGATGATAGGATGGAAAATTTGGAGAATTAGTCAGATGATAGGATGGTAAATATAGTAAGTAAGTCAGATGATAGGATGATAAATATAGTGAGTTTGTAAGATGATAGGATGGTAAATATAGTAAGTTAGTCAGATGATAGGATGGTAAATAAAGTGAGTTAGTCAGATGCTAGGATGGTAAATATGGTAAGTTAGTCAGATGATAGGGTGGTAAATAAAGTGAGTTAGTCTAATGAAAGGCAAATATGGTGAGTGAGTCAGATGAAAGGATGGTAAATATAGAGAATTAGTCAGATGATAGGATGGTAATATAGTGAGTTGGTCAGATGACAGATTGGTAAATGTGGTCAGTAAGACAGATGTAAGGCTGGTAGTATAAATTGTTGGGTTAGTCAAAGGAAAGACCGGTAAATACATTTGGGTAGACAGATGATAGGCTGCTTTCATGTAATGTATTGGTTAGTTGGATTATAGGCTGGTATATCAAATTTGTTTGACTGATGATGGGCTACTTTCATGTAATGCCCTGGTTAGATGGATGATAGGCTGGTACATGTAATATGTTTTGTTAGTTAGATGATAGGCTGGTACATGTAATATGTTTTGTTAGTTAGATGATAGGCTGGTAAACATGGTAGATTAGTGGGATGATTAAAAAAAAGTTGCAGCCTAGTTGAAAATGACAAGAAACAGATATATTTTGGCAATTCTAAACATAAGATGTATATTACAGGAGTTATCTATGGACAAAGGTAAATGAAAATGCCTTGGATGAGCATATATGTAGAGCTTGTAAGGCTCACTGTTTTGAATGACTGAAAAAACAGGACCACTAAAATTAATTCTATACAATATTTATATTGTATTTTAAGAAGTTTTGAGAGATGACATGTAAAAAAATGACTTTGTTTTCAGGATGTTTATTTAGATAAAATTATGCAAAAGAAATATGTAAAGCCTTGTAGTTCTTCAATAATGCACGCTGCAAGAATATACTAGATTAATGAACACACTTGGTTTATAATGGCACTTTTAAAACTTTTGGCAACTCAAATTTCGGTAATGTTTACTACTGTACATACATTACATACATAAGCTTGTGTTACATGTTCCATACTACATGCAAACCTTTAAAAAATGAGCAATCTAGAGTTGTTGTGAAATTATTGTACTGGTGGTATAAAAAAATAATTTAATTTAAATTTAACGATGGCAAAGCCCAAAAGTTTATTAACATTATTAATTTTGGCATGACATAATGGTAAGTTTAAGTCTATAAATCTTTTACCATAATTAATTTAATAAAGTCATAATAAAGAAAACTGTTTTGTGACTTCTAATACGCCTGTTTTAAAAAAGTATACTTAAAAAGATGTATATTAAAAAAAAAATACTTATGCATTATATTTTTAAAGGTTTGCCAAAATGAGAACAAGTTTGTTTCACTAAACCTCTTTAACAATACTGATTTTCTCAATTTATTCTTATTCACAAAAGCAGTATGTTTAAACATTATTGAAAAACATGTTCTTATTTTTGTTTAAAGGCACAACAACCTCTTGAATCTTTTTAAAATCATTTAAAAACCAAATATTTCTTTATGAAGAGATAAAAACAATATCTAAGCTTTTGCTAATTTTTTAACATAATCTTAAAAATAAAGTAAATTAAAGTATATTTAAATAAAATTCAGGTTTAGTGAAACTTTTATAGGATATTTCTGTAAGACAGACCTTGGAAACATATGTACTGAAACTAACAAATAGTATGATCTGTGCATGGAACAATGAATATGGCTGATAACACAAAAACACTACAATCTCACATATGTCTAATTTGCATGTTATGTATAATATGCACTGATGTAGAAAAAAAGTATAAGGCTTATTCTTTGAAAAACATGTGACATGCATCTTCCTAGTGTTAGCTAAAAAAAATGTTGTGTTTTTTTTAGTTTTATTTTTTTAAATACACTGCTGTAACCAATTATGATCATCAAAATGACATCCAGCTATTTGGTGGAGGAAGAACCCAGACAAATGTCTGGGTAGAACCACCGCCACACCGCAAGTCAGCTGGAAGATGTTCAGACATTAAGTCCTTCGCCCCGACGGGGATTTGAACCCATGTGGTGAGAGGCTAAACAGTCAAGAGGTGTTACAAATCGGCGACTCTACCACTACGCCAAGGGTGCCCCCTTGCTCAAAATTCAGTTTTCATATGTATCATCAAATTAACTATGGAACACTAAAAAAATGACAACTTCTAGCTACATATATTATAGCCGGATGGTTACCCTAGACAATATGGGAGTAGTTTTTCCATGGAAGAACCACAGGTCAGTTACAAGATTTCTTCCAAATGCAAGATTTTGCCCTGACTGGGACTCGAACCCACTTAAAGGTGAAGGAGTTGTTAGTTTAGGCAAAAAAATGTTTGGCAATGTGCACCAGTCTTGAATTAAAATTTTAAAGTAAGAGGGACAATATACAACATGCCTGTGTCAGTGTCACTTCAACCACGGAACTTATGTACTTTTCCAATGTACTGAAACGCCTTTGGGAGACATACCTCAAACCAATAAGTAAATATCAAAGTGTAAGTGACCTAGGTTTTCTTTTATCATCTACTTAATTTTGAAAAAATGCCTAAAATCAATATGAACAAGGTACAAACATGATGGATGCACAACACTGCATCTAACAGCTGCAAGAGTACAGACAGACCCTTAGGACTGCAAAGTACTCCATTGTATGATCTGAGAGCCACAAAAAAAGAAATCATCTTTAAATGCAAAGGATCTATCTTAAAAAATTAAACCATAATTAACTATATGCAATGACCATAAATAACTAATGTAGTTATTAATAATTGTAAAGTCCCTGGTTATTGGCCATTATTTAACAAGGAACAGTTCCAATACTCATTGTCCAAAATTAACTTGGACCATGAAAGTCATTGACTATAAAATTTTAATGCCCATAACTTTTGTTGATCATAATTAACTAGGATTTCATTTATAATTATAATCCCTGACAAGCTTTAACAATGGTAAAGTCCATAAAACACTGACCATAATTAACTGTGACAAAATTCACCATCATTTATCATAATTCACTATGCAAAACTCCATAAACATTTAATTGACCATAATTAACGATGTCAAAGCCCAAGAGTTGATCACCATTATTACTTATGGCAAAATCCATTGACCATAGATGATAATTCTTAATTTGTAAGTCTCTGACCACAGTTAACTATGGCAATTTAATCTTCTTAAATCTATGACAGTTAAAACATTGGCAAGATCAGTGTTTATGTAAGTCCCAGTCAGTACTCTGGAGGATGTTTATTGTCCTAAGGACTGAAGCATTACACAGTGGATTGCAAACAGTACTCACAGTGTGCCATATAGGAACATCCTGCGAAAGTAAACACAAACGTTTACAATGTCTCAACTATTCACTTGCAAAGCATGATTAAGATTGAAGGAAAAAGTGTAGATTCAAATACGCCAGCTCGAGCTGGTCAAAATCTGTAATACTTTGATAAATGTCAAACAATATGTGCAATTTAATAATATTATGTTCATAGTTGTTTAAAACAACATAGAATAACTATGATTTATTTAAAACTATATACTGTTTTGAGCTAAATTTTTCTTCTTGCAAATAAAAGTAAATAATGCTATCATTTTTGTCTAAATTGTTGTTTGTTTGGTCATCCCATCAACAGTACTGGGGATGGTGTCAATCTGAAGCAGATATAGTGCTGCCTTCATTGTGTATAGCTTGCAGTAAACACCTGGCATGATACCACACCCAGTCACATTATCCTGACACGGGGCCAGCTTGTCGTGGAACTACCTTTATATTTGCTTTAGCGTTAGCAAGGGAATTATAGCACTTCCATTTTAAATGACTTTGGTATGTTGTGGCCCTGGTTCCTGGAGCCGACACTGTACTCATCTAAATTGTTACATTTCCTCAATAATTATTACTTAGTTTAATCATTCCTGTCTGAATGTGTATTCTTATTACACCTAATTGTTTAATAACAGGAAAGTAAATATTGGACCATGTTTTGTTTTTTCCTTAACAGTTCCAAACTTAAATAAATTTTAAAAAAGCCAGATTAAACAAGGTTCTATAACAAGTTTCATTGTTAAAAGAGTAGATAAAAATGCTAACGAAGCATTATCCAACAATGTTTTCTCCTCATATGTCAGTAAACACTAACAACATTTTACCTGTATTTTCTCCTAACATGTTAGTACAATGATTCTATAACAATATCATTAGTTGTTCTCCTTGAGTTTTAAAAAAGCAATACCAACAATTTATCATTTGAATTGGTTTCTCCATGCATGCACCTTAAAGTATCCAAATCTTTCTCCTTGAATCAGCAGTAATATCTTATCTAAATGTTGTTTGTACTAATCTGTAATAAACACATACCATAACAAAAACTTACTAGCACATGTATCTTATTATATGTATGAAATAAAACTCTTACAATATATTGTATGTATCAGTTTCTTCTACATACAACTCAAAAAACCCATCAGTTCATTTTGGACTATGGACTATGGTATCTGTTTACTTTTGAACAACTAAAGCCAGTGAAGATATTTCCTGCAACATAAAGTCAGATTAAATGAGATGTCCAGGTTCTATCATTTTCCAGGTTATCAGCGAGCCAAAGAATATCAAATTAATAACACAATGCTACATGTGACAAACAGGTTAAGATACCATTTTTATCAACAAAATTAAACACATGCAAGATAGAACATGTTAAATTATAAAAGAGACTCAGCCTCTGTTAATGGTCTATCTAAAAGATAAGATTATCTGTACATTTCCAACATACAAATTGGTATTCACCTATTATTTTTAAGCCCAAGTCATGACTTAAAATCAAGTACCATATTTATAGCAACAAAATAACATCTTTGTAATGTTTACAATGTTTAGACACCATGAACCCTCTGATAGAGGCATTAGTTAAACCTCATTATGCACAGCATGCTTCTTTGAATATAAGCAATACATGTACAACTTTGTAAGGGAGACAACTCTTCCTCTCAGTGGTCACAGTATTGGATTCTCACTCTTTCGATACTGGTTTGAATCCCTCTCCATGCTGATAGTTTGTTCAATCTATGATTTGTTATGACTGTCAGTGAGAAGTAATTTCAGACATGGACTTTAACTTTACCTTGCTTTATACGGTATGTTAATAACTGATTCTACAGTCTTACTTTTTGTCAGAGACTCAGGCAGCAAAAAGTGTAATCATGAACAGACAGAACCCAGCAGAACGCCGGCTGATCTGAGTCTGCATTATCTGGCAAAACTTAATCAACCTGTGTTAAAAAGGCTATGAGTTTTACTACTTCAGAGATAGTGCGCATACAAATTTATGACTTGAGCAATTCTTTTCTAAGAATGGTGGGTGAATATTGGAAATATACAACAATAATAAAATGGCATCCATATTGAATTGGCATGCACTTACTAAAACATTCATTGGTTGACAAAGACTAAAACAACTAACAACTACAACATACCATAACTTTTATCGCTAGCTATCCTGATTTTACGTCTGGTAGGACGAGGTCGTAAGATGCACATCTCACTTGGGGATTCTATCGTCTCATCTGCTTCATTCTCACTGCTGCTGGAGTAGAACTGGTTCTTGTTAATGATCTGGTCAACGTCTGCCTGGAGACCATCGGGAATGTCCAAGCCATTGTCGTCATAGTTACAAACAATAGGGAAACTCTGAGCTTGGAACATCTATATAAAGTAAAGGGGAGGTAAACAGATAAATATAAGAATAATATACATGTATATACATATATATTTAAGAATTGGAAGACATTTTACAATTTGTCTTTATGATAAACCATTGGTCAATTATTGATTTTAAACTAAAAGTTTGCTATATTCCCTTCTCTTTTATTTTGGTCTTTTTTTTTTTCTGTTAGAAACTAGTTTTTTCTGTCTCAAATTTATCTCCATCTATTTAATAAAATCTATGTTTTTTGTTTTGATATAAAACAATCATCAAAAAGTCTTCTAACCTGTACTTTGAGAGACCATGGGGCGTAGTCTCCCTCTGTGACAATATTTGGCTCCACCAGGGGTTCCCAGACACTCAGCTGATCATTGTAGTAGCAGACGTCAAGTTCCAGCTCTCCTACACATCGCATCTGGACATGGAAATATGGTCAAATGTTTACACAGAAAATAAAAAAATGTCTGTTTAATTATTCATTTTTTGCTTTTAATCCCGCAATTCCTAGCTATTATGCACACCATGTCTCTGTATATTTGTACATATTTAGTCAAAGGGAGTGGAAAATGTCAAAACAAAAAAAATAAAAGTATATAAACTACTGTACATGCATTGTAAGACTGTTCATTATTTTCACAGAAATAAGAGAATATTGTAATCTCTTTGATAACCATGCTATCTAATCAAGGTTAATCAAAATTTATAACCTTATAAATAACATAGATTTTAATGACAATAAAATAAACATGTATAATATAGTACATATACATTATGATAGCTACATAAGAAAAGTGGTGGTGTGTAGAAAAATCAAGCCAGACTGAAATATCAATGGATTTAAATCAATAGATTTATTATGCAAGCAACCCCAATGTGTAGTATCATCACAACAGTACATCAAATATGTGTAATTTATAATTACTGTAAAAAGTGCAATAGATTTCATGAAAATAAAATCTACCATTTAAATGGAACAATAATTGTTGTTGTTGCTGCTGTAATTGATTGGGTTTATCAGACCACCAACAGGTTTTCAGCTTGGAATCAATGTCCATTTGAAGCAGATATAGTACACCCTTCACATTATCCTTACACAAGAGCGAACCTGTTGTGATACTACCCTTATATTTACTTGAGCTCTAGCAAGGACCAGGGCCTCTAATACATGGAGCTGAAACTATATTGTTTACTATGTCTGTTGAAGCTTTAATTGCATAAATTGAACACATTTTTTAAAGTGTTGCAAGAAAACCAAAAAAATTAATATGAGAGGAGATAGGTTACTTGTTTGGTCCAATTGGTGATGCGCCCCTCCATGGATGTGCGGACACACAGCAAGGGCACTGATTGGTCCATGTTCTCCACCTCGAAGAAGGCACACACCTCCTCAATGTCTACACTAAATGTCTCCACAGGTGGATCCACGGGACCAAACTCTGGCTTTAGACTGGTCGTCTCATTATCTGGTACAGGGGGACCGAACATTATATTTTATCTTCCAGAGTTATATATAGACTGGTGGTCTTGTTGTCTTGTAAAAATTAACTTATTTACAATGATTTATTTACAATGGAAATTTACAAACATATTAATACATGTGTTATTAAAATAACATTCCAGGTACTAAAAAGAAAGGACAATACTGAAAGGTTTTGTAGAATAAATATAAATAAATAGGACAAAGTTTTAAAGTAATCCATGAATACATGAATTCTACTGCATAAAAATGGTCTTTGTGGTCATAGTACTGAAAAATCACACATTCAAAACTGGTAAGAGATGTATAAACACCTATCAGTAGATGAATAAAATAAGCAGTTACTAACCTTAACAATAAAACGTTAAAGTAACAGAAAATACTAAGTCGAAAAAATAACATGACTATGCCAAAGTTAAGTTAAGATTTATTAACACTATTGTTGGAAGTAAATACTTTCCACCCTTTTTAAGGCAATGACCTTAACAAAAAATTTAACCAAGCTAATAAAAGGGTCATGACAAAAGTTCCACTTTTCCCTTCAAACAATGGTGCTAAAAATAACATTATGTTATGAAGCAATGTTTACATAAAACATGATGCTACAGAAAAGGCAATTGCAAAAACATAAATTACACTAATTTATGAAGTGTTGATTATCACCAAAATATGTGCATTCTTGACTGTGAGATTACCAGACAAGAGCCATGTCATTTTAAAAGAAAAACACACACTCGACACTTAAATCCACAGATGTAGTGATCACAATTATAATTGAGCAACTTATGAAGCATAGCAACAGTTTCTATGCCAAGTAAAAGGTGATTACAGTTTGTTGACTGATATAACAAAACACAAACACACTTTGTTGAAGACATCTTCACCTTCTGATCCAATTTGCAGGCAGAATAGCTTGATGATACATATGTACATTAATATAATACAATGAGCTAAGTAAAAAGAAGAACAAACACGGACAGATTAAGGCCCCTGCAGGGATCTAGCAAGAAAGATTTAATGTTAAGAATAACACTTACATAAAAAAGACAAACAAAAAAACACACACAATTGAAGGCACCAACATTTTATGTTCCAGGGATCTGGCAAGATGGATTTAATGAAGAGTTATATACTAACAAATAAACAAATTCAACACAGAGTTAAAGGCACATACATTTACTGATCCAGGGGTCTGGGGACACAGTCTTGATGGACCAGAGATCGTCAGGGGTAGCACCTTTGGTTTGAGTGGTCGTTTGGTCTGGATTCTGTTCACATGGATCAATTAGGTACATTTGACTTATAATAATTATAAACAATTATGGTTATAATGGAGGTATTCTGATAGTTGAACCAAGACATATGTCTTGGAACAACTACCAGCACGTCACACATGTCAGCTGGCAGACATCACCACATACAATTTCTCACCATGAATGTGACTCAAACCATGTGTTGAGGGAACGAGGAGTTACAAAACAGCAAATCTTAACATCTTGGCAACAGGTGGCCAGAACATTGAGGTTTATAACCATTACTTTCATGACACAATATTAAAGATGCCTGTGATTTTTTCCAATACTCAGAAACAGGCTTTTTATGCCCTCTTATCCTCATAAAATAGTAAAGAAAAAATAATCACAAATGTAGACAATAAATCTATGTTTTTGTAATGATACCGTTATTAATAAACTTGTTTAAGAAACTATGTTTTAAATGTAAAAAAATGCATTAGATACAATACTCTGTGTTAGAATTGTTTTTCAACACATAATTTATTTTTTTAAGTTAAAAGCACCAGCAACAACATGATTAAGACATGCTCACAGGTGTTTCAGTTCTGTTGATGACATCTATAACATCCAGAATCAGACGAAGGTTGGGTGGGGTCAGATGTATATTGAGTTTGGGTAGTTTGGCCGTCATATGGAGCTCATTCTTCACAACATCATAGCAGCGATTAAACTCCATGTCACATGGAAAGATCATCTGGAAAATCACAAATAAGAAAAATTGTAAAAAATGGTTACCACTTGAAATCAACTGACAATTATTTTTTGCAGAGGTTGTTTAATATAACTAGAAGTAAATGCATGTACTAATATGTGAATGTGACTGTAAATTATTTTTTTTGAAAACCATCGCACTGATAAAAAATGGGTCATTTATGTTGACACCATGCAATTTCTTATCAAAACAGTTTTCTTTAACCAAACCTATGACATTCATCACCTATCTTTCCTGACTAATGAATATCATTAATTTCTTTATTTTTGATGGCCATTTTAACACAACCTTTTGACATTACCTTGGAGTGATAACTGCTGGGAGCACCATAGATACTGGAGAACAATTTAAGGGAGGTCACTTTAGACATCATTTTCTGCTTAGTTGCTGTTGATATGTATTCAAATGCTATGTCAGCCTGAAAATGTGAAAAAAATATTAGACATCATTGTGAAAAATAACAAGAAATCTTTGTGAAAAATAAAATATTTACAAAACATGATCTTCTTATAAATTATTTTACAGCTACTATGAACACAAGACATTGCGTCAAAGTATTGTTGATACATACGTACTAAAAAGCATTTGAATGCATGGAATGTATGTGTCAAATTGTATAAAATATTCATGACTTAACAGCTTCCTTGAAATAAAAAAATTGGAAGAAATGGTATTGCAAGATTGTTTATTTTCTTCATATTTTGTAATTAAAATTATGGACATAATTCCCAAATGAAATTCTTTCATTGAAACATTGAAATAATAATGAAGACACTAAATTTGTTTATCATTGGGTTTTTTTTTTCATTATCTAACTAACTCAATTTCTTTGAAGTTATCAACAAAAGAATCCCTTGGCCGAAATTTAAAACATTCTCACTTTAGGCAAGGTACAACAGTAAGAATTGTGTGGCAATTTTTGTGTGTGACAATTCTTTTTTCTTAACTCTTAGCGCTTAGCACAGATTGATCAGGCCAAGACAAATAGTGCAGATCCAGATTAGCCAGCTTCCTTAACCAGCATCTGCACTATATTCAATCAGACATTTGTGGATTGTCTCCCCTAAATACTTCCTCAATTCAAGTATGTATTTTTTATATGGTTTACATAGTTTTTAAGCTTGTGCTCAATGGATTTTATGTTGACATGCATTGTGATATATTTAAAAATATGTCTAGCCACCTTGCTGACTATGAATTAGAACTGCTTATTTACAAAATGATACAGCTTAATTCGGGACAAGTCAATGCATTTTGATTGGTCATTTTTCATGAATCAACCCCTCACCTCGGATTAATTTCTCCTCAATTTAATAGTCATAAGGTAATATTTTGTTAAGAATAACTTACATTGACAACTGCTATCCTACTGTTGTGACTCTCTGGCTCTGCTAGTAGAACCAGTTCAGGTTGTTTAACTGAGAAGTAGACTGTCATCACTGGTCCCTCATCATTGTCTACCGCAGGAATAGGGAACACAGAATCAGTCTGGCTGGCGGGAGTTGGTATGTTGACAGGGACAGTAAGGGCTTCAGTGAAGAATGCACTCAGTTCTCGGATGTACGGGATCTGTACATTCAGTATGACCTTCTCCATCATAATGTCAGCTACAAGAAAAATATAAAAAAATGTTTCCATTAAAAGAAATTATTTGGAAAAAAAATGTTTCCATAAAAAAAATCGAATAAAAAAAAAATGTTTCCATTAAATCATTGCCACTGAAAAAAATGTGCCCATTGAAAAATCATTTGAAAAAAAATGTTTTCATTAAATAATTTTTGTTTAATTAACAGATGATGAACTTGGCAGTGAATCGATTTATACAACCCAGATTTCAAACAGATGGATAAATAAATAAAGGAAATCATTCTAAATTTACAAGACAACACAGTTATCTAGCATAATTGCTTTTCAAAGTCATTATTATAATTGCAAGCTTCTGCAAAAATAAATGCATTATTATTAATAGCACCAAACATTTATTATGAATGGTTTGTCAATTACAGACCATCCCAATATAATGCATCAATTAATTCCAATGACTTCATGTAGTCCAACATGCAAATCATTACTGTTAACACTCACTTTTTAACCATCTAAATTGTGTGGCAGCATTAATGTAAATCCATGACAATGTAAATCCAAACTTTTTGTTTCTCCTCTTTTTATTATTGTTTTAGGACATTATTCAACTGCAGTGGCTGGGAGTGTCCAAATATAAAACTATACACAAGCAAGTTTATTTCTAGGGAATTTGCACCACCTACTGAAAATGTTTTCATTGTTTTTTTGTTGTTGTTTAACTCATGCTTCTGAATAAATGAATGAACGAATGAAGAAATGATTGAATGAATGAATAAACAAACAAACAAATAAACAAACAAATAAATTACCAATTGTTCTATCAGAAAAATTAGGCTTAAGAAAGTATAACTTAATGTGATTATTATTCAGAAGAAGATCGGTACCTTTTTGGTTCCCATCTCCGCTGACCTTGTATATGACTGACACCAGGGGTCTCTTGGAGTCAGCCTCTTTATCAACACTCTCTTTGTCATAGTACAGGATCCTACAAGAATAATTATGAATATAAACTTTACATTAATAATTATGAATACAAAACTTAATAGAAATGATTATTAATATAAACTCACATGAATAATTGCAAATATAACCTTCACCAGAATATATATGAATAAAAACTGTGCCTGAATAATTATGAATGTAAAATTTACATGAACAATGATGAATATAAACTTTACATGAACAATTATAAATATATACTAACAAATATTATACTTTATAATACAGTTAAGAAATTCAGCAAGATTAAATTATTAAACTTAAATCATATAATACAAAATGCTAAAGTAACATACTCGGTAAGGGATCTAGTCTCTGGGATTTTTAACTAAATTGCAGGTTAAGGCTCACATTATTACTGACAGGCTTTGCAGTGAAAATTTCAATACCAAAAATTTAAGAATTTTAGTCTACACTTTAGTTCTGTCTATATATGAAGCCAATTTGATTCACTGCTGCCATGAGAAGGCTACATTTCGGAGATATGTTTAACAATTTAGTTAGTATGAATATAGTGTCATCAGTTGAAAATGAAAAGTCTATGCAAATAAAAGATATTAATGAATCAGAAAAGAAAACGAAAGACAGCAAGATGTTAAAATGAGCGTAAAAGGGGATGGGGTGAGGGGGTGGGGGTGGGGGGGGGGGGGGGGGGGCTGGGGGTTGTGCATCCCCACACCAACCTGGTAAAAGAGTAGAGTTGTGAAAACACATAAAAGTAAGCTTAAAACATACTAAGACTTTTTAGTCTGTATTTGTTAGTGAACAATCTGAGGTTTATTGTAGCAAGACAGTGGTTAAAAGGGTTGACTCACTTCTTGACATAATGCTTGCTGTCTGGCTTGGTGTTGATGATACACAATGTTTCCAGGGCAACTGTCACCTTGGTCTCCCCATCACCAGTCGTGTTTACTGTCCCACTGATTTTGCCCATTAACATTTTGGCAAACTCTACAGTGTCTTCACCCTGGAATTAAAGAGTAATTAATGTAAATCTTAGTTTATTTATTGACATTTTTCTATTATTATATATTAAAATGTTTTTCTCAAATCTGAGGTGAGCCACTACAAAGGAAACTTATTGTTGCCTCTTAACAAACTGCACTGTATCTACGCCCTGGAATCATAATGATATTAAGGTATATTATTGTGTGTTTAATATATAATTTGCACTTTTATTTACAAGTGTCCATAAATGTTATTTAAGGAAGTAACATCACTTTAAAATGGTAAAAAGCTAGCAAAAAGTTATTTCTTATTTGTGGCTATAATTAACATGAGATTTTTTTTTCTGAAACAAGATCTATACAAAATTCTTAATTGATGTACATACCTTTTTTTAATAAAACAACTCACTTCATTTCAGTATTAAAAAAAAGTTAATAAACAAGAACTTGAACATTGAATTTTCATTATATCTCTGTTAAGTTCTGTATATTCTAAATGATAAAGAATCAGCAACAAGTGTAGATACAGATCAGTCAACTCCGACTGGAAGCTGTCTTGATCAGACTTTGCCCTATTTGTTACTGATGTTCTAGCAACATCTTCTAACATATGTATATTATAGTTGTTAGGCAATAACTTAAAAGTATATAATTTATTTTTGATATACGTAGCAGGGTATGTGCTTTAATGCAAATCACTGAAATCAAAATTTACCATGCCATCACCATGACACAGGTACCTCCACACTTACAGGTTGATCCTGGTTAAGCACCAACTCCATCCCCTCCATGGTGAAGAGTACCACTGTGGAAGTTTTCCTCACGCTGGCTGAGCCATTCATCTGTGCCTCCACAACAACCGTGCCAGACTCCTGTGAAGTCTGACTATGCAAGGCCCCACGCTTCACAGCATCTAGCAGGTGAACGAAAGATTAAGGTTAAGTTAGAGAAAGAAATTTGTTAAAAAAATGATTGAAATTGAATGTTTTTCTACTTCTGTATCTCATGAGTTGATAGAAGATACATAAAATAGATGTTGCCAAAGAAATGTCTCATTTTGTCAGTGATTGATGATATCTTATTCACTTCCAAATAACAACAGAGGCATTGTCCATGAACAAACTGATGTTGTTTGTTTCTCATTACTTTAACTAGTACTTATAAGCATGAAAATAGTAATTGCATTTAGTAACTTATGTTAAAGCTTTATAAACTTCTGTGGAAGTTTTGTCTACCTCAAAGATATAGAAACACATTTTAACTTGTAAACAATGAATATAACCCAAAGGTACCAATAACTAATCATAGGGAATAATGACTATCTTGAATGATTTGTCACCTGGTTCAGGTATGGGCGCCCCCTCGCTGAAGTTGGCCTTGAGTACACCAAGGATCACTTGGATATCCTTCTGCGACATAGTGCCGTGGATCTTATCCAGGCGGGAGTCGATATCTGTAGTGATATGGGAAAGCTCCGGTTCCAGGGCGAGTCGTATATCCATCTGGAAATTCATCGGCTCAAAGATCCGGTTCATCTCCAGAAATGCATCATCCTCAAGTGATAGTTTAGCTCTATAAGGGTAAATTGATTTTTTAGAAAGAACCTTTAAGTATGTAAATAAATAAAATCTCCTTAAACCTAGATAATTGCATGATAAACAAAATGCATGAAAAAAAATTCTATTGCTCACCTGCTTAACTGTAAGTAGGTCAAGGACATGTAGATATGGTTCCACTCCTGTCTCTGACCTTGACCTATGTCTGTGAAATCAATGATGTTCTGCACATGAAGGTCACCCACTTTCAGCAGAAGAAGGTCGGTGGAGCGTGAGGTCACTGGGATTAAGATGGTGGGTGTCATCATCTCTAAAGTAATGCCAAAGCGACGATTGTCCTGGTGGAAGTTGTCAACCTAAAACCACATACCATACAGGTACATTTAAAGGCCACTTTGAACATAGCAACTTCATAAATAGTTAATATGTCACCTTGAAATAAAATATTGTACAGGCTGCAGTTCAAGGTTCAAGGTCATCTAGAAATCAACATTTTTTCACTAACCTAACTAAATGTTCAACTAGAAATCAAATATTTTAATGGATTTAATCAACTTTTTCACTGGTTTTAGCCAGAGGTCACCTAGAAATGACATACTTAACAGATTAAAGTTCATAATCTGGAAATGCTCAAGTTTAAGATAACCAAAATCTAAAGGCAATCTTTATGTTGAAAGCAAATATTTGAAATCTAAAACCAATGATTCTTTTTAAAAATACAGATAGCACATTTCAGTCCAATGCTAAAATAGTAAATAAACATGGCAATAAAGCAATTAATTTATAAAAAAAAATGTTAACTAAACATTGTTTCATTAATGGTACTATTATCATTAAGTTCCAACATGTATCCATTAAGGTCTTAAATGCAGCACTTTAGCATCACAATATCATTGTTGTGTTTCAAATAAAATTGCATGCCTTAATATTATGTTGGTTATCATGATATTGGTATATTCCTTCTTTTAAACATAAAAAATGGGTAGGCAAAAACATTAAAAATGTTGAGTCTGATAAAATATCTGTTTTATTATTAAATATTTTTTAAATAAAAAAAATATATAAATCAATAACCAAAAAAAAATGTGCTAACAAAATGAGGTGGAAACAAAATTAGTAATAATACATTTCCTTACTGCAGAACATGATTCAATAATGCATACACAAGTTTGTGAAGGGATTGGGTTCTGAGGTTCTGAGTTGTTTAATTGGATTTTATTATGTGCAATGCATTGTGCAATGTGTAACTCAGTGCATAGAGTGATTTCAATTATTTCAGTGTGGACTGTGTAGTTCTGTGGATCTCTTAAGCAAGAAGACATACTTCAGGATCTGCTAAGCCAAGAGACATCCCCTAAATGAAAAAAAATATCTAAAATACAAATATTGAACTATAAATCTGTAGTTTGTGATGCAAAAGACATGCCCTACATGAAAACAATATTTAAAACACAAATATTGAACTGTAAATCTGATTATTGTGAAGCCAAGAGACATCCTCTAAATGAAAAAAATATTTAAAACACAAATATTGAACTGTAAATCTGATGGTTGTGATGCCAAGATACATCCTCTAAATGAAAAAAATATTTAAAGCACAAATATTGAACTGTAAAGCTGATGGTTGTGATGCCAGGAGACGCCCCCTACATGAAAAAAAAATATTTAAAACACAAATATTGAACTGTAAATCTGATGGTTTGGATGCCTAAGAAACATCCTCTAAATGATAAAAATATTTAAAACACAAATATTGAACTGTAAATCTGATGGTTTGGATGCCTAAGAAACATCCTCTAAATGACAAAAATATTTAAAACACAAATATCAAACTGTAAATCTGATGGTTTGGATGCCTAAGAAACATCCTCTAAATGATAAAAATATTTAAAACACAAATATTGAACTGTAAATCTGATGGTTGTGATGCCAAGAGACATCCTCTAAATGATAAAAATATTTAAAACACAAATATCAAACTGTAAATCTGATGGTTTGGATGCCTAAGAAACATCCTCTAAATGATAAAAATATTTAAAACACAAATATTGAACTGTAAATCTGATGGTTTGGATGCCTAAGAAACATCCTCTAAATGACAAAAATATTTAAAACACAAATATCAAACTGTAAATCTGATGGTTTGGATGCCTAAGAAACATCCTCTAAATGATAAAAATATTTAAAACACAAATATTGAACTGTAAATCTGATTATTGTGATGCCAAGAGACATCCTCTAAATGAAGAAAATATTTAAAACACAAATATTGAACTGTAAATCTGATGGTTTGGATGCCTAAGAAACATCCTCTAAATGACAAAAATATTTAAAACACAAATATTGAACTGTAAATCTGATTATTGTGAAGCCAAGAGACATCCTCTAAATGAAAAAAATATTTAAAACACAAATATTGAACTGTAAATCTGATGGTTTGGATGCCTAAGAAACATCCTCTAAATGACAAAAATATTTAAAACACAAATATTGAACTGTAAATCTGATGGTTTGGATGCCTAAGAAACATCTTCTAAATGATAAAAATATTTAAAACACAAATATTGAACTGTAAATCTGATTATTGTGATGCCAAGAGACATCCTCTAAATGAAGAAAATATTTCAAACACAAATATTGAACTGTAAATCTGATGGTTGTGATGCCAAGATACATCCCCTACATAAAAAAATAACATTTAGAATACAAATATTGAACTGTAAATCTGATGGTTGTAATGCCAAGAGCCATCTTCTAAATGAAAAAAAATATTTAAAACATAAATATTGAACTGTAAATCTGATGGTTGTGATGCCAAGAGCCATGCTCTAAATGAAAAAAAATATTTAAAACACAAATAATGAACTGTAAATCTGATGGTTGTGATGCAAGGAGACACCCCCTACATGAAAACAAATATTTAAAAGAAAAATATTGAACTGTAAAGCTGATGGTTGTGAGGCCAGGAGACACCCACTACATAAAAAATATATTAAAATCACAAATATTGAACTGTAAATCTGTAGGTTGTGCTAGTATATTTGGATTTTTACAAAAATTGATTGACCAAAATTTATCTACAGGAAACATTTAGAACAATTTTATAATCTTAGGTAATGATAATTAAATCTACTCACATGACAATTTTTGTAAAGGAATGGAAAGTCTATATATAATTTTAAGTTATTCATAACTACAGTACTTAAAACTTCTAGACATACTTTACTTAAGGCTGTAAAGCTTACTTAACTCTTTGTAAACAGTATGGAAACATCACCTCTATTAAAAAAAATATGAGAAAAAAAATAAAAATATTTTAATTGTTCTATAAGCAACCAATACTTGGGTTTTGTAATGAGTACAAAAAGTTATAATGTAAACAAAAGCAACAACTGACCAGTTCTTTTTATCTTAAATGAAATTACTATGAACAGATAAATTATTTAACCTCATATTCATTTACAAGGAAGAACATTTACAAATATTTCAACCAAAGGACACCAGATTTCCCTATTTCTCTTTAAAGTGCAGGAAATAAGTTGTTCACAACAGTTAATTCCATCCTGAAAGAAAACTAGAGTATAAGCATGTCAAAAGTGTTATCAACAACATTAACAAGAAGCCCCCATACCTGTTTGGAGACATTCTTTATGGCAGAATTTGCAGTGTCAATAATCTCCGGACTAAGGAATGGTTCAGTAAATTTCTGAAAACAGAGAAATACAATAAAACATTTAACACATTAAGCTGTGAAAACAGACAAAAATTACCATGGAGACATTGGAGGTTGAGATACTATGCTATGCTTGGCAAAGCTATGTGATGCTATGCTAGGCAAAGCTATGTGATGCTATGCTAGGCAATGCTATGCTAGGTAAAGCTATATGACACTATGTAGGTAAAGCTATGTGATGCTATGCTAGGCAAAGCTATGAGATGCAATGCTAGGCAAAGTTATGTGTTGCTATGCTAGGCAAAGCTATGTGACACTATGCTAGGCAAAGCTGTTATTACTTTGCTAGGCAAAGCTATATGATGCTTTACTAGGCAAAGCTATGTGATGCTATGCTAGGCAATGCTATGCTCGACAAAACTATTTGATTCTATGCTAGGCAAAGCTATGTGATGCTATGCTAGGCAAAGATATGTGATGCTATGCTTGTCAAAGCTAGGTGGTGCTATGCTAGGCAGATATGTGATGCTATGCTAGGCAAAGATATGTGATTCTATGCAAGGCAAAGCTATGTGATGCTATGCTAGGCAAAGATATGTGATGCTATGCTAGGCAAAGCTAGGTGGTGCTATGGTAGGCAAAGCTATGTGATGCTATGCTAGGCAATGCTATGCTATACTATATTATATAGAAATATAATAGGTGATGGTGGGCAATGTCTCCATGGTGTCAATCTTCCACCAGTTCTCAGAAAAGAAACAGTTAATCCTCCAAGAAACCTAAACAAAATGGTAGATCACCAATATGTAAAGATGCAAGTGCATTGACGAAGATTGGGGCTAAGGTCAAGGACACAAAGAAAGGTCAAATGTAACAAATGTTGAATCTAAACAATACTAAACTTTATCTTTAAGTAGCCAGTTTAGTTTTATAAAGGAAAATTACAAATCAAAATAGGCATGTGATCTGATAATGTTGCTAAGCAAAGGTCAAGGTCACAGTTCAAAGTCAAGTGTGTTAAGAATATCATTCAGTTTCAATTCAATTAAATTGCTTGGTAATGAGAATTTCAACTGTTACTTAGCCAACTTTAGCACTAAGTATTAACAATGGCAAATAAAATGAAAGATTACATAAACTTTTGTTTACGCACCATGATCTCCCAGTAGAATTGCCCCAGGGCCACCAATTGTAGATGACCGACCCGAATGTTGAAGATGTAATCAAATGGCTGCTCTTCCTGTCGGTTGTCTGGCACTTCCTCTTCGCGCCGGCGGTACTTCGTGAACTAGAAAATGTATTGTCATTTTTTTCCCAAGCACATTTTGGTATACAGCTTAAGGGTGTTATATGAATCAAATTTGTTCTTTCATAATAAAAAACAACAAATGTGTGCAAGTAATGAAATGGTGGTGTTGTTTTCTTAAAAAATGCTCATTTCAATATGTCTATGCATAACTTACATTCATACATATAAATAATATTTGAGATACCTAAAATATGCAAGAAAATGTGTAGTTGGAAAATTTGGTACTTACAGAAAATCTGAAGAGACTGTCCTCCTTATCTTCCAACATCAAAATCTGCAATGAATATCCCAGATATTTTATTAAAATTTAGTGAACATTCTGCAAGTGTAGAAGAATATCCCAACATTTTAAACAACAAGATGTGCATGTATATACAGATATATGGACAATTGCAACATATCAAGTCAATAACCATTCGAGGAAAATGACATAACATTTTTATGCATTAGCATAACGAAAGTAACCCTGACTTAACCTGGTGATCTATCAAGCTTTATTCTAAACCATGGTATTAGGTATTAAAGTCAAATAAACTTTGTATAAATGGCTTATTTATTTCTCTGCTTTTGGAGACAAAATAACTTGTTTGTGTGCATTGTCCCTCATTTCTTACTGCCATACCTAGCATAAGAATTACTTGGTTTATGCCATACAACGCCAAAGTAAGGATTCACCAACTTTTTTGGCCATACAAAACCTATGCGCACAATTATCCATTGATCAAATTTATTATTAACTACTCAACATTTTGAGTCAATATGAGTCAATATGTTAAAAGCTGCCAGCATTATACAAATAGTGGCCAAAGTCTTGTTCCAAAACCTACTTCCATTTAGATAATTGTGTTAAAAGATCAAGTTTCAAGCTACCTTACTTTGATTTTGATAATTGTGTTGAAAGATCTTTAAAGTTTTAAGCTTAAAGAAGTCTAACTATTGAGTTTGGTAAGTCAATTCACTGCACTCAGATTAGGAGCCAATTTGTGTATATCATAATCTGTTGCAAACCCCCACAATTTCACCTACATTTGGGTAAATGGCCCCATGAGAACAGTCCCTGATGTCTATGTCTTTAAGGTTGCCGACGAGTGCTAGTCGCTCCTGCCTCTGAATCATGTGGGTGTGCAGATCTAGTAACAGGATAGAATACATTTATAAACACTATACGCAAATACGAAAAAAGAAATATTGTAAACAAATACTGAAAACAAATAATTATAATTACTTTATAATTTCTTTTATAGTTACTTAGTAATATCATTTTAAACTACAGAACCACAAAAAATGATAGACAACTTAGCCTATCACAAAGCATTAAAAGTTTCAGACTTCTATTTTCTTGTTTCTTGCCTGGTTAACCCTCTATTATCTGAATTTCATTACTAAATAAATTGTGTGAAAGTCCAATTAAAATCATTGGATAACTACATGTAAGTCCCTATTGTTTTTATGTGTTTAAACATTTCATCACCTTCATCTAATAACTAAAATATATTCTGTGTCTTTCTAGTTTGTTACATTTCAGTTTTATTCTTCCTATGTTTGCCTATAGAAAACTGTTATTTTATAACTTATTATTTTCCTTCCTGATTAAACATTTACTGGTATACAAACTTTGATTGTTTGGGAAGCATCTATTTATATGCAAATGAGCCAACCTCCGAGCTATTTTCTTTGTTTAGCCAGCCAATCAGGTTTTGACTGGCATTTAGCATACGCATAGTTGATGTCATCTGCCAATATATGTATAATTACCTCGAATGTGGATTTCTGCTATTTTGTTGTTGGTGTCGGCCATTGTGAGAGAAAGGTCATGGAGGTCAGCTATCAGGTTCAGCTGGATGACGGCATTGCTCTTTTTATTACCTGCATCTAGAAGACACACAAAAATCTGCCTATGACTTAGTGATTAGAGTTGCGGCTTGTATTTTATTGGCCCCATACCACATGGGTTTAAATCCCAGTTAGGATGAGAACTTTCATGTGAAAAGGTTCCCAGCTAACTTGCTGTGTGCCGAAGATTCTACCCAGATATAAGTCTGGGTTCTTCCTCCACCAATAGTAAGCTAAAAGTCACCAATATCACTGTAACTGCATTGGTGAGATGTTACAAAATACAACAAAACAACAGTATGTATGTAGTCTGTTTGAAATCAATCATATTATCAAATCAATAATTAACCCAGTTTTTGATTCTATACTAGTATTAATGAGGTTCTCAATAAATTACATTTAATATTTGCATTTAAAGACATAACCAGTATAGGTTTTTCTGAAACTTTAAAAAGGCAGTACAATCTATATTAAAAGCACTCCATGCTCCACATTTCTCAGTGCTGGAGAGTATAATAAAAGTTCTATGACAGAAAAGGCCAAAATTTAACTAAAGGCAAAATGCCTTTTTTTTAAATAGCTACCCCTTTTGTCAAGGAACAAGAATGCCAAGTTTGAAGAGAATATTATGTACAATTTTTGAGAAATGGGTCTTAAGCAAAAATGTTAACCAATGCCAATGCCTACAACAGGGTCAAACAGCTCCACTTTTAAACTTTTTTAAGCTAAAACCACACATAGCCAACATGCCACAATAGACTGTATAACCCAAGCTTAATACCTGAATTACATTTTAGCTATACACTCATTAGAGATACATTGGATTGCAATTATATAGTTGCAAGGGCTTATTATGACTTTAATGGCAGGGGGTCAATTATTCTTTCAATATAGCCTTATATAAAATGTTACAATTGTTCCTATCACACTGAACCATATTAAAACGTCCAATCAGATGACAATGACAAGTACTGGAGGCAATGACAGGCTTAATTAAGATGCGGTTTTATGAATATTTATGGTCGGCATGTTTTTATACCTAGGCAAGCGGCAACAGCTATTCTCAACACCCTTTTGTTAGATTAAACTTTGTCTGAAGCTTTAACTTTAATACAAAAATTTAAAAATAAATCTTTAATCACTTAGACATGTGTATTTTTGCATTTTATTTCATTCTTATTAATAAATATTATTCTTAACTTAGTACAGTTATGATTAGGGCCACTGAATAAATCATTTACTGCACAACAATGAGCAATATATGTATTGAGGAAAGTTAAGATTTTAAGAATGCTACCCATTTACAAAATCACAGCCCCATTTTCATAGAGACTGCTTTAAAAAAAGGTAAACATTTGCATACCTGGACTATCTTCATTAGGTTCCTTGACTTGTGCCGTCTGCTTGCCACCATCTGCTACCATAGAAGACACCACTGTACTGACGCTGGCACCCATGTCTAGGCTGTGTATACTGGAAAAGAGGTGAAACCTCTTTCATAATAAGGGATCAATATTAAGAATGGGCAAAAAGGAAGAAAAGAGGGCCATGATGGCCCTTTATTGCTAACCTGAGAACATGGACTTATAAGAAGCTCATATCTGGGGTCATGTAATTAAGAGTAATTTACTTTAGAAATCTTTGGTGAAGATTGGACAATTAGTGTGGCCACTGGGCTAATAACATTTTCTAGAATTTTAGCTAGTGACCTACTGAATCCACATGACCCAGTTCAAAACATACGTAAGATTTCATACAGGCAAACATTCTGGCCAAGTATGGTGATTTTCGACCCCACGTGACCCAGTTAAGAACTCACTCAAATTTTCAAATTTCTTGCAATCAAACATTCTGGCCATGTTTA
Source organism: Sinonovacula constricta (assembly GCA_007844125.1). NCBI lineage: Eukaryota > Metazoa > Mollusca > Bivalvia > Cardiida > Solecurtidae > Sinonovacula > Sinonovacula constricta. Next base: position 44,493,348 of record CM017556.1, read on the forward strand.
GTTAGGATTGGGCCATAAATGCAGTCCCTATTGTGCTCACAATGGCTTTCTAAGATCTGACCTAGTGACCTATTTTTTGACCCCACGTAACCCAGTTACAAACTCAACTAAGATTCTATGAAGACAAACATTCTTACCAAGTTTGGTAAAGATTGGGCCATAAATGTGACCTCCTGTATGTTCACAAGTGTTTTCAAAGATGTGACCTAGTGACCTTCTTTTTGACCCCACATGGCCAAGCTATGTTTTCATCCAAGATTTCATGCAGGCTTACATTCTGGCCAGGTTTGGTGAAGATTGGATTATAAATAGTGCCTCTAGTGTGTTCACAAGTTTTTCTAAGATTAGACCTAGTGACCTATTTTGACCCCACGTGACCCCACTTACAATCTCGTCCAAGGTTTTATGCAGGCAGATATTCTGGCCAAGTTTGGTGAAGATTAGACTATAAATGAGGTCTCTACTGTGTTTACAATGTATTCCTTATATAAATTCTCGTGAGTCGTGACCTTTTTTTTTAAACCCATGAGACGCAGTTATTAATTCATCCATGACAAACATTCTGACAATGTTTGATGAAGACTGGTTAAAAACTGTAGTCTCTAGCATGTACACAAGCAAACTGTTGATGCCGTATGAAGGACACCAGAAGATGGACAGAGGGTTATCAGAAAATTCACCTTGAGCATTTTGTGCTCAGCTAAACTTAAAAGTGACTTTAACCAGACAGTGGTAGGTATCATGCCCATATGAGTTTGGTAGAAAAGTATTTTACGCAGGTACATGATGAGAATGATTGTGTCTATTAACGTACACATGACCAGTCTACTTTAAACTTACCTGGTGGTAAGGTTCTCTATAAAGGCCCTCAGAATATGATGGTCATGACTATGTCTATTAACATAAACGCACGCATGACCAATCAACTTTAAATATACCTGGTGGTAAGGTTCTCTATAAAGGCCCTCAGGACTATGATGGTCATGATTGTGTCTTAACGTAAATGTATGCATGACCAATCAACTTTAAACTTATCTGGTGGTTAGGCTCTCCATAAAGACCCTCAGACTATGATGGTCACGTTTGTGTCTATAATGTTCTCATGACCAATCAACGTTAAACTGACCTGGTGGTAAGGCTCTCTATAAAGGCCCGCAGGTACATGATGGCCCCCTGGTCCAACAGGACATTTAGTGTCTCAAACTGAAGCTTTAGCCCCTGTTCTACACTCTTGTAGACTGTCTCAAAGTCAGGGCACATTGGATCAACCTGAAAACATTGTGATGATAAAGTAATAAACTTTGACTTTATCAATAGTTATTACTCCTGTAGAATTTTTGGAAGTCAGGGTGATTATAGGTAATAAATAATTGTCTATGATCACACTGAATTCTGCCCTGTTGGAGAGTCAGAAAAACAAAGCCATTTTCAGAACAGTATCATTTGCATTTAAATTCACTCATTAAGAGTAAAACTACACATTTTATTATCACATTCATTTAATTAATAACAAGCTATAATCATGATTTTTTTTTCAATTTTGAAATTTAACAACTGTTTTTGAAAGCTATGATTACCTTTCTGTAGAGAACTGAGACTAGATCGGTTCCCGGCTTGGTACTCAGCAGCTCCATGTATTCTCCACTGGTTCCAACGTGTATTTTATCCACAAGCTGGATGGCACCTAGGCTAGCATGGGCTGTCACTCCATTCTCAGTCACTGATGCATCCATTCGCAGTCTGTCAGCTCGGAACATTAGGTAAGGGTTCTCAAGTTTATCCATACACTTGTTCAGCTGGAGAACTACTTCCCGTATCACTACACGCACCACAATGTTTGTTGTATTAAATGATGAAGAAATGTCATCAACTGGCTTCACTTCCTCATAGCTGTTGAAAAAAAATGCAGGTTAACACTTACTTTGACTGACAAATGTAACAATACTTCTTCCCTCACGTAAATACAATGTAGACATTATTTTTCATTATGTCACTACATTATTTATAGCATCATAACATAGCTCTAAGAATGTCATCTCTTGGACAGTTTTGTTTCAAAAAGATCTGTTCTCTTGTCACTACTTGTATTTGCATTTGAGAAACCCTTCCAGAAGTGCCAGGTTAAAGCACTGTATAACCAGTTTAAGCAGACCAGTCGGTCCCTTTTGCTGACTGCTACAAGGTAGTAACTGTTGGGTTTGCTCTATATTGTATAATGTCTTGTCCCAGTTTTGTTGACCTTGATATTAGATTGGCATGTGAATGGCATGTGAATAACTTGTCTTATACCTTTTCAAATTTTATGATTTTAATAAATTGCGATACTCACAGGACCTTTTCATATCTTTGTTTTCATACATCACAATTAATTTATGGTATGATATCTTATTGCATTCATGTAGTTTCAGGATTAAAATGTGTCACAACTGTATTCTTTTTGAAGAATAACTTTGACAAATAACTCATTCATTATAAAATAAGTAATTTAACAAGTCTTATTTAGACTGCTTTGCCTTAAATCAAATGTGATTTAGCAAAAAATGTAAACATAACATAAATGTTAAAAGGTTGTCCTGGTAACCAGTTTAAAATTTAAACAATAAGGAATGTAGGAAAAAACTGTTAACAGTTAAAATTTTACAATCTGAACCTACTTGGACCAGATCTCCGTCTCCTCGTCCGTGTTGAAAGGACGGTCAAGGTCATCTGATACTATAATAGAATTATGGATTACTACAATAACATCGTAGCTCTCAGGAATTTGCAATATATTAATTACTAGTTTTAAAATGAGGTCTCTATGAAAATAATAGATATATTCATAAAAGCACATATATCGTTGGTCAGTATACACATTAAAGGAAAAGTTTACAATGTATTAGCCAACATTTACTAAATATTCCTGCCATTTAACAAATACCTTGACCCTGCACTGTTTCCAATGTGTATTATTAGAAGCCAACAACAAAACAACAATTTGATAAGCAACAAATACATTTTCAAAACACAATACCCATAAATCTTGTATTCTTTTGTGATTTCTTGGAGATCAATCTCCGACCGAGGACGCTTTTCTTGAGACTACGTAGTTTATTGACACTAAGCTCTGTCTGGATTTCTGCAGGATCCTGGAATACAAACCCGAACAAACATGGCTGACAATGAAGACTGAATCACTCTGTCCATAATTAGCTACCTATAAGATATACTAATAATGGTTTCTAGCCTCCTATTAGACACATGCATTAATTGTGTCAACTAATTTATGTGTATGCAATTTAAAATCTTTTGACTTATCATTAAAAATATATACTGCACTGTAATAGATGTGTTCAATATACCTTAATTAGTAAAATTTACAGCTAATTGTCATGTTATCCATCAAAAACAAACTATTTATGAAAAAAAAAAGTTAGTTTATCTTGTGTAATGGCATAATCATGACAAAGTACAGAGGGATATGTTGAGTCTTATATAACCTTGTTTAAAGTAACTAAGACCTAATTGTAGGATTCAAAATATACGAACACAATGTTGTTTTCTAATAAATGATAATCATGCTTATTATTTCTACAATAAATAAAAACTGAAGACGATGATATTTTTAAAGAGCCTGCAAGTTTCAAATACCAGTCAATGGATTTTTTTAAGTAAACAAATAATTTGTGAAGGTAACAAAGACAATAATTCTCAAATTATAATTTGTTCATACGGCAAAACTGATATTTACATTTATATTCCATACTTCCAACAATCTTTGGCAGTACTGTTAAAAGTTATTAACATTTAAATTTAAAAAACACCTAAAAGTGCACATTTCAATCAAAGTTATAAGTTTTGCTTGTATTTTTAAAGTTTAGTTAAAAATAAACAAAATTAATTAAGCAAACCACATTTTAATATAAAAAACACTATTTAATCTAAAGAAAGTACATGAAAAATGTATGTATACATGAACAGTACCAATGAGAAAGAGAAAACTACGAAATAAAATGATCATTGTCATTCAAAAGAAATCCCATGCAAGTTACAACTTATTCCAGCTGAAAAGGCAATACATATCATGTCATGCAGTAACAGAAGTGTATATAATTTGCTTCTTTTCTTTGTAAAGTATTGACTTTTACATGCAAAACTTTACAGTTTTAAGTATGAATTTATATGAGAAGTATTCAACAAAGATATGATTATAAGATTATAAGAATCAGATATATTCAACAAAAATAACAAAATTATAAGATTATGAATCTAACTTTCTAAAATCTTTTACTTTGACTGTACATATGAAATATCATCATCCATTACAGTATACTAAACAAAATTCATTTAAAAACATTTTTTGTCAAATGTAACTTTGCAGTGATTTTAACATAATTTATCTATAACACTGAAAATCATTAGTTGTTTGTGTAAGTGATGAACATTTCAACAACGTGATTAACCATTTTAATGATAGTGCATATAGCAGTTGCCAAACATTCAACTAACAAAAAGGGCATATATCTTTACACAATTATTTAAAAAAAAATGCAACAATTGCATGATTTATACTTAACCATTTATTGACCCCATAAAGCAGCTATATTTTTTTGTTTGTTTAAATGCTTAAAATTAAAGCAGAAGCAAGAAAGATAAGTACAGATTAATATGAAAATAAATATAAGAAGCTTTACAATGAAAGGTTAATAAGTAAGAAAGGATAGAAATGTAGAATGATGGCTTACGATAACCAAGCGATACTTGAACTTTTCCTCCTGCCAAATAATAAACAATGACATCATCAGGTGTGCTGAGTTAAAAATATTAACCTGAATTTAATTAGCTTTTCTCTTGCCACATTTTGTGAATTAAACATAATTATGACAAATAATTAGCTGACAATGTCATGCAAAGGTAACAAGACATATCAGAATGTTTAATATTTTATTTCTACAAAGAAACCATATGAACTTGATACACGTTAGAACTGTATCAGTATAATTCTCATGAGTATCCACAAAATAGGGTTTGGTTAAGAATTATGGAGTATATTGCCACCTGAAATCATGTTTACACCCTATACGTGTAGCTGATGCTCTACATTTCGCTGAGGACTCTGAAGCAATTAGCACAAGTAGTGTAAACTCTTACCAGACAGTTACATGTAACTTTACAATTCGTCTCAATTTGATCCATTCATGCTGAGCGCTTAAAAGCGACTTGGTCGCAGTTATTTAAATTGGCATTTTTAATTTTCAATGTTCAAACAACCAGAATGTTGTTAGGACAAAATGAATACTGGAAATGAGTTTTACATCTGAGCCTTAGCTTATATGTTGAAGCTGGAAGAATCAATAGTGTTCATACATGTGAACTTTTTTTTAAGCCAAAGTAGGAAATTTTCACTTGGAAAGCGAGATTTGTTATTTTCATATGAACAAAGAAGGAAGTTAAATGTTTCCAAGTAGGAAGATTTATGAAAATGTGTAAAACACCCCTCATTTTCAAAAAATTTTGAACCAGAAAAGAGGGAGTCTCCCTCCAAAGGTGGGAGAGTTCACATGTATGAATGTTGCCTGGCTTTTCAACCTTTGTTTTTGTCGCTTTTAGCTTAACAACTTAATATATTTTCAAACTGTATTTGCAGTAAAAGACATCATATGTTGCTGAATGACTCGACAGTGATGCAATACTTAAAATACACATGAAGTGTGGTTCATGTGGTTCTTTATGTTATGTACAAAGTATTAATGAAATACTGTTCCCAAGTGGCTTCTAGAGTCAAAATACATACTGATAACTTTGTTTTAATTTTTTTAGATTCATATGATACTAAATGTTTTAAATAAGGTATGTGATTCTTATTCATATTCACATAAAAAGTCAGCAATGTGCATCATATGCATAATCATAAACATATTGTAAATATGAATGTGAATTTATTTTTGACACTGCAACCAAACATATATGGTACTTTATGCACATTGAATTCTTCTTTTACAATGTAAAAAAAAAGAGTTTAATTTATTTAGACATAATCTATGAGTGATGATAGGTGAGCACAACAAAAAAATTATGATATTATCAATCTCTTTGGCATTTTCAAGGAGCATAAATAAAGAAGTGTACTGAAAGAAAAAACATGAAAAAGAGTTTAAACAAATAGAGTTTAATTTACAAATAGTTAAAGATACCCATGAGTTTGGTCATACAAAATTAGTTGAAAACACAAATTTAATGTTTTATTCCATTAAATAATAATACAAACCTCAACTTAAACATTCATGTTACCAACAAGCCAAAAATCGGTCTCCAATCGAGTAATATTCTTTTACACAAATGGACAATATAAACAACAAGTATAAACAAATGAATTTCCGCGGGTAATACCGATAGTTTACGGAATATGTCGAAGCTTAGCCGAGAACCTATTACTTTGCATACAAAGCCACGCCCACAGTCTTGAAAAATGTTTTGACAAGATGCCATCTTCAACGGTGAGTATTGCTATTCTATTTATGCACATTTTCTAATGAACATGTATGATTGTTGTATGTTATTGATTCATTCGCTATTGAGCTCCCTAATTTGGAGAACAGATCTGATGGTTTGCACTAAATTGGCCTGTTTCCTCAACACTAGTTGACAGTACTGTTGTTGTTTTTTTTACCGTTTAACTGTCACCTATGGCTCCAGAGTATTGGAGAGTTTAGCTTCCATAGTTTCCATAGTTAAAACAAAATTGAAACATTTGTGCATGTTTTAGAGTGGCATAGACTATTTATGCAAAACAACAACCATTGAGTATATTTTACTAACAAATATGTGCATTTAAATGTATTTGTGCAAAAAATCAAATCACTACACTATATGTTTTTATATTAAACATTATGAACATGAGTTAAAAAAGTAAGTGAGGATATAAAAACTTCTAAAAATTATGTAAAAAAAATAGTGTATCAACAAAAAACAAAACTATTTCTTAGCCCAATCAAATTATGGTCTCGAAAATATATTGTTACAAAATTAAAACTATCAGAGATACTTTTACAAAAAGCTTAGCAGCCAATCAGAAAAAGTATTTGTTAAGTATCTTAAAAACACAATCAAATATAATGCCATGTATTAACATCTTTCAGAGGAGTAACATCAGAGTTTATTCAGATTAATCAATTCAAAAGTTATTTCTACCAGTCAATATATTAGAAAAGATTTCGAAGATCAATAAGCCAGAACATAGTTTTAAGATTTCCTTCCCAGACAATTATTTTTTACATCACATAACTGTTTACTTTTTACATGGCCATTTTTTTGTTACATTACTTTACCATAAAGTTTTATTTTACATTATAAAAGGTTATCCCTCAGCCAGGGAGTTATTTTTCAGACACTTTACAGTTATTTTTTCTGATCACTTTACCAGGAAGTTATTTTCCTGATCACTTTACCAGGAAGTTATTTTCCTGATCACTTTACCAGGAAGTTATTTTTCTGATCACTTTAACAAGAGTTATTTTTCAGACACTTTAACAATTACATACATGCGAACTTTTTCTGAGGCCAAAGTGGAGATTTTCACTTGCAAAGTGGGAGATTTATTTCATATGGAAAAGGAAATTATCTCTTTTCAAGTAGGGTGATTTCTGAAAATGTGTAAAATACCTCATTTTAAAATAATTTGGAACCTTAAAAGAAGGAGCTCCTTCCAAAAGAGGGAGAGTTCACATGTATTGAGTTATCTTTACTTTTCCTTTAGCGGAAAAGTTTTTTCTGATCACTTAAACAAAAAGTTATCTTTCATACACTTTAACAGACAGTTTTTGTGTGTTTTTTTCAGAAATTTTAACAAAAAGTTATATTTTCAGATCAATTTACCAGAAAGTTATTTTTAGATCACTTTTACAGAAAGTTATTTTTCAGATCAGAAAGTTATTTTTCAGATCAATTTACTAGAAATTTAGTTTTCAGATTACTTTACATGTACCAGCAAGTGTGGGTTTTTTTTTCAAACCACCTAAACATGAAACCAATTTAACTGGATACTTACGATGGTGTATGAAGCTGACATGGCCGCATCGCACACATCCTCCCCAAAGTGACTGAGACTGGTGCTACTTGGTATGGGAAAATTCTTGATGAATTTGTACAGCACCGTCAGTCTCTTGTCAGATATAGTCACCTCCAATGTGGGGAGAGTTGTGATCACCTTCTGTCTGTTGGTGGGAAACAAACGCATGAAATATTCAAGCACATGAAAACTAATTGCATACGTTTTTTGTTGAAAACTACCAGTTACCGCAAACCATATTTTCTTACTTAATATATAATATATCAACTGTTCCAAAGTCTTCATCAGCCTGTTGATATTTTTTCACTATTCTGGCCTATGCTTTTTTAACACTTAACTGTTCATTATTATGAAGAAGATTGTTAGGTTATTTACTTATTCCAAAATCATTAAGGGATGATTGTTAATCAAACAACTGTTAAAAAATGGAAATGATAATGAGGTTTGAGCTTTGTCACAGTATTTTTTTAAATAATGGTTATATCTGTGTATGTTTTACTAATGCTATCTTTAAAATGAAAATTTCATCAAATACTTTTGTTAGATATGTACTTTTCTGTTCTTAGTATGGGAGTTCACTGAAGACAAAATAGTTAAGATTGATAATATAAAACAGCATATGATTTTCAAAAGAAGCCATGTTTTCAAATTGACTTTTTTTTTCATGTTCGCGAGACTTATATAAATTAGTGTGTGTGCATTTTATGAAATTTAGGTCACTATATGGGCGTATCTCAATAGGTTCTAAAACCAGTCATAGCGGTTTAGCAAGATTAACTCCAATCTTTGAATTTTGTGAAAGTTTCATAAATTAAATATTTCAATGATATTTCAAGTATACATTTAAATACAACTGAAGATATGGAATGCCTGTAATAAATAGGAAAAAATGTAACTTTTAAATCCATAATATAGGGAGAATAATATTTATTATACAGATATAAATTATACAAGTTAACAAAAACATAAACCGTGAGTCAAAAATTCCAATTGATTTAAATTATACAGATCTCCATGATATATATTAACAGGTTTCCATGACTACATACTGAGGCAACTGTTTGTAGTCTGGTTTCACACTATTGTAGAAGTCGAGCATCAGCTGCAGACTGGGTAGGATGTGGTATTCTGATGTAGGCAGTACCTGTGCTGTGTGCCAGTCATCACCTGTGGATCATACATTTGCCATGGTAATGGAAAATGACAAGTTGTCATAGCAACAGAATAAAAAGATGAGTTGTTGATTTACTCAAATGACAGTTATTTTAAACAAAATATAAAAAAAGTTTTCAGTAGCTCTATTGACAGTCATTTTGAACTAATGTAAAGAATAAGTAATCTGTAAGTTTGCTTTTAGGAAAGAATGAGTCGTTTTGAACACATATGAAGAATTTTAAAAGATGCCATTAGACTTGAATAAGACTTATTTTGAACACATATAAAAAGATTTGATAGTAAGATTTATTTTTCTTAGCCTTTTGTTACATCTCACCGACACAATAATGGTCACATTGGCAACTCCCAGCTAATGCTTATGTCGGGGTAGAACCACTGTGCAAAGCAGGTGAGCTGAAAGACCTCCCTACATGAAAGTTGTGGCTCTGACCGGGACTGGAATCCATATAGTGAACGGGTGAGGAGTTACAAGACGGTGATTCTAATAATTGTACACACAGCCATCTTAATATTAAATATTTCAACTGATTCTGGAATTCGGCATAGTGAATACGGTTGGAAATAGTCAACTATTGCTTCAACCATAATTACTCTATATAAACATTTGCTGAATTCCAACAGTTTGATTGTCTTGCCAGAGTCTGCCAGCAGCAGCATGATGAAGGTTATCTAGACTTTTATAACAACATCATTCAAAATATGAATATGCCAATAAATATGACATAATTTTCTTCATATAGGCCTGCCAATAGAAAAACAGTAGCACCCATAAAAAGTAAAATAGGTATTAAATTAATTATCTGATTGTTTGTTGGTTTTATTGTGTTCCATCAACAATCTTTTTAGTTATCCAGAGATAGTATCTACTTAAAGCTGATAAAGTACTGCCTCCACTGTGATAGCATGTTATGAACACCTCACATAACTTATCTGACTGGCCTGTTTGCTGTATCTTACCTGAGTCAGCCAGTAGCACCTTGATGTTAGATATCTGGATGTTGAACTGGTCATACAGCCGGGCTGATATCTCAGACTCAGACAGATTACCATGCTGGAAATAAAGATTTTGACATAAAAATATCATGGTGGAAAAAATAATAATCAAAATTTGAAATGTTACCCTGTTTTTTTTTAAATATATAAATTTAGTGCATAAAGCAGGTTAAAAAGTGATCCTTGATTTACTTTATCAAATGAGCATCACCATTTTTGAATAACATCTTATTTGAAACGATATAAAAAGCGGAAAATTGGGCTTAATTTTAGTGTTTGACTTATGTAAGCTTAAAGCCATGGATACCCCCATTTAAACATGCCTAAAATCATTGGATATGCTAGTTGAACAATAATACAAGACTAACCTCCAAGTATGCATCTTTTGGCTGCAGTTCACTTTTCACTTGAAGCATTCCAAGGTCAATAATAAGGACATTGCCTCCTCTGAAACAAACAATTTAAAACAGTCAATGTTGTCAGATTTTAAACAAATCTGCCAATACAGTTAACATCATACTAATTTCAGTGAAAAACATTTTCTTCACAATATTTTTAAATGAATTTAAATAAATATCTAAAGGTCAATAATAAGGACATTGCCTCCTCTGAAACAAACAATTTAAAACAGTCAATGTTGTCAGATTTTAAACAAATCTGCCAATACAGTTAACATCATACTAATTTCAGTGAAAAACATTTTCTTCACAATATTTTTAAATGAATTTAGATAAATATCTAAAGGTCAATAATAAGGACATTGCCTCCTCTGAAACAAACAATTTAAAACAGTCAATGTTGTCAGATTTTAAACAAATCTGCCAATACAGTTAACACCATAGTAATTTCAGTGAAAAACATTTTCTTTACAATATTTTTAAATGAATTTTGATAATATATATAACATATTTTAGTTGACTATTTAGATATAAATTGTATGCTTTGGTTTTAAGCTTAAGCTTTAAGCTATAAAGACAAACAACAACAGCCAAACATGGTGTAAACAAGTAAAGTGTCAACAGCACTTACTAATAAATTGAAAAAAGGATTACAATATGACCTAAATATATTCTACCATCAAATTCAAATTGCATTTAATCTTTTAAAAATATTTATATACATATTAAGATGTTAAATTTGAAATAATGAGTATGCAAGCATAAAATAGTTAATTAATTTGTAAGTTAGTGACAAAAGAGTTTTGATAATTATAAAATAATGGTGGTAAACACTTTGATACCACTGCTGCCTAAACAAATTAAAGTAATATGAATTAAGAATACATGGAGACATTAAACTAATCAAGAATAAATAGCAAACAAGTGTTTTTTCTAAGACAAAGTAGTAAATGGATAACTATCCAGATTTGTTGTTGTTGTTGTTGTTTTACATATAGAAGTCAAATGCTTATGCAAAAAACCTCAAATTATTTAACATTAATTAATGAATTCTTAAAACAATGTATCATCTTCTAACATACATGATGTCAACTGGTTTGAACTAGTTATAATCGAAAATATGTTTTAAAAGTGTCTATGGTTGGCATTTTATTTAGTATTTATGCACAAAATAAGATGGTATCAACAGATACGAAAACCATTTACTTTTATGATAAATGTATATTTGCAGGAAGAAGACAAATTTTCTTTAAAAAAGAAGCAGCACTATAGTAAAAAAAAGAAATGAGCTAAAAAAGCTTAAGTCATAGCACCCTATTAATCTGTTATTAAACATTTAAAATTTCACATCTCAGTCCAATGCCTGCATCCACATGCGTGTTAAGCATTGCTTCCATTTTCAACAAAGCGTTATGTTAGAAAATAGAAATGTGGCACTGATTGGACATGATCTCAGGTATTCACTAAATGGGTGTGGTTATATTGTCAATCATGGGATTACAGTTTGTGACGGTTGCCTTCTTACACCAGTAGGCGGGGCACGAAATTATCGTCTCGACCAATGTACACTCGGTACACTCATTGATGGGCAGTAATCTGTTCTGATTAGCTGCACACATACACTCGCAGGTGTTGGTTGCTTGCAGTAAGTTTTATTGTGTAATCAAATGATCGGTTGGTAGCTGCCAACTGGGGCAGTCTTTAGGAGGAGTGAAATTAAGTCTGTCAGGAACATCAAAGCAGGAGAACTGATGTGCTCAGTGCGAGGCGTGAGACAGACCCTTGATATTTGGAGTCTCTCGGGTGAAATCAGGAAAGATCACAAGTCTGAACAAAGATTTGACCTGATACTAGCATTAGTGGTTTCGTTAACACTTTTTGTCAGTAAATATCTTGAAAGTGTAATTTTTATGGATGTATAAAATAGCTGACAGGCTGTGCTCCAACATCAACATTTATGCAAAGTATATCTTCTATGCAAATTAAATAATTATTCATGCAAAAAGTATATGCCTTGCAATTTAATTTTAGCTTACAGTTACTTTCTGAAACAAATTACCTGTCAACAGGTGTCACTTACCTGTGCAATGTTCCAAACTCTGGTATCACAATGTATGGAGATTTCATGTTGACTGCCAAATGAATGGTCTGAAATGTAACAAAAAATCATGGCTGATAATGTTATCAATCCAGGAATCCTCTAAAAAAAAATATACGTAATATCTTCTTTTCCCATATTAAAAAATATCTTTTACGTCGAAATAAATATGTCAAAAATATTGCTCACCACAAGGTAATTTCATTGTCCCCTCAACCAATTTCCTACTATATCTCACCTTTTATGTCGAGTTTCTCACTTTTGTCACCCAAGATCGCACCCTGTACAAACATTGTGCTGTGGTGTGAAAATTGCTGCAGGCCACCTGATTGACTGATTCAACATGCTGAATGATGTCGATGTCAATTACACAATTAGAATGTAATAATTCCGCAATTTAATTAATTGGTTTTAATTAATGTAAGCGGCGTGTTATGCAATGCAATTTACACTATTAAAAGTTTACAGTACAGTTTCATTGGAAATGCAAGAAAACGTGCCAAACAGAATCATGAATGCCATCGCTGATGTGAGCAACTTTGAGGCAAAGTTGCAGGAAAATCAGCAGTTTGCTACGTAAAAATCAATTAGGGGTTTTTCTGTGCATAGAGACATAGTGGAGTAATTGTGGTGTGAGTACCGATCACATGACTGTAACCGGAGATGTAAATGTAACTGTGAATGCTATGGGTGTATTTATTTGCGACGGCTTCTCACATGTATTAATTGTATGCAAAATGTGCTTCTTCATTTATTGCTTAAAGAGTGGTTCAATAATTTGGCTAAATGTATGTACCATATTTTCTTTTATCACATGTGTATTAAATATGCATAATTATTGTTCTGTTTTATTACTGATTCTGCCATAATAAATAACAGTTAAGTGTTCTTGCCAGTTCTGAATTTTCACTCCCCTTTGCTCGAAATTTGGATATGTCAAAGTTTTTCTATAAGTCCCTTGAACTTCGAGGTAATGAGGTTTGACTGTATATATAAATATATATGTGAAATAAAACACAGCTGCAACTTTGGTTATAAAAAACAATCTCCCCAAGCTTGACTTCTAAAGACCAATCTTACATTAAAAACAACAGCACTTGTCAGGTTTTGGTGTATTGTTTCACTGCTCCAGGGTTTCATGTGCAATAACTCAACCTTTGTATTCTCACTGACCTTGTGTTTCTGTATAGCATAGATCAGACCCGCCTGGGATATTTTGGCCACTTCCTGTATGGTTGTCATGGCGGCAGATCTAACATCAATACTTCCTGTTGGCAGTTGGAAGAAGGCACGCACCTCACAAATAGAATGCTGCATAAAATAATCATACATTAAGTTCTCATGGTGTCACAGAGAGTGTGTGCTTAAAGCTAGAAAATAAATGACAAGTTTACATAGTTACAGTACTAAAATTGGAATGATTTAGTTTCAGGATACACACATATATATATAACTTATTCAAACCAAAACTAGTACTGTTACCTTATAAGCTCATCATTAGCAGGGACCAACTATGATAATTAAAATGATGTCCAGCTATTTTGGTGAAGGAAGACCCCAGACAAATGTCAGGCTAGAACAACCTGCATGCCACAGGTCAGTTGGTTGACATTACATTCTCCACCCCAAACAAGATTTGAACCAAAGCAATGAGAATCTAAGCCAGAAGAGTTTATAAAGTCGGCGATTCTACCACATGCCTCAGAAACATATACTAATACTAAATGATTTCATAGACATCTCAATGTCAATTATTAATCATTATTTTCTAAAAAAGCTGTCTTCGTTGTTGTTGGCTAAATTGAGTCTTCAGTTCTTAGTGCTGGAGACTTGGCGGCAAATAGGACAGATCCTGATCAGACAGCTCCCCCTGGAAGCTGGTTTATCTGGATCTGCACTATTTTCCTAGGCCTCAGCAGACTGCACTTAGCTGATTGGAAGTTTGGGAAAAAAGTATATCAGTTATGCATGTCCGGTACTTTGTGAAATTGTGAAATATTTGCAAAAATGATGCATCAAATACATAATAAACAGATAATTCAATTATAACCTTCATATAAATTATACACCAAAGAGAACAAACCTGATCAATTATGCATTTAAATGTTCACTAAAAAATTCTGCACAACACCACATTCTAAAGAAACACATGCCCCCTTATATTATTATTCATGGTATGCAAGTTTCAATTTGCATATAAATACAGCAGTTTGACAGGTTTACAAAGTACAACATCAAAAACAGCATTTTAATTTATTGCTGGGCAACATCAATTAACATTGATATATGCAGATATTTTCCCAAACCAATTACTCAAGAGAACACTTTTAATTAATATAAAAAGAAACCCATAAGGCATAAAATAGTTAAAATCTTAAATTAGTTTATGTAAGCATTTTGTTTTACATATAAAACCCATCAAACTCCATCTATACTTGAATTCATTTAAAAATTCTCAATGTATGATATCAAAATACTTATGAAAAGACCTGTTTTTTCCATTTGTTAATTTCATTTCTCAAGTTCAATTCAAAATGTCATTCAAGAAGTTAACCATTTGTTACCATGGCAACACACCTTACCTCATCATAGACAACTTCAACTGGTTGTATGTTGGTTTTGAGAGAGAAGTCTGCATCTACATAGAGTGGATTGGACTCAAAGTCCAGGGTGAACACCTGATTCACTGAAGGAGCTGAAACAGTCATGAGGAGCCAGCATATTGAGTCAAAAAGTTTAAAGTTTGATTTAGTGCAGTTAAACAAGAAACAACCAACCAATGTTTTAATCAATTTTATAAATCTCTTCTCTTTACTTTAAAAGTTGTAAGCAAAATAGATGTTGGTGAAAAGTGATCAATAAACCCTAAGCCCTGTTTATAGTTATAACACTTCTAAATTATATAACCCTCTGCCTGCTAAGCAAGCACTTGTAAGGTTTAGGCAAATTATGTTCATCCAGACCAATCTACTTCCTGCTGGGAGCCGTCAGATCAGGATCTTTCAGTACTTGCTGCTTGGTTTACACTTATAAAGCTTTTGACAGTATTTATCCAACAAATAAGAATTTAGTATGGGTATTAACAAATGTAGCAGGCTAAAAAGTGTGTCTAAGTTAAAGTCCTACAAACTTTTACATTTTAAGTCCAAAAAATCATATACTTATGACTACTCTTCCAACATTTTTATTAATTAGGATCAAGAATAAGTAATCTAAAAGAGTCTAACACATATGGTACATATCATGTACATACTGTGCCTGGATGAAGAATCTTGATAATGCCCAGGCACACCCTACTCACCATAAACATTGACATCCGAGGTTACTATGGGAACCAGCTCATGCTCAATGGAAGCACCTTCTATAGTAAAGCTTTCAGTGTTGCAGGAAAGTCTGGAAAGGGAAAAATGTTGTGCCACAATTTTCACACAGCTTCGTCCATAAAAAACAGAATCAAATAAAGTATATAAATAATGGTATGTATACAAGACAATAATTAGGATTTTGTCCATCAGGCTACTTTAATCTTCACTCGACCTTGCAGCTTAATCAGTAGAGTGTAACCCAAACTCCAGGTCTAATCCTGTGCTGCGACATATCAAAAGTTGTCAAAAAAAGTAGTGGCTTTGTTCCTTGCTAATACTCAAGCAAGTATTTGGGTAGTTCCACAACAGGTTGGCCCGGTGTAAGGTATTCACACAATGAAGGCTGCAAAATATGTGCTTCAAGTGGACACCTTCTTCAAATAACTGAATAACTGTTGGTAAAATAATATACCTAACAAACAAACAATCTCCAGAAAAAGACAATAGCTGACAATATTTAGTGGATAGTGACTGCAACTGACCTTGACCTGGACAGAAAAATGGATGGACAACAGAGGTAACTAGTATTGACCCATGACCCTTCTTAAAAAGGTGTAAACATGAAAAATGTGTGGTAAAGCATATATAATCTTATTGGGTTCAACATCTCAACAATTTTTCTGTCATCTAATGACTGTCAAATATAGAGCTGCTAGCCCTGTGACAGCCTGGAATAAACTCTTGACACTCACAGCCAGTCACAGTATCTGATAAATGTGGTGTTCACCTTGATTATAATAAGACCAAACCAATAGATGTGTTTACCATTACAATATAACAAGGTATGTGGTGTTCACCTTGACTGTAATCAGACCAAACCAATAGATGTGTTTACCATTACAATATAACAAGGTATGTGGTGTTCACCTTGACTGTAATCAGACCAAACCAATAGATGTGTTTACCATTACAATATAACAAGGTTTGTGGTGTTCACCTTAAATGTAATCAGACCAAACCGATAGATGTGTTTACCATTACAATACAATATATTTGATAACAACAAGGTTTGTGGTGTTCACCTTTAACAAGTAGATTGACAATAACCAAATAGAAATTGCGTTACCTGTAGGCATCCCCAGCAGGTCTGGTCTCGAAGGAGCCAAGCATCTGTGTGACCCCCACCTGAAGGATCTTCTTGCTGTAGTTGACAAGGGACAGGCAACAGCTCTGGAGGTTCACTTGGACCTTGTATTCTATATACTGTAAGTGGAAACAAACAGATAACACAGGCATATAACAAATACTGAGATACTATACAAGTCATACCATATTACATTCAAACGTAAAACCACACATCAGGGAGTGTGAATCTTAGTTATATTTTAAATTAAGTAATATTATTAATATTTAAAAATGATAAAAATTTAAAGATACCTTCTTTAGTTAATAAACATATTTAACCTAGGAAGTTGTGTGACTTTTGTAAGAACAAACTAAAATGTTCCCCACCTTTTCAGGAGATATGGTGTTATTAATGACAACAAACTTCAATGTTCCCTACCTCTTTTGGAAGTTTTGTGACATTTGCATTCTCATCATAGCCTATACCCTGGTACAGTTTGGCTTTTTCTTCTGGAGTCAGCTTGCCTAACCAATCTGTAATACATACAGGTATCAGTATCCAAAAATTAAAATAAATCTGTTTTCATTCAAACATTGTTTTTCTAATTGTCTGCTAAATCTCTGAAAGATTAAACATCATCTGAACCATTTTATTATCAAATAATTGTTTTCACTAAAAATGTTGCAGATACTAAACATTAAGTTAGATAAGAACATGTCATTCATTTTTATGTGATTGTGTGATAAAAAAACAAGTAAATAATCCTAAGACAATTGGACATAACAATTTTTGCTCATCCTGAAATTTAACTTTTAAATGTTACCACTCATGCTCCAAAACATACTTACAGGTTACAACAAAAGCCTTGTAGCTATACAATCATAGAATGTATCATATGATCTCACCTGATGATTGTTTCTCTATGTTCACCTCAACGTCTTCCTCATCATCACTGCTGGAACCAAACCATCCAGACCACCAGCTCTTATCCTTCTTCTTCCTTTCTACCTTCTCAGGAGCATACTGGTGGACAAGGAATGATAAATTATCCAAAGAAAATGTTTAAAATGTAAAACTAAAAAACTTAATCTTGACTTTATCAGCTTATTGAATTGGGGTGTATTGAGATACAAAGCATATATTTTTTTGCTTACAACAGGTAAGTTTGAAATACAATAGATAAATGGAAGAAGAAATTAATCAAATAATTACTGGGTAGAAATATAGGATCAGTGCAATGTACATAAAAAAGCTTCCTAAAACTTCTTGGACCAGAATCCCAGTTGTAAACATCAAATCCTTGCCCATAGGTGCCTATCGAATCATTTCTTTTACTTCAAACTTGTCAAAATCTTGAATAATAAATAAAACTATTATTTCTTAAGCTCTTAAATCATTAATTTAGACATGTCCTCATACAGAAACCCTCACTTTTGTTTATATATCATTCTTCTCGAGATCACTACTCATCATAAAGCTTTGTGGCTGCCAGTCAAGCCAATTTTCAATCAGCACGCTCACCCCTTGTCAGAAATATGCCCCCACCCTTACTTCAATCAAAACAAGCATTTTCACATACCTCAGCCTTGGCCTGTTCCCTTGCCATGACAATGTTGGCCACATCTAGCCCCTCCTCCAGCTCCCTCAGTTTCACCATCAACGCCTCGTTGTCTCCGCCATCCAAACTCTTCTTGTACAGCTCCTTGTACTTACGGTAACGTGATCTGACAGGTATGAAAAACAAATGGTTATAATAAACTGTGCATATACAATACATGTATGATTTTAACACATTTCTATTCAAAAATGAGACAAGTTGACTGATTTCTCATTCCTTACAGGGGCAGAGCTTGGTTAAAAATGATCTGGTCATAGCTTTGCTAGAATACCGTACTTTGCAGAATATACCACTCACCCCTGGAAAAATTTGATCGATCAATAATCCTTCTTGCCTTGCTGTTCTACAACAACAACAACAACTGCCTTTTAACAGTAAAGTGAGAGCTATTTATTAATAATGGGATGGTACATTAGGTTGGGGGACTTATTTTGATGTTTCCATGTTAAGTGTTCAATTAGAATAATCAGGGCATGGTTGGCTGATACCTGCGAAAAAATTAATTGCCATGCAGTGGTATTAGAAAGATTTTTAATTAATTTGCATTAATTTTATGTAACTGACAATTAAAGAGGATTAATTGATGTAAGTATGCAGCATAATGTTTGGTGACATATGTGTTAAAACAGAAATGCAAACAACAAATGAAATGGGGTATATATTTTGCCCAAAATGGTATTCAGCAACACTTCCGAAATGCCTTTGAGGAAGAGCTATACCACCGGCTTTAAGCTAGAAGTAGTCAGTTAAGCGAAAGAGAACGAAAATAGGCCCACCACTCGCCAATTTATTGCAGATGAAAAGACGGTTTGGGAGTTGAGGAAGAGCAAAGATATGCTTCTACAAATGAAGAAGTCGAACAAGGCTAACAGAGGACAGAAACCAAGGTGGCCTGAACAAAAAGCAGCCCTAAAGACATGGGTCAATGAGCAACGAAGTGCAAGCCAAGCCAGGGCATCGGCACTACACAGATTCGACTGAAGGCAATTCAGATGGCCAAAGAAGAAGGCATCGTTGACTTCAAGGGTGGTGCATCATGGTGCCTCTGTTTTATGCAAAGGAAAGATCTAAGATCTAAGCATACGAACAAGGACCACACTTTGCCAGACACTCCACAAAGATGCAGAAAGCTGGTAGCGTTTATGGCTTTCTGCGCCAAAAAACTCCCATCACTCGGCATCACCCCTGATCACATCATCAACATGGACAAAGTACCGCTGTCATTTGACCTGCCTCCTAACCGTACAGTAGAGTAGAAAGGAGTTTGATGGTTTTTATGAATAATTTTCGTGCATGCTTTCCTTTTATGTTGGATTGGTGTCTAAAACTGTGTTTAAACATGTGCTTGTGTGTGTGGCATTCTTTTATAAAGATTTTGGACAATTTTTTCACAGCAATATATTGTATTAACATTTTGTTGTTAAATAAATAATTTATGATCTATATCGCATTGTTTTTGTTCACAATTTATTTATTAAAAAATTACAGAAAACATCTTTTTTCATTTTTTTTTATCTTTCACACTGTCCCCTTTAATGTGCATAAGTGACAAAAGTCAAGCGAAGCAATGGGAACTAGTGCATGTATGTTAAATAATTATGAACCACCAGCTAGCCTTACTTGTCGCTCAAAGCTTTTCACTTTACACAATCACGTGACATTGTCATGACAATGTCTGGGTAGAGACTTAGTAGCCTCTCATAAAATGTTTCAGTGCAGAATACTGACTGATATTTTCACATACTGCTAAAACGCATAGAACTAGAACAGTAAGATCTTATTATGTACAGCTAAGTGTACCTTTATCAACACAATTGTGATGATATGCTGATGGTAACAGAAAATACCCATCAATATATTTTAGGAGTGGCTGCTGGACAAAAATTTGATTTTGTCAATAGACTCTCCGCACTGGAATATACCCTGCATGCTGCCATCTTGAGAAAAAAAGTTGCAGGTTATATTCCACAAAGTATGGTAGTACATTTATATATTGAAATACAGGCAAATATTAAAATACAGGTATATATTCAAATAAAATCATTTATACAAAAAATGGTATATATTCAAAGAAAAAGAAAAAAGACAGAAGCTTTAAGTTGGAAACTATTCACTGATGCTTTAGAATGAGACAACAAATTATAATATGTTCATACACACACAAACACTTTGGCTACATTTCAATGTTCGATATTAAAAGGTACCATACAATTTAATTGTTATAAAATAAATATGATTAATTTTTTAAATGAAAACATTCCTAAGACTTTACCATTAAAATAAACTAAATGGTATCCTTTTCACCTTTTCATTAAAAAAAAAGTACATCAAAATATTATAATGTCGTTTAAATCTCGTTCATCAAGTTCATTTACGATTTTCCATTTGGTGGAAGAGGATACTGTGAACTGAAGAGCCCGTGACCTCTGGCATAGAGATTGATTTACATCCTTTACAAATTTAAGACGTGTATAATTCAAGTATTTTTATGACTGAAAGTTACACATTTTAAGCCAATCTCACAAAAAATATTGTATTCTTTAATTGACCTCTGACAAAACAATGTACCAAAAGAAGCTTTCCTGAGAAAAGTAGGAAAAAGTAGGTCCTTTTTTTTTTTAGAGAATGTCCTCCGACCTTGACCAGTGACCTTACCTACTTATAGTTCCATATCTCTTCCCATGAGAATATAAAGGGGCCTTGACCCAAACCTAAATGCCTGAATTTACATATACTCTTCCATGATACCGACAAGGGACATAGTCCAATAACTGCCTCTCTGTGTTTCTGCATCCGTTCCTGTATATCCAGTAAGCTTTTTCTTGAACACTGCTTACCTGTGTTCGTGTATTCTCTCCCAAGAGAAGGGCCGTATCCTTTCCTCCACAACTGCAGTGTATGCATACACCCACCAGGAGCGTGGGCTGATCTTTAGTGGAACGTTGGGATGGTACTTCCTGTACTTCTGATTGATAGACATCATCTGGAATGAGTCCTGCAGAGCCAGGATGTTCAGGAACTGTAAAAAGACAACAAATCTTTGAAGATCGTGAAGATGGTATGTCCAAATGAAAAAGATTTGTGTGTATATCTGCATTTTTTAGCTTTTACAGATGCAAAGTCATTCAGAGGCAGCATCAATACACATTTTTGACATTTTGGGATATTTTAGCCAAAAATATAGAAAAAAAATAAACCAGTGAAATGTCAGAGCCAATAAATGCTCCCTGTGGAAATGCTAGTTCCAAAACAGCTTTATTCTACCCCTCTTAAAAATTTAATGTAATACTCCCCACAAAATTAAAGTATGAAAAATGACAAAGGGAAATATGTCCTTAACCATGCAAAAGATAGTTATGGTTCTTATACACTGCAATTCTCCTTATGGTGTTCTATCTGTCAACAAAGTTTCATGCTGATAACTCTTTTCAGTTTTTATGCTAAGCTCTGGTCAAAATTTAAGTATTAAAAATAATGAAAGGCAGTAACTCTTAAATTGTGCGAAAGAGAGTAATGGTTCTTGTACATGGCACTTCTCCTCATTAAGATCCATCTGTCTATGATGTTTCATGATGATACCACAGTTGTTGTGTTATGCTCCAGACAAAATTATGATTGACGAACAAATGGATGGACAAACAATTCAAATGAATGAATGGGATGGATAGATGGACAAAGCTGTGATTATATGCTCACCTCTCAGGGAGCACAGAAAAGGAAGTATGTTTATAATATCAGAAATAAAGGAATTGATTCAAAAAGAATACAAGATATTTTAATTATATTCATAACCGTTCAGATTAAATTGTTTGTAAGCCTGCTAATTATGCATTGATCAGGTTTAGACAAATAGAATAGAGCCAGATCAGCCCTCAACCCCTGGGTAGCCTGCTTATGCATTGATCAGGTTTAGACAAATACAGCAGATCCAGATCAGTCCTCAACCCCCTGGTCATGTATCGATCAGGATCTACACTGTTTGCTTCTCTCTATAAGTATGCATTTCTACATATACATAGAATTGTTGGGGAATATCTGTTACTAAAAATTTAGTATAAAACATAAGGAAATGGTTATTCTGCACATTTATGCCTACACCAACTTCACCCACCTGTTGCCGTGACAACAGCACCTCAATGTCTTGTATGGTGATGTCAGTGAAGAACTTGGGTATAGACATGTTGTTGTCTTTACTGATGATCACTCTGGTCTCAGCCGACACAGGCTCAACAACTGAGGGAGGGACACAACAATTATGTTACTATTAAATTTATATATTTTGCTGAAACAATTCAATGCTAAGATTTTAGAAGCTATGTGACTCATGATCTCATTTATAGGTGTTGATGAACTATTAAAAGTGACATGATATATAAAAATAAATTTTAGAGGTATTTTGCATACATGGTTAAAGACCTTGCTGATTTTGTTGGCCATTGATGTGTATCAAAACTTTGTTATTCAATAAGGTTCTTTATTGTTCTTTTGCTGCCATAAGAGCAAAAATGTGCATATGTTTACTTACCATTGCTGTAGGTGAAACAAAAACCAAGATGTATTTGGAGAGATAGGCTCATGATGGTATTAATCAATGCAAAAACCAGGCTTACACTTAAATGTTCATTAAATATACTTACCAAAGTCAAACTCCTCCTCACAAATGCTGTGTTTCAAAATGGAATGTTTCAGAAGATTCTGCAAAAAAATATTAAAAATACATGTAAAATTAGAACAACTTGCACTTAAAAGGTTTTAGAAACTGTATATATAAATATACTAACAGAATGCTTTTAATAGCAATAAAATAAACAGACATAAAAATAGGTGAGGCAATAAAATTTTAACAGCAATAAAATCTACAGACAAAAAATAGTTGAGACAATAAAATTTTAACAGCAATAAAATCTACAGACAAAAAATAGATGAGACAATAAAATTTTAACAGCAATAAAATCTACAGACAAAAATAGTTAAGACAACAAAATTTTATTGTTTCATTTAACAGTAGTTTTATCTAAGAATAAAACAGTAGCAGAAGAATATGTTGTTGAAACTGTCCTGAATAATTAAAACTTGTGGTCTTTTTGATTGAAATAAGTTATTTTTCTCGACAGGCAAAAGTTATAAGTTTGAGAAAGAAGTATAAGTCATCAGTCATATTTTTTAACCTGACTGCTGACTACAGCATTTAAATAGCAAACAGTACTAGATTAGTGATAGGAAAATTAGCATAGCAATCTTAGTAAATCAGTCAGATGCTTGTGTATGTCCTTAAACTCCAATTCAAAAGTTTAAAACCTCTAACCTAGAGTTTGATTTTAGAGACTATTCTATTATGCCACTAAACAGGTCAAGGCTGCAACTAAGTGGAAAAAAAAGTTAAAGCACCAAGGAGCAAGGTGCAGCTATCACTTACTCTCCATCCATCGGTGTTGATGCGTGAACGAATCAGATGTTGTTCAGGGATATAAGGGTTCCAGTACACAGATAGTTCCCTCATTTCCAATAGCTATCAGAAAATATAATTAAACATAAATCTCAACAATTTTAAATTTAAAAAGTAATCACAAAAATTAACCTTTGTTTATTTGTTTGTTGAATAAGTGTTCTAGGATACAGAAGATACACTCATATCAAGTAAACATCAGAAAAACAAAATTATAGACAAAAGCAGATAGAGAAAATTGTTCCAAAGTCAAACATGTAGAACAATCAAAGTAAAACAAGTATAAAATGTTATTATGGACATAAAAATTGAAACATAATAGAAAATACCCACACAATAACATTCTTCTGTGTTTGTTGACTAAGGACATGTCATTGTCAAGTCAAGTGATTTCAGTCACTGATTTGTCATCAAACTGACTGATCAACCCACTACTAATAAATTCTTACATTCTAGTCTGACTGTCTATTACAGATTATGACCAGTATAATCAGCAGAGTGTTGGCCACAGGTACAGGAGGCACCAGGTTCGATCCTAGGCCATGACATACAAAGTCATTGAAAAGGGTAGTGATATAGGTCCTTTGATAACACTCAAACACAAATAAAAGTAGTTCCATGACTTGATGACACATAGTCGGGATAATGTGACTGGGAATAGTATCATGCCAGGTGTTCACAGCATGCTTAAAGCAGTCAAGGCAGCACTAGTATGTCTCTTTAAGAAATCAATGTGTAAGGACAATGTGTTCAAATAACGCAAAAAAATCTATTAATTTAACAAATTTTGCCTAGAATGTTTAAGCACAAGGCCAGCAGTTCTTTGTGTTTATGTGTCTGTGAAATAAATTGCTTTGATATGCTTTAATTTTGTCAGAGCTGTGCGGATTGACATTGGCATCTACCATCATGGTTTTATAGTGCACAGAAAGGATTTGATTTCATTCATCTTAAGAGGACAATAAAACCAACAAAACAGATAACTAATTTTAATCTCAGATAAAATCCAAGATCAAAATGATCAATCCAAAAGGCAAATCAATTTAATGCTAAAATAAAATAAATTTTGTTGACACCAAAACTTGCATAAACTAGAATGAGTTATGTAACCTTGTGGATGATGGTGGCAGCATTGTTCATCTGTGCAGGTTGCCACTTGGAGTCGGTTGTGTAGGCAGATATATGCTTCAACATCACACCACAGGCAAACGGATGATCAGGATTGGTGACTGTGTCCTCATACCGAACATGGACTCGACCAATGGAAATCTACAAGTTCAAAACAATTGACACATTGTTAACAAGAGTAACTTTATATTTATTAGACATAAAGCGTTTACAGATTAACATTCATAAAAATGGATGACTGGGATTGGTCACTGAGTCTTCATATAGAACATGGACACAACCAATGGATGTTGGTTAGAATACAAATAAACATTGTTAACAAGAGATTTTTTTTATTTTACATATATATAGTGTTTAAAGATAATTTATGATAAAGATTGGCTATGGTACGGTGTCTTAATTACTTAATATGTATCCAACCAATGGAAATCTAGCAAGTGATACAATATTCATTACTTTTATAGAGAAACTCCACATTTATGTATTGCTAATTTAAAGAACTTGGTCTTATTTTGTCTGTGACTTCTACAACAGTTGCATAAATTTCAAGAATTATTTTTCAGTCATTTGGATTAACTTTCTTAAAATGTTTCTGTTCATTGTCTCTCACACTGCAGCCTTTCTAAATCTTAATGCCTCTTTTTCACATTTACACCCAAGAGGATCTGCATTCTAAAGTGCAAGGATAATACTATTTCAGAGACACGCACAATAAACCACGTTCAAAGTCTGCAGTAAACACTATTTTGTTGGGTAGTTTATGGCACATCATCACAGGACATGAAACCACAAAAAATATATTTAATATTTAAATTATTTGTTTCTTCATAGACATTGTTAACAGTTTTATAGTTTTTCAGTCTGAAATGAATGCACTTAGAGTTCTCTTGAGTCATATACTGACAATTCATTTAAAATGGATGCTTTGCATAATCTAAATTTCTTCTTTTTTTTTTTTATTATAAGGTTGTGAATTTCACATGACAATAATAAAACTTTCAGAGAAATAAATGCAGAAAATCAAGATCTCCCAGCTCTGAAGAAGTCTGCTGATGTCTGTTTAAGAACATATTATGACACAGCCTCATGTGATGCGAGAGAAACAGGAAATAAATAATAAATAAATAAATAAGATACAAATCATGCTATTTCTATCAACACTTTATGATGAGTATTACTTCTCAAGGACTGTCATGTGTTAAATAGGTTTTAACTTTTTAAAATCTTGTTTCATTTAGAATACATTTTATTTCTTCTGTCATCTTATGCCGGAGATTGAATTCACGACTGAAGCCTTAAACAATCTAATCTCTTTCTCCTACATGTTCACCCAGAATGGTTCTGCACTTTAAATTACAGGGATAATACAATTGAAGAGATGTGCACGATAAACTAGATTTGAGTATCTCTCAATCTGCAGGAGTTTCTTCCGTTTATTGGCCGCTTTATGTTAGAATATCAGAGACAGGGAAGTACACAAGAAATAAACAGAACATTAATCTTGCTGAAGAGTAAGTACAAGAAACATATACAGACAAATGTTTTTAAGGATTTAAATCTTGCTGTTCTTGTGATTGTTTTAGTTAGAGTGATTGCATCTTGTGCCAAAAATGCTCAGCTTGTTTTCAAATATATTGAGACAATACAGTTATGGTTCTGATAATGGCATCCAGTTATTGAGGAAGAGGAAGACTCCTGACAAATTTCAAGGAAGTCATACTGGCAAACCACTGGATGATTTACCTGAAGATTTACCTACAATGATTTTCACGTTGATCTGGATAAAGACTTCATAAACGGTTGACTGAATTTAATTCTGTCTGCTTCATTTTGAGTAATGTTGATTTCTCTAAGAAAATCAGCTTAAAACTTTCCAAAATATTACATAATAGTATTTATAAAGGTCAAGACAATACCAGTACTTTTAAAAAGATGTGTAGAATGAACAAGTTTAATTTATCCCCAAGTTTCTATTTACAGTTTCAATTCAATTTTCAAAGTGCCAATGGTATTTTTTTTCCAAAAGGACTTTGCATTCAATTCAGATTGACATTTATCTGCCTTTTTTCATTAAGAGTATTGTTGAAGGTCCCTACATTTTAAACAGGGAAAACTTGAATATTAACCTGCAATGAATTTTTTTTCATTTACTGTATTGTTGATGGTAATTACATCTTAAAGAAGGTATCCATCAGTTTGGACCAAAGATTTTTTTCTCAAATAACCAAGTAAGTCATTGATACCTGAAAAGGTTGTGCAAAATGCTGTTCATTGATGCCCTAGATCTGCATGAACTGAGAATCATCATAACACACAGATATTTCCTATCTGAGCCATGCTGCAGAGAAAGCTATTTTTAAACTATGAAAGTGATGTGACAACTTTCTTTTAAATTCTTTGATATCGTCATTGGGTAGTCCACTCTGACATTGAAATTCCTGTCATGTTTATTAACAGATTAAACAAGAGGGCCATAATGACCCTTAATCGCTCACCTGATGACACAGGCTCAAATCTGTCATCAAGTTATTAAAAGTTATTAACTTTAGAAATCTTTGGTGAAGATTGGACCATTAGTGTGGCCACTGGGTTGATAACATTTTCTAGAATTTAACCTAGTAACCTACTGAATCCACATGACCCACTTCAAAACATATGCAAGATTTCATACTGGCAAGTATTCTGGCCAAGTTTGGTGAATATTGGGCCATCAATGTGGCCTCTAAGTGTTTTCACAAGGTTTTTCCAAAATTTGACCTAGTGACCTACTATTTGACCCCACATGAACTAATAATACACTCATTCAAGATTGCATGCAGACAAACAATCTGATCAAGTTTGGTGAAGATAGGGCTATGGATGTGGCCTCTAGTGTGTTCACATGCTTTTTCTAAGTTTTGACCTAGTGACCTCTTTTTTGAACCCATGTGACCCAACAACAAACTTGTCCAAGATGTCATGCAGACAAACATCCTGACCAAGCTTGGAGAAGATTGGGCTATAAATGTGGTTTCTAGTGTGCTCACAATCTTTTTTCAAGATTTGACCTAGTGACCTACTTATTGACCCCACGAGACCCAGTTATGAGCTCATCCAAGATTTAATGCAGACAAACATTCTAATCAAGTTTGGTGAAGATTGGCCCATAAATGGGGCTTCAAGTGTGTTCACAAGCTTTTTCTAAGATTTGACCTAGTGACCTTCTTATTGACCCCACGTGACCCAATAATGACCTCATTGTAGATTTCAAGCAGACAAACATTCTGACCAAGTTTGGTGAAGATTAGGCTATAAAAGTGGTCTCTAGTGTGTCCACATGCTTTTTTTAAGATTTGACCTAGTGACCTACTTATTGACCCCACGTGACCCAATAATGAACTCATCCAAGATTTCATGTAGACAAACATTCTGACCAAGTTTGATTAAGATTGAATAAAAACTGTGGCCTCTAGCTTGTTTACAAGCTAAAATGTTGAAGACAGACGACGGACGAAGCGCTATAAGAAAAGCTCACCTTAAGTACATTGTGCTCAGGTGAGCTAAAAAAAATGAACATTTAGATTAATTTCTTTTCACAGTTTAAATTGTCTTACAATATAGAAGTATTTAAAATCATCTTTACTTAAAATGAAGTATGAGTTTATGGAGTTTATGAAAATTATCGGTTTACCTGCATTTGGTATAGGCAAACTATCAGATACCACCTTTAAACTGGGAAAATTGATTAATACCATGTAAATTTGGATTTCATTTTCACCCAAAATGGTCTGGGTTCTTAAATGCAGGCAGATCTAGATTTAAAGAACATGATACATGTATATACCTTGGCGTTTTGTTTTATTTTTCTTATTGTTACTAAAAATTATTTTGCATTCTAAATGACAGGCAGGAAAAAATATTGTTGAGAACATGTGCACATTAACCCAGGTTTATATATCCCTCTTGTTATCAATGAAACTGGTGCTTGTTGTGATGCACTTTAGGACTCTGTATCATATGATATAACAAATATAGAGAATAAAAAAATGCATTATTTGTGGATAACCACTTTTACAGATTTTTTTTTTTTAAATTTCAAGGACTTTGTAAACAGTCAGTTCATATTAGTTTCATTTCGATTATGATTGGGTCTTCCTGGCTTTTCATACAGACAATTAATCTTAAAGCAGACACCTTGAAAAATCTAATTTCCTTTTTTCCCCTACAGCTTCCAGTGGGAACTAGCTAATGTGGACATGTGCTAATATCTTAGGCCCAGAAACTTCCAGAGGGAAGTCACTGATGTGGATATATAAAATTGGCCTAGGTCTGACGATAAAGCTTCTATTGAGAGTTGGTTGATCTGGATATACACCATTAGCCTAGGTCTGACCATATAGCTTCCATTGGGAGCTGGTTGATCTGGATCTACAATACCAACCTATCCCTGATCATATAGTTTCAACTGGGAGCTGGCTAATCAGAATATACACCATTAGCCTAGGCCTAAACATATAGCTTCCATAAGGAGCTGGCTGATCTGCATATACAACAGTGACCAATGCCTGATCATATAGCTTCCATAAGGGGCTGGCTGATCTGGATATACAACATTGACCAATGCCTGATCATATAGCTTCCCTAAGGGGCTGGCTGATCTGGATATACAACACTAACCAATGCCAGCTTCCCTAAGGGGCTGGCTGATCTGGATATACAACACTAACCAATGCCTGATCATATAGCTTCCATAAGGGGCTGGCTGATCTGGATATACAACATTGACCAATGCCTGATCATATAGCTTCCATAAGGGGCTGGCTGATCTGGATATACAACACTAACCAATGCCTGATCATTTAGCTTCCATAAGGGGCTGGCTGATCTGGATATACAACAGTGACCAATGCCTGATCATATAGCTTCCCTAAGGGGCTGGCTGATCTGGATATACAACACTAACCAATGCCTGATCATATAGCTTCCATAAGGGGCTGGCTGATCTGGATATACAACACTAACCAATGCCTGATCATATAGCTTCCATAAGGAGCTGGCTGATCTGGATACACAACAGTGACCAATGCCTGATCATATAGCTTCCAAAAGGAGCTGACTGATCTGGATACACAACAGTGACCAATGCCTGATCATATAGCTTCCCTAAGGGGCTGGCTGATCTGGATATACAACACTAACCAATGCCTGACCATATAGCTTCCATAAGGGGCTGGCTGATCTGGATATACAACAGTGACCAATGCCTGATCATATAGCTTCCATAAGGAGCTGGCTGATCTGGATACACAACAGTGACCAATGCCTGATCATATAGCTTCCATAAGGAGCTGGCTGATCTGGATACACAACATTGACCAATGCCTGATCATATAGCTTCCATAAGGAGCTGGCTGATCTGGATACACAACAGTGACCAATGCCTGATCATATAGCTTCCATAAGGAGCTGACTGATCTGGATAAACAATAGTGACCGATGCCTGATCATATAGCTTCCATAAGGGGCTGGCTGATCTGGATACACAACAGTGACCAATGCCTGATCATATAGCTTCCATTAGGGGCTGGCTGATCTGGATACACAACAGTGACCAATGCCTGATCATATAGCTTCCATAAGGGGCTGGCTGATCTGGATACACAACAGTGACCAATGCCTGATCATATAGCTTCCATAAGGGGCTGGCTGATCTGGATATACAACAGTGACCAATGCCTGATCATATAGTTCCATAAGGGGCTGGCTGATCTAGATACACAACAGTGACCAATGCCTGATCATATAGCTTCCTTAAGGGGCTGGCTGATCTAGATACACAACAGTGACTGATGCCTGGTCATATAGCTTCCATAAGGAGCTGGCTCATGCGGATATACAATAATACATTAAGCCTGTTAATTATGATACTCTATAGTATGACATCATCACAAGCTGTGAGCCATACAGGAAATAAAAGTCATCAATCATATGTTTGTTAAGATAATCTATCCATTTAATTAATAAAAGAAAATATTGCTAAGCTCCTGTAAGCTGCACATTCATTTAAATCTTCAATTTATTCAATTTAATTCAATTCTTGCTTAGCAAGAAGGGATCAGGCGGAGACCAAGCCAGTTCCCACTGCAGGGCTAGCACTGGGTTATTTTTTTGACTGTCACCAATGATTGGTTCTGTGCTAAAGGTCTACAACTTTATTATAATATATTGTAACTGATTTTATGGTATGGGAATATAGATGATGATATATATCTAGAAATCTTAACTTTACAGAAATATGTTGCATAGAAATCTATCTTCAATGGAAGTTAATCTTTTGATAGAAATATAACTAACGAAAAAATATAAATCATTTAAATAAATTGTAAAAGTTCCATGCATCATAAATAAAGCTTTATGATGAACAATACCAGTAAAAATACTATATATAATGTTTATATATCTAGGGACTACATTTAAATGTGCTCAATTGACCAATTGCCAAGACCAGTATGAATTACATGCCTACAGATACACATCAAGTGATGCCATGGATGACTGATCGATACCCACAAAACTAAAACTGTGTTCTGTAATCAGAACACTTTTGCATGTGGCCACTCTTTAACATTTAACAGCACAAACATAGGGTGTGTCCCACAATACTTGAACATATTTTGGGCAGAAAATTGGCTCTGCTGATTTAAGTTTAAAGACAACCCTCTTATGTTAAATACAACACTTTGTTCTATTCCCTATGGCAGCGCTCCTTGATTTAAGTTTTAAGATAACCCTCTTATGTTAAATACAACACTTTGTTCTATTACCTATGGCAGCGCTGCTTGATTTAAGTTTTAAGATAACCCTCTTATGTTAAATACAACACTTTGTTCTATTACCTATGGCAACGCTACCTGATTTAAGTTTTAAGATAACCCTCTTATGTTAAATACAACACTTTGTTCTATTACCTATGGCAGCGCTCCTTGATTTAAGTTTTAAGATAACCCTCTTATGTTAAATACAACACTTTGTTCTATTACCTATGGCAGCGCTACCTGATTTAAGTTTTAAGATAACCCTCTTATGTTAAATACAACACTTTGTTCTATTACCTATGGCAGCACTACTTAATTTAAGTTTAAAGATAACCCTCTTTTGTTAAATACAACACTTTGTTCTATTTCCTATGGCAGCGCTCTTTGATTTAAGTTTTAAGATAACCCTCTTATGTTAAATACAACACTTTGTTCTATTACCTATGGCAGCGCTACCTGATTTAAGTTTTAAGATAACCCTCTTATGTTAAATACAACACTTTGTTCTATTACCTATGGCAGCGCTACCTGATTTAAGTTTTAAGATAACCCTCTTATGTTAAATACAACACTTTGTTCTATTACCTATGGCAGCGCTACTTGATTTAAGTTTTAAGATAACCCTCTTATGTTAAATACAACACTTTGTTCTATTACCTATGGCAGCGCTCCTTGATTTAAGTTTTAAGATAACCCTCTTATGTTAAATACAACACTTTGTTCTATTCGCTATGGCATCGCTACTTTATCTTTTAACATGCATCTAAATCATATAAAGCAATAAAGCAACAAAATGATTACATATATTATGGGAAACCCTGTATAAAGACATGCTAATAGAAGTATTAACATATGACAATTTGAATTTTATTATACAACTACAATATTTACCTGAATATTGTTGAGCACATAGGTGTACAGCTTCTCAAAAAACCCAGGGTCAGAATTGGTTGTTTCCGCTAAAACAGAAAATCGCAATAAACTTCATGGATATTTGTTGGCGTATTAATATTTGATTTATAGTAATTGCCTGAAATCTTGCTCCTATATTGATTAAGTGTTTTTTTATTGTTCATGTAAACAGTAGTTCTAACCAATTTTTGTTAAAAGACAGAGGAACTTCTTCAAAATTGTCTCACATAAGTGTCACTTATTTTATGGAAACTTAAAATTTGAAACTTTATTCTAATATTCATCTAATGAATTTTATATTTCTTACAGACAGTTGATTTTTTGCTAGTAAAATATTTAACAACTCTATGGTACCTCTGTGCATTTTTATCTTTCTTCTTAAATTGTATGCACAGTACTTACTGGGTTATTGAAATCTGAAATATCAATTTAATCTGTCAGATTTTGTTGTTGTTTATACTGGCAGTATATAATCTACTTCATACAAGTCTCTGCAAATATTTATTACTGGATAATTTACAAATATGGACTGCTCAGTTGGTTAACACAATGTAATATGAAACAAAATAGACAAATGAGGTGGTAGCCAAGGTGAATAATGATTTTCAGTGCATATTTACATCTTATAGACCAGCTGAACAGTCCATATAACAGTTTTATTATATAACTATTTTCCATGTGTATTGCCAAACACATACAAATAACCGCACAACATATGCCAAGCCAGTAAAACACAATTTCAAATATACTTATGCAGTTTACACTGGACTGACTATCATATATGAAGTAATGATACATGAAGAAACAAGTCTCAGTCACAGACAGTATATCCCCCGCCGATCGGTGCTTGTTTGAAGAAAAGGTAAAGTCAGAATTTGCAAATAAAGAAAATGGATAGAAATCAGTAATAAATTTCAAAAAGAAAAGGAAATTGTGCAATCATAAAGAAATGTGATGTGGTTCATTATGGTTGGTTAATTCAATGGAAACATTATGATTCAGCAACATTTAAGGAATAAAGTGCAGGCGTTTCCATGTTTTATGAATTACATTTGTATAAATTTTTCAATAACTGCAGAGAAATAGAATGAAATACTATTCAGGGGCCATAACTCTGTGTTAAATGGTCAGACTGGAACATGCACATCTTCTTTAGTATTGATGGTCTCCATGTTGCAATGAAATCCAGTTAAGCCGTTGCCAAGAAATAGCACAGAAAAAAAAATGTTACATACTGCAAAACTAATAAAGGGCCATAACTCTGTGTTGAAGGGTCCAACTCGAACATTCCAAGGATGTGCACATCTCTTTTAGGTATTGAAAGGTCTCACAAAAGTTTCATTGAAATCCAATCAATAGTAACCAAGGAAAAGCACAAAAACAAAATATTATTCAGGGGCTTCAACTCTGTGTTAAATGTTCAGACAGTAACATGCCAAAGACAAGCGCATCTTCTTTAGGTATTGATGGTTCCCATAAAGTTTCAGTGTAATCCAGCAAACTGTTGCCAAGAAATAGCGTGGAAATGAATGATAAGTTATAAATATTGCATATCTAATCAAGGGCCATCACTCTGTATTAAATAGTCAGACTGGAACAAGCTAATGATATACGCATCTCCTTTTGATAATAAAAGTTCCCACAAAGTTTCACTGAAATCCAGTCAGTAGTTGCTAAGAAATAGCATGGAAACAAAATACTATGCAGGGGCCATAACTCAGGTCCTTTAATTAATAATCAGCTGAAAGATAAACACAAACTTAAATAGTCAGACTGGAACATACTAACAATATATGTATTTCCTTTTGGTACTGATGTTTTTCACAAAGTTTCAGTGAAATACAGTAGGCCATTACCGAGAAATAGAGAAATAGTGTAGAAACAAATGTTACTATGTTTAAACAATATATCAATTATCAAGTGCTATAACTCTGTGTTAAAGGGTCTAACAAGAAGATAACAAGAAGATAATGAAAATATGCACATCTCCTTTTGGTATTGATGGTTCCCATAAAGTTTAATTGAAATCCAGTAAGAGAATGATAGCGGAAACAAAATTTGGATGGATGGAAGAAATGATTGACAGACAGACAATGCCAAAACAGATAATTATTAATTATTAATTTCACAGTTATATTATATAGCCTAACAATAAAGAATAAGGATACATTTACATTTGGACAAATGGTATTATAACTTTTGAAATTAGCAAAAACATTCTTTCATACTTTGGTAAACAAAACTGTGATGTAACATGCACATGACCTTGTGCATGCACTCTGACATCTCTAGCTAGTTTGTTTGCTTGTTTTTTGGATTTATCGTCCCACCAACAGTATTTCAGTTATCTGGAGACAGTGTCCACTTGAAGCAGATATAGTGCTGCCTTCACTGTGTATAGCATGCCGTGAACACCGGCATTATACCACATCCAGTCACATTATCCTGACATCGGGCCAACCAGTCATGGAACTACCCTTATATTTGCTTGAGTGTTAGCAAGGGAGCTATACCACAACCATTTTTAATGACTTTGGTATGTCGCGGCCCGGGATAGAACCCGGGGCCTCCAGTACCTGGAGCCGACGCTCTACCGATTGCGCTCTTTAGCTAGTTATCTCATTTAAAGACGCACAAAGTTATAATCAGAGATAGGTTACCAATTTTAAACCTTATTGGAATTTTTTAAATGTCTATTTATAGACTGGACAATATGAAAAAATGGGCAAATGTCTATTTATAGACTGGACAATATGAAAAAAACTGGTAAATGTCTATTTATAGACTTGACAATATGAAAAAACTGGTAAATGTCTATTTATAGACTGGACAATATGAAAAAACTGGTAAATACAACATACAGTTAAACTGTGTTTTGCAACGTCAGTCGGACCTGGCAAAATACTTTGGTTTAAGAAAAGTTTGACACATCAGAATATATGTATTTGTATAGTAAGTTCTAGCAATATTTTCCCCATAAATGTGGTTGTTGTGATTATTCACACCTTATAGCTTGGAATTTAAAAAAAGGACTTTTAATTATATTAAAATTATAAAACTGCACATAAAACAGCAAATTAATCATTATAAGTCGACAACTATATTGATACTTAAATATTAGAAACATAATCATTAATGCAAAGCAAACACTGATGATATATTTTTTTATCTATAATCTACTCTACCTTCATTTGTGCTCCATTGTAATGCTGAATTCCTTTGCAACTTATATGATTAGCATACTGTCACGTGATTAGCACACTGCTAATAACACGAAGCTCGCCAAGAAAGGTCATACAAAAAGGTCTTCCTTCACAAGTTTATACGAGTGGTATTATTGGTAAAAATATTGAAAACTCTCAATTAGAATATTGTAAATATTCAATGACTTGAGCAAATAAAGTGAACATTGACGATTTTTTCTTCACTCTTCTTTTTGTCTCAAAAGAATGTGTTTCAAGGTCGCATTTTTATATAGAAATATAAGAGGGGGGGGGGGGGGGGGGACTTAAATGGACTTAAATTTTTTTTTGTCCAAAGCAGCATTTTGTGTCAAGAAAATTTGCCAATATAATGTTCAACTGTAACATTGACAGGATTTAGAGGTAAAACAAGAAACACTGATCAGAGAGTACTAATCACAATAACTTTCACATATGACGATCTTTCAGCTGACCTGAGATGTGCTGGCAGTTCCACCAAGGCAGGTACTTGGGATCTTACTTACAATGCATTTTGTTCTCTGATTTAAAGGCAATCTTTTGATAAACAGAAAGTTAACATGTTATCTAGTGTTTCTGGGTAATATTTACTTTAATTATTCGTTATCTTTTAACAGAATTTTGCTTTTGTTATAAAAATAAAAAAAATA
This sequence comes from Sinonovacula constricta, assembly GCA_007844125.1. NCBI lineage: Eukaryota > Metazoa > Mollusca > Bivalvia > Cardiida > Solecurtidae > Sinonovacula > Sinonovacula constricta. The sequence goes on from CM017556.1 coordinate 44,530,260, forward strand.
AATAAAATTTGAACTACTGTTACAAGTTACTTTCATGCATATATAAGAACCAATTCAGAAGAAACAGCTGTTTCACTTTAACAATCTTGCAAAATTTGGGATGCAAAATATTCTCCTGTTCTGAGTTATGTCAAAATAAATATGTCCAAGTAACACAATATTTACATAATGGTGAAAATATGCAATGCACAAGTCCCTTGGCTGTCATTATACAAAACATCCGAATGAGATGTCACAGAAAATCAGCCTCAACCGACAGGGTAAATAATCTGAACGAACTCTATAATAGAGAGTTTGTTTGAAATGAGTACACACATATCAGCACAATTATTATCATTATTGAAATGTTCAGCTAATATTGGTGAGGAAGATCGCCATACTAATATCTGGGTAGAACCACCGGCACACTGCAAGTCAGCTAGAGGACCTCCCAATGAGGAAGTCTTTGCCCTGATCAGAATACAAACCCCTGTAGTGTGGTGCTGTGTTCAGAAATTTATTGCAAATGGTATGAAAATTATGCTTGAGCTACAACAATATATATAGACAGAAATCAACCAACTTGAAAAATATTCCCTCAGAATAGCTTTTAAGACTTTATATCAGTAATAAGCCCCAACTAAATGCAACTCTTCAAGAAAATCTTTGCAGTTTTATTAGTCCAATTTAAATAATCTTGAATGGAATATTAAGGCTATGAAAACAGAAAAACATTTTTCCGCAAGCTTTTTTCTAAACAAACCATCCAACGAGATCTTACCTATATAAGAAACTATTCACTTAAAAGTGGATATAGAGGCTATTTGCAGTGCTTTAACTGCATTAACACCGAACATGATACAACCAGTCACATTATCCTGACACTGGGTCATCAAGTTTTGGAACTAACCTTGTATTTGCTTGAGCGTAAGCAAAGGAACCATACCAGTACCCTTTTCAACTACCTTGTACGTGGAGGCCTGGTTTTGAACCCAAGGTTGCTCCTACCACAATACTGTCTATAGACACTGAGCCCAAGTTTATATAAAACGTTTACTTACTGACTTGTGACACAGCCGAAGCCCCCAGAGATTCCAACATCTCTCTCTTGATGGCATTCTGCAGAGCTCTTTCTTTCTCTGGGTCATACACCCGATCCAAGATGGGTCCCGCCAGTATGTACAAATCTTCAACCCTCACAACCACACTGGCTGAGAACAGGCTTGTCCAGGGGATATCCACCTTAATGTAACCTGGAGAAGAGTTATGTGTTTTTATATAACCTAGAAAGAACTAAGAATTCTGATTTATTCAATTTTTTAATGTAACCTGGAAAGAATTAGGTTGCCTTATTTAAGACTTTTTTCTAATCTGGAAAGAACTAGGTCGTCTTATTTATTTAAGGATTTTTTATGAAACCTGGAAAGAACTAGGGGTTATATTTCATTCAAGGATATTTTATATAACCTGGAGAGAACTGGGTATTTTTTTAATTCAAGGATTTTAAATGAAACCTATGATAGAAAACAGTGTGACCTGAAACAATGGGTCTTTTTTTTTTAAACAGAAATGTTTTTTATGACACCTCGATTAGTTTGAGGATTTATAGATGTTATACAGGAATATTGCTAAGGTTAAAATCTTATTTAAATAAATGGACCATCCAGACAATATAAACAATGTATAATAGAAATAATTACAGACTGGATTAATTAATCTCTTTGCTGCACTCACCCACATATCCTGCCTTTACCTCTATAGGGAGCTTTAACTCAACCTGCAAGAGAAGAAAAATGAGAAAAGTTTACATTTTTATCCAGACTTTTAATTTATTGAAGAATATGTGTTTATTTTACCTTTTGAATGTTAACATCTTGATTATTTTTTTCTAATGGACACTGTTTATAGTGTCCTTGACTATTATAATATGCACATATTGTCTTTGATCATAAATTACATGAATGGTATTCATCAATTTGGAAGGATTTTCTATGAACAGACTGAAATAGCTTAATTAACTATTTTTGACAAGTATTGACCAAGTCAGGAGTATTGAACAGGTAGTTTTGTATTGGTTAAAACTGCAGTTTAAAACTGGGAGCAGTCAATACTTCCTTGTTGGAACACTTGTGTTGTCGTCTGCATTTGTATATTTTACATGCATTATGTTTCAATCTTCCAAGGTTGAAGTGAACTTCTGCAATAGTGTTGAAAGCATGCTCATGACAAGAAAGTAAGATGCCTGAGCCAGTGAAGACATCAACAGACAAATCAATTCCTAGGTGTCTGCCATGTTAAGACAGTAACACAACAAAACTTCTCTTTCTCATACCATATGTATACTGTACTTACAGTACAGTTTTCCTATATAGAAAACAGTCATCTCACAATATCGTAACCTTGTTTGGGGGGAATTTGAACCTAATTTTTGCCAAGAAAAAAACTTTAATCAAAGAAAAGTTGATTTTGAACACTAGCTCAATTGTAAGACAGTACATATCAAGAAATAATTTGATGTAAATGTTCTTTTTTTCCAAATCTTACAATCAGCATGATGGGGATTTCGATAACATGATCGCAATAGTAAGTGGTCATATGGTTTTCTTAGTTTAAAAAATAGCAAACTGTGCAGCTTGGCTCAGTAAGGAAATACAGGTTTGTAATGATAACTGGAGTGTGATGCTTCATTTTTTACTACGACATAGGACATCAATAAACAGCATTTTGTGGGATCTTCTTAGGCTAAACAATAATTATGAACTGTTTCAGAAAAAAAAAAACAGGTCCAAACTGTCGGATACCACCTTTAAAGCCATCAACAGTATTTCACTATATTCCTTTCTTTCTGGCAACAGGTCCCATCTACATGTATATGCCTATGAAACTTGCAGAGTTTATGTCAACACCTTAACAGGATGGTCTGTGACAAAATAATATACTCCACAAATTGTAATGTCTTCCTCAGACATATAAACATCGAGAGAAGCAGCTGCTGGTTGTGTGTTGTAAGCCTTCAGATAAAATATATTTCTTAAATGAAAAGAGTATATAACCACTTCATATGTTGTTAGAGAAAAACCTTTTTTTTGGTAAATCTACACTTTTGCTTCTATGCTATATATTAAAGTTATTCATGCATTATATTTCAGATACGTTACATTGTTAATAGATTTTATAATAAATCTAACCTACTGTTCACATATTTATACGGCTTAGGCAAATAGTGTAGATCCAGATCTCCCTGCTGGGAACTGTCTGATCAAGACCTACACTATGTGCTGCTCAGTCTCTGTTTATAAGTATATCAACCCTGACATGTAAAATATATAATATTAAAGCAAAAAACCTGTAGAATTTAGCATGGGTTTTTAACAAAATGAAGCAAGCTAGGGGTAAAATCTACAACAGCATGCCAATGTGACATTTAGAAATTGAATCCTATCCTTGTACAAAATTGACTCTCTGACATACCAACATATTCATCTGTTACTTGAAGACATCAACATTATGCCTTATTTTTGCAGCATAGAATCCTACCTATGCATAATAAAGCCAACACTGGACCAAATTACACTGGAAAATATAAAAACCTCCATATCAATTTATTTCCAAGGCTTATAAACATCTAGGTCTGGATGATTTAGACTTTATTAATTCATGGTAAACCTTCTTCAAATAAGTTTGTATTCTTACTGAAAACAGATTTGACTTAATGCCTACCACAGCATGCTCAATGTTCTGAATTTTTAGTCTTATAATTCTATTTACAACATTGAAGTACTAAATACCTATTTATTCCTCAAACACATAAATAGCTAGAGTTGCTGTTTTAGGGTTCAATATATTTTGGGCAAAACAACTTGTTTCTTAAAAGAAAAAGTCAATAGCCATTTTATAACTGTTTATGACAAAAAAACTTTTGTCCTAGAAACCTACCTCAATACTTTTAAATACTACATTAAAGATATCAGTGCTTTATCTCTTTATCTTTCTGACAAGTAAAACACAGGAGAGCTTCACTTTAAGGTAATAACAGCATGCACTACAACCATTTTACTTTAAACTTTATGACTCCACTATAAAACCAGCTGGGTTTATGGCAATACCTAACAGCACTGCTCTTTGATAAAATTTATTACAATATTACAATTTATTTCTCAGACACATAAAATTTTAACCTTCTAATTAAGTGTATAAACAATTGAGCCAAAATGTGTTGCTTTAAACATGTCTATGCTCACTTTATATTGAGTTTGATAAGGAAAATAATTCTGCTGGAACCTTACTTTGATGCTTCCCAATGGCTACATGAAAATTTATCATGCATACAATGCTCTTCCTGACATATCAACACAAAAATTACTGATACATCAAGTCATGCAACATGACTTCCTTAGGATAGGTCCTATCTATACACTATAAAACCAAAATGGATGATGTCAATTTCTTATCATGCTGTCTGGACAGGCCACAATAGCTCAATTAGTAGAGCGTCGGCATGCGGATCGAGAGGTCGCGGGATCAAAACCCGGCCGGGTAAAACCAAAGATTTTAAAGTTAGTAGTAGTGGCTCGATCCCCTCCTAATGCTTGGGGCTAAGGAGACAGCATTATGCCTGACTTGTCGGTGTCTGTATAATGGACCGGCTGGGTTCAGTCCCTGGGCACCTCATAAGTGCCCCTGTGCTATAATGATAGAAATGTTGCTGCACAGTATTGGCAAATATGCTGGCAAATCCCCATCCCTATCATGCTGTCCTTTGACAAAAACTAATGAGGCGTGGTGGTCGAGCCACCGATTTGTAACTCCTCAGACTGCTTGGCCTCCAAGTCACCCAGATACCCATCTCTTAAATAATTAGCTTCAGTAAATCAAACTGAATAATGAACCTAAAAAGTCATGCAAATGCAAATTAAATCAAGTGTGCCCAAGCTGCATTAAATAAATGGAAAAACACCTTTAGTTTTTATAGAAATATATACCCACATTTTCTGTATAACTTATCAATACATGCATAATGTACCACAAAATTAATCCCCATGCCTGTGGCCAAGCAGTTAGAACTAGTGGCTTGTAACCTCAGCTCCTCACTACAGTGGTTCAAGTACCAGGCCAGGCAAGAATTCTCAAGTGTTTTCCAAGGTTTTCCAGCTTGCCTACAATGTGCCAGTGGTTCTACCCAGAATATGACCCTGGTGTGTTTCCCCACCAATAATTAAAGCTAGACATCATAAATAAGATAAAATTGTGCTTGTTGGGTGTAACAAAGACAAAACAACATGGTCTGGACCTTTAAATTATCTAAACTATATTCCATAATTACTTGTCCAAGCTGTTTCAACTATAATTAGGAATAGTTTTAAGCTATAATAATATATATTTATGACTCTCAATTTGCACTTTGTACCTGTGTGGGAAGAAAACAATAAAACTCATGATTCTGAAATGATTCTTTTTCATTTTTGATTAAATTGGTTGGTGATGTGTTACGTCAGACTCAGGTTTATCTTTAAATAAAAGTTCTTACTTGCAGTCATTGTCACAATGCATTATTTTGACTTAAAAGCATTGAATGGGTTTTTTTTGCACGCTGACATTAGAAAGTAAACTGTCATTTTTCTAGACAATATTAAAAGCCTCAATTGCAATTTATTTCCCAGACACACAAAGGATATGATGGTTATAATTAAGTGTTATGACATTTTAGATAAAACTATGTTTATTCAAGAGGCCCATCTGTAAAAAGAATAGCTTAGTATAATAGACAAGCCAAAAATGTCACCGGCCACAATAACTCTGGTGGTGGAGCGTCGGCTTGCCTATTGGGAGGTCGTGGGTTCAACCCCCGGCCGGGTCAAACCAAAGACTTTAAAGTTGGTAGTAGTGGCTTCCCTCCTAACGCTTGGGGCTAAGGCATTTAGCCTGACTCGTTGGTGTCAGTATAATGGACTGGCCGTGTTCAGTCCCTGGGCACCTCATAAGTGCCCCTGTGCTATAATGATAGAAATGTTGCTGCACAGTATCGGCAAATTGCCGGCAAGTCCAATTCCATCCCAAAATATCACAAATGAAACAATTATTGTAAATAAAATTAAAGTTATTATTTAGTCCAAATTTTCAGGTTTCATTTCCACCGCCTTGGTTCAACACAAAAATGACTACAAATCTTGTTATTCTATCAGAATGAGACTTTACTAATTATGGACAATTTCAATCCAAATGTAATACAAGTGAACTGAAAGGAGGCAAGAAAACCCATCCAAGTAATGATTCCAATGTCCCGACCTTGAACACCAAGAACAGGAAACAAGACCTCATAGTTTGTCTGAATGACAAGATCTAATTTACAGACTCGATTAGGTTTGCATGAAAATCTGGTCAAATCCTTGCAAGTGTAGAAGTGACACCATTCCAACAACCATTGTTGCACCAGAAAGAAGGCTGGAGGATTTTCCTATACACCTTGATATACTGCTTTCAAATCCTACTCATTCCTAAGGCTTCCCAGCATGAGCATAGAATGTTTTCTTGAAATTTAGCTGTGATGCTGAAGGTTAATCGGTTTGTTATTTTGGGGACTTTTTTTTTTTTTTTTTGCGGGGGGGGGGGGGGGTTAAATGTCACTATACCCAAAAGATTTCATGCTTTTGGCAAATTCTTTCACATTTTCAAGCCTGAAGTAAACAATTCTCACAAACATTAAAACAAAAGTTATCTTAAAAATGCATTTTCTTAATAAAGATTTCTCACATAAGGTGCTTGAAATTATTTAATTGTCAGACCAATAATGATCTTGCCATTGTCAAAACATTTTAATTATACCAATAAATATTTATAGTATCTCATGCTTGCTTTTTATTAATAAAGAATAAAGATATACATGCACAACCTTGGCATTGATGGATTTCACATAATGGGGTTAAAGGTTCCTTCAAAATTAATTTAATGCTCAATCAAATATAAACATTAACAGATTAGGGTCCCTGCAAAACAATTGTTTGCTTTGTATTTTTGAATTTTTTTATTACAGTGCACCAACACAATTATGATCAAATTGGCAATGTCCAGTTAATTATTGGTGGAAGAAGATCCCAGACTTGTGTCTGGGTAGAACCACCAGCAAACCATGGTTAACTGGAAAATCTCCCTATATAAAAGGTCTTCCTCCAACCTGGACTCAAATCCATGAATTGAGGGGCTGAGGAGTTACAACTCTAACTGCTCGGCCACGGGTGCCCAGAAAAACACAAGCGCATACCGGCACTCCAATAGCATGGCGAAAAATTCCTACAACATAAAACCCAAAATTTCTTGGTTGATTATCTGAAAGACATGATTTAATTTACAAACTCACTTAAGTTTGTATGATGTTCTGCTCAAGACCTTTTCCTTGTAGAATCCTTATCATTCTATCAAGCCTTGTTCAGCCTCAGAGATGGAATTTTCCCATTCATCAATTTATGGCTTTTAGAATCTTCGTATTCATAAAATTTAGTAAGATTTCTTGCATAGAGGGTCACCTTATTTCATATAATATAATCTTCACATATAGGCTTAAAGCTTGTAAGATCCAGCAAAAAAAAACCTGATTGTGTTGCTTTAGAAATTTACGTCATTCTTACCCAATGCCTATTTTTTTCCCATATATATATTAGGTGTTTGTGGAAAAGACAATATTTATGATTTTTTTGCCATAAATGCAAAAATGGTTAGTCCAGGTAAATGAGGGTTTGAAATGCCCTGTTGTTAGCTGATGTCTATAATACCATATGCACATACAAATGAGTTGCCATCTCGTAACAGTAACTCCACAGTCCAGAGTAGGTTCAAGTCTAGTTTGAGATGAGAACTTCCATATGGAGAGGTCCTACAGTTGGCTGGCTTGCAATGAGCCTGGTGATCAGCCCAGACATTTATCTGGCTGTCTTCCCCAAAAGTATAACTGGATTTTTCCAATGTCACCAGAATTCAGTCAGATTAAAAAACCCAAACCATAATCATACAAAATGACCAGTCACTTCTATGAAACAACTTATCCTTACATTCTATACATGAATTGGCAGACATAACTATTAAAAATTTATACCAATTTGCAAGTAACAACAAATGAAGGCATAGAAGTGAAACTAATTGACCAAGAAGCTGTAAGGCGGCAGTCCTTGCAGTCATATTATTGAGACAATAAACCTAAACTTAAGACTCTAGAGAGCTTTAAATAAGGGGAATAACTGTCATAGTACATAGTACAATAGCATATTTTTTCCATTTACAACCTACACATAACAATTGCATTTAGACATCATTAGAAATGGATAAACATTTTTTTTTACTATTTAGTCAATATGCATTTTTTGTTAGGTTTAAGACATTTTTGAGGGGGGGGGGGAGTGGGTCATAATTGTTAGATATTTCTTATTTCAGTGACTTTTGTTAGATGTACAATTTGGCCTTTCAATTTTTTTCATTTTTTTTTTTTTTTTTTTTTTTATGAAACCTCAATGCTAAAGCCACTCACCCAAATTGTCTTGATAAAGGGATTTAAATTTTAAAGTATTGCTTGTTTTTTATTTACACCCCAGTCACATTATTATGGTCATTATAACAACATCCTGCTTGTATTGGTGGAGGCAGATCCCAGTTAAATACCCGTGTAGAACACTTTGCACACTGCAGGTCAGCTGGAAGACCTTGCCAGATGAAAGATTTCAAATCGCTGACACAACCATTTAGCCATGATTTTTAAGGAAGAGCGAGATAGAATGCGACAACGAAGCTGATTTATTCTCCTTTCCTCGAGAACCATATCTGCATCGCTTTTACCAGACAAAGTTGCTTTAGCTTGTTGATCAGAAAACTAGACTGAGGTATAAATAAACTAATCAGGTACTGAATAAATACATCTAGTGCGTTATAATTGCATTGGGTTTCGGCTGATGAAATTGTGGCCTTTGAAGCAATAATGTAAGATTGTCAACATATTCTGCTCACTGGTTGGTCCAACCAATAAGACACTGTAATGGCTTTTTCTGTATTTAAGTTTTTTGCTATCAACAGATATGTTAAAAGCCTAAATGTTGATTTCAGCCGTCTTATTTATTTTTTACACTGCATCTATACATTGAGGATCAATTTAATACCATCCAGCTATTTTGGTGAAGGAAAACTCTAGATATATGTCCAGTAAGATACACCTGGACACCATTGGTCAGCTGGAAGACCTTCCATCATTTATATTTAAGTATGTATTTTTATTAGCTTTAAGAGAAATAAAGTGTGCAAACTTATGATGATGATGATAACAATGATGAAATTGATGATTATGATGATGATAATGATGATGTTATTAATTATGATGATGATGATTATGATGATGTTATTAATTATGATGATGATGATTATGATAATTTTGATGATGATGATTATGATGATGATGATGTTATTAATTATGATGATGATGATGATGATGATGATGATGATGATGATGATGACTATGATGATGATGATGATGACGACGATGATGATGATAACTATGATGATGATGATGATTATGATGATGATGATGATGATGATGATGATGATGATGATAATGATGATTGTAGTTAAGGTAAGAATGAGGCATTTACAGTTTTAACAATTATATCCATTATCTAGGGGATGGTTGTGCAGTGAACTTTTAGAATGTAACAATTGCAACAGCAGCAATCAATACTCTATTAACTCTATTCAAGAGCAGCCAGAGTTAAAGCTACATCCTTATTAATGAAGCACCACATGACAATTGGCCCTGAAACTGATTACTTCAATCAAATTAAAACAATCAACAACCTCTACCATCATGCCAATTTACTCTGCTAGTTTTCCATTTAAGAATTAGCCAGGAATCACAAATTATAGGCTTTATGAAAAAAAAAGCTTAGCTCAAGAACTCAAGGCTTCAGGCTTAAATCAATTGTTAAGCATCTGATTGGTATAAATGTAAAACAAGTGAGCGATCATGGCCCTGAATGCTTGCCTGAACACCTAGGCTTTCTGTATAATGCTTTAAACTTTAATATTAAGACTGTACACAACTAGAACTGTTGGCATCTGGTGATTTAGCAAATTCTTGCACACATCACCTCATAAAGACTAAGATTCAGATTAAGGTCTGTTAAGATTAGGTCTAATAAACATTTTTAGGGTGTTTACTGGGCCTAGTGACCCTGTATTTGATCCCTTGTGAACCAGATACAAACAAGATTTCATGCAGACAAACATTCTGACAAGTTTAAGTCAATATTGAGCCATAAATGTGGCCTCTTTGGTGTTCATAAAGATATTCTAGAATTTGACCTAGTGACCTATTTTTATACCACACATGACCCAATTAAGAACTCCTACAAAATTTCATGCAGACAAACACACAGTCAAACAGAGTTTGGTGAAGATTTGGCTTTAAAAGTGGCCTCTAGCATGTTCCCAAGGTTCTTCTCAAATTGGACCAAAGTGACCTACTTTTTTTTTCCTGACATGACCCTCTTATAAACTCATCCAAAATTTTATGCAGACAAACATTCTGAGTTTGGTAAAGATTTGGCTATAAAGGTTACCTCTAGTGTGTTCCCAAGGTTCTTCTCAAATTTGTGAAGATACGATCAAAACAGTTGCCTCTAGAGTGTTTACAAGAAATTGTGATACTGCACGACAGTCAAGGACAAATGACAAAGGGGTATCAGAAAAACAAGGCTCTGCTGCATAGAAACAGGGTTCCTTGCATAGAATCAGGCATTGCTGCATAGTAACAAGGCTCCTTTGCATAGCAACCAGGCACTATCTTTAACAACATTTCACCTGAATTGTGCTCCTTTATGTAGAAACAAGGCACTATTAAAAAGCAGGATGTCACTATTGCATAGCAACAGAGCTAAATTGTATAGTAACTGGACCAAAAGCAAAATGGCTTTGTTGTATAACAGCATGAATCTTAGTTGCGTAGGAACCAAATGTTCACACCATCAACAAGTCACGCAAGTCATTGTCCATACTCTCAGTCTCAAAGACTACAATGGCATCAAATTAAAACACCCACTGTAGATGCTGAGAGTGGGAAGGCTGCAATCGGTGGTACTATGTAAGATAGCAGTATTGATTGGATCATGAAGGCAGGATATGAGAAGATTTTAGTTTCTGATGACTCAGCCAGAACCACTTTGTGCAGGGGTTTTTATAATATGTGATGCCTACAAACTATCACTAAACATACTTAATAAAAAATGTAGCCACACAATATATCATTTTAAGAGAGATAAAGCTTCGGTGGATGTTTAAAGATGTGAGAGTGTGTTTACGGTATGATACCATGAACAAGGATTTGTATTAAAACAAAAAAAGGCTTTACACCTTGAATAGCAGTTTTTAGATTTCATTTTTTTTCACTATTATATAAGTAAGTATTTGCCAGTTCCAGAAATGAGGTTGAAGCAAAAATTATTTACAGAGAAAACATGGTGTTTGCACATTTGTGATGACATTTATACTCGGAACCAATGAAGCAAAAATTGTCAGTCTATGGTAAAAAGTGTAGACCAAGATCAGTCAACAGCCATTAGATGAGGTCTGTTTGGAACCTCAAGTTTGTAGTAATACAGTCAACTCTTGTTATCTCAAATTTCAAGGGACCATAGAAAATAGTTTGAGATATCCAAAGTTTGAGTTATCTGAATTTAAGGATAGTTTGTGTAAATCTTAAAAATCTTACATGCTACACGATGACTGGTAATGACTGAAATTCCTTGCTCGACACTTTCTCGTGTCTGGTCTGTTGCCATAACCAATCTTATTTTTTTATTCAATAACCAGTATGTGTATTGTGGGTAGGTAGTGGAAGAATGATAAAATCACTAACGCGACCTCTCATTTTATTTACAAGTTGAGAAGGCCGTGTCAACAAGTTCTCAAAAACTGTTACAACAACAAGTACAAACTGAACACTTTAATCAGCGTTAATTGATTAACGAAATTGTTGTTTATTAAATCAGCTAATTAAATAATAATCGATTAACCTCTTCTCTAAATTACGTGACATCCTGATTGCTGATAATTGGCGATAAAACTCGCGCCCAAATCTTCGCGAGTTTCACGGTAGGTGTGAAAATCACTATTGTTGCCATTTTGCATCTTATAGCAATTTGAAGTTTGAGATAGACCAACTGATTTTAACAGTTTTATACGTGTGGGGACAAAGAATTTAGTTTGATATATCCCATAATTTGACACATCCGAAGTTGAGTTAAGCGGAGTTGAACTATATAGAAACTATAGGGAAAAAACGGGACCGTAGAAAACAGTTTGACATAACCGGAAATATGAGATAACCGATTTTGAGATAACGAGAGTTGACTGTATATCCACAAAGTTTGGCATGTATTTATTTGCAAATAACTTGTTATTAATGTATTAGTTAGTAATTAACATCAAAGAACAAGCATTAAAGGCTAACAGTTATATATGTTATCTTGTTATTTATTGTATTTCAATGGAAATCATGCCATTTAAAAGGATATAAAAAAGAAAGGAAGAAAGTTTGTAAATAGAAGGGACTAGGATGAAAAGTACTATATTAAAAAGATTTCCAAAAGAATTTTAATTTATATAATCCTATGATAAAACGAAGACTTTTCTCCTTCACAATTAATCAATTGATTATGGCAAACAAATGACTAAATCCCCATTTTAGCAATTATTTGGACTGAAATATATCATAATTTAAACTTCTAATGCATGTAGCAAGGAATTGAGACATTGACTTAAACCTAAAACTTGAGTTTATCAATGAGATTATATAAAAGTGCAGCAACTACCAATAATCATTTAATTAATTTATAACTTTATTAAACAATTTAAAAAAAAAAATACATTGAAAAATAAAAATATTTTTTAGACACTTTAATTAAATTCCTGTTGTTTTGTTAACCAGGCTTAAATGATGAACAAAAACAAATGATGTTAATTAATTAACAGTAAAAAAACTCTGGTTGTCAATACAGCAAAATAGTGCTGCCATAACACCATGATCCAGTAGAGAAACGAACAGATAATTCTTCCACAAACCTCATGTATATGCTGAAATAAGTATGGTTTTCATAAGGTTCCCCGGAGAGACGTTCCCTTTTGAAGACTAAATGATACACGACAAACATCATCTTATGACAATAGACAGTTACAATGCCATGAAAGATGAGCTATTGATCTACCACAGTAGAAGGAATATATTTCATATTGTTTAGAATGATAACTCATTTATAAGAGATATTCAACAGTTTTCAAACCTGTCAGTTTCTAAGAACATGCTGTGACAAAGATTTCATGAATATATATACAATAATACATGCTGGTATAATGGCATTGTTGAGTTACAAATTGACTTATTTAGATTTGACTGAAAATCTTACAATGTATTCTAAAATTACCTTAGATATAAATAACTTGATTGGAAATAATCTTGTTTTATTTTTTGCATTTTGAATTAACAAAAATCAAGGCAAACTGGCCTTTTTATTCCCTAATATGAAAGCATGCATATTTGGTGCCAGAGTCTACCATATAATATACCAACCTCAAAAGCTCAAGTCGTAGAGCCTTGGCTTGCAGATTAAGAGGTTGTGGGTTCAAACCTCGACCAGGTCAAATCAAAGTCTTTAAATTTCCCTCCTAACACTTGAAACTAAGAGGACAGCATTACGCCTGACTCGTCAGCGTCAGCATTATGAACTGGCCATTTCAGTCCCTGGGCACCTCATAAGTGTCCCTGTGCTATCATAAAAGAAATGTCGCTGCGCAGTATCGGCAAAAATGCCGGCAAATCCCAGTCCCAAACCCTATCATAAAATAACTCAAATGAAGTCAATTCTCTGGATGCAATATTAATGAAAGCACTAATAGAAGCACTGCAAGTACTGCGACATTGTACTGCAAGCTCTAAGACATTGTACTGCAAGTACTGAGACATTGCACTGCAAGTACTGAGACATTGTACTGCAAGCTCTAAGACATTGCACTGCAAGTACTGAGACATTGTACTGCAAGCTCTAAGACATTGTACTGCAAGCTCTAAGACATTGCACTGCAAGTACTGAGACATTGTACAGCAAGCTCTATGACATTGTACTGCAAACACTGCGACATTATACTGCAAGCTCTGAGACATTGTACTGCAAGCTCTAAGACACTGTACTGCACGCACTGAGACATTGAACTGCAAGATCTAAGACACTGTACTGCAAACACTGAGACACTGTACTGCAAGATCTGAGACACTGTACTGCAAGATCTGAGACACTGTACTGCAAGATCTGAGACATTGTACTGCAAGCTCTGAGACATTATACTGCAAGCTCTAAGACACTGTACTGCACGCACTGAGACATTGTACAGCAAGCTCTATGACATTGTACTGCAAACACTGCGACATTATACTGCAAGCTCTGAGACATTGTACTGCAAGCTCTAAGACACTGTACTGCACGCACTGAGACATTGAACTGCACGATCTGAGACACTGTACTGCAAACACTGAGACACTGTACTGCAAGATCTGAGACACTGTACTGCAAGATCTGAGACACTGTTTTGCAAGCACTGAGACACTGAACTACAAGTACTGAGACACTGTACTGCAAGATCTGAGACATTGTACTGCAAGCACTGAGACACTGTACTGCAAGATCTGAGACACTGTACTGCAAGCACTGAGACATTGTACTTCAGGCACTGAGACATTGTACTGCAAGCACTGAGACATTGTACTGCAAGTACTGAGACACTGAACTGCAAGTACTGAGACACTGTACTGCAAGCACTGAGACACTGTCCTGCAAGATCTGAGACACTGTACTGCAGGCTCTGAGACATTGTACTGCAAGTACTGAGACATTGAACTGCAGGCACTGAGACATTGTACTGCAAGATCTGAGACACTGAACTGCAGGCACTGAGACACTGTACTGCAAGTACTGAGACACTGGACTGCAAGCTCTGAGACATTGTACTGCAAGCACTAAGACACTAAGACACTGTACTGCAAGCACTGAGACACTGAACTGCAAGCACTGAGACACTGAACTACAAGTACTGAGACACTGTACTGCAAGCACTGAGACACTGTACTGCAAGTACTGAGACACTGGACTGCAAGATCTGAGACATTGTACTGCAAGCTCTGAGACACTGTACTGCAAGCACTGAGACATTGTACTGCAAGCTCTGAGACACTGGACTGCAAGCTCTGAGACATTGTACTGCAAGCATTTAGACACTGTACTGCAAGCTCTGAGACACTGTACTGCAAGCTCTGAGACATTGAACTGCAAGCTCTGAGACAGCTCTGAGACATTGTACTGCAAGCTCTGAGACAGTGTACTGCAAGCTCTGAGACACTGTACTGCAAGATCTGAGACATTGAACTGCAGGCTCTGAAACACTGTACTGCAAGATCTGAGACATTGTACTGCAGGCACTGAGACACTGTACTGCAAGTACTGAGACATTGAACTGCAAGTACTGAGACATTGTACTGCAAGCACTGAGACATTGTACTGCAAGATCTGAGACATATTACTGCAAGTACTGAGACACTGAACTGCAAGTACTGAGACATTATACTGCAGGCACTGAGACATTGTACTGCAAGCTCTGAGACACTGTACTGCAAGCTCTGAGACATTGTACTGCAAGCACTGAGACACTGTACTGCAAGCACTGAGACATTGTACTGCAAGTACTGAGACATTGAACTGCAAGTACTGAGACACTGAACTGCAAGTACTGAGACACTGTACTGCAAGATCTGAGACACTGTACTGCAGGCTCTGAAACATTGCACTGCAAGATCTGAGACACTGAACTGCAGGCACTGAGACATTGTACTGCAAGTACAGAGACATTGAACTGCAAACACTGAGACACTGGACTGCAAGCTCTGAGACATTGTACTGCAGGCACTGAGACACTGTACTGCAGGCACTGAGACACTGTACTGCAAGCACTGAGACACTGTACTGCAAGATCTGAGACACTGTACTGCAAGATCTGAGACACTGTACTGCAAGCACTGAGACATTGTACTGCAAGATCTGAGACACTGTACTGCAAGATCTGAGACACTGTACTGCAAGATCTGAGACATTGTACTGCAAGCACTGAGACACTGTACTGCAAGCACTGAGACATTGTACTGCAAGCACTGAGACACTGTACTTAAAGATTTGAGACACTGTACTGCAAGTACTGAGACATTGTACTGCAAGTACTGAGACACTGAACTGCAAGCACTGAGACATTGTACTGCAAGCACTGAGACATTGTACTGCAGGCACTGAGACATTGTGCTGCAAGCACTGAGACACTGAACTGCAAGTACTGAGACACTGAACTGCAAGTACTGGGACACTGTACTGCAAGATCTGAGACATTGAACTGCAAGCACTGAGACACTGAACTGAAAGTACTGAGACACTGAACTGCAAGCACTGAGACATTGTACTGCAAGCACTGAGACATTGTACTGCAGGCACTGAGACATTGTACTGCAAGTACTGAGACATTGTACTGCAAGTACAGAGACATTGAACTACAGGCACTGAGACACTGAACTGCAAGTACTGAGACATTGAACTACAGGCACTGAGACACTGAACTGCAAGTACTGGGACACTGAACTGCAAGTACTGGGACACTGAACTGCAAGTACTGAGACATTGTACTGCAAGATCTGAGACACTGAACTGCAAGTACTGAGACATTGAACTACAGGCACTGAGACACTGAACAGCAAGTACTGGGACACTGAACTGCAAGCTCTGAGACATTGAATTGCAAGCTCTGAGACATTGTACTGCAAGCTCTGAGACATTGTACTGCAAGCACATTGAAAACTGGTGTAGATAAACTGCCATATGTAGTTATTTGTGTAAAACCAACTCTTCTTAAACTGTAGAACTCCACACTCAAGGTAGTGGACTGTATGATAAGCTTAAGATTAAAGGTCAAAGACAAAGACTGGGAGAGGTGATCTCCCGGTGATTGCATACATGTGATCTCTCCCACTTTTGGAGGGAGACTCCCACTTTTAAGCTTAACAATTTCTTAAAAATGAGGGGTGTTTTACACATTTGCAGAAATCTCCCTATTTGGAAACAACTTCCTTCTTTGTTTAAAGGAAAATATAAAATCTGCCTCTTTGCAAGTGAAAATCTCCCACTTTAACCACAGAAAAATTTCACATGTAATATGTGCTATATGTGATTGCTGCATAACACATAGCACGATTCAAAGGATGCTGTATTTCTATCTCTAGATTGTGGTTTATGTGTAATGTGGTTCATTTTGTATTGTATTTTATAGTCACATTTGCATTTTGTTTGAACAGGCTGGATATTCTTTTGTGAAGATTTTATAATTTTTGTACTGTTACTGGATTAAAAGTGTACGACTCTCTTTCATTGCATACCCTATAACGCAAGTACATGGAACTATTTCTTGCGTTAAGTATAGTTAATTCTGTTATGTCTGCTACCTTTACCTGGATGTTAACATTGTATTCACTGACTAATGCTGTAAAAACAAAAACAGCATGTCTAACACAGCATGGTGTTACTACACCATTAAGTCATCTAACAGAAGCCAGACAAGGCAGAAACTTATTAGGGAAAATGATTAAACTTTGTGAACATTATTTTCATTTACACTGTTTGTTTGTGAGAAAAACCTTCAGGAAGTGCGAGGCTGGGGCGCTTCACAAACTTGGTTAAAGGACCCTAGTTGGTCCTTTTGATCCTGAACGTGCCAAGTCAGAAACAGTTGGTTTTTCTTTTTTGTGGGTAATGTCTCATCTCTGTTGTTTTTTTGTGTCACTTTTACATTTACTCTGTATGCCCTGGTCAAGCAATAGTTTCAGTTTTAATGTCTGGGTAATTCTTATAGGACCTTTTCTTATTTTTGTATTAATCTTAGTTAAGACAATCTCATTCCATATACAGTCAACTCTCGTTATCTCAAATTTCAAGGAACCGTAGAAAATAGTTTGAGATATCCGAAGTTTGAGTTATCCGAATTTAAGGATAGTTTGTGTAAATCTTAAAAATCTTACCTGCTACACAATGGCTGGTTATTGCTGTTCATTAAATTAGCTAATTAAATAATAATCGATTAACCTCTTCTCTAAATTACGTGACATCCTGTTTGCCGATAATCTGCGATAAAACTCGCGCACAAATCTTCGCGAGTTTCACGGTAGGTGTGAAAATCACTATTGTTGCCGTTTTGCATCTTATAGCAATTTGAAGTTTGAGATAGACCAACTGATTTCAACAGTTTTATACGTGTGGGGACAAAGAATTTAGTTGGATATATCCGATAATTTGACACATCCGAATTTGAGTCAAGCGGAGTCAAACTATATAGAAACTATAGGGAAAAAAACGGGACCGTAGAAAACAGTTTGACATAACCGGAAATTTGAAATAACCGATTTTGAGATAACGAGAGTTGACTGTATCTAAAATACTTGAACTTATTAACATATATATATATATCCATTCTTTGATATCCAAGCATAATGTTATAGCTGCATTTTGGACTTTTTATTTAGATTGAATTTGCTTTTAAATATATCAGAGGCATATAGTCATATAATTGTGTGTTTAAATGTTATATCATACACTTTCTTATTAAAGTCAATAAACGGGGCACCTGTGGCAGAGCAGTTAGAGTTGCCGAATTATACGGGGCACCTGTGGCAGAGCAGTTAGAGTTGCCGAATTATAACTCCACAGTCCTTTACCAAGTGGGCTCAAGTCCCTAGTTAGAGGAGAACTTTTATGTGGGCTCAGGTTATACTAACCTGCACTGCACCAGTGGTTCTACCCAGGCATACCAGTAAGTCTTCTCCACCAACTATTAGCTGGACATCGCCAGTTTGACCATAATTGTGTTTGTGCGATTTTACACACAAAAAACAACAACAAAAACACGCAATGTCAATCATAAAAGGAAGAATTTAGTCATCAAGTTTGTATATTATTTTCTTTCTTTTGATATTTATATAACTTTAATGGGATATGTTATTGATACTGGTCATACATAATTAAAGAATTGTCTTTGAGTAGAAACTTGCTATGAAGCACGACCTTGACCCAATTTTTTCTTGTCAAAGACTGAACAGTTTTGGATGTTATGACAATGTCAGTCCAAGGTCAAGTCCCTACTGGCTCAATGATCCCTCTCTGGACAGTAATACAAACATCACATAAGCTCATAAGTAATATATTTTAGCCAACAGGCAGGCAGGCAGAGATTTATTAGAATTATAGAGATAATAAATCATTCTGCAGTATGTAGAATTTAAATACAAACAAGAGCTGTCATGGGACAGCTAGCTCAACTATTCAAGTGCTTGAAAGGATGGTGTAAGCTTGTGAGAGTACTTTACTTGCAATGCAGAAGTTAAACCTGCAATTATATGCACCAAGCTTCTCTTAGTCAACCCAGGTACAAATTTTCCTCAAATTCCAACCTGGATTTGTCAAATTTGCTTATATCAGTAGGTACAATGATCTTTAGGAAGCCTTCTGTCTATCGAACTCACTGGCAGGCACATGTACAGAAGAATATATGTCTCCAAATCATTCAATATTTACTGCTGCTCCATGACTTTGAGACTGTTCTTGGTTAAAAGGAGCTGAACAACCAAGTCCATAAACAAGACTTGATGTTTGAAAATGTTCCATACATTCAGTTTTAACCTAAAGTAAAAAATACTGTGACCAAAAAATGAAAAAAAAAAAAAACTTTGTGACAAGGCCAACAACAAAAAAAGACTGTTTCTGTCACGTGTCTTCATGTAATAAAACCCATGACTGACAAATGAACTGGTTTTACCACAGACCTTTTCAAAATACCTGCTTTCATTGTCTAATTGACAACAATTTTATTTTTATAACGTTGCGTGCGACATCCTCAAATTGCAATACATCAAAATGTAATTTCTACCCACATGCAGCTCACTCAGCACAACTGGAACATGTTTACAGACTAAACAAGCGAGTCTTTGTGGAAATCAAGAATTTATTGATCAGCTTACGATCAATCATACTGTAGATTGTGTTTTTCTGGCTACACAATGGTCAGATTATGTTTTCTCACTAAATTGATCATGGATTATGATGGTGCGAAGATCAAAAAAGTCAATAGTATTGCTGTGTCCCTGGAATTTGAGGTGGAATAATGAGAAACAAGCTACACTTTAAAGACTTCTTTGAATTATTTCTATCAAGCTGTGATGAATCTATTTGGTCAGGGTTAATATATGTTTCCTTCTTAATAAGAAATGTGGATATAAATTTGGTTTCCAATTAATTAACTGTTATTAATTCACATTTAAAAATTTAGTTAGGTCATTATTTTAAAAAATGCAGTAGTTTACGGTCTTTTCAAGATTAGAGAAATTCCATGGAGGCTTTTCAAAATCAAAACATTGGCAGAGAAGACCTAACATATTAAAGTAACGATATTTAAAATATAAGTAGTTTTACTTTTCAGAACAGTTAAAATCCCATTTGGTCTTATCCACAACCCAACATAAGCAAAGATGTTCAAAAGTTTAGACTTTAATATGCAACCTCAGAATTAAGAGCTCTTTAACACAGAAGGTAAAATTAGTAACATCAATAAGTAACATCAATTATCATCTGTGGCTAAGTATTTTGTTGCCTGTTAACATAACAATGACAAAATGAACAAGTCAAATTTTTGGGTATTTCTGTTGACTAGTGTCTTTGGTGTAAGAGATTATGATGCGGGTTGGAAAATCAAAGGATATCATGTTTAACTTTAACCTGTGCAGCTGCATATACACTTTATTTAATAAAGTGCTCATTTTCAAACCTCCAATGCAAGAGATGCAAGAAAGGGCAGTGACTCATACCAATCTCAGAAACTCCATATCAGCTCTCTCCCTGTAATCTATTAAAGCAGTCTAAAGACAAGAAAACTTTGAAGCTATAATTGGATTTTCTGGTATTTGTATTAGTATTATATTAATTTTAACTAACAAAAACAATGAACACAATTTTGTGCATGCATGCACAATACATCAAGAGATTTATTTTAACAAAAAATCTTACATTTTTAATTTGTAAAAATCAGGGGAATTTTTGCCCATATTACTGTAAATCTTCTGTACAGCATGCAATTTTCCATACAAATAAATAATCCCACAAGTTTGATACTTTGGGATCAATTTCGTGTTACAAAAGTTACTGTTCACAATTTATTTCTATGCAAATAAAATATGCACACAATTTCTTTTACGTAAATAAAATATTCATGACATAAACTGCACTTCCATTTTAGAAACATGTCTGGAAATAGAGAAGGAAATGGCGCCTGGCATTTCTGTTTAGTATCAAATGGCACTTAGAATACAAAATATCAAATTTGTTCATTATATTGTTCTTGCTTCTACATGTATTGTTGATTACTTCTGTCTTGTTATGGTTATTTGTTATGGTTTCATGTTGTTATTGTTTTTACAACATTTTTCCAAGTCCTATGATAACAATAACAATAATAATATTATTTATTTTTTTTTGGGGGGGGGGGGGAGTGTGTGTGTGGGGGGAGTGGTTTACTGCACACCAACACTTGATAGGCCAAATGATAATAATAATAATAACAACAATAATAATATTCAGCCTTAAAACTTGCATCCCAATAGGAAAATAAAGAAAACCTATTTAACTGCATAAAATAATTCACAAATTAAAGCATAGCTTTTCAATATAATTAACTGAAATATTCCCTATTATAATTAATAAAATACATTTATTCAACAAATTGAAAGTTAGCAATACACATGTCAATCCAAAAGTATTTTTGTAACACTTTCAATCTGCATTTATCTCTCCAAATATATTAAATTGGAACAAAAATTCCTGGCCACTAGGGTAACATTCTAGAAGGCCAAATTCTACGTCTAGGTTTTAAAAACAGTTATTAACGTTTTGCTTAGTAGGTATTATTTTGATGTGACATTTTTTACCATATATAACATACTTCCATGAGCTACAGGAATATTCTGAGTATTTGTACAGAGGTTATATCTTGAGGAGACGAGAGCAGCAGACGGCATCTATAATTCATGGCGGTATGACAACATCCAATATAAGTCCGATAGCCAGCAACCTATCCCTTACGGCAACAGTGACTAGAGAGTGTGACTCGAGGGGCGTCTCATACGTGTGGAGGAAAACTTGTGGGTAAATTCCAGAATCCAACAGTGACTATGGAGTGTGACTTTAGTGGCATTTCACGTGCAGAGGAATACCTGTGACTGTTATCACCTCATTATTCTAGCTTTTATAAAAAAAAATTATTTTTGAGAAGATGTTAAAGAACATTTAACATTGACCCGAAGAGCTTTTTTCACATTTTGATGAGTCACCAGAAGACTATTCCAACTAAGTTTTTCATATTGTACTGGACAAGATACACAATCTATTCATTTGTTTGGTAGAGAAAAGAAAAAATCCCAATTTTTCACTGTTTTATAAAAAAAATGTTTTTGTATTTCTTATACAGAGTTATATAATCTTTGTTAAAAAGTTAAATAGATGTATTTTTAATTGCAATTATTTTTAGATAGAATATTTTTGTCTCAGATGAGGTTAGAATAGTTGTTGATTGACCAATCATTTTGGAGTAATATCAGTGACAATCATCATGGCATTGTCCCTTTAAGATGGTATCAACAGGTACTATACAATCTATCATACCAAGCCCCAACACAGCAAAATTTTATCCACAACTTCCACAGATACCAGTCAATACAGTGTCATTTTACACATTGTCCATTTAAAGAATGGGCTTTAATTTTAATTTTAATACATGTATACCCATAGACAGTTACATCTCAAAACCAATATTAAATAATTTTAAGTGATGTTGACCAATTATTCTTAATTGAAAATGACCTTGACAGTCTTATTTACATAAGCATAAAATGCAAAACTTTGTTAAAACATCATAATATATTGGATTTGGTTATAACCTATAATAAATGTTTATATGTGAACATTGTTTCCTTCTAAAAGGTCTTATGTCCTAGGAGAATTAAGTTTCTACCTATTTCATACTTAGAAACTACATGTATGTGTCAAGTTAATCATCTATAGGCTCTTGTTCTTGTATACTGTATAGGTCACATACATGTAAGCTCCATCTAGACCTTTTAATTGGGGTCTGGACAAATCTCCAGGGGTGAAGAGCCTTCTGGTCATTTTGGGCAGAATTCTCTCCATAAAATTTCTAAGGCAGACAAAAATGCACTCCATCCCATTTGCAACATTTTCTTTTTTTTTTGCTTACAAGTATTTCATAAATAAACACATAATGACACAGGTTTTCACTCTTTGCAAGTCCAAGTTTGAGGGGTGGGGGGTTTGGGATGGGGTGGGGATTTTGTCCTCTTTGGAAAGTTCAATGGGTGGATTTTGTTCATGTCAAAATGACCACAAGGGATTTTGTTCAGGATGGCTTTGTCCTACACCCATGTAGATCAAACAATTGACCTGATTTTGACAAAATATTTGAGAGGATCACTTGCCATTGAGAGACATGAACACTTAACTGTGTCTTGGACGCTTTAAGATTAACAAGACAATCTTGACTCTCCACTCATTAAGATCCTCTAACTATCAGACTAGGTCTGATGTTATCTTAGTAAAGCAATTATCCTGGGGATATGGGGTTATTTAAGAATCATCAATCTCTCAAACAAATCAGCAAGCATAGCTGTTGTACTTGTATCAATAAAATAGATTAATTATCATCCCTTGAGATTTATTGGAGCATATTAATAGTGAGAACCTATGTGAATGGCATACTCGGTGGTTTATATGATTCAGGATAAGCAGTAGCATTTTTGTCATGCTCACAAACAGTATCACAAACAAAAATCACACGTCTTTTTTTGTGTACAGTGGGTCACCTTTTCACCATATGTGCTTTGCTTTGTTTTGTTTTTTTGAAAAACTTCAGAGCAACAAATTATGGTTATTATAAGGATGTCCAGCTGTTTTTGGTGGAGGAAGACCCTTGGCAAATGTCTGATTGAAACCACTGGTGCACCACAGGTCAGCTGGAAGTCCTTCCCACATTAAGTCTTTCACCCAGAACGGGACACAAACCCACAGAAGAGTTACAAATTAGCGACTCTACCACTACACAATGGGCGCATCCCCCCAACCCATGTGCTTTATATGCTTTTTGATGTAACAAGAGTTGTTTGTAACACATGTATTTCTCTTTTGTTGCCTGGTTTCATCCACCAATGGCACAAACAAAAACCAAATTCAAGATTGTTGTTGCTTGAACCTTTGTGCCACTAGCCTCAAAAGCAAAAGGGGTCATCCATCATCACGCATATCAATTGGTGGGTCGACATCTAAAGAATGCAATTGCTCACACAATCCCCAAACCTAGCAACAACAATTGTCATGGTTCATAACCAATTTGTTGCTACTAAGTTTGAGGACTGTGAGCTCATGCATTGTTTAGATATTGATCTACCAACTGACAGACTGCCTGACTTTTTGCAAAATATTTTGCTCTTCTTCTTTAAAGAGGTGCGTAAAAAGACAAAACATTTCTCAAAATTTGACTTTACAGTCATTTTGTAGAATCTTGTGGCTATGTTTATAATTTGCTTACTTGATAATAAATGAATACAAACTTAAATAAAGTGCAACAGATTTGTATGAAAAGAACAACAACATGACAATTATAAGGTCTTCTGCAAGTATCTAATGTCTTTTTTTATTTTTTTCATTTGACCTAGTTATGTGAATGACATCTTGAATCAATAACAAAATCTGCTACAATTGCATGAAAATTTTCTAAATTTGTGAGGATCAGTATCATAATGCATTTAAATCTGGCATGCAGAATGCATATGAATTATCTTGTATGAAGTCCAACTCTCATGTCGTCAGATGCTAATGAAGTTGACTAAAGCACTTGCCAGGATCTGTCAGTGCAATGTCATGCTCTGAATAATATCAGCTTGCAGAAGTTTTAACAAGCTCTTTAAAATTTATGAATGTAATATTTGCACATGTAATGAAGCCTTTTGTATTGCTTTTGTTACATTGCATAGACAAGTGACCGATCCATAAAGACTGTTGAACCACCACCAACAGGTCAGGGGTCATCAATGAAAGAACAATAAATTATTAAGCAGCTCTCTATGATCCTGTTTCTATGGGATAAATTGCGAGTTTAGTTTTTGTCAAACGACAGTTTTTGTTTTGTTTTTGAGATACATTTTAGCTTTCAGTTATGATCAATATAGCGACATCCAGCTATTTTTGTAAAGGAAGACCCAGACAAATGTCTGGTTAGAACCACCAGCAGGTCAGCTGAAAGACCTTCCCATATTAAGTCCTTCACCCAGAACAAAACTCAAACCTATGCCGTGGGAGGCTAAGAAGTCAGAGAAAGTACAAATCGTCGACTCTACCACTACGCCATGGGCGCCCCCAAAAAGGACATTTTGTATACTTAGACATCTTGAAACAAACACCATAATATTTGTTTCTTCATCTTTGATGGAGTCTTTCACTGGACTGCTGTTTTGATGGACATCAAAGGATTTATGAACGGTTACAAACACAATACCCAAGCATAAATAAGACTTGTTGCACCAATCTGTTTTTTGTACTTTAGTTTCATTGTCTGTCCAATGATATTTTATTATCCTTAAATGTTGTTCACTTGATACAGTGCTGCTTTTATTGTGATGACATGACATGAACACCCCACCTCACCTAGAACAATGGGGCTTCAGACAAATACCATACTGTTACAAGAAAGAAAACAGATGTGAGACATCCAAGGAGCTAGAGAGAGCAATTGCTTAAAAAAGATGACTACACTGGGAACTAAGCACTCTCTTACACTGTTAATTTGTAATATAAATGATTTTGTGTAACAAGCTGTAATTCAGATGAGAACCAGATTGCATGTCCATATGTTTATGTATATACACGTATAAAGCTACTTTGCTTTCTTACTTGTTGTCTGCTACATCTGTAATTATAAGCTGCATTATTAACAACAGGACAGTCAGTTTACTTTGTTAAAAAAAAAGACTTCACCAAACAGCTGTGAATTCCTATAAATGCCAGCTACTTTTTCATAATTGCAGGCCACACTTTATTGTTGCAAGCTTGACTATTAAAAAAGGAATAATGAGATCTTATTTCTGAAACAAAATCTTACAGAACAGCTGCAAATTCCTGTTATTGCCTGCTACAATATCATCCCCACAAAAAGAGCATTTCATAAGAAGCACTGCATGAACTTGCCTTCTGTGTCTGGGGTCTACACTCTACCTATTGCACTATCATGGTCTGTCATTCATTTCACACTTCTGTTAGTTGAATATCAAATTTTAAACAAAGTAAGCGTACGAATATATATTCTCAGTTTCTATATCCTTATGTCATGTTATATGTTTTTTGTTTATGTTACATAGCACCGACACAATTATGGTCATATTGGCAACATCCAGCTAACTATTTGTGGTGGAAGACCCCAGACTAATGTCTGGGCAGAACCATCTGTGCATCGCAGATTAGCTGGAAAACCTCCTGACATAAAAGTTTTTGCTCCGACCACAAAGTGAGGGGCTGAGGAGGTACAAGTCAGTGACTCTAACCACTTGACCATGAGCGCCCCCACTATGTCAAGTTAAGCAAGGTGGCATAGCATGCCTGTTGATGAAAGTAAAGACATGCCTTTGTTTAATTTTTAATAAAAAAATCGCTGCAATTTCAAAGGATATGAAAGTTCCTATTTTGGGGGCAAAGCATTATCATTTGAAGAGATGTTAAAAAGCCAAGTCCACAATTTAGAACACCTAATACCTAAGCAAAAACTTTATTATTATTTGTTATTTTCCATTTGATGAAAATTCCTAAAGTTACAAATATTTTTAAGGGCAAAACATTATCATTTAAAGAAAAGTGAAAAGGAGAAGTGAATAATTAAAAAATACTAATGCCTTAGCAAAAACTCACTGTTTTCTTACATAGAGATATTATTTTACCTGTATTTTGTACTTCCTTTTCAACTATAATTCTCTTTTCTTAATTTATCTCCAATCTTCCCTTTCCTACTTCTTTCCTTATTGCATTGCAATCTTCATAAAACATTTCTGATTTTCATGCAATCTTTCTTCTAAATAAGCATTTCCTATGTTCCTACAGTAATTTACAAGAAAATTAACTAGAACAACTATTATCCAACATGAAATAAACTAATTGAAAAAAGAAATTCTGTCAAAAACAAAATTGATTTAATTAAAATGAATAACTTAAATTAATATATTTCTCAATTTAAGTGCACATGGATGTACAAAAGAAACAGTTCTTAATATTAGATCAAACCTAAAGAATAAAGTTTCTCAGTGAAAAAATAATACATACACTCTTTAATTTAATAGAATTTGTGCAGTTTAGGATGATTACGATTTATATTGGATAACTAATTAAAACAAGAACACTGATCAAAATCAAACTAAAATGTAACACTGAAGAGGTTAGATTACATGAACAATGGTTGTGTCATCATTTAATGTATCTTTAACATGTTGACTCAACATTCAAATTTTTCTAAATATGACAAAGATTTAAGAAAACAAAGCTTTAGGAAATAGACCTTTACAAAAACCTTAACCATTATAGAAAATTCTGAATCGAAAAAAAGGTGTAACTGTGCCAAAATGAATTCTAGGGTACCTGCTGAATTGAAATGGGTTCTGCTTTTGATAGGGAACAAATATTCCAATTGTGAACTGAATACTTGATGCGTTTTTTTAGAAACAGTCCTTAACAAAATCCTTAACCATCACAGAAAATATTAAAAACAAAAAAGGCACATAACTCTGCCAAAATTAATTTAAGTGCTACCTGCCCTTCTGAAATGAGTTTCTCTTCAGATAGTGAACAAGTATTATTTTTAAGTGAATATCTTGGACAGTTTTTATGAAATGTGCCTTAACAACCTTGAGTACCTTGATCAAAAACACACAGAATCTTCAAGCCGCGATGGTGCATAAGATGCCAGCAACAATGCTACAATCAATATGGTGAAGTAATCACATTTGATATCAAGAGACTTATTAAATGTCTTCAAGAATCTCCCCTGAGATACGGATGTCTGTGACAAGACACTGTATAGAGGACACAAATCTCAAATCTAGATTGTCTCAAATCTGGATAATCTTAAATCTTGACAGCATTCTGCAGAAATCGCTTTTTTTATTATCTGCCACTGCAAAATAATTCTTGCCTTACCTGGGAAGGGATTTGCCGGCATTTTTGCTGATACTGTGCTGTGACATTTCTATCATTATAGCACAGGGGCACGGTGCACAGGGACTGAACCCGGCCAGTCCATTATACTGACACCGATGAGTCAGGCTTAATATTGTCCCCTAAGCCCCGAGCATTAGGAGGGAAGCCACTACTACCAACTTTAAAGTCTTTGGTTTGACTTGGCCGGGGTTTGAACCTGAACCTGAACCCATGACCTCCCGATCCGCAAGCCACGCTCTACCACCTTAGCTATTGCGGCCGGTGGCTCAGATAGGAAACACATGTTTAAAATGATGAGTTGAGTGTTACTTCACTAATCACAAAGATGTAGGACATGCATGAACAGCAATTTGCAGGCTCTTTTCAGGTAACAATAATTTATTTGGTGTCATGAGAGAACACAAGCAGTGTAGGACAGTGGAGCTATGCATCCATGACTTACCACACGGCCATGAGTGCCACCAGGACTGAAAGTTACCAGTACCCAATTCTTAGATAACCAGCTAAGACATATAAAAAATTGCTTCTAATGATTGACCATTCCGAGGAGGTAGTTGTTGGCTTTTCTTTTTTTGTGCAATGCCTCGTCTTTGTGTATTTGTTACATTTACTCTGTATGCCTTCGTCTAGTGGTTGTTCAAATTTTAATATTTGTTGTAATTCAGAAAAAACTTTTTCTTACTTTATATATATATATATGTGGCAATGGTGAATCTACATTTGTTTGTTTTTGTTTTTGAAATACATTGCAGTGACCATTTATGTTCATTATAGCAACATCCAGCTTTCAGCTTTTTGGTTGAGGAAGACCCTAGACAAATGTCTGGGTAGATCCATTGGCAGGTCAGCTGAAAGACCTTCCCATATTAAGTCCTTCACCCAGAACAAAACTCGAACCCATGCCGTGGGAGGCTAAGAAGTCAGAGGAGTTACAAATCGATGACACGGGTGCCTCTGAACCTACGTTTAACTTTTTGACAAGGTCAGACAATTTTAATGCAGACTGACAATTTATAGGTTGCAACTCATGCAACCAACATGTATCTGCAAATAAAAATCTTAAATAGGATGTATTAAACTCATAAACTTAAAACTCATTTTCTAAGATGACAAATATTTTCAAAATAAGGAAATATATTACTCTCGCCTTAGAATAAACTTTGTTTTCCTGAAGCAATATATTCAAGCAAACAAAGAATATTCATTATAAATGTTATCATTCCTAAATTTATAGCACCTACATTTAACAGTACCAATTAAAATTTGGATTATGGCACTTTCAATGGGAAATTTAAAAATAATGTGGTGCACCTATAGCATTGGGGTGTGGTGCACCAATAGCATAGGGGTGTGATGCACCAATAGCATAGGGGTATGGTGCACCAAAAGTGTAGGGGTGTGGTGCACCAAAAGTGTAGGGGTAGAGTTGTTGACTTGTAACATCTCTGGCAGATTATCCTCTCGTGACCCTTTCAGGGTAAAGGACTTGTATCCAACAGTTTGGACCAAATATTTTTTTTTCTTTTAAATTACAAAATATGTCACTGCTGCCTGAAAAGGTCCTGCAAAATTCTGTTTATTGGTGCCCTAGATCTGTATGAAGAGCCAAGCATAAATCCTCACTCCTCATTGCAAACAGGTATTTTCTATCAGAGCCACACTACAGAGATAGCTATTTTTAAACTAAGAAAACCATGTGACCACTTGCTTTTAAAATCATTTTATATAAACATCTGGGTAATAAGCTCTGACATCGATATCTTTTTTTAGCTGAAATCCACATCATACTTGTTCACAGATTTGGAAATAATAGACAATTTAAGTGATATATTTGACAATTTGTACTGTCTTGAACAATTAAGCTATTGTTATAAATAGCCTTTACTTAAATTAAGGTACAGGTTAATGCAGTAATGGTGCAAACCTTCACCATACCATGGGTAAGATGTTGTTATATGTATTATATATATGCAAACTGTTAGACACCACCTTTACTGTTGGGAGATTTTAAACCACTTATTAACCGACATATTTTAACCAAGTGGCAAACAAGTTGGGACGGTATTGTTTGTAACAAATTACACATAATTAAACCTAACGTCGGTGCAAATGTCTCTGCTTGCAGAGAAAGTCGACGAAAAGACGTAGCTCTTACCCGCTGTCGCATTGAACATACTAGATTAACTCATTCTTATCTTTTAAAAAGAGAAGTTCAACCTGTATGTGTTCCTTGCCAGGAACCACTGACAGTCAACTATATTTTATTACAGTGTATCAACACAGACCACATACACTCGAAGTATTTTAATGTCCATAACATGTACAAACTATTTAGGACAGTGTCGGATTCTAAACTTGTTTGCTTCTTGAACGAGATTGGTATTCTTAGTAAGTTATAATTTTTTAAACTGTTTATTTACCAATTGTCATACTTTTTTAAACCGTTTTATGTGTTGACCTGTTTTTTAATTATAATTTATTTTTTTACCTGTTATTTTTTATATTTTTCTATATTTTACATGCGTAGTTTGGTTTTCAACCTGATTACGCTTTATTCACATTTAACTTTGTATTCGACGCCATATGACTTGTTAAGTGTCGGTGTGCCATAAAACCCAAATAAATAAATAAACTGTTGGGAGATCTTCCAGATGACCTGCAGTACACAGGTTGTTCTACACAGACATTTGTCTGGGGTCATCCTCCACCAAAATAGCTGGACATAGCTATAATGACCAATATTTCAAAGTCATAAACAATAAAAATAATGGTGTCAAGATTTTGTTATTTGAAAAATATCTCAAATAATGGGACCCTACTCAGATGTATTCGTTTAGTTGCAAAAAGCACTGATCCTGATAACACAACTCCCAGCAGCAGTTGACTGATCTGGATCTACATTTTTTGGCCTAAGCCTGGTAAATACTCATTTGAAATAGAAAAGTGTCAAAGTGATGTCTTGTTAACTTTGTTATATTAAGTTTACTGCAGAATTCCTGCAGCAAATACCCTATTGGGATCCTGCTTGAAAATTTTGTCAAGTCGCGGATGCTGCATTGTTCTTCTTATAAAACACACGGGACAAAACATGTCAAAGTTCTGAAACTTTATTGAGAGTGACAGTCCCTCTTGCCTAGAGCTTATTCCTGGAATTGCAAGCATCACTAAGATATTAATGAATGCTGTAAGGACAACTTTTGGAAACATGAGGCATTCTGCGGAATATATATTAGGCATTTTTGAAAAAAAAAAGGTTGCACTCGTAAGACCCTACTTCTAAAATTGTGCAAGGTTTGGTTAATATATTAAGAGACACTACTAAAAAAAAGTTTAAGCAACAGTCTTTACATTAAAAAAAACACATGATCACTTTGAACGTTTGTTTTATTTATTATTTACAGGTAATATTTTTAGTGATGTAATCGTGTTAAATAGTATACACAGCAGTAGAAAAGAAGTTACCTTGCAAAGTTTACCACCACATTGATTGATATTTAAAATCTGATTTTCTTAAAATAATTCAATTATGCAGTTGGCATTATTTTATTTAAAAAAACTGATAAAAAAAAAACAGCCTTGAAAACTTCTTACATTGCTAACTAGAGATTCAGGAATAAAAAACAGAGTAAACATTTGTAGTAAAGGAAGATATAAGGAACATTTTTATGAATTTAAATCAAAATTCATGCAGCTGCTCTGCAATTAAAGTCATTTAAAGGCTTAAAACTTTTAGCTATGGTAGCCATATTGTGTGTGTGTGGGGGGGGGGGGGGGGTCAATAAAAAAATCATACAACTTATGAAATCTTTTAGCTGTGGGGCATCATAAAACATTTTAAATTACTTCTGTTGCATCCCAAAGTGTTCCGATCAGTTATGTAAGTGTTCATACGAGGGTTGTTCGGGAAGTTCTGAGAATTGTTGTATAGGACACGTTGTAGTCGGGTTAGTGTAAATATAAATATATACGCATTTATTTCAATATATACTGTACAGTATCTGAAAATATCATCATCATACACACAGAAACTAAAACATAATAAAAATAGTAAATAACCATATAACAAACACCCGGAGCACGCCGACGTCATTTGCAACGTTATGCGACGTAAAAGTCCATCGATCGTCGCACCTTTTCAACGTAGTCACCTGCAATTTCGATGCATTTCCTGTGTCGGCTGATCCACTTATTGTATGTTTCCACGTACCAGCTATCGGTAAAGGACGAGACTATAACTTGCGTATGCTTAACAAGATTGTCAGCTGAGTCAAAGCGTTTTCCACGCAGCTGTGATTTGAGCTCCGGGAACACACGGAAGTCCATCGGAGCGAGGTCTGGGCTGTATGGAGGGTGCTCTAAGATCTCAAACCCCAAGAGGCTGATCTCTAACTGGGTAGATTCCGCTCTGTGGGCCGGCGCATTGTCTTGATGAAGTATGATGCGGTCATGGTCCATGTGGGGCGCTTTTTCCGTATCGCGTTAACGAGATCCCGCCTCATAACCTGTAAAAAACGCATGCGGTTAAAAATTTGATTTGCACTTATCTTACTCAAAACTTTTATATTTTAAATGTTTAATTTTATAAATATTATGTTTATAATATTATATGTTTATCAATAAATATGTTTTAAAATATATTATAATTAGAAATGTATACTTTTAGTTACCTTTGAACAGTAAGCCGCCATGACAGTTTGACCCTCCGGAACTCTGTGTTGCAGAATCATCCCGTGCCGGTCCATGAAGAAAATAAACATGTGTTTTCCCGCACTTTTCTGCACCCGAGCTTTCTTTGGGGGAGGTGTACGCGGGGTTTTCCATACCGATGACATAGCCTTAGTCTCTGGATCAAAGTGGTGGAACCAAGTTTCGTCAGCTGTTATTATTCTGTCTAAGAACTCATCACCTTCGGCGTCATAGCGTGATAGAAATGCCTGAGAGCATCGCACCCGACAATCCTTTTCATTGTCCTTTAGCAACCGTGGTACCCAACGTGCACTCACTTTAGACATACCGAGCTCTTTTGTAAGTATTCCGTGTACAGTAGAAACTGATACGCAAAGTTCATTTGCAATAGCTCTAACTGTCGTTCTTCTGTCGCAATTTATCATGTCTTTTACCGAGTCCTTAATTGAACATGCAACAACAGACGGCCGACCGCATCTAGGATCGTCCTCGATCGAGTTTCTTCCTTCTTTAAAACGAGCATGCCATCTATAGTTTATATACACTGTAGCCGGACTGCATTTCTTGTTTTTTCCTGTAGAATTGATCATTTTCATTGTTTCTGTGGGAGACTTTTCCAGCGCAACACAAAGTTTCACGATGCTTCGCAATTCAACGTCACCTATCGACGTCATGTTGTTTACTCAGTGGCTCTGGGCAACAACTTTAAAACAATGTTGATCCGTTGAGAATTTAAATAACGTTATGATATTTTCGGGAAATGACGTCATGACGTTCCGCTGCTGACCAGCGTTTTCGCGCATTTTTTACGTTATCAAAATTACAAAATATGATTAGTGTAGCGCGTTATACCTTTCTTTAGAGTCGGACTGCTCCGGTGCGGCGTTATAGTGTTGCTATGGTTACTGCTATTTCCGGCTATTGTTGTCTGATTCTATTCAATTTTTAGGAATAGTTCCGTGATATGCTAATCTTAGTATGTGCCAAATATTGCGTATTAGAAACAAACAAAAAAATAGGAGATATGACAAAATTCTCAGAACTTCCCGAACAACCCTCGTATTTACCCAATGACCGCTTTTACTTTTAATCGGTGACCCTTAATTTGTAAATAACAATGACAGAGGATGGAAGCCAGACTTTACTTTATTCGGTGACCCTTAATTTGTAAATAACAATGACAGAGGATGGAAGCCAGACTCGAAAGAACAGCTTTGTCATATTTGGAAAGAAAAAGGAAAATCATTAACTCAGAAGATGAAACAGAACAAATCTAGAATTTACGTGGGGTTGTAAAAACAATGATGACACCTTATACTTTCAGTGTGCTTAACAGAAATGCCGATGTAATTAATGGCTACAGTGTATGTTCAACTATGGTGACAAAAACGTAAGTTAGGTTTAAGTTATATATATTTTTTGGGTTAGTGAGAAGAATAAAAGTTATATTTTACTCATTTCAAGTATTTAAACATTGGCACTACAAGATCATATAGACTAACACACAGTATTTGGTGATAGAAAGAGGTTCATTCTGAATCCATATATGACTTTAAAGTAAAAGTTGACAATGGACAGACATGCTGATGATGAGTTTCGATGAATAAGGTAAGCTTAGAAAATGAATATATATTAAGTATGTTTGTTTTATTGTTATCCACTTAAAAGAATAACAGACAAAAGTTTTAATGAAAAATACAAATACTAGACAAAATATTACAGCAGCACGTACACAGACATTCAACAATACAATTCATATGAGTGTTTCACCATTATAATTTATGCATCAAAATCACTTACTTAGTGGGAACATACATCATTGGATTATTTACTTCTGTTTAATGATCCATTTATGGTACACAAACATTTTATTTCTTTTCTGTATTACGTTACTGCATTTACTTTGTCATGTTACCTGCTAGGGATGGGATTTGGGATTTGCCAGCACTTTGCCAATACTGTGCAGTGACATTTCTATCATTATAGCACAGGGGCACTTATGAGGTGCCCAGGGACTGAACCCGGCCGGTCCATTATACCGACAAGTCAGGCGTAATGCTGTCCCCTTAGCCCCGAGCATTAGGAGGGAAGCCACTACTACCAAATTTAAAGTCCTTGGTTTATATATATATACATACATACATAATGCTGTCATATTGCATGATAACATCAGTATACACATATACAATGCTGTCAATTGATTAATTCTATTCATACAAAGAGATACAAACGACCACAAGAAGTGTCAATCGTCAGGCAACCAGGTTACATGTGGACAGATAAAAGACAAGGCTGTATACTTCATCAATGAACATACAACTGTTTGGCATTAATGTTGCCCAAAGGTTTCTCTGTAACTTGTTGATGAAAAACAGCCGGAGCCTCTGTCAAGGGAGTTATTTTAACTTTTAATATTTTATTTTAACCCAGGGCCAGTACTATGAAGCTTTAGAGTTTGATTTTGAGACCTTTCTCAAAGGTCTAATGAATAGTTCCTACAGTGTTGGTCAAGTCTGTACAAGTTTTCATGCACTAGTTTATCCAAACTCTAAGAGTGGAACACGTGAACAGTGGGGAACTACTTTACAGAAAAGAGAATATGTATTTTTTGTGGTACTGTTTATAAGCACTTGAGGTAGGTGTTAATGGAAAATTGTCTTCATAACAAAACTGGGAAGAGTTACACTCAAATTGCAGACTGTCCATTGGCTGAATATCAACTATCAAGTGCTTCAGAGTTGTCTCAGACTAAAGCTTAAATTAGTATAACCTTGCTTTCAAGTACCGAATTTTTGGTGTTGTTTTTTAAAAGACATTGCAGCAACAAAATTTGAATACTTAGTTATTCATAGTTACGACCGTATATTTTGGACAACCCCAGACAAATGTCTGGATAGAACGGTCAATGCATAGCATGTCTGGGACTCAATCTCC
The DNA here is from genome assembly GCA_007844125.1 of Sinonovacula constricta. NCBI lineage: Eukaryota > Metazoa > Mollusca > Bivalvia > Cardiida > Solecurtidae > Sinonovacula > Sinonovacula constricta. Next base: position 44,566,271 of record CM017556.1, read on the forward strand.
GTACCATGGGAGTCCCTTTACTCAATAGGAGCTCCCAACTTGGCACTTTCTTATTACTGCCTACAGTCATGGGTTTGGTCAAGAATTATGGCATATATTGTCACTTATATATTTATAAACAATTATTTGTCTCTAACATTGCTGAATGTACACATGCCACAGTAAGAGATTTATATTTACTTATATGCTTACTTATAACTATATACATTTTCAAAACCATAATGACCGTGTGCATATTAATTTACCGATATAAATTCTTGCTAAGAGGAAATGTCTTGTACAACTGACAATAATACAATTGTTAAACTGAGATATTGCATGATTCTGCAGTTCCTTTAGGAATTCATTACTTCCGATCAATTATACATTTAAGTACAGAGTCTTTCAGACTTTGCAGAGAAGCTAGATATCAATTTAAAAATATTTTTTTTAGTTAGTTATAGGCAACCAGTTGCACATTATAATAATATATTATAGGCATCCATGAACGCTGAAATAAAATGCAATAGAAATTTGGGAATAGGCTGTTGTTGTAGTTTTCAATCTCCTTAATGGAATTCACACACGTCTATTTTGTAGAAATGGCCGAGATGTTGTTAAAGGTTGTTAAGAGTGTGACAGATTTTTACCATGTATATAACATACTGGTTTTGGCAACTTCCAACCACGTGGGTTTAGCAGGTTTTATTCCCACCTGTTTGCAGTGTTGTAAGTAGATTTTACGATTGTTATTTGTTCAATATTTCTCAAATGAGTTTCTGAAATGATTGGTTGCATTATTAAATGAATTGTTTAATACATTTAGACAATTTACAATACAAATAGTGCAGCATATATCAATGTAAAGGCCAATTGTTCAATCACATTTTCAGCTTACTTTACGTCAAAGTACTCACCGGATGCCCGGCGGTGTTGTCCATAATATAATGTATTGTCTTTTTTAATCATAAGTTGGACGGTCTTTGATGCTTTATATCAATTCTTTTTTGTTTACTGTCTGAAAGATAGAGAATCTTCTAAGCATGTTATTATAACTAATATTCAGGTACAGCCGATCTTAACCCCTAGCTGTCTACATTTTGTTAAAAACCCATTCTAAATTCTCTATTGCTTGTTTTTTGGGTTTTTTTTCCTTAATATTACGTATGGTACATGTCAGGGATGATATACTTACAACCACAGGGTTCGACGTTAACTTTTTTGAGAGCTGGACCAGTGGTCCAGTAACTTAGAAAACTTACTAGACCTGACCTAAACTGGACTAGACCAAAATGTAAAACGCATAATACACATACAAGACATACTTAAATTAAATTGTTATATGAGTTCAAGCATCCTCTTGCAATAACACACCAATATAACTAAGTATGCGACATTTATGACTAGAAAATAAGTATGAAACTTAACATTCTATTAATGCAACTTAGGTATGATTATACTTAATTTCTACCGGACCTGGTAGCGCAATCGGTAGAGCGTTAGCTCCGGTACGGGAGGCCCCGGGTTCAATCCCGGGCCTCGACATACCAAAGTCGTTAAAAAAGTAGTGGTATAGCCCCCTTGCTAACGCTCAAGCAAATATAAGGGTAGTTCCAAGACTGGTTGGCCCGGTGTCAGGATAATGTGACTGGGTGTGGTATCATGCCAGGTGGTCACGGCATGCTATACACAGTGAAGACAGCACTATAACTGCTTCAAGTGCACACCGTCTATATGGGATTCAGATTTAGAATGCCCCTTTATATTGTCGATTTTGAAATCGTCCGTACAGACAACAAATCTGCATGTCTTACAAAACATAAGATGGCTCTTTTTCTTCAAAATCTAGCCAACTAAACTCATGTGTTCATTTTGGACAAAACGATCCTTTCCACTTTGTTTTGTCACACAGTTTCATTGAGGCATCCTTGCTCTTTCGTTTCGAACTGTCGTCCGACTTTCTTTTCTTTTTTGTCGGACGAAAAATCAAACTTAAGTACATTGCTCTACATTTTTGTGTCGTCTGCGCATAGTGCATTATAAACAAACCGTATTACAGTCTGTTGTCGTAATACTTGAGATCTCAACATTACAGATAGAATTCGTGCTTTTATACCCCTCGCATGTTTATTTAAATTGTATAAATAATAATAGGACAGTTCCGTAAACATTAGGAAATAAGACGATAGATGAAGAAAAAAGCATTTGTATCCGTTTCACAATTAGTATTTCGACATTGGATATTTGACAAGTGCGTAGGGGACAAAGCCTCGTTCTGAAAACACCAGCCAATGAGTGAACGCATGTCAAGGTTGTTACTATGTTTATATACTGCTAAATAAAGCACACGGGTTTCCCAAGAAACTGTATCGACAAGCGTCAATAGCAAGCAAGTTTAAACATTATAAATATGTTTTGACTTGATTCATTCACATGTAGATTTTTAGCGAAGCTTGTTCGATTTAGTACACGACCAGTCGGTCCAGCTAGCCTAGGACTTAGCTAGATCGAACCATCGATCTACTAGTGAATGTCGTTCGGTCGGTCCTTAATGTTGAACCCTGAACCAGATACTGAGCAGCAAATAGAGAAGATCCTGATCAGACACCTCCAAGCTGGGACCTGACTGATTTAGATCTATACTAGTTGCCTGAGCCTTATAAATTCACGAAGAGCAGGCTAAGAGTTAAAGAAAACAAACTTACCAAAGCTTCAGATCTGAGCTGTAAATCTGTCAGTTCTACGTCTCCTGAAAATAAATGTTTAAATACAATCAAATAATGTTGAAAGTAAAGCTTAATAATAAACTGACTGAATATATCATCAGCCCACATTCATGGGGAAAAGTAAATCTCTGTAAATCATGACTTCTATTCCTCTAGCAACATACAGAATGTTTCAACTGCTTTATATTTTTGTATTTTGTTACATTTCATTTAAGTCTACTTTTTTTTTTCAATGACAAAAGAGCTTTCTTCATCTTGGCATTAAAGGGATTTTATATGAGTAATGTCTGAATGTACATGGGGAAAATACATTTCTGTGCATTATGAAATTTCTTGTTCATATGAACAGGTATTTACAAAATAGATTACACTTCAAATGCTTGATATGTAATGAATCTGACACTAGTTGTATAATAAGGCAAGTCTACACCAAGTAAATTACAGCTTGGTGTATCTGGCAGACTAAAATTGAAAGTTTGTTTCAGTGTTTACATACAGATAATAAGCTGTGTTTCATGCAGAACAAAGAGAAATGTATGTGAGACAGTTAATCATTGATCAACAGACTTCAAAGGCCAATTAAGGTCAATTATCAGCAGTCGATAATGATGGCATGTCTCATCATAGCATAACCACTTACAAGTATATGCTGTATGTTTTCACCCCAAAACAAGGTGAAAACTTTTTGAAAGGTCACTAGACCCTGCCCTACAACACGAGCCCCACACTTTGAACATAATATTTTGAGGAAAAATACCCGTCTTATAAGTGAGAAAATACGGTAATAGTAAACTATCCTGAGATCCGCATTATGATGAAGTTGATAACGTTATCAATCAAAAAGATGTATCAATCTGATTTAATATAACAAAATGTGTAATGGGTGTATAGAATGGAAAACAAGGGGGAATCATATGATAAATTATATTTACAGTTTATATTATTTCAATGACAACTGAAGGCTTTATGAAAATGATTATTTAAAATACCCTCAGATGTCCTCAATAAAGGTACTTTATTTCTTTACTAAGTGAATATTTATGCAAAAAATATATTTATGTTCATCATGACCTCCCTTGTCTATATGGCCATTCATTCACACATAAATTACACTTCAAGCAATTGATATATAAGATTTATAATATTTCGGTTGAGTTTCTATGACTGAAGTGCTAGCTTTCTAGAAAATTACCATGTATTGACTTCCCTGTCCTAAAAACAAGGACAGCATATCATTAATTAGCCTCTATTCATGAGGAAAATATATCTTTGTTCATCATTATGTGGCATTTTCTGTCAATATGGCTGAACACTGGTTCGTAGATTGATGTTCAACTGGGTGATATATGTATACTTTACGAAGTTTAAGATATAATGTTGACGGTTGATATATGCAAGATGTTCAAGATTTTATGCTTAAGGTTGAAATATGCATTTTTTTAAGACTTTCAAGATTTTATGCTAAATGTTGATATATGTATATTTTAAGATGTTCCAGATTTATGCTAAATGTTGATATATGTATATTTTAAGATGTTCCAGATTTATGCTAAAGGTTGATATATGCATATTTGAAGATGTTCAAGATTTTATGCTTAAGGTTGACATGTGCATATTTTAAGAAGTTCAACATTTTATGCTAAAGGTTGATATAAGCATATTTTAAGACGTTCAACATTTTATGCTAAAGGTTGACATGTGCATATTTTAAGACATTCAAGATTTTATGCAAAGGGTTGATAAATGCAAATTTCAATACATTCAGGATTTTATGCTAAAGGCTGACATGTGCATATTTTAAGATGTTTAAGATTTTATGCTAAAGGGTTGATATATGTATATTTTAAGATGTTCAAGATTTCATGCTAAGGATTGCTATATGTATATTTTAAGATGTTCAAGATTTCATGCTAAAGGTTGACATGTGCATATTTTAACAATTTTATTACATTAAGCTTATGGTTGACATAGTATATTTTAAGATTATGGTACATTTATTATGTTCTCCTTAACTGAAAATTCAGCTGATTAATCAGACACATTGAACAATTTCCTATAATTTTCAAGCATTAACTCAAAGAAAACTGTACTTAAACTTTTTTGTTAGATAAAGTATATATTTTAATATGGTGGTTAAGAAATTACCTGATTTGCCTTTAATAATATTTTAGTATGTTTTTCTGTGACAGAAATGCTTCTTGTATACAATTAGTAAAAAACAGTGTTCTTCATTGTAGTGTCATTATATAATAGAATTTAAAAAAGAGAACACTGGCTGGTCTAAATAAATTTTTCTTTATCAATAGTAAAATAATAAAAAGGTTCTATACATGTAAGAATTGCCACAGATATTTAAATCTGAACTACTTCTAGACAAAGGCAAACAGGGTTTATGTAAATGTGACAAAAACACAGAGATGAGACATAATACACAAAAAAGAAAAACCACCAGTTACTGCCTTGGAATGGCAAAAGGACCGACTAGGGTGCTTAAACCTGATTGTAGAGGCTCCAACCTCGCACTTCCTGAAGGTTTTTCTATCAAATAAACAGTTTAAATAAAACTTTTCTATCAAAGTAAGACAACTAACAGCAGTGCCTGCATCGGAATTTAAAACTGATAAAAAGAACTTATATTAAGACATCATTGTATTCCCCTGCCACTTTAGACCAGGCAAGGCATTTACACGTACATTACCATTAAACTTGTCAACATAATTTGTTTAATTGGCTCAAGGTATGGGAGGCCCAAGGTTCTATCCAGGCAATCCGACATACTAAAGTAATAAAAAATGTTAATAGCTCAATTACTGATGCTTAAGCAAATATAAGAGTAGTTCCACAACTGGTCTGCCCAGAGATAAACAATAATTTGTGTAATGTTTATTTTTGTTATTATTGCTTTCCAGATATTATGATAAATTCTTATTAACATCATGCATACAATATAGGAACTATAAATCTGTAAATATGCATGGGGTGAAACATGTATTTCTGTCCCTCATTACACATACATTCCCTTGTAATGTCTTGGCATATGACCAGACACCCACATACAGATTGTCAACTTCTTGATATAGATATAGAAAAGGATGCATTTTAAATGTATACGTTATTATTAAAAATTAGAAGATAAATCAGATGTACTTTCCTTTGTCCTTAACAACGGGACTGGAGTCATCAATCATCAGTGTATTCATGAGAAAGAATTTTCATAGGAACACCTAGTCCCATGGTTTTTCTTGATCATATTCCCAGACAATCAAATATAGAGCACGTTTCAACTGACTGATAAATGTTTTATAATGGGTGAAGTCATTACATTTTTCAAGAACTTTGATTTATAGTAGTGCCTTCAAAATATTAATAAAATATTGAACACAACTCTTATCATTCATCAGTGCATATATATTCATGGGAAAAATATATTTCCATGAAGCCATTTATTCCTCTGGCATTTCTTGACCATATGGCTACACATTTACATGTAGATTACCCTTCAACTGGTTATATACATTCAGCATGGCTGCCTCACTGGTATCAGCAGGCACTCTTGTTTTTGAAAAAATCAATACACATGATCAAGTTCTCAGTATTCCATAGAGGGAAATGTGTAACTTAATACAAAATGCTTGCTCATCATCGTTTACAGCTGATGCTATCATCATTTATATCTCCCTGAAAACAACAAACCAAATCAAAGCTCTCAAGGGAAAGATTATTAAAATAAAAGTAAATACAAAACATTAAGATTTGGCTGTTTTTTGTTTAAATATATATATATCGCAGTCGAATAACTATGGTCCTATTGGTGACACCAAGCTACATGTAGTATTAGTGGGTTAAAACCATACGCAGTTGTAAAAGTTGAACCAAAGAATATGTATGCTTGAAGACCTCTGTGCAAAATAATTCTTGCCTTACCTGGGATGGGATTTTCCAGCATTTTTGCTGATACTGTGCTGCGACATTTCTATCATTATAGCACAGGGGCACTTATGAGGTGCACAGGACTGAATACGGCCAGTCCATTATACATGACCCAGTTATGAACTCATCCACGATTCCGATTCAGTGCAGACAAATATTCTGACCATTCTTGTTAACTTTTTATTCCCTGACCATGTGTAGAGCACTGGTCAGGACAGGAAGTTACATGTGGGGAAGATTTCCAGCTGACCAGCTGTCTTCCTCCACCAATAATTAACTGGATGTTGCCAATAATTATGACCATAATTGTCTCAGTTCGATGTAACATAAACAAGCCCTCTGTTAATTGTTTAGAAACAGTTTCGAAATTGTGTGATGTATTGCACTGTTATCCATGGTGTTGTGTTCAGATGCACTTTAATCTAATCAATAAGCCATTTTATCTAGAATTAGACAAACAGAGTATAAATTAGCCGTGAACTGCAATTGAATGAGCTCTCACTAGAGTTGTTTGATGTTATTGGAATATTAACACCATTAGGAAAAAACACAATTAATGGAAGCTTTGCTGCTAATTAAGTATTAATTGGATAAGGAATGCTATCAAATATATAATCTGAAGAATAATATGTTTATCATATGAATTATGCAGGTAATTAAGATTGAAGGCAATAATTGTTTTCTGTCTTCAAAGAAACATGTTATGAATTCATCAGATTATTTTAATTTTTCAACATAATTTGTTAAAGGTGGTATCGAGAAATATTTCACATTTTTTATGACTGAGACGTGCCTAAAGATTTTTTTAATTAATTTATGATTTATATTAACAACTGGGGACTAACAGCCATTATTTATCACATGATATATTTGAAAAGTTTTTTGCAGCAGTTTTGATGCTGAAAATCTTATCTATATACATGTATAAACTACAGTACTAAATGTCATTTTAGTCCACAGTTGTTAATATTCCACAGTTGTTAATATTATTTATGAGTCACTACAGCAATACATTCCAACTTTTCTTTTTCTCTCTATTCTGTTCACCCTTTTTTTAACCTGTGCATTTCTGACTTACAATACTCACTAAGTACATGTGCGTGAGAAAATATTGGGGGTCTATTTCTGTTTTTATGAGAATTGTATCATGATTGTTTTATGAAATGGTTATAAAATGTGTTTTCTTGTATGTGCTTTATGTTTGACTTTGTGTGTTTCATGATATTTTCACTAGCCATGATGCAAGATAGTGGGAATACTGGCCTTGTAAAGTTAACTAAGTAAGTCTTAGTCATATTGCCGACTGACCGTTCCAAGGCGGTAACTGTCGGGTTTGCTCTTTTCGTTAAATGTCTCATCACATATTTGTTCTTAATTTTTGCTTGGCTTGCATGTGAAATACCTTTGTTCTGTGCCTTTTCGGAGTTTGATATATGTTGCAATGCTCACAGGACTTTGTCATATATTCTTGTTGTTATTTACATATATATATATAGTAGTTGTAGTCTAAATAGTTCTCTATAGTTGAGAGTTTATGATATAAAGCTCTAGACATGAGCAGGAGTAGTACAGGGATTATCTCTGTTCAGTGTTGAAGTAGTTTTATTAGCAGTGTAAAGAATGAAACTTTTTTGTTTAGTTTATCAATGGGGCAATAATGATGATACATATTTCAAGCAATTTCTAAATATGTTAATTTGCTAACATTTTATGTACCTGCCGATTTGCAACTCCTCTGACTGCTTATCCTCTTTCTGTGAGTGTTCGAGTCCAGTTCGGGGCAAAGGACTTTATGTGAGAAAGCCTTCCAGTAAATGTAAATACCACAAAATGATTGTGGGTGCTGGCTGATCTGGATCTACATGATTGGTCTACACCTGATCAATTCATACTAACAGTAGACCTGAATGTAAAGAGACTGTAGGGTGGTATTGATATTACCTGCACTCTTGGTCAATCACTTAAACTTTGAGGGCGATGACCTGTTATATAAACTCCAGTTCAGTATGGACATTGACCAGTTAAAATACTCAAAGGAGATATTTATTTTTTTCCAGTGGCTTAACTGTATGCCCATACTTATTGGACTGCATTCACAAAGAATAATAGGACTATTAAAAACTGGTATTATCCATTAAGAATTATAACATGTGTTCTTACATTCATTTTTGTATTTCTTACTGTCAGAATTCAGATGTCATCACCAGATACAAGAGGCCCTGGGTTTGATCTCTGGTCAAAACATACCAAAGTCATTAAAATGGTAGTGATATAGCTACCTTGCCATCACTCAAGCAAACATAAGGGTAGTTCCACGACTGGTTGGCAGGTGACAGGATGGTATGACTGGATGTGGTATCATGCCAGGTGATCATGGCATGCTTTATACAGAGATGGCAGCACTAAGCTCCTACTGCACACCATCTCAAAAAAAGTGAAATACTGTCGATTGGGATGATAAACCCAACAAACAAACAAACAATTACAATTCGGCATTCCAATCCTCATTGCTAAGAAAAAAATATATAAACATATTAACATAACATCTAAACCTATCAAATACGATTTTAGCAAGACTAATTGTGGACAATTATACTAGTGGACAAATGTATCTAACTAAATGTATATTATGAAATGGATATCTCAGCGGTCAAGGTGTCACTACTGACATACATAATACATAACACATTGATAAGTTCAAGTACTCACTCTGAACTTTACTGACCCTGCCCTTATGTTTATCATAACACACCTGCCAGCTATTTAAGACCTAGGTCAGTGACCAGGTAAGCAACAGAAATAACCGAATGAAGCATATTAAGAATTTGGCAGTGGCATAATACTGGCTAATTTATGCCAGCAGAAGATTCGATGAGAACATTTATCTGTACTTTAAATACAGGTAGATAAATAATTTGGAAGAAGAATTTGAAAATATTATTTTGTAGAACTAGTTGATGTCTCGTGTGTTTCTTAAAAAATAAGACTCAGGCAGGGATTTCATGTACCAAGAAAAATGTTTTTTAGGTGGTGTTCAAAACTTTATATTTGCAATGAGTTGAATCTCTATGCTTTATTGTGTTCTTTTGCTGTTGTTGAGCATTGAATAAGCCTGAATGAACCGGGTTTGCATTTTTAAAACTTTTGCATACAAAATTTTTTTTTATTTTTAAAGTCTGAAAAATAGAGTCGACTGAGCTGTTCTTTCATACATTATTGTGAATGAATGAGAATTTAATCCTTCTGTCATTATTGAAGAATTAACATAGCTTCCGATGTCTGTTGCTGAATTGGACCTTTCCTATTGAACAATTGGCAGTGACATGTATACAGAGCATCATTATTTAAAAAAATTAAACATGTAAACAATGGTCTCCGGATAACACGAATGTATTCATAACTTATCAAAACAATTTGAGATTCAATGCAAATCCTTTTAAATCTTTCAAGGCTGGGCACTGCTCAAAGACTTTATAAAATTTATGAATAATCTTTGTTGACTCATTTGAAATTATATAAACAATTATAGGCAACCAGCCAATATATATATGTCCTAAATGTATATATGGAATGAATCTATATATGATATTAAAAAAGATCTTCATTAAAAAAATGCGGGTTTATAATCAGGTAAAAATACTAACACAACAACAAAGTTCTAAGAATCCAAATACCAAATAATTTATGTAAACAAAACAAAATTAATAATAGAACTAAAGGTGCTTTTAAATACATGTACATTAACAGCATCCATTACAGAATACATATATTACAGGAAACAGGATAGAAAGCCAATTAAAGATAATTACATAATGACTGACAGTAGATTTTAGACAATTAATCTTTTAATGCCAAGGTTATAGTTTATTTACATTATTAAATTAATAATTAGTTTCTACTAATTAATATATATATATATATATATATATATATATATATATATATATATATATATATATATATATATATATATATATATATATGTATATGAAAGAATATGGAAATTATTACTTATGAAGTAAGTTAGATTTACAAAATTTACTTTGTTAGTAATAAAAAAATAAGAAAGAGTTATGTCTGAAAACACAAAATTTATGTACATGTATAATTAATAAATGGTAATAGGATCCTGATAAAAATGAACGTTTTTGTCAAGGCTTAATTTTATCAAAATAAAGGCTTTAAGGTGAAATTTGCAATTAAATAAACAAGAATTGTAAGTCTAGGGCAAACGTATACCATGCACCCTGTTCCCTGTTAAGTAATTTTTCTCTTATATCAACATCTGCAATAGTGTTGAAAAAGGACAGTTACTCAGGCAATTTTAACCTCATTGTAATGAAAGCATTTGGTGCACAGGCTCCCGTGGTACTTAATGAAGGAGACAGCCGAGACAAAATGTATCAATGGACAGACAGATGGATGGACAGATAGACAGGCAGACAACCTGATTCCCATATATCAAAGCTTTAGCTCTTGTGATTTCTGACAAGAAGATTTTCTAAATTTTCCTATATAGCCATATAGGGAAAATGACCATGCCATTGGCGGCCTAGTTTTTTGATGGATCAAAACTCTTTTAACAATCTTGATACAAGGCCACCTTGTATACATGTATACCAAATATCAAGGCTCTAGCTCTTGTAGTTTCTGAAAAGAAGATTTTCAACATTTTCCTGTATAGCTATATATGGAAAGTGGTTACACCCATGGTGGCCATGTTTTTTGAAGGATCAGAATTCTTTGAACAATCTTGATACAGGGCCACCCAAAGAACATTTATACCAAATTTCAAGGCACTTGCTCTTGCAGTTTATGACAAGAAGATTTTGTAAGTTTATCTATATAGCCATTTATGAAAAATGGCCAGGCCCATGGCGACCATGTTTTAAGAAGGATCATTATTATTTGAACAACTTTTTCCCCCCTGCCTGCTTAAGCTTCTGAGAAAGTTTGGTTGAATTTCACCCAGCAGTTTCAGAGGATATGTTGTTTGAAAATGTTGACATGACTAGTGATGCTAGATGCAGGATTGTGGGTGATCACAATCGCTCACTCTAAGAATAAGTTCAGGTGAGCTAAAAAAAAAAAAAGTATAAGGAGCAATATTACATGTTTACAATTGTTTGTTGTTGGTGGTTTAAGTTTTAAAGTTGTTGTATTGTTGCTTTTTTGTAAAAATAATAGTTTTTAAATATTTTAATGGCTTTTTCTAAAAATAATGGTTATTGAAGGTTTCAATGGATTTTTCCAAAACTACCGGTTTTTAAAGATTTTAATGGCATTTCTAAAAATAACACTTTTTAAAGGTTTAACCAGGGGGACTGATTATAATTTATTTTCTGGTCAAATAGCTCTTGGAGAAAATCAATATTTTTATACAATTCTCCAACAAAACATTAAATTAGAATTATCATAATACCAGGTTTAAATCCATTTGAAATTGCTATTTGAAATTGCTAAAATGCATTCTTGAAAATCACCTTTTTTCCATAGTCTGAAGACAAATATTGATGAACAGACAAGAAAATAAAAGCACTGAAAGCACTGTGTATTCAATACATTATTTGAAAATGAGAAGTCAAGGCATAATCTAACGGCATTGCCTTTCAAGATACTGACAACAGTTGAAGGTACATCGTCTTCCATACTTTATTGTATTACATGAATCTAGTGTTCTCAAATGATAAAACTTGACTTTCAATCATTAACTCACCTTTTAATAAGACCTGCATTTCATAATAAACTTATATCTGCTGCATCCAGTTTGTTGGTTTGTTTGTTTATTGGGTTTATCATACCACCAACAGTATTTCAGTTATCTGGTGACAGTATCCACTTAAGTCAGATATAGTGCTGCCTTCACTGTGTATAGCATGCCGTGAACACCTGCCATGATACCACACCCAGTCACATTATCCTGACACTCAGTCATAGAACTACACTTATATTTGCTTGAGCATTTGCAAGGGAGCTATACCCCTATCATTTTAATGACTTTGGTATGTTGTGGCCCAGGATCGAACCAGGGGCCTCATATACCTGAAGGCGACACTCCTCCGATTGCGCTACAAGGTCTGGTCACATTCAGTTCCAATAGGATAATGATCATACTGTACTTGTAAACAAATGACCTACACATACAGTTTTATTGATAAGATTATTGATAATGTTTTTGCCCCAAACTATAATAAAAATGTGGGTGTGCATCTAATCCATGGAAAGTAAAGTTTTCCCCTTTTTTTCTTGACAAAAATTGACCCTTAGACTAAAATGACTGCAAAGACTATCGCCAATGGTATCGGCCATAGACTACTGTATTGTGCTATTTAAGGGAAAAACTTACATTGTTTTAACCAAAAGTTTGACATTTAGCATACAAAAGAGACATTTAAATTTATCTTTAGAAAAAAAAACAATATGCAATTTACATAAATATTTACATCACATTATTGCAACAAATTCGGCTAAGTTTCATAATCCGGAAACGGTTATTGATTTTTAGTGAAACGGGCATTTTCATTGATGACGTTATTATCATTGTCTAAGTAATATGGTATTATTCAAGTGATCAATTTCCATTTAAAAGTTGTTTTATTTTAAATGTTAACAAGGAATAAATTTTAAGTTGAAATGAAAAACCCACAAAACAACAAGAAAATATGCATTGGCTATTTGTGCAGACTAGTTTTCACACCTCTTTTGATATTAATAGATCGTCCATCATCTGGTAAGTAATTACACAGTGCATAGAACTAATTGTTTGTAAGCGGTCACTTCAATACCCCGATGTGAAAGTAAAATAATTATATTATAGGCCAAGAACTTAATTGTTTTTTGACATGCTGCCTCGTGAAACAGGATGTTCTCTCATCTCTCAATAATAGAGGGGTGGGATAGCCGGGAGAACATCCTGTCTGGTGTGTAAACGATATACTGGAGCAGAGTGTTATAACATAACACAATACACACGGTCATATTAGGCAAACAGTTGTGATGTATTATTCAAACCACATAGAGAATAATAAGCACACGACGCAAAAAAATGATTTACAGAATAATTGGAACATGTTCCTTTGCGTCAAATCAAATTGATTCGGCGATGCGGGAATTGCTTCAATGGATAAGTGAAATGGGGATGCATCTTATCTTTGAGAATACACTTTTTTTGTCTTATCTTTGTGTGCGTCTTATCAATAAAACTTTATGATATGTGAATTGGCCTATTGTTTACATCAAAGCATTTAACTACATAAAACTTCTTTTTGTCACATTGGAAACTGTTTCAAACTTTGTTAAGGTGGGCAGCTTTCACTAAACAGCTGTAACACTCATTGCTTAAATAAAAAATATGTTTTTTTAGCTTAAATACAATAGTACATTCAATTTCCTTTTGAAAATGAAGCTTGTTTTCTTTAATTAAAAATCAACATTTAAGAAATTAAAATTTAGGAACTTTAGTACATGTATGCAACCTTTAGCCATGATGGTGAGCCTGTAGCAGAGAAGTATGAGTTTAGCAGGGTTTTTTGTGAATGGGTCCAGTTCCAGCCAAATTTGCATCATGAAATCATGTCAATTGTGAAAAAGAAGTTGCCAAACCAAACAAACTTTGAATGTTAATTATCGTAAAGTTTTATTAATAAAACGTGGGTTTTTTTGCCCCAAATTATGATAAACAAGCATTTGATACTTTTGCGGGCAATACAGTAGTCCCCTACCGGTCCCTCAAAAAGTTCTTTAATTATCATACGCTCCTGTTTATTGCCATTTATAATTAATTTCCATCAATGTAGCTCAAACATTTATTTTAGTAATTACAGGATCCAGATTTTTTGTTGGACAAATGGACAGACAGACAGGGCAAATCTATAGTCTCCTCCCACCCAAACAGTAGTTGGGGTTCACATAATTTTTTTTAATTCACCTAGCCTAAATAATTGTTAACTTATCATGACATTTATTTTTGGCCTTTATTTAAGGTATGAGCACCTTAATGCACTATCATTTAAGGTAAGTGCACCTGAATGCGCTATCCAAAACTTCACGATTTTGCTGTAAGGTCATGCTGTGACCTTGACCTTCAAGGTAGCGACCCAAATGTTGTGCGCGACACGTCATCTCAATATGGTGACCATTTCTGTGAAATAGTTGTAAAATCCCACTTTAAATAACAAAGTTATGGGCCGGACACGATTTTGCTGCAAGGACATGCTGTGACCTTGACCTTCAAGGTATCGACCCAAATGTTGTTCGCAACACGTCATCTCAATATGGTGATCAATTCTGTGAAATAGTTTTAAAATCTGACTTCAAATAACAAAGTTATGGGGCGGGCACGATTTTGCTGCAAGGTCATGCTGTGACCTTGACCTTCAAGGTAGCGACCTAAATCTTGCTCGCGACACGTCATCTCAATATGGTGATCATTCCGTGAAATAGTTTTAAAATCTGACTTCAAATAACAAAGTTATGGGCCAGACATGATTTTGCTTCAAGGTCATGGTGTGACCTTGACCTTCAAGGAGCGACCCAAATTTTGCACGTGCATATTGTACACATTGCTACCTATTAACATACCAAGTTTCATGCGCCTAGTTTTAATAGTTTTTAAGTTATCAAAGGATCCAGATTTTTAACGGACAGACAGACAGACAGACTGACGGACTGACGGACCGATGGATGGAGGGTAAACCTATAGTCCCCTCCGGTGTGAACACCGGTATGGGACTAAAAAGTGGGGGGTGCATTTTATTTATGCGAAGTAAAGTAACAATAGTCTTTTTATCTTATTACTAGTAAATACTGTTTAGGCGTGTTCATCGTTTAAAAGTGTAGATTTAAACCTTTAGCATTCCCATTACCCCAGTATACCACATACTTGTTCACATTATATCCTCTTATAACAGAAGAAAATTCCAGCAGCCATTGGAAACTGTTATTAATGCTAAAATGTTGGACTTCAGTGTACATTGTGCCCATTTACAGTGCTCCACAATGGTATATTAGGATTAAAATGAAAAATAAAATAAAATTAAAAAGAACTTGGTTGGTTGAAAATTGACATTTTGTAATTGTGATGGGTCCAGTCAATATAGGCAATGGGTTTATAGATAATTGTGAACTGGTCCCCTTACCAGACCTGTTCAAAGAAGGGGAAAAAAAACACTGGAGTCATTGATTTTTAATGCCTCCATCCCTGAGTGCATAAATTCAAATTGGTTCAAGTCTGCATGAACATTTAATTTGGGGAGGTTTTTCAGCTGACCTGCTGTGTGCATCTAGACATTTGTCTAGGGTTGTTTTGGTCCCTAGTAATTAGGTGATAAAACAATCAACATAATTGTGTTGGTGTAATTTATTTGAAAAAAAATCAAACATATATAAAACATACATAAATGTGGATGACATGTTAACCATTAAAGATGTTCAAGTTTAAGATTGATTGTGTCTTGATTTTGGACATATTTCCTGCAAAGGATTTATAAAAAAAAATATCAATTTTTCTTTTTTCAGCATCAATAAACACTTAAACATTGCCTGAAGTTACCATCATCGTAGGAACACAGCATGTTTACTCACCCTTAAAAATGCTGACGTTGAGATTGCGAGAATCAAGGTTCTGGATGTATTTTCCTAGAAACCTGTTCAACAGGTACGAGACAGCACCCTCAAACATCCTGCTGGATCACACAAGACTGACCAATTAGCTCTTCATAAAATCCACCTGTAAATATAAAATAATATTTAATGAATCATAATAAACAAAAAGTAACAAAAATCTCTCCTATGAAGCAGCTCTTGATATAATTAATCTCGTTACATTAACAGTCTATATCGTTATTATAAATAACATAGTATAGATGTTTAACATTACATGATCTTCATTTATTGGTGCCCTACCTCCTAAAATGTGTGTTCTCTTATGTTGGTATATCTTGTTTATTTCCAGCTTCTATGCAGAGACCTGATACATGCTTTAAGGAAGAAGAGCCCGGATGTTTATCCAGAAGATATAATTCTCCATCAACACAATGCACCAATCCACATAGTTTCTAGCATGCTATCTATATCTATAATCTCAGCTTTCAAAAACTGACACAAAAACAGAAAATTTATACTATCAGTTTGCAAACCATTTCAGTTAAGGTAATTTTGTCTACGTTCATGCTATCTGAGATAGATACCAACTTATCCTAGAGTTCCATTTATAGTATATTGGGAAACATATTTTTCTAAACCTATTTTTCTATTTATAGTCTTTAAGTAATCAGTACATATATCCCACACCTACATGTATCTTCAGGTCATCATCGACTTACCAAAGATAAAAATGGACTTTCATTACCTTTTTTTGTTTGTGGTATTTTTATTGATCAAACTTGCACACTTGAAACTAGGCTTGGACTTAAGATTTGACCAAGTGTCTGATAAAATTTGGTGAAGATTTGGCCATAAATGGGGCTTCTAAACTGTCCACAAGCTTTTTCTAAGATTTGACCTAGTGACCTACTTTTTGACCCCACGTGATCCAGTTATGAACTCATCCAAGATTTCATGCAGACACAAATTCTGGCCAAGTTTAGTGAAGATTGGGCAATAAATTTGGTCAAAAGTGTATTCAAAAGCTTTTTCTGAGTTTTTACCTAGTAACATTCTTATTGACTCTACGTGACCCAGTTATAAACTTATCCAAAATTTCATGCAGGCAAGCTACTGATTAAGTTTGATGAAGATTGGGCCATAAATGGGGCCTCTAGTGTGTTCAAAAGCTTTTTCTAAAATTTGACCTAGAGACCAACTTCTTCACCCCACAAGACTCAATAACGAACTCATCCAAGATTTCATGCAGACAAACATGCTGAACAAGTTTGGTGAAGATTGGCCTATTAATGTGGCATCTAGTGTGTTCACAAGCTTTTTCTAAGATTTGACCTAGTGACCTACTTTTTGACCCCACGTGACCCAATAATGAACTCATCCAAGATTTCATGCAGACAAAGATTCTGACCAAGTTTGATGAAGACTGGATAAAAACTGTGACCTCTAGTGTGTTAATTTAAACTAATCAACAACGATACTATGTATTATTTATTGTTAAGAAACCGGTGGTCTGGTAGAAAAAAACATGTAATTTGTAACTTTGCACTCTACTCATACGTTAAATATTGACGATAAATAATGTGATGAACATATTTACTATTATAAACTATTAAAGCATCCATGAAAGTTTTTAAAAGAATCACAATATCATACCTCATGCTCACTATCATTAAATAGATCATCAACAAACCTCATACTCAAATTTAATTTGCTCGAAGCTAACCATCATTTTTAAAAATAACATCATGAATTTTTAAGTCTATTTACAATTTTTAACACCATAGCTTAGAGCAATGCTAAGCCATAAATAACCCTTTGTGATATTTAACTTTTTAATTAACTTGAAACTAATGCTTGCCAAATAACTTATAATTAACGGCGAGGGTAAATATGTCCAAATAAGTAAGTGTTCACAAGCTAAAATGCTGACGACTGATGCCGGACGAAGCCTTTTCCCTTGAGCACTTGTGCTCAGATGAGCTAAAAATACATCCCAGGATTTTTTCTAACATTTAAGGGTATGTCACATCATTATGGCACTAGTAGTAATATTGTCACATTTGTGTCCAGTACTACTGATAAGACGAGTAAGCACTTATTTATGCGAAAAAATGTCTTCAAAATAAACAAAATTGAAATGAAACTATTTGTGAAAAACAGTGCATTGGGCACCATAATTTTGGCCTATTTATTAAATAATTTAGGTCCTCGATTCCGCATAATTCATATTTAGCAAGGGAAAATTATCCGAGAATGTGCACTTTGTCAGACTGGTTGTTGGTTTTATCATAAAAAGATGTGCATTTGGTGGTAGTTTTTTTTAACACCTGAATTCCATAAAATATATTAACTGGAAAAGATCACAATAGATCCTTCGAAAACAAACAGAAAAATAGCAACCTCGGTTAGATTGAAGTTGTAAGTCAATGGCTTTATAAAGTTTCAAACAGTTTCTCTCATGCCGGAGATGCCGCATTTTAGCTACTACCAGTATTTCAAAAAGAATTCTTCCCTCCTCCACCCCTCAACAACTGCTAGCACCTCTAGTGATCACTCAATGGACACGCCTCCACAAACACTCACAAAAACTATCCTAGATCTGCCCCTGTGTTTGAATGCTGGTATTTGTGTCATCTTCCTTCTGTGGAAAGGTTAGTTATTTATATTGTAGTATATAGATCCCGGAATGATTCTCTTAAAGGACATAATGAGCACAAGTCCATCTCTAAGCATGTAGACACGTCTATCTTAATTTTGGAAAGACCAATCTAAGAGAGTAGAAAGACCTATATATGTGCTTCCTTGGTCTAAGCAAGCCATTCTATGATATATCAATCCAGCAAAAAAGTAGGTGTGTAGTAACCTCTGCCACTAAAAACAAAAGTCATCAAATGACTAAACAAACGTGACTTGATTGAGATTAAATTATTTTGATATAGTTTTTCTTAAAGTATATCTTTATAGTTTATCTAAAGATAACATCTGAAATTTTCTTACATTTTTGTTTTTCTAATGTGGCAGCATCCATGAATGTTTCCAAATATATAAAGAGAGCATTTGTATGTGTTAAACTCTTGAAAAGGGCAATTTGCCAAAAGATTTAGCATAAGTGGTTTTAGAAAAAAATAAAATAAATTGTTTTTATTATACAGGATATTTAGTAGAATACCACATATTATCTTAAAATAGATAAGAAAAAAATAATGAAAATCCATATTAAACATTTCAGAACTTACATTGTATTTCCAATGAATACTATACTAATACTTATGGATACTTTACTAAATCGTCATAATTTAAACAAGTCCATCCCTGTGAAATGTGATCATTCTAAAATACCTAAAGGTAGTGTTTTATTGTTGTGACATGTATTTGAAAATGGAAACATTGTCGGATATCACCTTTACGTGGAGCTATATCCTATATCTCTATTTAATATCCTGCATCCCCATAATATTTTTCCATTCAAATTTCATATATCCATATCAATTACTCATATCTCCATGATCGTATCAAATACTTTTTTTTTATTTTCCGATACCAGTATTTCATATCAGATAAAAAATGTTGCAAAAAAAAAGTTGCACTAATGTACGTATCCCATACGCCCCTGTATGCCATGGATATGTATTCTCTTTATTTCAAGTTTTCTATCCATATCCTGCATGCTCACGGATATAAACTCTGGTGTGTTTGCTGATATGTTCATTAATAATGATTATGTTTAGACTTGTAGCTTCAAAGATTTTTTATTGTTTAAAAATAGTTATATTGCATCAAATTAAACAGATATACAACCAACAATGTTGTAAATATTGTTTTGATGTTTAAATCCGTACTCCGTATGTCCGCAGATATAAACTGCCATTTATCCTTATATTCAATCATATAAAAACATTCATATCAATATAAACATACATCATTTAAATTATTATTTATATCCCAAAAAACATTAATTTACTTTTTTATCACAGAAATGTCACATACATTGGCGTTTATTAATTTGGGTGTTAATATCGGCACACCTTATTAGCAGCCACTGATTTTTGTGTATTTGCATATTTCTAAACAATGAACAGTTAGGTAAAGATGGTTATATAGATTTTCAGAAACACTTTTGAGTCATTAAAATTTGGCTATCCTTCATAAAAATAGCACAAATATAAGTCGACTGTCATTTTAATGTTATCATCTGTGTTCAAGGGGTCTATATAATTTACTATAAACCTTCTGATAAATTGATAATTTTAATTATCATTTTTTAAGAAAGAGTTATTAAGACCTAAAACAAAGATCTGAAGAATGAAAATAAAGTAACACAATATCAACATGAACAGAAAAAAATATGCTGTATATAAAGATTTTCAGTTTTTAACGTTCATGCCGTATATACACAGATATGAGGGATGGGATGGGATTAGCCGACATTTTTCCGATACTGTACAGCAACATTTCTATCATTATAGCACACAGGCACTTATGAGGTGCCCAGGTCCATTATACTGACACCGACGAGTCAAGTGTAATGCTGTCCCCTTAGCCCCGAGCGTTAGGAGGGAAGCCACTATTACCAACTTTAAAGTCTTTGGTTTGACCCGGCTAGGGTATGAACCCACGACCTCCCAATCCGCAAACCGACGTTCTACCAATTGAGCTATGGCAGCCGGTACACAGATATGAACTTTAGTTAGGGTATCCATATATTTATTAACTGCACTTGTGTACAAATAGGGTATAACTTTATAAAATGGGATAAATTAGTTCAAATAAATTATATTCCAACAAAATAACCAGAAATATAAGAAACAATGTTGTAGAAGGCATGTTCTATGAGAATATCCAAGTAAAATTATTTTATTTATAGAAAATACAAAAAAATTTCTATTAAACACATAGATTTATGGAAAAGGGTGAAAATAATGATTTTTACGTTTATATCCATACCCCGTTTGTCTACAGATATGATCTCAGTCACAGCTATGGGTATATTTTAATGCTAACAATTATTTAAGGACTCATAGAACTTCATAAAAGTAGTTTAATTAAAAAATAATTATATAACACCAAAATTTACATAAATTCATCAATAAGAGGGGAAGATAGTAATTTTAATGTTCATATCCGTACTCAGAATGTCCACGGATATGATGATATTCATTACATCAACTATAATTAGATGTAATATGAGAATACCCAAGATAAATGACTTTACTCATAAAAATACATAAAATATTCTTTGAAACACATTATTATAACATTCATCAGTGTCAACAATAAGTTCTGCAGTCATATCCGTACCATGTCATGTCTATGAATATGAACTCAGGCGCGGTTACGGGTATAATTTATACCAACAGTTATGTAAAGTAAAAGTATTTTCATTACACAAAAATTTACAGAAAAACAACATTTAGTATTGAAGATGGTTAGTTAAATGTTCATATCCGTACCCATCATGTCCACAGATATGAAGGTAGGTGCAGCTATCAACATTTATTAACAACATTTATTAAGAGCAAATATGTGCTATAGATGGCAATAATAATATCTATGTGAATAACCATAAAGCAATTTTCATTAAATCAACCACGACTGCATATTATACAAAGGTACCAAAGTTACATTATTTAATTTAAAGAAAAACATTAAATTTTATAGAAATCACATAAATGTATTTGGGTGTAAATAATTGTTTTTATGTTGCATTCCCTGTTTGTCTATGGATATGAACTCCGACGCGGCTCCGGGTTTATGCATTGCCAACAATTCTGTAAAGACTTAGTTAAATATAATTAAAAAAATAATTCTTTTGCCATAAAAATTACGAAAATACATCAATTAGTGGTAAAAATAGTAATTTTATGCTCATATCCTTACCCCGCATGTCCACGGATATGAACTTCTGTGTTGCTATCGAAATATTCATTACTGCAAATGTGTCAAAAATTTGAAGCTGTGCCATCACCCCATAGACATTTTCAAAACAAATAATAAATATATAAGGGTTGTCAGTCTCAGCGAGCTGAGGGTTGCCATTCTTGGCGACCCAACAACTTGTTTTTTGTCTGCTGATTCCATGACATTGTCTGCAGTAATTTAAATCTGCGTCTGGTAGAGTAAGAGGAAAATCCTCAGCCATCACATGCTTTGATTCTCATGCTTTGATTCTGTCATCTGATAATCTCTGATCAGATGGAAGCTTGTAACATTCTCAGATTCTATGAGCACTAATAAACTTAGAATGTGTAAAACTTCACAGTATTGTTTTAAGACATGCATGAGGACAAATGGAAGATGTCATTACAAGACATTTTCTTAATGTTTGGGGACAATTTTAAAAACTATTGCCCACAGGAGAACGTCCCTTCGGGTATAATTATTTTAATTAGCCTCCAAAGTGGTTTGGTTAATAATCATTGGAAATATATCACAACTAATTCAAGTTTACTCCTCTTGCAGGACTTTTTGCCCCCATTAAATTGCAAAAATGTCTGAAACATGTGACACTGGTGTTTATTGCTAACAAAAGATTTAGCACTTTTCCAAAAGATCTACTGATTGTACAAAATTGTATTTTTTGCAAAACGATTAACAATTTGTACTGAACTTGTATCAAAAGTCTATTTTATGAATATAACACAAACAAACAACTTATATTTTTAATTTTTGGCTCAACAGGCATTATAAAAAAATCAGAGCCTTACATATCTGTATTGCACAAATGAACATAATAAATCTATACATTAATGTTCACTAGTGCACTATAAATATGCAGTGCTTTGATTTCTTTATAATTTTGATAAACATATACACATATACTTCTTCCAATTGGGACTATACACAACAACATCTAGAAAATTACCTGCCCTCCCCCCCCCCCCCCAATATAGCTAACAAGAATCTCATGCTCTGTATGTTAGGATAGTGAAAGTTATTATAAAAATATAAAAGATCAATTAACAAGTTAATTTATAATATACATAAAATGAATAGGAGGAGCACCCATGGCGTAGTGGTAGATTTGCCGGCTTGTAACTCCTCTGACCACTTAGCCTCTCACTGTGTGGGTTCGAGTCCCGTTCGAGGCAAAGGGCTTAATGTGGGAAGGTCTTACATCTGGTGTGCCAGTGGTTCTACACAGACATTTGTTTGGGGACTTCCTGCACCAAAAAAGCTGGACGTCACTTTAATAATCATAACTGGTTGCTGCGATGTATTTCAAAAACAAAAACAAAACAATGAATGAGTACAATAAACCAGGGGTGGAGAAATAAGAGAAAATCTTACTTTTGGAAGAACTTCAAAACCTTAAAATTCTACTCATTCATATACAAACTTCATTTGTCCATATAATTTTGATATATGTGCACTAATAGAATGTTCTGGTTGTCCATGATCAAATGAAAATGAAAATTCCAAGACTGCCAAATGAGTGACACAGTCAACTCGGAAAGTTGATTTTGCCTCCCCTGTCGACTATAGGTATTTATAGGGTAACACTATCACTGTAAGACATGTTAGTTTTAGGTCTTGGTTTGGGGATTCCATAATGTTTAGAAAATTAATGACATGTGTAGGAAAAAAACAACAACAACTAATGTTTGGGAAATAATTGTACAATACAAGTGGTGAAGAAACAATAGGTACATGTATTTAATGCATGTGATTGTTATTAATAATTTTAGATCCTGGTTACTTATCATGTGATTAATTAGTAAAGACAATACTATATAAACTTTAATTGTAATACTTGAAATTACGAAAGTTTTATTATTATTATAACAATAACTGCTTATGAAGTACTGTGTACAATTTCACACTTTGATGGCCTCTATAATGTACAGCCCTGGAAGCTTAATTGTTACAATATTTCATCTTAAGCATACTCACAAGGATTGTTTATGAAGCAACAAACTTAAGGTTCCAAACCTAACCAGTTGCTGTCAGCACCTTGATTTGGATCAAGAGACAAAGTCAAAGGACTATAATGCCTTATAATAGGATACACTGTAAAGCAAATTGATTACCACAAATTACCTAGACGCCCCACTCAAAAAGTGTCTGATCCCATCTAGGGCTTACAATCAGGTGGTGAGGTGAAAAGGAAATTTTGATGATATTTAAATACATTGTGAGTTATTATTATGGTGAAGTCCTGCTATATTGGTGGAGGAAGACCTCACAATATCTGGGTAGAACCAACAGGGCACACTGGGTCAGCTGGATGACCTTCCCTGGGTCAGCTGGATGACCTCCCCTTGGTCAGCTGGATGACCTCCCCTGGGTCAACAGGATGATCTCCCCTGGGTCAGATGGATGACCTCCCCCACACAATAAAGCTCTTCCTCTGACAGGGGCTTTACAACTCTCAAATAGAAGTTATGTTTGGCAATTATAACAGTGGTAAGTAACATGCAAATGACTGTCATTTAATTAATGACTGATTGCCAAATTTAGATTCAAGATATCAGACCCCAATTCAAGTGAATACTGATGACATTTAAACTGATGAATGCTGTGATATATAACTCTTTGCAGCATAAATTTCTTTTTGTGTAGTGAACTAAGGTGTGTAACGAGTCCCAGAAAAAATGGTAATGTTTCCCAAAAGATGAGGTCCATGCCAGACAATCAGTTAAGTTTTCCCAATGGATAAAGTTTATGCCAGAAAATCTTTTATGTTTTCACAATGGATGAAGTTTATGCCAGAAAATCGGTTAAGTTTCCCAGAGGAAATAGTCCATGTCCTCAAATCTACTAATATTTCCCAAAGATAAAGTAGATGCCAAAACATTGGTGACAATTCTCAAAGAATAAAGTTCATGCAGAAAATTGGTTATTTTCCAAGAAATAAAGTGGAAAAATGCAAGATAGAAAATTAATTATGTTTCCCATGCCCCAAAAAAAATGGTTATGTTTACCAGATGATTAAGTGCAAGTCATAAAGTTGGTTATGATTCCCAGAAGATAAAGTCCAAATCACAAAATTGGCTTTTGTTGCCCAAAAGATGAAGTTCATACAAAACAAAATGGTTACATTTCTCAGACTATAAAGTTTATACCAGAATATTGATTATGTTTCCCAGGGGATATAGTTTATTTAAGAAAATTGGTTCTTTCCGTGAGTATAAAGTTTATGCCAGAAAATTGATTATGTTTCCCAGGGGATATAGTTTATTTAAGAAAATTGGTTCTTTCCGTGAGTATAAAGTTTATACCAGAATATTGATTATGTTTCCCAGGGGATATAGTTTATTTAAGAAAATTGGTTCTTTCCGTGAGTATAAAGTTTATACCAGAATATTGATTATGTTTCCCAGGGGATATAGTTTATTTAAGAAAATTGGTTCTTTCCGTGAGTATAAAGTTTATGCCAGAAAATTGATTATGTTTCCCAATGGATGAAGTTTATGCCAGAAAATTGTTTGTTTCCCACAGTATAAAGTTTATGCAAGAAAATTGGTTGTTTCCCAGAGGATTAAGTTTATACCAGAAAATTGATTATGTTTCCCAGAGTATAGAGTTTATGCAAGAAAATTGATTATGTTTCCCAAAGGAGAAAGCTTATGCCAGAAAATTGGTTGTTTCCCAGAGTATGACAATTATGCCAGAAAATTGGTTATTTCCCAGAAGATAAAGTTTATACCAGAAAATTGATTATGTTTCCCAGAGGATAAAGTTTATGCCAGAAAATGTGTCATGTTTTCAAAAAGATAACGTTTATGTGAGAAAATTGATTATGTTTCCCAAAGGAGAAAGTTTATGATAGAAATTTGGTTATGTTTCCCTGAGTATAAATTTTATGCGAGAAAATTGGTTATGTTTCCCAAAGGATAAAGTTAATGTCAGAAAATAAGTTATGTATCCCAGGATATAAAGTTTATGCCAGAAAATTAATTGTGTTTCCTAGAGAATAAAGTTTTACCAGAAAATTGGTATTGTTTCCCAGAGGACAAAGTTTATGACAGAAAATTGGTTATATTTCCTAGAGGATAAAGTTTATGACAGAAAGTTGCTAATTTTTTCCAATGGATTAATTTAATGCCAGAAAATTTGCTATTTCCCAAAGATTAAGATTATAGCCAGGAATAATCAGCTGGGTTTTCCCCAAGATAAATTCTTTGCTAGATAAGTGGCAGAGGTTTCCACAAATTTGCAAATAGAAACTTTAATTACCTTAACAGATGAAGATTTGGGTCTAAATAAAGTAAATCAATGACATAAACATGAATGTGGTTGAAAGCTTTTTATGAAAACACTGGTAAATGTACTGCTTGTGCCAATATTATTTTTCAGGGTCTTTGTCTTTAACTATTAATAGCAGCATGTTGGTAATGTTATTTTGACCATAGTATTGCAGTAAAAATATTGTTAGCTACCATCATTTTATTTCTCCATTGTGGAAATAAATATAAAATGATATAACTATGCATCACATAAAAGTTCCGTATAACTTGTCTAATACAGTTAAAAGTTCCGTATAACTTGTCTAATACAGTTGAACGTCCGTTATTCAAACTCAAGTTGTCCAAAGCCATTGCATTATTCAAAGTCAATGGTCGGTCCCGATTTTTTCCCAATATATTTAATGTAAAATACTTCCATATATTCATTTGCATTTATCCAAGTTTAGGTATTAATCATAGTCAATTTTACTCACCAACGTACAGTTTTATTGCTATCTATGGATATCTTATCCAAAGCCCGACTGTGTCACTGGTAGACTGACCCTTGAGTATTGTCACCAGTCAAACTGCGGAGGGACGTTACTCCAGTGTTTGGTTTAGTTAATTGGTTGGATGAAGTTGTTAATTGCACATGATGTGTTGATTAGTTTGACAATCAGTTGCTATGTATAATCAATTAAGCAGAGTGAAAATCCAATTTAAGATTGATTTGTATTCACTTTGTCTCACAGTGGTATTGCAAACTGTTATGTTGGGTTGGTATCACCAGCATCTCAATTAAGAAATGGCAAGCATAGCGGGCAAAGTTTTAGCAATCTGGAAAAGGGCACAGTATTTGGGGACACACAGCTACGATGTAATACTATCTGATTTAATACTATGTGTTTGTAACTATTATGTTATGTTCATTGTAGTTTGTTGACGATGATAACATGTTCACATATATTTGACAACGCTTTATACATACATGCATGAATTTTTATTTGTCATTTTGACAAGATAACTAATACAACACGATGCTTAGTCTATTATTTATTTCTTTTTAAGCCAATAACAAATAATGTTTCACTGTTAAAAGTTTTATGATATATACATTACCCCACAGAATAACCTAATTCAAAATGGCTTACTCCTAGTCAGAAAATTTTGAAAGTAAAGGCAATTTGGATTATTCCAACCCATGCATTGTCCAAAGTAAATCGGCAGTCATGACATCTTTGAATAACTGAAGTTTGACTGTATTTATATCCCTGAACAATACAATACAATTCAGCGTAAAGTGACAAAATATTATTAACCTTGATAAATTAACCTTAGTGAATTACCCTTGAGACAGTACATTGTCTCTTTTAACTAAATATTTGTATAAATTTATTTAATAAATTGCTAAAAAATTAGCTTAGATCGTGAACATTATTAAAGAATACAAAAATAATTGCGTTTTGTTAAAGATATATTACAAAGAAAAGTTTAACTAATGAGTATTTTTTGCAAAACAAATTACATAAAAAGTTAATGTAACTGCCATTTATTTAATCGAAGAAAGCAAAAGGCTTGTACTACAAAGTGCTTTTCTGCCATAATGACATATCTATGTTTAAAATCCAATCAATTAACTTGCATAAAATGCATTCTGTTTGCCTGCAGATATGGCCCTGTGATATGATTAATTAATCATAACAATGCCACATAAAAATAATAGAGAACCCATCACACTTCTGCCTTAATGGATATTTAGCAGCATGGTGCTAACAATATAAATAGAAATCCATTTTATCCTAGCTTATAATAGAAAATATGAATGTAAAAAAATATATGGAGAATATGTCAGTAAATAACATCTTAATTGTGAGTTGGGTAATATTTCTAGTGTATCTGCTGATTGATCGGTAGAGTTAATTAAACTCCGCCCCAATTTTTGTCCGAGTCCACTCTGACAATCTGGACAATCTGTGAACTGTCCAATGCATGAACATTAAAGATGACATATGACAGTTTGGACCATTTTTTCTCTCAAACAACCAAATAATTTATATTTCCTAAAACGATCACCTGAAATGCTGTTGTTTGTATGTGAAAAGTAGAGCACAGCACTCCACTTGTCATTACAAACATGCATTTTCACTCTGAGTCATGCTGCAGTTAGCTATTTTTAAACAAAGAAAACCACATGAGCACTTGCTTTTGAGATCTTGTAATATATCATCACCCGGGTAATTAAATTCTGACAAAGATGTCCTTTTTAGCAGAAATCTCCATTCTTATTTATAGATTTCGAAAGAATGATCAGTGATTTATTTCATGATTTGCACTTTTTACAATTAATGTAGTGATCAAAATCACCGTCTCTTAGACTGTAAACATTTTTGTCAACTGATTCACAAACTGTAAACAGTTTTCATCACTTAATTAATTGAATTGTAAACACACCTGCCACATAATTACCTTTAAACGTAATATCAGTCTGGAGAAAAACTTTGTTTCTCAAACAACCAAATAAATTATTATTGTATTATTGTTACCTGGAAAAATCTCACGAAATGCTGTTTATTGATGCCCAACATCTCTGAGAAAAGTGAACAACCCACTTGTTATCACAAACATGTATTTCCATATGCCACGGTGCAAAGCTTTATTTAAAGTACCACAAGGAAACCATGCAACCACTAAATTTAAGATCACTTAATACCATTATCTCTGTAATTTGCTCCAGGACTTTTGATCCCTTTTGTAACTCTTGGTTATTTATAGATTTTGAAACAATGGACATTTACAGCCATTTATTTCATAATTTATACTGTCTAACAATTGATGTAGTGTTCAAAATCAAGTCTATGCCAAGACGATGCCTAGTTACAATTACCATATTTTGTGGAATATATTCCGCAACTTTTTTTTTATGATCGGAGCATGCAGGGTATCATCCAGAGTGGGGAATCTAATAACAAAATTGTACTTAGTTTGGGTGGCTAGTCTCTAAGAATAATGACAACAGTATTCAAGTCATATATGCACAACTTATATATCAGCATTTTTGCAGAAAGCGCCCCAAAATATTGATTGATATTCTGCAGTGAAAATTGAGAAGCTATTTGTTAAGATACTTCCTACACGCTTGGCTCTCCACACAGCCCCTTATAAGCTTGTCATAACACGTCGTCACGACAACCTCATGAGATTGTTAGCAAATGTACAGTGAAAAGTCAAAATGTCAAATACCAGCTTTAAATCATATGAGAATTCTTTTCAGGCTGGGATTTTAGACAGCCTGACAAGCAAGTGAGGCCAAAGTGGGAGATTTCCACTTGTAAAGTGCGATATCATAGAATCAAAGAAGGAAGTTATCTGTTTCCAAGTAGGGAGATTTCTAAAAATGTGTAAAACACCCCTTATTTTCTAAATAACTTTGGACCTTAAAAATGGGAGTCTCCCTCCAAAAGTGGGAGAGTTACATGTATGCCAATGCCCAAGCTTGGAACATTTCATGGAAAATATTAAATACTTTCATAAGAGAGAGGAAAACAAAACTCAGATAGTAATTTATTTTCTGACCATCATTCTCATTTAAAGAAACTTCAGTTGGGGATGTCACATGTTATTCACCACATTAAAAATGTACAAGCAAACATTTTACACCATAGAAACAAACTGTAATGACCACAGAGGTAGAAATATAAGCACTTCAAACAAGCCTCGCTGCTGGGTGAACGCTTTAGCGACGTAGTTTGAGCAGCTTTCAAAGTTCTTCCAAAGTTGCACGGTTAAGCAGAGGTTACCGTGGCTGGCGTATGGATGGGTGACCGTTGGAGAAATAGTACCAATTTAACTATATAAGTTAATATTTTTGGCATACTATTTTTTGCAGAAACAAATGACATAAAACCAGACAATATTAGAGTAATAATTAAAACAATAGTACATTTGAAATTGCAACATACATGTATACTGGCATAAGAAAGAGAAAAGATTTTCTATGAGTGTTAGCTTCATTCTGCCATATTGACATGTCTATTACTGATCCAATCAATAACCCTGCACCCGTGGCATGCTTATATGACAATGGTCTGTAATGACCAATCCATCATAACTATATTGCATAAAACAAAAAAAAACATAATCCAGGTTTTATGGCTAAATGGCTGCACGAAGATGACAATGTGAAAGAATTAAAAAATTGAAATCAATTGAGAAAAAGCAACTAAATTACAAAACTAATAATAAAAATCATAGCTTTAGACTAAAAATTAGTTTCTACATCATGTCAATGTGTAGAAATTCAAAATAGAAATCATTTATAAGATGTTAAGATTATATGAAATCGTTTAAATGAATTAAAATCACATCATCTTTTTGTTGTATTTGAAAACAAATATATGCATAAAACTATAAGCCATACCATTGGAATGAAATTAACAACAGAAACGAGGTAGATCTAGAAATTTATCTTCAAGATGATGTAGTTATTTTCAAATGTTATTTAGGTAGAATGAAACCATTTTACGGCCTTGCTTTAATGCCCTTCTGAGAGAGTATGCCACAAATAGAGTAGATCCTGATGAAACAGTTCCCAGAGGAAGCTGCTGACCTGGATATAAACTATTTGCCTAAAGCGGGCCAATTTCTCATTAGCAGACTAAGAGTATCTGGTAACAAGTGTTAGTGATAATATCCAAATTATGTCATTTTTATAACCATAGCAGTGAAGAGTCTGCCTCCAATCCCCAAAGGACACATATTATGCTATCTCAAGTTCTCTTAAAAAGGGGGAAAAAAAGAGTAAAAAATGACAGACACTACGAAAATGTATAACTTAGGGAAATCTTGGAAAAATCTGATATCATTTTACATAAACTGAATGAAAAAGTTTATTAAAAAATCTCCAGCAGCCAGTTGTCCTTTTACAGAAACTGAAAAATATATAAATATATGCATGTTTATAAAAAATCTCTAATAAATAGGTATTATTTCATAGACACTAAAAAAAGAGTATAATGTAAGAAAAAAATCCTGCAGCAGTTTAAGTCTCAGCTCCACATATCTCCTCACAGTCTATAAAGTCTTGTACGTTCGAACAATGCAATGGATGTAGAATGCAAACATACCATCCATTATTGATTAAACCAACTCCTACTAGCAGCTGCATGTCTTACCTCTATGGTGAAGAGTCTGTCACTGTTACAGCAGAAAACACATTGATCTGGCTAGGGCAAACAGTGTAGAACCAACTGAACCAATTAGAACTCCTCAGGTAATTCCATCCTCGGGACAATCATCCCTCAGAGGTATCTTGTGCAATTATACTTACAGAATCATGATCATTTTGTTTGCCGGAAAAAGAATATGTTATAAATATGTTCTTTGATAAGTGTAGTATATGTAATTATTTCATCCTATAAACTTTCATTTTATCAATTTAACTGTTCACGTCTTATTTGATATACAACTGTTACTGCATTTTCAGTAGAGATAGCAAACTTACTTCTGCTGTTTTGATGAAATCATAGGCACTGACATGTTTTATTTATGCAGTGTTTTCCTGTCATACATCTGGGAGGTGATTTGTGAATTATCTGATGCATTCCACCTGTGCCTGGGCCTCTGACCAGGATCTGCACTTATACATCTTGTTTATTTTGCATATACCTCTCCCACAAATCTTATATTTTGTTTGTTGGGTTTGATGACAGACATAAGCAACCTTTCAGTTAAACATTATGTGAAGTATATACATGCATAGTGCCTTCTTTACTGTGATAGCATGCCATGAATATCTGACATGATACAACACCTAGTCACATTATTGCAACACCCTGCTGACAAGTTGTGGTATTTTCTCTACACCAACTTGTGTAAAGCAATGAAGATGTACTACAAACATTTCTATGGCTTTGTCTCATGGACCCAGGGCCTTCAATGCCAGGACACAACTCTTGTACTAACTTTACTGACATGACTTGTATTAAAGGTGTTATTTGACAGTTTGCCTACATCTTATATATGTAACAATATCTGTGAATAAGAACGATTGGGATTCCTGCTAAAATAGACATCGATGTCACAGCAGATGACGCCGATGAACTAATACACTAATGGTCACATGGTTTTCACGGTTTAAAAATAGCTAACTGTGCAGTGTGGCTCAGATAGGAATTGCATGTTTGTAATGACAATTGTGGCATTATGGTTCACTTTTCCGACAATTGTAAGACATAAAAAAACAATATTTTCCCAGATCTGTTCAGATAACAATGATTTACTAAGCTGTTTAATGAAAATATTTCTAGTCCAAACTGTCAGATACCACCTTTTAGAAAAATTACAACAATATATGGCACGTTCTAGTGGTCCATCCCTTATTGATTAAAACTAACTCATACTGGTCGTCTTTCTTCAAGGGCAGGAGGCCACAGATGCAGTGTAGTATAACACATTATGTAGTAACTGAGAGACTGAGAACCTGGAATCTATTTCAAATCCCAGGCTCATATTTATAAACTTTTTCTTATGTATACTTGGTCATAGTTTGTCAAATTTTCATTGTATCAATTGTGTAAAAAAAAAAAAAGGTTAAAACTTTGATCAACCACAATAATAATGAATTTAAATATTATCTCTCATTACAAGATCACACATCAAAATGTTGTCCTTCAAAGAATGGTGTTGCCTTAAGGTTGGGAGAATCAAAACTTTTTCAGCATGGTTGTTTTTTTTTATTACTTTTTTTAGCCATTTGGAACCCCAAAACCTAGTATAGCTTTGCTTTGAACTAAGACTGTGTCAATGACACATACACTTGAACTTTGATATGACTTTTTGGACACAAAATTTCGGCTTGAGACAACTTTGTTTTAAAGTCCCATCTTCCACCCCATCCCCCAATAATATTCCTTTATAAAAATGCACCCTTGAAATAAAATATTTTGACTGTTTAAAAGAAAGTGAAAATTTGTACCTGTGTAAACTTTCACACCCTGGTTTGGGGTGGAGATCAAAGATCAAGAGTTGCCTCCACACTAAATCTAGTTAGCTTGCCGAACTGTGATGCCATAGAACAAAGATTGGCAGTTCGAAGTATTTCGCTGTTTGTGTTTGCACAATTATACTTGAGTAGAAGAAATTAACCTTAACTAACATCAAATTTAAAACATGACTAAGTAAAAAAATATATGCCTAAAATCAGCTGAATCGATCTCATAGCCATCATTTTGTAATGGCTTTGTGTGATGATGAATATTTGACATTCACATTGTCAATGCCTCTTTTCTGTTTTTTTACTTAAGGAATAGAAAAAAAAAAAAATAAATAAAAATATCATCAACCAATGTCAGTCATCTAAATTTTATCGATAATTTGGCAAGCACATGTATAAAGTATCTTGGATGGGCAAAATAATCGTTATTATCTGAATACTGTTGATCATCTGATTTGATAAGGGAAAACAGCCTTATAATGGAGCATAAACAAAAGTGGAATGGAGATTAAAACATCAGTGCTAAATTTGTATATGTTTATTCTTTATACACGTGTATGTTTATCAATACAGATGTCAATTATTTATGACTTATTTTCTGGGGGGAAGTTTGTGCAGCTGAAAGATTTAACATTTTGACAGAAATATATATTCCAATATCACAGAATTCTTAAAGTCAAAGATACAAGGTATTATTAATGTCCTGGTGACATTGACATAACGGGGTTCAATTGCACTGTTAAAACATCAGTCATTAACAGTACATGATGAACTACATAGTAAAGAAAAAAAATCTAAGGCTAAGAGAATCTGAGCTCTGGTTAAGCTGGTCAGTTTCCTTAAAATTGTGCTCGATATTGAGAATTTTTTTTAAATTTGCGATCAAGCTAAAATTGTTCTTTAACACAAGTATGCAACACAATCTTCAAATATTATTTATATTTATTTTATTGTTTTCCATTTTAAATGATCTGGTATTCCAACAAGACAACCCCAGACATGGCACACCCACTGCATAGCTTTGTCTAGGTGAACAAAACAGCCCCCATAATTTTTCTAGTTGCAACAAATTATCAGTTTTCAATTATTTAGCCTATTCATAAAATGTGTGTTTTTATGTGTCATGTACAACAGGCAGTTTTGAGTAATCATCTCTGAAATTAGAAATTTCTGGACACAATATTTTCAAAGTAAAATAACATCACATAATGTTGTAACTGAGGTACCTTTGAGGGCACGATCTCTTCAAGATGTATTTATAGCACACTGGTACCCTCTCTACAGCACTGGTTTCCCCTTAGTAAAATTCCCCTCACATTTTGTCTAGGTCAGATATACTTATACACAAAGTACCTTGGCTGATATAAAAACGGGACCAGATTTCAATCTATAATCTAAAATGACCTGGACAATGTTGGTGTAGTTTGCATATTTTTTTATAAAAAATTAACTTTGTTACACCAAACAATAACAAAATTAATTACAATGTCTTGGATTGGAGGATGAGTCATTATAACAGCTGTTGTAGAATCACCATCTATATGCATAGCATGGCGACAGTGAACAGGCATTCAATAGCTGTCGACAATGTAATGGCAAAACCTTAGAGATTGTTTAGTATTACATAAACACATGCACAGAAATCGTTACCGGGCATTCATTAAACAGTTTGTCAACAGTTAACCGTTTACTGAAATCAGCCAATATGCAAGAGTGCCAGTTTAATATTTCCAAAAACTAAGTAGAACATAATTAATATGTATGAATAAACACCATCTATAAGTATACATTATAGTTACAAACTATACTCTGATTAGCCTTGACACCATAATTTAAATACCTGTATTGTGAACAAAAACTAAATTTTAATCACGTCTCACAAGGAGATACTAGTTCAAATTATGGTTTATTTCCCTGAGTAAATCTATTTTTGGTGGGAGATGACCTAAAACAAATGTGTTGGTAAAACAACAGGAAAGAGGCATGTCAGATTGATGACCGACCTACTTGAAAGATTTTGCCCCAACTGGGAAATGCTAACCTGCAGTGAAACGTTACTAGGAAGGCTGGGGTGAAACAAGTCAGTGATTCTATTCTCTTGACCACAGGTGTCTGCTTTCAGAAGGTTAACTCTTTGGTAAGTTTTTTTTATAAGCGGCTTCCAAAGTTGGACAGTTTAGTAACAGTTACCATGGTTGATTATGGATAGGTAACCACTGGAGTGTGCCAACCTACATTACATGGGTGACAGGGGTGGGATAGTCAACCACCAGACTGAAGTTGCTTGCCAACGGAACTTCCCAGACCATGTCTTGATATGAAATTTCTCGGCAGGGGGAGTAATGTACCAGCCACAGAGGTAGAAATATAAGTACATATCCCAGGGGTGGGATAGTCAACCGCCAGACTGAAGTTGCTTGCCAACGGAACTTCCCAGACCATGTCTTGATATGAAATTTCTCGGCAGGGGGAGTAATGTACCAGCCACAGAGGTAGAAATATAAGCACTTCAAACCAGCCTCGCTGCTGGGTAAACTTTTTTTAATGCTGCAGTTTGAGAGGCTTCCAAAGTTGCTTAGTTAAGCAACAGTTATCAAGGCTGGTGTACGAATGGGTGACCACTGGAGAGCACCGTCCTGCATTACATAATGATGGCAGGCCTAATAGTTTATATTGGTTCCCAAAGGAACAGATGGCTGGTAATTGAGTATTAACAATGAGGATGTCAAAGTGGAAAACATTTTCTTCTAGTTCAATAAGATAAATGCTCACTGTGATATCGTTAAATAAACACAACAATGTCATACTTCACCATGTCACATTATCTTTACACCTTGCCAACCAAGAGATTCCCATGGTATAGTGTCACAAACTTGAAACACTTTTATATGCAGCTGTGGTCTAATTAATACATTAAATAAATTGGTAGTGCATACTTGCTGTACATAAAAAATCAATTTAACACAGCACATCAATTAACAACACTGTCCCTTGAGTATAAGTACCCTCTACAAGTCTGTAATAAAATATGTTCTGTTCATATTGGAATTCAATTAATTAATTCTATTTGTTAACTGGTCAAATCCTACAGCTTTCTGTCTTAAAAAACAACAACACTGTATAATGGGATTCATTTCAATTAGAATTTATATTTAATTAATTCATACTTACAGAAATACAACAAGAAACAACTTGAGCAAATATACTTACACACAACCTCACTGCACCTAAATCCTTCCTAATCTTCACACAAAGTAACACAAATGTCAATCGCAGACATAGCTGTCACTCCCGTGAAAAATCTCCCAATATATTCCTACCTCTCCCAGAAGTCTACTTTCACTTTGCACATAAACCAATTATTTATGCATTTTTCTGTCACATGTTTATTCGTCTCATAATCTTACTCATACTGTAAATGTAACAGATGTATGTAATTAGACACACAGCTGTTGCCGTTCTTATAACAATCTTCTTCCTTTAAGTTGCTGTCAGCCTCCTTGCATTAGCATAGAATTTGTCAATACACAAATCACGTGACTATGCGGAAATGAACCTTCCGTACATAGAACTTTCGTATTATCATACGAATGCAGAATAAGTATTGGTAATGCTGCACACTATAAAATAAAAATATATTATTAAAATATTTTGCAAAACAAAAAGAAGTGACAACTGATTTAGAAAGCTGGTTATTTGACATTTGTTTTTGTTGTTGTTGTTGTTTTTGACAGATCTGTTACTTTCTTTTTAACTTCTAAGGGATGTAAGCCTTGATCCTTGTAGATTTTGCTATAGAGGTTGCCTCCCTTGCATAACCCAGTGTGTTTTTGCCACCTAAATAAGACAATAACGCAATTTTTTGCATTCATATTGATATATTTGAATGACAATAGATAGTTTCCACATCAGTGAAGATCCCTTATCTTGGCAGCCATCTTTGATGGCAACTTCAAGTGATTTTCATATGAATTGTATAGAAGTGTAAATTTTATTTTCTTGTAATTTCTTCATTTGCGTTCCAAAAATTAAAAACTATACACGCTCTTGAAATTCATAATATTAGAATGCAATATTTGTTAAATTGATGAATGCACAAAGAATTAATACACAAAAATAAATAAATTATTAGCTCATCCTTCCACAAAATGAACAGTGTAACTTTTTGGGTTGTATTTTTTGTACCTTTTAAACTATTAAAATATAGTTTTGATATTTAAAATACTTCATAAAAGCTGTTAAATTTGATATTAAATTCAGTAAAATAGACTGAAAAATAACAACACAGTGTTGAATTTAATACAGCACATATTTCCAGATTTCGCCCTGCATTAGCTTCTGCCTTCAAAGATGGCTGCCTTAAACTGTCTTATCAGTGTCTATGACATCACACGGAAACTATCTAATTACTATATGTCTATGGTTAAACACAGTCACAGAACATCAACGGAGGCCGCCTAAATTTAGACCATTCATGCCTTATCTTAAATTGCAAAGCATAAAAAGCACATTGTAAAATTGCTCGAAAAATAAATTTTGTCAATAGTTGTTTAGCTTATTGCTTATCGTTGATTTAAAACAGGTGAAAATTCTTGTCCATTAAACTCTTCATAAAACTACTAAGCTGTTTAAGGTGATAAAGAACACAATGCTGGTTACAGCTGCAGTTAAAATTTTATATTTCAATTATATTTTAGAGACTCAGTTTAAATACTTTATGTCGATACCTACAGTTTATACGTTTAAGATACCTACGTTTTATATCAAACTGTATATGAAAAATGTTGTAAATTAATTTTGATCTTTTAAACCCTATATAAGTTTGATATTTTAAAACCTAAACCTCAATTTTCATATAAAATAACTTAACCATATATTAACAAATACTAAACATACTTAACCCTATTAAATCACTATTTGACAGGATAATTCTAAAGTCCTGGAGTAACAAGACGGGAAAAGTGAGTGAAGTAAAAAAAAGTATTTAAAAATAGCAAAGTAATAACACTATTAATATAGCTGTCTCAAAACAATATATAGGCATATATTTTCAGTGTCTTGAAGCTTATACCTCATACTTCACACCTTTTAATTGTTACATCATCTACTCGTTGTTATCAAGTTGACAATTAATCACACTGTGCAGTCAATTAGTGTCAACATACAGCACTAAGAACGGAAACACCAAATTAGCACTTCATTGATCTTTGATTAATATATTTAGTATTTCACACCTTCGTCTTCATGGCCTTTATTAGCAAGTGTTACCTGTGTGAAGCATTCAGAACCACAAGCTTGAGCCAAAAGGTAGCATCTACCATATTTCAGTTATATGTAGGTCTTAGCATAAGGTAGAAGACGAGGCAACCAACCAAACCAAATCGTTGTTCTACCAGCACTGAACTGTGTATGCTTGCAGGTATCTTACTTTATTTTATGTTTTGAAATCTTCTTTAAACATAACGCTAACAAGTTCTATTTACTAAGTAAGGCAAATTATAGCTTTATTATTTAATGATTATTATGTTAAGTCAAATTTACATACTATTTTTAAATTAATGTT
The DNA here is from genome assembly GCA_007844125.1 of Sinonovacula constricta. Taxonomy (NCBI): domain Eukaryota; kingdom Metazoa; phylum Mollusca; class Bivalvia; order Cardiida; family Solecurtidae; genus Sinonovacula; species Sinonovacula constricta. The sequence goes on from CM017556.1 coordinate 44,605,229, forward strand.
ATCTTTAGTTCAAATACGTGTACTTAAAAGTTGTTTTTTTTTTCATTTTATATATCTATATATCGTTTATCTAAGGATTGTGAATTTACTACTAGTAGTTGTTTTAGTAGTAATAGTAGTAGTAGTAATAGTAGTAGTAATATAAGTAGTAGTTATAGTAGTAGTGGTTATTGTATTAGTAGTAGTGGTGGAGGTAGTAGTTATAGTAGCAGTAGTAGTAATAGTAGTAATAGTAGTAGTAGATATGTCTCTAAATCATACTCATAGAGATTATTTCTTCCCAGCAGCCATAATGGACCAGGTACCAGGCCGGAAAGATCACATGATGGGGACCCAGTCAGACGGTAATGGTGACCATAACAACAATATTCCATGCGACCTGTGTTCAGAAGCTGGTGAGGTTATCGGTGCGGCAGGATTTTGCCTGTCTTGCCACGAGTTTCTATGCCGAACCTGTATCCGTTACCATAACAGGTTCGAGACAAATAAAGGTCACATACTGCTGACTGATGCAGACATGCCGAGTCAACGACCAATGTTGTTGAAGGTAGAAAACTGCTCCAAACACCCGGATAGGCCTCTGGAGATGTTCTGCGAGGACGATGATACAATTGGCTGTACGATGTGCTTTGTTGTAGGACATAGGGCCTGTCAAAAAGTTAAGAAGATTTCAGATTTGTCAAAGGATATTAAGTCCTCAGTAGATATGACAACTATTAAGCAAGCTTCAGTTAAAGAAAGAGAGTTGTGTAACAGATTAAGAGAAAATATAAAGCTTTGTAGAGAGACAAATGACAAATGGAAAACAAACTGTTTAGAAGACTTTGACGATTTTCGTGGAGAAATTGAAGCCTCTCTAGACATATTAGAAAAGCAAGTAGCCGAAAAAGCTGCAAAGATAGAGAAAGAGAACACAGAGAAGTTGGATAGTCTGGCAGAGAGTATTTCCAGCTATGAGCAAAATCTGAGAACATGTTTGGACGAGATTAATAAGCATTCATTACTTGATGAGAAGCACAATGATGTCTTGTTTATAACCGTGAAGAAAAACAAGAAGCAGATAAATGACATACTCTTACAACTGGAACAGACGAACGAAGATATATACGTTCAGGGATTTAGATTTGTATACAATACCTCTATCAAAGAAATGCTGGAGGATGATTGCATGGTTGAAGTAAAGGCGACTGCACCATTCTACAGCAAGTGTACCTACGAATCACAGATATGTGTCAAATCAACTGAAGACCAGAGGAGCTGTTCTATTGTTGGAATGGTGGCCATATCAGAGACTCGGTTTATTCTGGCAGATTATAGTAATGAATGTATAAAGTTATTGGATGTAGTCACGAACACCATCTCCAAAAGACAGGTACAGTTTAATAGTATTTATCATAAACAATGATTTCTGTGGGATGTATGCTTTAAACTAAAATGAACACTGAACACAATACTACAATGCCCTTATTTCGTTCCCGCTGTGATAATACAATGATTTATAAGAGCAAATTAGGAATACGTTCACGGTTTGTCAATTACAATTTATCTTCCCTAAATCATTTATCAGTTCCAAGATAACCTTACATAACGCTTTGTTATTACACAATTCATCTTTCAACTGTTTTTATATTATCAAATTGTTTATAATTATAGCTGATTTATCCCCAAACCATTTATCAGTAAATAAAAACAAAATGCTTTGTTATTTTACAATTTTCTCCTTGACACGCTTGATTGTTACATCATCTACTAGTAGTTATCAAATTAACGATTAAGCACATATTGCAGCCAATAAGTGTCAGCTCACAACACTAAGAACGGAAAATCCAAATTAGTACTTCTTCATCTTGGATGGAAATATTGGGTATTTCGCACCTTCGTCTCTATGGCCACATAGCGACCAATGTTAGCAGTTGTTACCTCTTGTCAAGTATTTAGAACCACAAACTAGAACACAGCGCTAACATCTACCATATTTCAGTTACATGTATATGTAGGTATTTGCTCCCTTATCTGATCGCCATTGTTAGAATGTTCACACTTTATATTATTATATTATCACAATGTTTACATAAACACTCTTTATTTAGGCACTGCCAGAAGAGCCCTTTGACATCACGTGTCTCCCTGGGTCCAGAGTAGCCGTGTCGCTCCGAGATATCCAGCTGATTCAATTCTTCACAGCAGACGAAAACCTGGATCCCTGTGGTAACATACGTGCAAATGGCCAATGCACCGGGCTTCATTGTAGTGGTGACAAACTTCTTGTCTCATACTCCAATCCAGCAAAGGTTGAGATTCTGAATTTGAAAGGCAAGGTCATTCGGTCTATCCAACATGGCCCATCAGGAGAGATGTTGTTCGGGAATCCCAGTTATCTTGCGTCCTGCCCTGATAGCAAGAACATCTATGTTAGCGATTGCGATTGTAACACCGTCACCTGTATGGACATGGCAGGGACCGTTAAGTGGGTGTACAAGGACAGTGCGATGGAGGAACCAACCGGCGTGACCACGGGAGAAGATGGGATCATCTACATATGCAGTCAGATGACCCACTCCATCCACGTGGTGTCTGGTGATGGTGTCCGACTGGCCGTGATATCAGAGACTCAGTCTGGAATCGAGACTCCGGTAGCTTTATACTACAGTAGTCAGACACGGTCTCTGTACGTTTCTAGTGACAGTGAGTATACTGAAAATACGGATAACGTCAGAAGACTCAGTTTTCAGCAGTATAAACATATACTATAGGGCAAGATATGCTTTTTTTTCAACGCTAGCTTCAGCAAAGTGTTGCCATGACAACATATGTATATATTACTTCCATACCCGTGCTTTTGTTTAAGGCGATTTAGGCACAGTTTTTTTTATTGTTTTGTTATTTAAAAAAGCAAACCACAATAGACACTGGCATACATTATTATTTCGGAATCTGATGTCCTTTAAAGGTGTCTTAATCAAATGCACGTAAACCTGAATTGGGGCATACTATGTGCCAAAGGTCAAACCTAAGTCTAACAAAAGACGAATTTGAACATTGTCTAAATTGTAAGACAGTAGAAATCGTGAAATAAGTCCCTCTACATGCACTTTCTTTCTAAAACTAAATAATCATGATTGTGATTTCTCGCGTTTTTTTTTTTAGTTTAAAAATAGATAACTGTGCATCGTGGCTTAGATAGAAAATACTGTAATGACGATTGACGTGTTATGCTTCACTTTTCATATAGATGTAGGACATCAGTAATCAGCATCTTTTCGTGCAACAACAATTTATTTGGTTCTTCGTGGGAAAAACATCTGGTCCAAACTGTAGGATACCACCTTGTATTGTCTTTAATGTATTATTTCTGAACCAAGTGTCCTTAAAAGGGCGTTGCCTTTGACTGGACGACTCAAAAGCAGCGCAATTGTTTCAACAAGGCACACGTTTATATTCACGAGAATGCGTCAGAGATAACAGCGATTGACACGGCATTGATAATAATTTAAATGCGTGAAGTTCGGATTGTGTAGTTAAAGTATGTGTAGTGTACATACGCGAAACTGTGACCATTCGCCCAGTGCATTGTTAGTATTCTATATATATACATATATATATATATATATATATATATATATATATATATATATATATATATATATATATATATATAACGCCACAGTGTTGTGCACATCCACCGATTCATCCGATTCATTCAAGAACTAATGTATTTTATATCATACCAGTTTTATACTAGCTTGTAATTGTATTGTAAAATAATACTGACGTTGTTATTTTCAGACTACTTGGCCGCTCTAAATAAACTCTTATATTTTCTATGACTTTTTATTAATTTATTTTCTCGAAAAGTTTCGGTTATCTGTATGAAATGCTATTACCATATACACTATTGATGTAACGGCATTTTACAAGAATTTTGTGGAGAAAAAATCATCCGGTTTATATATACTCACAACCACAATTTGTTCCATCTTACATTAATTTTCATGACGTCAGATAGTAATTTCTATGTGAAAAATATACCAAATTATTTAGAAACATTAGTAACAATATCATTAAAAAGGTGACCATTATTACGAACAAACTGATGTTTATTTTGAAAATTGTTAACAATTATTTTTCGAAGTTAAAAAACCGTGAGATTTAGAAAATGCACTTAAAACAGCATTATCAAAATCAGACTAAAATCTAGGTAAAAATCATCAAATGACCAGAAAATATGGCGTTGAATATCGTTCATGCAATAAAATTTGACTTTCCGTATTCACCTTTTCGAAATTCCAAAAAGAGAGATCGGATGTGTGGAGAGTGAATGCTACTGGGCCTCGGCATATTTGCATGCGAGGCTATTTCTAAATCCAAATTTAACAATAATTGTTTTTTTCCGTCATCATGCTTCTAACGTTATACACTGAACATAGGGAAATCATTTAATGCTGTACCCTTTGAAGCAGTAGGGCATTGTCCTTGGCCTATTAGATCAAGATTAGTTTATTTTGAACGTTTACAAATGAATAGCACACGCTTATCATGTTATTTATTATTATTATTATTATTATTATTATTATTATTATTATTATTATTATTATTATTATTATTATTATTATTATTTGAATTTAAGTTTACACAAAGAAAAAATACGGGAAGAGTTTAATCTTACTAATCGTTATTACCCATACAATTTGTCTATCGTTCTTGTTACTGTACGATGAGTTTAAAACAGAAAAAAAACCTATTTGGCAATAAAATATGACTTAATTAATAAAATATTATCAAAATTTGAGAACTTTTGGGGTTGTCCAAATCAAATGTCATTAATAGGATATTTTAAAATAATCTAATACATGTACCAGATACTCATAACGATAAAAAATGTAAACATTTATTAATTCCTTGTACGAGCTAGACCGATTTCAGAATCTTATGCCTTAAAGATCGGATGCATTTAGATTCCTTTGACTCTTAATCACCCCCTTACCCCCAGAACATTAAAGTAACCACCAGTTTGCCTATATATTAAATATGTCACAACACCTTAGCAGTGTTCTGGGAAATGTGTGCTTAATTGGTACATAAACTTGAACTTTAGTGTAAGTTACTGCTGTTTATAACATTACCTCAGTTTTAGACTAAACAGAAATATGTCAATTACTTCAAAATGTATAAATAAGCACGATGGTGATTTCGTCTAAAAAAATAGATATCGACATAAGAGCTGAAAGGTGGTATCCGAAAGTTTGCTTTTATGGAATACTTATAACAATATCGAACCACTGCTTTTGGGGAGTTGAGGCATAATATTTGTTTAAATTTATACTTAAGTCTTAATAAATTTATACGATTTTGAACACTAATTGAATTGTTTTTAGACAGATCTAATCGCGAAAAAAGCACTGTATATTCTTGCCAACGGTATAAAAAGTCTGATAGTGGTCTCTGCTAAAGATAGATGTCGACGTCAGAGCGGATTACTCGGATGACTATATAACGTGGTCTAACAAGTAAGTGGCCAGGTTGTTTTCTAAGTTTAAAAATAGCTATCTCTGCAGCGTGGCTGGGATAGGATATACCTCATCTGTTTGCAATAACGAGTGGTGATTAATGCTTGACTGTTCTCACAAAACTAGGACATCAATGAACATCATTTTGCATGAACTTTCCATATAACAGTGACTTATTTAGTGATTTGTGAAAAGAAATTTTGGTCGGATACCAACTTGAATACCTGGACGTTCATTTTACGTGGTCCTGGCGTAAATGGTAAAAAGGTTTTCTTATTTACAAGCTAATACGTCTGGCGAGTAATGTGTTATGCTCCACTGTTTATAGTGATGTAAAACATCAATTAACATAACTTCGGGATCTTTTCAGGTAGCAGTAATGCATATTATTTTCTAACCAACAAAAAAGGAAGGTAGTGGCGTTTAAGATATAAAATTAAGTGCAAAGATACAATAGGTAAAAGATGTGCAATAAAACACATGGAGCTTGAACAAGATGTTTACTGAGAAACATTTCTGCAAGTGGGAAAGAATGTTAAATAATTATATGTATTTGGACCCTTAACAGTGACACTTGCCTTATCTTATCTAAACGGATCATAAACGGCGAATTTTTGTTACTAACAAAATGTAAAGGGGAAAAAAGGGGAACAACTGCGACATTACTGACTCCATTGAAGGGAGACAATTGTTCTGCGTGTTTCCAGACATACATATACATGTATGCTACACTAGATTTACATCACTGTGTTCCAGCGACAATGCAGTCGAACCGGTAAAACCAGCTTGATCTAAGGATGTATTGTGTGTCGACTGATCGTACATAAAAGGTAAATGTGACTTTTTATTTGACCCGACTAATTGCACTATCATATTTGACATAGATCTTATAAGTTATAATACTTTTAAATCTAAATAGATCGACGCGTGAGGTGAGTGCGTAAATCTTCGTGTAATTGTGTTATATTATAATGTATATTTTCACTACTTTTATTATGAAGTCAAATCGCGTTCACTCTCCTATGTTTATAAATGTAATGCAGAAGGACCAACTCTAATGAAGGTTTGTTTTAATACAAGAAAAAAAAACAAGAAAAAAAAACACAATCGCCACCAACATTCGTTGTCCCCCTAGCAGCTATAAAGTAACTATATGCACTGGAAACATACAGTGATTCAGGTTGGCCTATGCTATGTATGTGTTGGCCCTGTTAATTGACCTTATTGACATCGAATTGTGTTGGGAGTTAACCTTGCAGAACGCTGTATGTGCTACAGTAGTGACGGAGCTGCAGTAGTTAAAATTATCATGAAACTGTTATCTCAAGTACTTGATATCAAAAGTTGAAACACAGAAAGCACGACACCGTGCAGCCGTAATTGTTTATTTAATATCAAGTTTGTGATGGTGCCTTGGTGGGCAGCATTTTCAAGCAAATATAAGGGTAGTTCCACGACTGGTTGGCCCGGTGTCAGGATAATGTGACTGAGTGTGATATCATGCCAGGTGTTCACGGCATGCTATACACAGTGAAGGCAGCACTATATCTGCTTCAAGTGGACACCGTCTCCAGATAACTGAAAAACTGTTGGTGGGACGATAAACCCAATAAACAAACAAACTACTACTACTACTTCTACTACTACTACTACTACTACTGCTACTATTATTGCTACTTCTACAATTACTACTACTACTGCTATTACTATTGCTACTACCACAACAACTACTACTACTACTACTACTACTATTACCACTACTATTACTATGGCTACTTCTACTGCTACTTACTGCTACTTCTACTACTATAACCACTACTACTGCTACTACCGCTACTACTACCACTACTACAACTACTATTACTATTATAACTACTGCTACTACTACTACCACCACTACCACAACTACTCCTGCTGCTCAACTCCTACTACTACTATTACTGCTGCTTCTATACTACTACTACAACAACTGCTACTACAACTACTTACTACTCTAGCTACTACTACTACTACTACTATAACTACTACTGCTACTACTACCACCACTACTATAACTTCTCCAACTACTACTGCTATTATTACTGCTGCTGCTACTACCACAACTACAACTGCTACTCAACTACTACTGCTATTATTACTGCTGCTGCTACTACCACAACTACAACTGCTACTCAACTACTACTGCTGTAGTGATAATTGGTGTTATATTAGAAATAATTGATCAGTTTGCTCTCACTGGGCTTTTTGTTCTTAAAGACACAAATACTAATCTTACAACTGCCTAGACTACTACAAAAATACTACTGCTACTACCACCACAAACACTATTGCTACTACACAACTACTATTGCTGCTACTACTGCTTCTACCACTACAGATACTACTACTACTACTACTACTACTTCTTCTACTACTACTACTACTGCTGCTACTATTATTGCTACTACTGTGGTATCATTTAATTTCGCTGGCACGAAATTTCGCGCAATCGCGGAAAAAGGCTGTTTCGCGCGGACGTAAATTCGCGCAAATAAAAATAAAATTATAATCAATAAATGATTGACCCGCTATCAATATTGCTTTTTTTTAACACTCCAGCAAATCATGTGTCAGTTGGCCCCTATCAGTTACCACTTCCTTTGTTACTAGTAGTCAATTATCGGACCGCTGTTTATTCGGAGCCGCTAATTGGACAGTTGGACCATTTATATCATACTTTAACTGGCATGTAATTGGCATGTATATTGGTGTACCCGTTATATAGGTAAACAAGAGCGGCTCCCTTCTCCCACCGCAGCTGATCTACACAGAAAACAGAAATGTCACTGCCCAAAGGTGTGAAATTCCCGGATGATTGGGACGTGACACAAACTGAATCCCACTGGTCGAATGAAACATGTCGGTCTTCCCGTAGTAGAGTAGATACCCACTGATAAGTTTACTTACAGCTTTAATCACCCTTTTGTTCGTGTAAACGGCTTAGGTCAGCAAAAAAAATTTCCTTTACCTAAACTTCAATATAACTCCTTCCATTTTGTTGTTGTTGACCTTTGTCCCTCATCTGATCATATCTTTGAAGCAGAGTTTTAACACTAACCGCAAGGGAGCCTTTTATCTTTTTTTACTGTGAACAATTCTCCAAATTTCTCCCAGTACACTCGCTTACTGTGACGTAGATCAAAAGAAATTTTAAAACTGACAGCCTGGATGTTGAAATGTGCTAATTTCACTGGTCCCAATTTCACTGTCATACATTTCATAGCTCTTGGCAAATTGAAACAATAGACCAACAAATATTAACACAGTAATTGGATGTGTTACGAATTCTTAAAAAAGGTAAGCTTTATACATAATAATGAACAGAAAAGACTCAAAAAGTTTAACAGCTTTACAGCAAATGATATTTTGTTTTATTCATATGAAATACTTCAAATTTTTATCAAATAGCGATACGGACAACTAAATACAAAGTGTAGGATCATTCGGACATTAGCACGTTTCGGATACGTATGTTGAACTATATGGTTGAATATTAGCTTAGGTTTTAAATTCGCGCACTGGCCCGAGCGCGAAATACGCGAAAATTAAGCCATCGCTAAATAAAATGATACCACAGTACTACAATTACTACTACTACTGCTATTACTACTATCACCACTACTATTACTATGGCTACTTCTACTGCTACTACAAGTACTGCTACTTCTACTACTACAGCTACTACTACTGCTACTACCGCTCCTACTACCACTACTACAACTACTATTACTATTATAACTACTGCTACTACTACTACCACCACTACCACAACTACTCCTGCTGCTCAACTACCACTACTACTATTACTACTATTACTGCTACTTCTGTACTACTACTACAACAACTGCTACTACAACTGCTTACTACTACAACTACTACTACTACTACTACAACTACTACTGCTGTCACTACTTCTACTACTACTACCACGACTACTACTTCACATCTACAACAACTACTACTACTACAACTACTTCTTGTACTACATCTACTACTGCTGTCACTATTTCTACTGCTGCTGCTACTACCACAACTACTATAACTTCTCCAACTAATACTGCTATTATTACTGTTGCTGCTCTTACCACAACTACTATAACTTCTCCAACTAATACTGCTATTATTACTGCTGCTGCTGCTACCACAACTACAACTGCTACTCAACTACTACTGCTGTAGTAATAATTGGTGTTATATTAGAAATAATTGATCAGTTTGCTCTCATTGGGCTTTTTGTTCTGAAAGACACAGAAAAGAAATTGGAGTTATGGTGTTTCAGGAGCAGTTTTCTGGACTTTTTACACTTCTTTAAAATGGTGTTTATCTCCAGTTTTTAACCTGACTTGATACATAATTGACATAAAAGAGGTAAGCCTAATTAAAGAAAAAGATGCATGGAGATATAGAAAATGTCAAAGAGTACAAAAGAAAACATTTTTACTAGAAAAGCTGTGTGTGTAGTATTAATTTTACATCAAAAATTGTATATTGTCACTACTCTGTTTATTTCATGTTTTATGCTTAAACAAATACATAGCTTGCCTTGCTAAATGCACAAGTTGTTTTAAGTTGGGATAAGATACTAATTATCCTACAGTCAAGACACCAATTGTCATACAGTCAAGATATCAATAATCCTACACTTATACCAATTATCCTACAGTCAAGATACCAATAATCCTAAAGTGATACAAGTTATTCTACAGTCAAGACACCAAATACAAGACACCGATTATCTTACAGTCAAGACACAAATTATCCGAAAGTCATACCAATTATCCCACAGTCAGGACACCAACTATCCAAAAGTCATACCAGTGATCCTACAATCAAGACACCACTTATCCTACAATCAAGACACCAATTATCTTACAGTCAAGACAATAATTATCCTACAGCCAAAACACTTATTATCCTATAGTCAAGACAATAAGATTCCTACAGCCAAGACACCTATTATCCTATAGTCAAGACACAATTTATCTTACAGTCAAGACAAAAACTATCCAAAAGTCATACCAATGATCCTACAATCAAGAAACAAATTATCCTACAGTCAAGACATCAATTATCTTACAGTTAAGACAACAATTATCCTCCTGCCAAGACACCTATTATCCTAAAGTCATTATACCAATGATCCTACCATCAGGACACCAATTATCCTACAGCCAGGACACCAATTATCCTACAGCCAGGACACCAATTATCCTACAGTCAGGATACCAATTATCCTACATTCAGGACACCAATTATCCTACAGGCAGGACACAGTTATCCTACAGTCATGACAACAATTATCCTACAGTCAGGACACCATGTATCCTACAGTCAGGACACCAATTATCCTACAGGCAGGACACAGTTATCCTACGATCAGGACCCCAATTATGCTACAGTCAGAACACAGTTATCCTACAGTCAGGATACAGTTATCCTACAGTCAGGACACAATTATCCTACAGGCAGGACACAGTTATCCTACAGTCAGGACACAGTTATCCTACAGTCAGGACACCATTTATCTTACAGTCAGGACACAGTTATCCTACAGGCAGGACACAGTTATCCTACAGTCAGGACACCATTTATCCTACAGTCAGGACACCATTTATCCTACAGTCAGGACACCATTTATCCTACAGTCAGGACACCATTTATCTTACAGTCAGGACACAGTTATCCTACAGGCAGGACACAGTTATCCTACAGTCAGGACACCATTTATCCCACAGTCAGGACACCAATTATCCTACAGCCAGGACACCATTTATCCTACAGTCAGGACACCATTTATCCTACAGTCAGGACACAATTATCCTACAGTCAGGACACCAATTATCCTACAGTCAGGACACAGTTATCCTACAGTCAGGACACCAATTATCCTACAGGCAGGACACAGTTATCCTACAGTCAGGACATAGTTATTCTACAGTCAGGACACCATTTTTCATACATTCAGGACACCAATTATCCTACAGTCAGGACATGAATTATCCTATAGTCAAGACAACTATTATCCTATAGTCAAGCCAACAATTATCCTATAGTCAAGCCAACAATTATCCTATAGTCAAGACACCAATTATCCTAAAGTCAAGGCACCAATTATCATAAAGTCATACCAATGATTCTACAGTTGAGATACCAATTATCATAAAGTCATACCAATTATATTACAGTCAAGATGCCAATTATCCTATGGTCAGGACACCCATTATCATACAGGGCAGGACACCTATTATCCCACAGCCAGGACACCAATTATCCTATAGTCAAGATAACAATTTATCCTACATTCAAGACACCAATTATCATACAGTCAGGACACCAATTATCCTACAGTCCAGTTAGTCCATAGCCTGCTAAGTACGAATAGGTTACGGCTTATACAAATAGTGTAGCTCATGATCAGCTAGCTAGCTTGATTTAGTCAGGCATACAACATTGGGTGCTGTCTGATCAGGATCAGCACTATTTTGTTGCAAAACGTAATTCTGTCTTTGCATGTAGCTGTTAGAGAACAGCTATATTATCGTATAAATTAGTTAAAAATTTAGCAGGATACTCAAAACAGTCTAGCAGACAATAGCAAGGAAGTCGGCATATCTCATCAGGTCTCCTTTGTGCAGATTCTGTTGGGAGCTGTCTGATCTTGATCTACACTATTAAAAAAAGCTTGAACAACTTATGATTTAGATTAGCAAGAAAAGAGTTAACAATGTATGCAGCCAGTCTCTTGACTTAACACACTGCCAATTTGCCAGCTATCTTTGATGCCTGCTACAGGTGTAGCTACTCTCAGCTGATTGGAAACATAAGAACATGGCAGCTATCTATAGTTACTGTAATTCTGCTGTATATCTGGCACTGCTTCCAGACAGTCAGTTTTATCAACAACTCCATTACGTGGATATTAAGTTACCAAGTTTTTATTGATTGGAGAGCCTAATGAATATATTTCTTTTAATTTTAGATATTTTTAATATGTATTAAATTCAGAGGCAGTTATATACATGTTTGTTAAACTGAACATGAAAACCAAATTTCAAACATAAATGATTTGTTATTTCAGCATGGACAAGATAACCTCCCATTTATTTACAAATGCCTGCCTGCCTGTCTGTCTGTCTGCAGTTTCTCACAGACTTACACCTGTTCTTCATACACACTTGAAAATGTAAAAATTCCTACATTACATAACTTATCTATGATGTTAGAATAATTGGTATAAAATCCATCATATTTATGCTACATTTTATCATTCTGAAAAACAAGCAAGGAATTGTGGCAGAACATAAACATATAGACAGCTTGAACACCTGAAAAGAAAACAGCTGGCAAGCAAATACAAAACATAATGATTAAGTAATGAAAACAAGAGTCCCTCACATTCAAGGGTACGTTTTTTACAAGTTGATGTTGGTACATAATGCTAAGCATGGACTACTGCTAAGGTAGTTATGGCTTTTTTTCTCGTACACTCTTAGAAAGACTATAAAATAAATCATTACCACATTTTCTACTACATACTATGACTCGTCATTTCCTAAAGCCATGTTAAGATGTTATCATTTGGTATTCAAGGCCATTCTCTGAACATCCGTAGTTAACATGCTACCTGGCAAAAGAGTTGCATGTGAACATCATTGGTCTTATGAAAACGACAATGAACCCTGGATTAGCAGGTCCCAGGTTGGATGTTAATCAGTGGGCAAGACTCTTTAGAGCATAAAGCTTCAGGTCCTTATTGTCTGAATACTGATTCTACCCAGGAAGTGGGCAGTCTGGAGGGGATAATATATGCATAAAAAACTTGTTTCCTAGTCAATTGTATTTTTATAAACAACTGTTTATTCTGAAGATGTACCTGTTACCATGAAGACAAAACAAAAAGTCTATATTCTAAAAGAAGGTTAAGTATAGTTTTTAGTTATATTTAGCAGTTTCAAGCTGAAGAACCTAGTTTAGTTATATACCGCACATGTGGGAATATGTATCATTCACATACATCAGTCATGGACAGCATGCTGATTGGCTGGTTAGTTATGCAATAATGTTAATAATAATGAAGATTGAGTGGTTTTATGTGTTGTATACATATACATTTATCAGTAATCCAGTGACTTTAACAGTGACCAGGTGAAATAAACTTTACTGAAACAGGCATCGTTTCATAATTATTGTATCACTTTATTTCAGCAGCTCTAAAATAAGTATGGAGAACCACAGTGTAGACACTTTGGCAAACAACCAATCAGAGGAGTCGCTTAGTAATGGAACTGACGTCTGTAATGGTGTTGACAATCATAGCGATAACAGACCTAGTGATGATGTTCTGGGAATCGTAGTTGTTGGGTTGGGCATTGCAGGGAAGGTTCGAGTTCGAGACCTGAGCAACCCAGATTTCAATGATGGAAGCTTCAGATTGTTGGGATACATTTCTAGGTGAGTATAAAAATGTTGATGAAGTTGATATTTTTTGTTTGTTTTTTGTTGCTGGTAAAATTGTTATTCCTAGATATATTTTATGAAATCAATTTGTGTCAGAGTCAGTTTAAATAATGCAAACCAGGTCTAGAAAAAAATTCTTTTCAATGACCAGTAACCTTGACAAAAATGACTTGTCCGAAAATGTGCATCCTTATCAATTAAACACTACATTTTTATCATATCTACAACTATCAAACAAGGTATAACAACAGGTTGTTTCTTTTTTGTCTAGAAGTGTTTATGTATCGCACATCGTGATTGGCTGTCTTGGACAGGTGCGTGCATTGTACATTTACCACCATTCGTGTTGTTGATAATTGCTCCTGGTGTGAAATTGATTGTATTCATCACTAATTAGAAGCCGCTGTTTATTTATCACATGTTCGACTGCCGATTTATGACTTGTCCGGGACTGATTTAATGACCAAAGACCCGTAGCCCAAAAGTGCATTTTGACTTGTCCGGTACATTGGGCTACTGTTTTTTTCCAGCCCTGCAAGCATGTAGTATTTTCTTTATTTTATTGTTGCATTTATAAATTGGTAGAAGATAGTACACTATTAGTTTACGTACAGTTTTAAAGTAATTGTTTAGCATTGATATTTATTATCTATGTATATTTGGAAATTCTGTTAAATTTTTGATGCTTAGATTTTTCTCATATTCAAAAAGGTCTTAATACTGCAATAATCAATGTCACTTCTTTTAAGTATTGTAACTTTTATTATCAAATGGCTGACATTTGTATAAATTCCACATGTGTCTGCAGACGCACTGTGAAGCTAGAGGGCGCCACCCAGCTAAGTGAGGAGGAGGCACTATCACGACCTGACGTCAATGTGCTCATCATCTGTACCGAGCCTGGAGTCCATGAGGAAATTATAAGGTCAAAAAATAATATATTTGTCAACACTTTACTTTGCTGGAAACACCATTAGGGTGGGGTATGTTTGATGTTGATGTGGTGAATGGTATTTCCAGCAAGTAAAGGGTAAATAACCGTCCGTTATTTTATATACTATACAAATTGGTAACTTGGCATATTGACTGTGCTACAAATAGTGTAGATCCTGATCAGACAGCTCCATCTTGAAGTATTATTGTAACTGATTCTTACTTGCAATCTCATTAAAGGCAGCACCATATCTGCTTTTAGTAAAAACAGTCTAAATAAAATACATATTTTGGATGATATGGTAAACAAACAAACAAGCACTCTCGCTCAAACCCTCTTTGTCTCTTTTGTCTCACTCTTCCCTTGCTATCTGTTTTTCTCATTGTCTGTCTTTTTCTGTCTCTCTTTTTCTCACTCTCTTACTCTCTCTGTCTGTCTCTCTGTGTCATTTTTTCAAATGCTTTATTAAAGTTGCAATAAAAAAATATATTTTTGATGCCATTACTGTTTACAGGAAAGCATTGAATGCAGGAAAACATGTGCTGGTAGAATTCCCCGTAGCAACATCAGCAGACATCACAAGAGAACTGTTCAAATTGGCATCAGACAAAGGTATGTTATATAATGAACATTCAAGTTTAAAAGTTAAAATAATAACCTTATTTTTTTGACACAACACTTTTTAAATTCTTATCAGTATCAATAATTATTTTTACAGTTGTCTGCATTTGATATCATAATATGTAGCTGTAAAATGCCTGTATTGTAAGTTATAATGTCATACATACATTTCTCAAAAACAATCAAAGGTATTTGATTTACACTCATATGATATGTTAATTAATCTTCTTTAAATTTAATTATTAGAAAGATTGTAAGAAAACTCTAGGCTCATGCAGGTGCTAAAACATAGGAAATATGAGTGATGTATTGTGTAAAATGTGCTGCACAGTGTATACAAAAAAGGGAAAAAAACTCTCAAAGGCAAAGTATGTATAAGCTTTTTACATTATTTTGATGTTTTTTTTATATTAAATCTTTCTTTTTAACCTTAATCTCATAAATATATTAGACCTTAGAATGTAAAAATAATGTAAAAAGTGTATTTTTTCATTATTGTTTATGCTTGGGTTTAATGGTTTGATTTATGGGTAAATAAAGTTATGAATTGTCTTTTATACAGTGAGGAAGATATGAAATACATTGGTAAAATGAGTCAAACACAAGAAAATACTGTTAATAAAAGTTGTTTCAATCACTGCTAGGAATTGGGCAAAGTGTACAAAGTTTTACAAAAAACGCAGCATTTGAAATGAAAAAATTTGAATTCATCACACAAGGTGATTGATTCTGAAATGTGAAAACCAGTCCAGTATTGCTAAACATCGCACTAAAGCTAATGCTCAGGGTGAGCTTTTGTGATCTTCACCATTCCGCTTCAAAAGTCATGCTTCCGTCAACATTTTTCAAATGACTTCTCTGAAACTGCTGGGCCAAAATTCAGTCAAACTTTCTCAGAAGCTGAAGGAAGCAGGGGCGAACAAAAAGTTGTTCAAATAAGTTTGATTCGTAAAAAAACATGGCTGTTAGGGGTATGGCAATTTTCTATATATATGCCTATATAGGAAATCCTCTTATCAGAAACTACTTGTAAAAGCTAGAGATTTGATATTTAGTACCGGTATACATGGTCCTTGGGTGGGCCTGTATTAAGATTGTTCAAAGAATTTTGATCCATCAAAAAACATTGCCGCAAGGGCCGTGGCCATTTCTCATGTGGCATTACAGGAAAACTTTGCATTTTCCATTTATGGCTATATAGGAAAACTTTTCTTGTCAGAACTGCAAGAGCTAGAGCCGTGATATTTGGTATATATGTTCTTAGGGTGGTGCTGTATCAAGATTGTTCAAATAATTCTGATCCGTTAAAAACCATGGCCACCAAGGGTGTGGTCATATTCCATATAAGGCTATAAAGGATTACTTAGAAAATTTATCTTGTCATAAACTACAAGAGCGTGAGCCTTCATATATGGTATACATGTACTTTGGGTTGCCCTGTATCAAGATTATCCAGATAATTCTGATCTGTTTAAAGGATGACCACCAGGGGTGTGGCCATTTTCTATACATGGCTTTATAGGAAAACTTACTATCAGAAACTACAGGAGCTAGAGTCTTGATATTTGGTATACATGTTTCTTAGGTGTTCCTACATAAAGATTGTTCAAAACATTTTGATCCGTCAATTAACATGGCCGCCAATTGCATAGCGATTTTCCCTATATGGCTACATAGGAAAACTTTGAAAATCATCTTGTCAGAAACCACAAGAGCTAGAGCTTTGATATATGGTTTATGTATTCCTTTAATGGCCATGTATCAAGATTGTTAAAAGAATTTTGATCTGTCAAAAAGCATAGCAAGGGCTTAATGTCTATTGCACTTAAGTGAGCGATATAGAGCCGTCATGGCCCTCTTGTTATATTGGTGATAAATCAAAACATTCATTCTCTTACGTAGCTAAAACATCTCATTAGGTTCTGAGCATTCTGTAAAATTTGAGATTTAATCATAATCACCTGGATTTTAATTTTGCCTTTTCTAAATAAAGTAAGGAGCATTTATTGCCTTCAAATGTGACAATGTTAATCAATGATCTTAATCTTGCTGTTCAAACACTGATGTTTTTTTCTTGTGTTTGACTATTTTTGTAGTGTATGCAATGTCTCAGAGCTGAACGTCTGTTGTTAACAAAGCTTATTAGAACAGCTTAGCATTATAAATGTTGTTATATTCTAAGTGCATCACAAAAGTTGTTTAATTTGAGCTACTGACTGACATATTGTTTAAATTCTGTCGTCTCTCAGGGAGATATTAGCAAAATTGTGGGTTCTTAAGTCCTAGCAGGTGAGTGGTTCATCTTGGAAATTGATTCAACCTCTGTATGCAATAGAAGCTTGATATTGTGACTAGTCTATACTACTTACACATGAATAATATGTACAGCTCAAGGTTGGTCAGCTTGGTAATTTGTACAACAAAGAGAGTATATGTAATGGAACCATGTTTATAATAGTTTTAAATCAGAAGTACCGGTAGCTTTTTTTACACCATTTTATCAGTTTCTTCTTTTTTCTAACTTCTACTATCCTGATTAATTGCATCACCATAGTCTAGCACAACTTAGAGAATATTGCATTAATAACAGAAGAATAACTTATTTTTAAAATGTAGCCTCAATAGATGTTTTATCTAGTTTTCTGATGTGAGACAGTAGGCAGCTCAATTTGCATGTTTTTGTGTTTGGCAGTATTATGTGTACTGTTCATTGTAATGATGATAGTCCTTGTCATTTAATTGTTGTGGAACAAATTTTATGTAAGCATTATTCACTGTTTTGTGTAGAGTGTTGTGCTGTTCTAGGAATAAAGTAAGGCATAATTTTGACTGCCAGTTATTTGTTTGCCAAAAAAAGGTTATTCATGCTGTGAACTTTACAGTTCTTTAAGTAATGTTACAGTAATTTTAATTGATTGTAACAAGTTTATATCTAATATTTTGAACTTTTTGTTTCAAAATTTAAGTGTAAAATATTTCAGTAGATGCATTTATATGCATTTCCTGTTTACCTAATTTTGTTGAAACAGTTTGAAGTATTCTAGAATACATGTACTCACATGTATTTTCAAGCTAACATAGAACCTAAAATAAACCAGTCTACAAGTAAACTCTTAGTTGTACAGATTCAACTGAAGATAGGAGTGTTAAATATGTATACATTGCAAAGGCCTACAATGGCTTATATGCATTAACAAAAGAGTTAGGCCTTAATTGGGATTTAATTGGATTTTAATTAACTTGAAAATTCTCCTTACACCACTACACATGTTGATCTATCCCATTGTTTTGATATAGGTGTGATTCTACATGAGGAGAATATTGCCCTGCTGACGCCTGGTTTTGCGGAACTGAAACAGAAACTTCTCAAGTCACCAACGCCAGTTGCCAAGGGAGACATCAAACTTATTGGTTGGTGATGAAATCAATAAGAATGTTAGATATTTTCATAGCTCTTAATAAAGATATATTTATAGCTCCTAATAAAGATATATTCATAGCTATTATGAAGATATATTCATAGCGTTTGCAAAGATATATTTATATCTCTTAAAAATATATATATTCATAGCACATATAAAGATATATTCATAGCTCATATAAAGATATATTCATAGCTTGTATAAAGTTATGTTCATAGCTCTTAATGAAGATATATTCATAGCTCTTAATGAAGATATATTCATAGCTCTTAATAAAGATATACTTATAGCTCTTATAAAGATATATTCATAGCTCTTAATTAAGATATATTTATAGCTCCTAATAATGATATATTTTTATAGTTCTTAATAAAGATATGTTCATAGATTTTAATACTTATCCTTTAAAATGTTACATTTATTAATAAGCATTTCAAACTACATGCAAATATTCATAGCTCTTAATACCTATATTTATTAGGTTGCTTTTATTAATTAGTATTACAAAATACTTGTACAGGTAACATTGTGCTAAGATTGCTTGTCATGCAATAGCAGATAAGGCAGATAAAATATCTCTCTTTGATATTTGTCTAATCTGAATCAACACTTTTTTTGCATATCTTCAGGCCATACTTGCAAAACATTTCTCAGTTAAGGGTTTGCTTAAGCTCTTGTATGAAACCCTTGTATGTTTGATTATAAACCGAATCTTCTAAAGTAGTTCTTTGACAGGTTGTCATAGACCCACGTTTATTTAATTGGATATGGTGTCATGCTAGGTATTAATGGCATGTTCTCAGTGAAGGCGGCACTATATCTTCTTTACGAAAACACCATCCGTGGATGAATATAAGATTGTTAGTAAAATGCTTAAAAAAGGGAAGACTTTTACATAAACATTGTACGAAAAATCCTACAATTTTTCTGCTTTCAGGTAACTACAATGGATGGACAGAGGACTTCAAGAAGTCTGGAGGACCCTTCTGTGTGAATGTATCCCTTCTTGAGACACTTTATAAACTATTTGGTGCCGACCTCAAGGTCACGGGAGGTCATCTGGAGGTCACCCCAGCCGGATTCACTGCTGTGGGGAAACTAGCTACATCTAAGGGGAGGTAATTATGTCACACATACAGTATATAAGAAATAATAGTAACGTCCCTTGATTAGAAGTCCCAAGTGATGCATGTTTAAAACAAATTGGTCTTTTATACTCAAACATAAACATTTAAATGTTAATAGTTGAACTTGCATTACTGTTTGGCCTGTTTTCAGTGTAGCTGCAAGGAGAAATCCATGCCCATGAACCAACATCTTTAATGAGAACTATGTTCTGAAAGTATTGTTGTATAATTGGAGCTGAAATAAAATCAGTTGTAATACATAACTGCATATTAAAGGAAATAACACAAGGTTGTTTTTTTTAAAGACTCTTCAATTTGTTTTTGCATACACCAACTTCCATGATAAGGAAAAAGCATTTTCAAAAATATTTATACTAAATACTAAAAACTTGTAATGCTTGTAACTCAGAAGAAAGATGTTTGATTGTATTGATTACCTCACAGTTCAGTTATGAAATATAATCAAGATAATGATTACATTTTATTTCATTAAATCTAAACCAGCAAGCTGTCTGTGACTGTCAAACGCACAAAAGAGAGGTCGAAGCGAGAGAAGATTTTCCAGTTTGAGTTTGAGGATGGCACCTTATTGAGGGAGAAACCAGATGCTCCACAGCCTCCTCAACCCCATCAGGCCAATCAGCAGGCCAAGAAACCTGGTGAGACAGGAATTATTAACATTATATAGTGATTTACTTTTAACAGCTTGACAGGTGTACAAAGATAACCATGTTATGGGAAATTTGCTTTTTTACTTTCAAATCAATTCTACATAATGTGTAATTTTTTACAATTTCTGTGACATTTATGTATCAGTGATTTGATAGCAGGTTACTCTGCAAGCATAGATATGATACTTTCAACTAAGCTCTCCAGACTGTTTACACAAGCTCTCCTTATAACAGGGCTACAAGTTGTATTCTGATTTTAGTACAGTATATGAAGAATATTAAAAAATATAATATTGTTTGCAGCAAGTAAACCACGAAGACAAGAAACATGTAATAAAATAGTAAAGTTGTTTTCTCACTATAGTGTTTGTTTCCTGATACAATGGTACTTGGTAAGATTTTACAATGAGGCGGACCACTATGAACCCTGGTCACTAGTAGATGGACTGTGCATTTAAGAAATGTTCCTTTTTTGTTATGAGTTTATTTAACAATTATATTCAACCAACAGAAAGAAAAAAACAACAACATTTTTTTATATGAATTAAATAATAACTTTGATGTAATGTTTTGTTAATAGCTATTTGTAAGATTTTCTAAGAACAATTTGATAGAACAATTTGAAGAAAAAAGGTTTCTCTTATTCAGGTAAATGGCACATCATATAATTAATTTTTAAACGATTCATTATTCAGTAATTATATGCATTCATTATGAATTCAACTGTTATTATTTGTAATAGTTATTCACTAAAATTATTCCTTAATCAGTCAATTCAATAAACTTTTTGAAATTTGTTTAATATTATGCTGAACTTTTTTTTTTTTTTAATTTCAGGTCTGTTCATGCAGGATTTTAAGTATTTCCTGAATGAAGTGCATAAGAAACGAGATATCAGTAAGGATGTGGAGCGTGTTATATTCTGTATGGACCTAGCTGATCAGATACACAAGATTATGGGGCTCGTGTAATGTCAATTATTAATGGGTTATGTCAGATTTGCAATGTTTTATGTCGGTTTTCAAAATGTGTAATGCCAGCTTTGAAACGATGTTATGTCAGCATCTTAATATGTAATGTCAGCTACTTTCAGCTGCCTATTGTGTAATAACCACCAACTCAGCTATTTTCTGTAATGTCCTATTAATGTTAGTGTATAATGTCTCTACAGAATCAGTAATCTGCAAAGTGTAATGTTTGCTTCTCACTACCCAATTTCAGCATCGCTATGTGTAATGTCAGCTACTTTCAGCTGCCTATTGTGTAATAACCACCAACTCAGCTATTTTCTGAAATGTCCTATTAATGTTAGTGTATAATGTATCTACAGAATCAATAATCTGCAATGTGTAATGTTTGCTTCTCATTACCCAATTTCAGCGTCGCTATGTGTCATGTCAGCATCTAAATAGTCTGTTTTGCAAAATATCGTCTACAAGGAATTAGGTGCATAATGTTGGCTAATCCAATGTGTACTGTTAACTTTATAAATGGTTAATGTTAGTTACTCCTATAATGTTATGTCAGTTTCATCAATGTGTAATTGCAGCTTCTGAAGAAAGATATGTCAGCTAGTCAACTGGTAATATCAGCTACTCAGTGTGTAATGTCAGCTTTGCAACATCTAATGTCAATTATGTGTAAGGTCAGCTTCTCAGCTTGTAATGTCAACTACTAAATCAAGGGTCATAGTCAGCTACACAAAGTGTAATGTCAGCTACTTAGTGCATAATATTAGCTACTCAGTGTGTGTTAACTGTCAGCTACTAAAGTGAAGTACCAGCTACTTAATGTGGAATGTCACCTGCTCGATGTGAAATGTCACCTATTCAATGTGTAATGTTTGATTGTAAATTTGTAATCTCTGCCACAGAAATCATAATCGACAACACATTATACCAGCTATTTAATGTGTAATATCACCGCTGTTTAATTAAAACCTGACAGCTATGTGTATGTACCTTAACATGTTCACTGCCTTTCTCTCTGCAAACACTATTTGTTATAAAAATGTATTTATGTGTGCATATTGTTGTTGTTTGTTTTTTATTTTAAAAGAAAGTACAATGACTTATTTTACCTGTATTGTGCATGTTTTTCTCATTTCTTGTGACTTGCTAACTTACTGTATTTGTCCATAAAATTATCTAGATCTACCTAGTATGTCATGTTTATTTATGTCTGCAATTCTTATAAACCCAATGTATCATTTGTCATACCATTTAATCATTCAGGGTTGTGTAACTACCAGTAAATTGATCTCCACATTTGTGTGTTTTTATATTGGTATGTTTCTTATTTACAGTGTATTGTACAAGATTCTGTTTATGCTTAAATCAAAACAGATCCACAGAATATCTGTTGTAGCAATACAATCTATGGGAGTATGCCCCAATGTTGATCTTTTGTTTATAGTTTGTATTGGACAGATATAATTTACTTTGCTTGCTTGTATGAAAAGTGACAATAGCCTGGGAGAAATCCAATAAGAAATCATGTTGTTCTCATTTTTTTTGGTTTATAAGGGGGTGTTACTCTTAAACTTTTCAATTATGTTGTGTTACCTCCCTTGGTAGATATACTCCATAACCTATGTGTGAGTCTAGATATGACCTACAGTAGAAGAAAATATAAATGGACTTTCTTAAACTATTAAGATCATGTATCTTAGTTTTAACCTGATTATATTTCATTGTCCTCAAACTTCAACATATTCGGCGCCGTATGACCTATCAAGTGTCGGTGTGCTGTAAAACCCAAAATACAAATACAAATAAACTATTGAGAAAACTTCAGAGTGAAGCTGGTACATATTATTGGCATCTTGTGGAAAGAGATAAGAAGGAATATGTGTGCTAGAACATAATATAAGCAAATTAATTAAATTTAAAATATTTCTTCCTTTTTGTTTTTGAGATGCATTGCAGTGACCAATTATGATCATTATAGCAATGTCCAGCTATTTTGAACTAATACATTTCATTTATTTCAGAAATAGGTTATACCCAGTAGATTTTTGTAAAGTGTGCTTACCATTATAAGTCTTATTTTATGACGATTTTTATTTGATAATGCAGACATGTAGATATGAAACAAAATGCTTTTCGGTGCATACTTCTTAAAACAGTTGGTGTTTAGTTAATAAATGCCGGTAGATCTGTATCAGTAATTTGAATGTAAGGGCATGTTTTGTGTTAGGTATTCAATATAGATTTTATGCTCTTTTTTTTTTTTTAAATAAAATGTTCACTTTTAATAAGACAAACAAGATAATGCAAAAAAGTGATTCCAACTTATCTTTAATACATATAATATTTATTTATAACATATAACAGGGTGGTTTGGTTGAAAAGCCTGAACCCATTTATATTATAAGTGGATAGATAAATAATTGGTTAAATAATGTAGACAGCATTCCCTCCCCATGACCATTCCTAGATCATATTCCAATTAAAAGCATTGAAACCGGTAATTGAACCCTTTAATCCTGTGTTCTTTGATAAATTATGTATTTTATTATGGTTATATTTTAGAAAATTAAAAGATTATCTTCACTAAAAACCGTGTTTGTTGTGTTACCATTCCAAGTGCAAAAGCATCAGCACAAATCATAGCAGCAGCAGCAATTGCCAAGGCAGCAATAACAACATCAACAACAACAAAAGTTTAAGTAGCATTAGTAGTAGCAGGTGCTGAAAAAGTAGTAGTAGGTTTTATAGTAATAGCAGTAGAAGTAGTGTTAGTGGTTGTAGTAGTGACAATAGTAGTTTTAGTAGAAGTAAAAGTTAAAGTGGTGGACAGTAGTAGTAGTAGCAGTAATAATGGTAACAGTAGAAGGATAGGGGCTAGTAGTGGTAGTAGTACAGGTGGGGTAAAATAATGGGTAGTGGTAGTAATAGAAATAGTGGGAATAGAAGTCGTAATAGTAGTAGTAAAAAGAGGTAGTAGTTGTTATAGTGATTGTGGTAGAAGAAACAGTATTGTAGCACTATAGATGGTCGTGTTAGTAATTGTTGCTGCATTGTTGAAATAAACATTTAATAGCTTCTGTGTAAGAATACTCAGTGTGTTGTTTTCAGGTACCGGTAATAGGCAACTCAGATTGTAAAAGTGGATGAATTTACTGTTCTTAATAAGTCATAATGGAGGAAAAGAGTTTATAAAATATAAAAACTGCCAAAAAAGCCTTGTAATTCCATTCTACAGATTACTACCATCACCCATGGAACATCTAAATAGGAAACATATATTTCACTTAAGAAACACAATATAACTTCGTCAAATATACAATTTAAATAAATTTAAATTAAAAATGTACAAACAGAGGCGAGTTTATTACAACATGTCTTCCTTTAACAAGTTAAAATATAAACTGATTAGGTTCAATAAGAAAATTTACATTTAAAAAAAATTCATGTAATAAGAAACGCATACTATCTTTTATGATACATTCTCTTACAGTATGCAACTGTTGAAATACGAAAAAGGACGTTTCTGTAACAATATACTTTCACGAAAAACAAAAAACATACATGATTAAAATTAACAAAAATGATACATATGGTCGTGACTCATAGAACCAACCTTCTTCGAGATAAACTCTACTGATACAGCATGAGCAACAACGAATATGGATTTGAGAATTTTCTTTTGAATACCTGATAATTTGGACTTAATATAACGTATATATAAATCTGGAAGATCAGCGATTTCTGTTTTAGCCACGTGATAATAAACTGCAAACCTAAGATTATAATTTAATTGAGGAATAACACACATCGTGGCTATGATTTGGGGAAAAAAATATCAGTGGCGTTAACATTCCACTGCTATAAATGTTTACAAAATATTTTCTATTTATATTACACCACTCTATCTCTGACTGTACGCCTGCATTCGGTGGACCCTTGATACCATAGGCGTGACTGCATGGTGATGTGATACATGTTTTATGTTTGGTATAGAATTCATTTGGAGTCACGATCCTAAGCTAAAATAGCACAATTTATATACATCGATCTAACCTAGCTGTTGATATCCGATTAATGAATGTGATGTTTTGTGAGGTCGTGTAGGTAGAATTAAAAATGTACTGTCTCCTGGTCTGCACTTTTAAAGATAGTTAAATATGCGACTTAATTGAAATAGTAATGCCTGATTTATAAAAGGTAATTTTATACCTGCATAATTATGTTACCTAATCAAACCAGTGACTATACAGAACAGAGATCTGGCAACTCTCCTGATTGTTACATTTGATCTACCATGCCACATAAGACACGTTTATCTTCAAAGAGCATCCAAGCGTGAATGAGACTTCCCTGCATACATTAGTCACTTCTACGTGCGCCCCCGTGTTCTATTTATAGAAACGGGAAATACCTCTATATGTGAAGCTCTTATTCCAAAACGAGGCTAAGGTATGTACGTCATAATCAAGATGGACACACACAAACTTCAGGGCACATAACGGAGTTAGTTGATGGAGTGGAACTTGCGTGCAAAAGTGGTCTAACATTATATTATTTTTGAAATGTGCATCCACAATACCGAAGAATAAAAAGCGGATGTTGAAAGAGTGGTTATAATTATTCAGTGGACTTATTTTGTGTTGGCGGAAAGGGTGTGTTTACAACAGGTGTGTCGTTTGTCAACTCCTCAGAGAAAGACGTTAGAAACACAGGGCTGACAGCGACAGAAAATCGCTGTAAACATGATCAACTACCCACTTTACTTGTCCGTTCTCTTCACTCAGGTGAGTTTGACTATTGTTTAAAATTAATAATATTTTATAATGTTCAATTTCAGCTGAATTACTGAAAATATATGTATTGATGATTACTAATTAGGTTTTGATTGTTTATTTTGATCTATAATATGCTGCTCTGATTTTACTTTCACTATGAATTATTTCTTAAACACTACCCATAGTGATACGATTAAAGGTATTTAATCTAACACTTTTAAAGGAATGACAAAAACTTTATGTTATTGTACAGTAACTTATAATTATATATAATTAATTAAATCTTCATAACCTGTGCATGCAATTTGGTAATTAGCCTCCAGATTAGTATTTCAGCAGTTATTGCATGGATATCGTTACATTACTAAAAGGCAGCATTCTCCTTAATTCGGCAGTAATATGTTTTTTAAAACTCCAACTAAATACTTCACTAGTTTAAAGATATTTGAATTGTTAAAAGCTAGAGGTGAAGTTGTTTATCATTATAGTTTGAGGTCAGGATATGTAATGGTTTAGCCCTTTTGACTTGAAATAAATAATATAAAATGGGCTTATCCATTACATCTGTTCACAGCAATTTTACTTTTGTTTATACTCAGTACGCTTTTAGTATGATAATTCGAAAATCAGAGAATCCAAGTTTAACACCATTGAACTGAACTCAGCCCATCTATTTAAACTAATTTTCCCTTATGTGGAAACATTGAAACATTTGACATTAAATAGACATTTAGTATTGTTCTTGGAATGATAACTAATTCAGGTAAAAAGTTATATGACTGTCATGTGAACTTCAATTCTAAAATTGCATGAAGAATTATTTGATACATTTTAACTTTGAATTCTAAGAAATATTGATATGTTTTAAGAGTTGAGAGGAGTAAATTTACCTTTCCTAATCAAGCAAGTGGGCAGAAATAAAGAAACTTGAGAATTGGTGTGACATCATGTCAAGTGATCACAGCATGCTTTCACATTTAAAGGCAACACTGTAATAGATTCCAATAAGTGCTGCTTCTGATAGTCAGTGTTGTAAAAGTTTGATAACTAGCAGACTAAAAGAAAATAACCATTATGCCAATGAATGGTTGAAATTAATCAGGTTTAGGGCCATCCATTCTAGCAGATCTATTCTGTAAAAATTACCAAAGAGCTGATGGTACAATGTCCGCTATAGAAAACATATAAATAATTTTATAGTGATAATGGCTTTTATTTATTTGATAGCTCTACCATTTAAATTAATGATTTCTTTACAAAAATAAATATCATATGTTTGTAAAATAGATGGTAAAAGTTAATGTTTATATTTATATTATCATGGGGCCTTAGTTCTTAAGTAAACACTTTACATATCTGCAGACTGACCAATAAGTTCTTCACCTGTAACCTTCTATATTTATTCACAACTCATTCTAATTCTTTACTCTTCACTTTAAACTTACCTAGCCAAATAAAGAGGTCACTCCATGTATTGATGGTATATTTTTATAAATAGTGAGGTTCCTGATCATACCGCTCCCATCTGGATCGACATTTTTTCCTATTTGTGATCAATTAGTTGTTAGCCAGTTAGAAATACCTTAAGGGTGCTGGTAGATAGTAAGATAGTTGGGTTCACAAACATCCAACTGGACAGGTACATATAATCAGATATCTGGTGGTATTTTTCTGACAGTCTAGAGTGATGACCCCACCACCCCACCCCCAGGTCACAAAGTTACCTCACCTGTGTGAGAGGGGGCTGGGGTTAGCTTGACCAGTAGTAACATGATCAGAGTTAGTCATGCATGCGTGAGGCATTTTACTTTCCTATTTCATAATTACCTTTTACGATGTACTCAATTTCAGATCAAGGCTTTAACAGCAATTAGGGCTAAAATATTTAAATGAATTCTCAACAATTGTTCCAGAAAACATCCTAGGTGGTGTCCAGCAATTTGGTTTTATCCATAAATGTAACATTATTTCAATCCTGATTGGGATATTTTTGCATGATTCTGCAGAAACTCATACTTAGTCCTCACTTTTCACATAGCTGTATATATAGGATATCAATAAAGAGCTTTTCACAGGATCTATTAAGGTTATAATTATTGATTTAGCTCTTTAAGAAAAGATTTTTTGATCCAAACTTTTAGATACAATCTTTCAATAGTAAAACCACATTTGGCAAACTTAAGTTTACATAGCAAGTTATGATTGGAAATACTACAAAACATAAGCAATAGGGTGTGCTGACACTTATCAAATTGTCTATGCATCTATTTCCTTCATCTTTTACCATTTCTTTAGTACATTGCTAACGACAAACAAGATCAATGATTTAGTTAGATATTTCTGTTTGCTTCATAATATTGTAGCATCACTATGTATAAATGATTTTACCTACATTTTGTCATATAATTGTATATTATGCCAGGGCTTTTGATGAAAAAGTAAATCTCAATTTGTATTATAACTATCTTGCATACTGAGCTATTAAATATATAATATTCCGTATAACAGTGCTCATTGATTTAAACTGTTGCATGGAGAAAATTCTAAACTGTGATAATATGTTTGGTAAATTGAAGAAATAAAGACATCAGAGTGAAAATTTCTTGAGAAACAGAATGATGTATGAAGAGACAATAAAGGAATAAGAATGAATAGACAATTAAAGAATAAGAATGAAGAGACAATAAAAGAATAAGAATGAATAGACAATAAAGGGATAAGAATGAATAGACAATAAATGGATAAGAATGAATAGACAATAAAAGAATAAGAATGAATAGACAATAAAGGGATACACCCTTTAGTATGAGTTCCTCTGTGTTTTTTATGAATATTTAGGAGGAGGTGGGGATAGCTTTAGGCATGTGTTAAATATATAGACTCTATATTCCCATTTGCTTTAACCGATAAAGGAAACTTTACAAAAATGTACATCATTAACTCTGGTCATTATCAGTCTACTTACACCCAAGGGTGTGTGTGTGTGGGGGGGGGGGGGGGGGGGAGGGAATGAAGTTATGGTTTAGTTCTGACAAAAAACAAATACGTAGTAAACTGAAACTAATTAATTGCAATATGTTTGTGCATACTGACAGCACACCCCTGTCTGATAGGGTGTGAGTCAAGTCATGCAGTCATATAGACAGGTCAGTCTAGCTATGGAGAGCTGATGGCCATCTGATTGTCACAGTCTCATGGTTGAAGCATATCTTTATCTTGATAAATATTTAGCCCATTTGCATATAAATACAGACTCTAGCAAAATTAGGATACACCCATTACCCATTTATACAATGGTACAAATATACATACATATACAGTAATAAGCCCATAATGAGAACATTTATGCATATGTGGACGACAACAAACACCTCAGTAATAAGAATATATCACCACATGTGTTATGTTATCTTTTCAGTACCATAATGCTTAATGAGTATGACAAGGAAAGATAATATGAACATTTTAAATTATTTTTATTCTTAACATTAGGCTTTATGTTGTATACTTGTTTATGACAAATACAAATTAAACAACATGACAAACATTCATAATAAAGTTAAAGCTCACATTTATTGAGGGTCATTATCAAATATCACTGGTTCTACAGTTAGGGTGTTTTAGTCTTTCGCTGCAAGCTTTAAAGGGCCTTGTGTGAAAGTCACCTTGTGACAAGACTGCTGTTAAAATTGAAGTGCAGCAGCCAGAACAGCATACCACTACCTTTGGGATAAAAAAGGAAAAAAGTTTTGTACAGCTGTACCAGACTACTAGGTCAAAGTGAGGGATTTGGCAAAGTCTGTGTGGACGAAGAATCCATTATTCATGACTTTGCATATATTCTGTGTTTTACTGGTCTTAGCTACATTGTTTTTGTGACGTTTACACATTATGGTGTTGTGATACAGCTCCTATTGCCAAACATCCAGCATCAACAGCTACCATCTATCACTGGATGTGATCTTCAATTGTTCACAGTCAAGGGGGCTTTCTTTAGTTGTTTGCCAAATATAGGTTCTCTTAGAGATATTTGTCTACATGCAGTTATCTAATTGTATGTTATGAAGCTTGTAGTTCAAATTCCCAGCTGAGTTTATACAGAATTTATTAATTTATTATGATAATCATAAATACATAAATGTACCGTAATCATCAGATGTTTTGATGGTCAAATATGAAGCAGCAGTAATGATCATACACTATTGTGACATTATTTTGCAGTCCGAACATCATAACACCTTGCCTGCAAAAAGCACAATTTAATAAAGTATAAGTAGGATAGTGTAGAGTCAGATAATCAAGATCTACATTATTTTTTTATCAAACATCTTATTACCTTTGCATAAACTATGCATGGTTGCTAGTGACAATACTCAGAGGTTCTTTAGTAACTACATGTATGCAAGTGACATTACTCAGGGATTGTTTAGTAACTATGTTAGTGACATTACTCAGGGGCTGTTTAGTAACTGCTAGTGATGTTACAAAGGGGTTGTTAAGTAACTATATATGCCAGTGACATTACTCTGGGGCTGTTTAGTAACTATGCCAGTGACATTGCTCAGGGATTGTTTAGTAACTATGTTAGTGACATAACTAAGTGGCTGTTTAGTAACTATGTTAGTGACATAACTCAGTGGTTGTTAAGTTACTATGCCAGTGACATTACTCAGGGATTGCTTAGTAACTATGCTGATGATGTAATTATCACCTGACAGGATGCATGGCCTTAGTTCTATGTAGATTACATAACTAATCCAGATCTAAAGATACCAACTTCCTTCTAATGTCTGGACAAAGTATCTTTATTAGCATAGTAAATATGGTCATGTTCAAAATCTACCTTTAATGGCATTGGTGTTACAAAGCCAGAGTTAATCCCTACGAGGGGTAATTAGAGATTGGTGCCATGCTGAGTGTCAAGCTGGAGTACGAGAGACTTATGAAGCAGGGTGTGATTGGAGAATGATTAGAGATATAAACCAATGGATGAGAGAGATAAATTGATAATTGTGTTAATTGGTAGAATGTGAGAAATGTGGGTGTGGCTGAATAGAGAAGGAAAATGTAAGATTCAGAAAGAAAGTTATCAGAAGAGTGGGATGCAGAAAGGAGAGAGAGGAGGACATGGAGAAAAAGTTATATTTTAAGAAATGAATAAATGATGGAAGGAAAGAAAGTGAAGATTAAAAGAGAGAGTGCAGAACTGTGTAGTTATAAGAACATAAAGCCAAGCAAGTTGCTGAGCAAATAAACGATAATTGAAATTGCAAAGTTTGGATTCTGTAATCACTACTACATCGCTAATGTAAAACACAACATTGTAACATTGTAACACAGCCATGTGACAAAATGTTACTAATTGGCTTTTATGGGTTCATTCAGTAAGTGAAGACTGGGAGATCTGACAATCATTTACACAACACAGACACACCATAAATCTCTGGCCTACATTGTGCCTGAACATCCGGTTACCGCTCAGTACCAGTCTCCGCTCCCATAAGTGAGCAACAGTTATTAATGAGCATTTCTTAATTATGTAGATTAAGTTCACAAGCCCAGCCACACTTACCATACAAAATAAAACACTACAATGTTATTCAATTGTATTTTTTATTGTTAATTCTTAGGAAAGGGATTTTGAAAGATTCACTGTTTTCTTTCCAGTTCAGTGAAATAAGAATTGAGAATACTTTTCATATTGTATGATTATTTATTATTTTTGTTATCTTACCCGTAAGCCAGGGGTGGGTGTGAGGGGTGTGGGGGGGGCTTAATAAAATATTATTGAAATTATATGGTATTCTAGAGTTGTTTTTATTGTATGAAAGTATGCTTTTAGTGTTAAAAGCCTGTTTCGATATCTGCATAATTTGAAATGTTGCATTGACAATTATTGAGGTAGCTGATGATTGATGATAAACTGTTGAGTAGTAATATTCATAAATTGCAGCGAACATTTTAAGAGCATAGAAAGAGGAGTTTAAACATATTCTAAAGCCAAGTTCCTTATTTCTCCTCCGAGTCCCATATATCTGGTACTCATTAGAATTTTTACAATGTGACAATTTTAATAAGTGGCAACAATATATAGAGTTTAGTTAAGCTTTTCTTTTAATACCTTTTTAACTCTTACATTAAACCTTGTTAGAGATTATTCTAGCGCTGAATAGAAGGGCGCCCCAGCCTGCCCTTTTTAAGCCCCGCCCTGCCCTTTTTAAGCCCTGTCCTTTTGCCCCTAAAATGCCTACAAACAGCCCCTGTTTGCCCCTTTTTAAGACTGCCCATTTACTTTTTGTTTGAAATGTGATAAATCAATCAATGTCATTCTCTGCTAGATTCGGTGCTGTTATCCGGATGTGACAATAAGGCTTATATACCTGGTACTCATTATGATCGTCTCAATGAGTCAATCTCTTAAAGTATGCACAATATAAGTTTTGGTTGAGAATTATGGGATATATAGCTTCATTTAATCAGATCAACTCCTGTTCTCTGGAGCTAAGGGTGTCATACATACTCAAATGTATGAGTATTCAAGATGGATTAAGATATCAGCAGTACCTAGATTCTAATTACATCTGTCATTAAGGTGACAGATTGGTCCAAGAATGGCCTCTACATCACCCGTATCACATTCCTGAACTATTTACTACATGTAACTGTTAAAGGTGGTATCTGACAGTTTGCTTTTGTAAAATGCATGTAAAAATAGTTTTCCACTGTTTTGGGGAATTCAGTCATATTTTTTGTATAAACTCATACTTTAATCTAAGTAAATAAAATTTAGACTACTACCCTAATAGTAAGACAGTACAAATCATAAAATAAATCACTTTTGATGTCCATTCTTTCAAAATTAATAAGCACAGTTAACAGTTTTACTTAAAATAGACATGACTATCAGAGCGAATTACCTGGATGACAATTTAACATCTCAAAAGAAAGTGGCCATGTGGTATTCTTAGTTTTAAAAATGCTGACCGTGCAGCATGGCTCAGATATGAAACACATGTTTGTTGTTTATGAGTCAGGTTTTTACTTTTTACATAGATGTAAGATGTCAATAAACAGCAATTTCATGGGATCTTTTTAACACCTGGCATGATACCATACCCAGTCACATTATCCTGACTCCAGGTAAACCAATCAAGGAACTTCCCTTAAATTTGTTGCAGCGTTAACAAGGGAGCTATACCACTACCATTTTTTTGCAACTTTGGTATGCGCTTCCAGATCCAGTCACCTTTAAGTCTTCACTTGCTAAGCACAAATTGATCAGGTCTAAGCATATACCGTAATAGATCTTAAAAGGACCACCTTAGTAAGTGTAGTGTGAATCCTGCTAGGCGTTATCTGATCAGGATCTACACTTTTGCTGAAAAGCCTTAACTTTATCTTGTTACTTGAATAAGGATGTGATGAAAGAACTTAAAATGTTACAGGTTATTGACAAAATTGGCATACTTATGCATAACTTATCATGCTACTTATTTATAGAGATGTACAAACAGTCATGTGCTCAATTATTTGTGGACAAAAGACTAAAAGACTAATGTTAATTAAACAATAGCCTTTGTATGATTTTGAATTCTAATAAAAGTCCAGGGACTCCTTCTTTAAAAAGTTCTAGGATTTGTTACAATTCCAAAACTTGGTTTGTTGACTGATGTTCATTTATTATGTATGAATCAGTATGCAGTATAAGCCTTTCATTTATTATATTATAATTTTTGGCCAAAGTTTATTAAATTAAAAGGGAGACTATGTTCGTAATAGTCCTTATTTATAAATGTAACAGTTATCACACCATTCTGATTTTATATACATGGTTAGTTTAGTGGTTTGACTTCGACTCGCATGATAAATCGATAAATTAATTATAATCTTCATATTAATTGATATTCAATTAATTTTGGCTTCTTTTTTTTCTGTGAATGTTATCTTTTGTAAGTGTTCATGGTTGTATGTTTGTAATGATTGTTAATTGGCAGACTGTGATCACTTGTATGTTTATTGGGAAACTTGTGTTGACATTTTATGACCATGTTTGGACATTAATTGAACATTTTATTAAGTGATTAATAGCTTACATACAAGATAATACACTGAAGACTTCATGTATCTGTATCCTTTCACCAGTGGTAAAGGTAGTCTCTCTAGTGATGTATGTGGTAGGGAACCTGACTCCTTATTAGGGTGTGGCAGTTCAGGTCCCATCCAATGCAACAGTTTTTGCTGTTATTTTAAAGGTGTTATCTGACAGTTTGCCTACATCTTATAAATGTAACAATATCTGTAAATAAGAATGATTGGACCGGCTGCAATAGCTCAAGAGGTAGAGCGTCGGCTTGCGGATCGGGAGGTCGCGGGTTCCAGCTGGGTCAAACCAAATACTTTAAAGTTGGTAGTAGTGGATTCCCCCCTAACACTTGGGGTTAGGGGTACAGCATTATGCCTGACTCGTCAGTGTCAGTATAATGGACCGGACGGGTTCAGTACCTGGGCACCTTGTAAGTGCCCCTGTGTTATAATGATAGAAATGTCGCTGTACAGTATCGACAAAACTGCTGACAAATCCCTAAGAACAATTGGGATTTCTGCTAAAGATACACATCCACATCACAGCAGATGACGTGGATGAACTAAAACATGGTTCACAAGGTTTTCTTGGTTTAAAATCAGCTTTGCGGCATGGCTTAGATAGGAAGTACTTGTTTGTAATGATGATTTTGGC
This sequence comes from Sinonovacula constricta, assembly GCA_007844125.1. NCBI lineage: Eukaryota > Metazoa > Mollusca > Bivalvia > Cardiida > Solecurtidae > Sinonovacula > Sinonovacula constricta. The sequence continues at coordinate 44,640,490 of CM017556.1, forward strand.
TTTATGACTTTTCAGACAGGTGTAGGACATCAATAAACAACATTTTACGAGATCTGTTCAGGTAACAATGGTTTATTAAGATGTTCTATGAAAATATTTTTGGTCCAAACTGCTGGATACCACCTTTAAGGCACATATGTATGCCGATATTAAGGTGACTTTAAATTGGTATGGATTATTTAAAAAATAACATGTGTTCACTAAAAAATGCAACAATATGTGATGAAAACATATTGATAATATAATTATTGTGAATCCTCTTGGCTCCCTCATTTTATTCTATCTCAGGCAATCACTTCATCCAGATAATTTATACATGTTAAATATTTTAATATACTTGGAACATTGTAATGGGCAATTGATTATTTGTTAGTTGGATCAAGTCAACTTTATTTAATGGCATTTTATATAAAGTAACTTTTCATAAGTCCTGTCATATGCCTAGTAACATAGCAAGGCAGAGTCCAATGTACATGTATAGTGTGGCCCAGTCATCAGCTTGGGTATTCATTTTAGAGTTGAGTCTGCATACAGCTAAGGTCAGGGTCATGTGTTGATTGTCGAGGTCTTATTAATTCATGTGGAAAACCTTGAAAATATCACCCAAGTAGAACCTGTCACCTTCAGCACTAAGGTCAGCAGGTTTGGCTCTGGACAATTGTCCTTATAAGGATTTATCTCTCTATTAATAAAATTGCAACTGAAGGAGCTCAAGTCTGGCCGCAGATATATCTAAGCATCATTTTCATCATCATCATCATCATCATCATCATCATCATCATCATCTCCACCATTACCATTATCACATCAGCAGTATCATCATCATAATCATCATCATATCATCATCATATGAACATTCTTATCACCATCATAATCATGATCATAATCATCACCTTCAAAATCATCGAAACCATCGTTATCATCAGCAGCAGCACCATTACTGCCATTACCATCATTATATAATCAACAGCAGTAGCAGCTGTAGCAGCATGACCAGTATTATCATCATATCATCATTCGTAACACCATCAAAATCATCATTAAACCATCATTATCATGATTAATATCAAAATTTATCATTATCACCATCAAAATTGTTATCATCACCATCATTATCATCCTCCTCGCAAATATTCTTGTCTACATGCAGAATGTAATTGATTATATTCCCAGGGGTAATTTTAGATATATTTTGCATAATAAAGGCAGCATTTTTTATGTTAAATGAAGATACAATATCAGTATAACTTTTTTTTTAATCAGTCTAAATAATCAATCTGTTTATTGCCAAGCATTTAATGACTTAAAAAGTACTAACATGCAATATGTAGGTACATGTATTGTACACGTGTAATATTTGATAGGTACATGTGTAAGTGCACTGATATGTCCATGCACATGTCCATGTATACCTATGTTGTTAGTCAGTGATATTGATTAATGATCAAACATCCACATATCTGTCCAATCACGACATTTCAATCAGTCCAGACACTCGCAAAACTCATAATATGAACAGCCAACAGAAGTGAAGTTTGATGTGAAAAAAGATATAGCCGGAGAATAATAGTCGTTAATTGTTGATTCTAAAAAAAAGATTAGTGAAATGATGTGGGCAGGATTTGTAAATTTTAGTGATTTGACTCATCTTTACGGAGTTATCAATGCAATGGTATGTTTTAAAAGTGGTGAAAAACAAATTGATATTTATTTCATTACAGAGAAATTTCAATATGGGGAAACCCTTGTCTGAAAGGTAGAATGGCAAACTTGGTTTTGAGTTCCAGACATGGCAGAAAGCGTTCTTGTAGGGGGGTCTTCCAGCTGACCTACTGTTCACTGGTGGTTCTAACCAGATATTTGTCTGGAGTCTACGTCCACCAATAATGGCATCACTATAATAGTCATAACTGTGTCTCTGCAATATACTGGAAAAAAACACTCACAAAAGTTCAGCAATTTTCTTTAGTTATTTTGTATAGTCTCATGCGTCAGATTTTAAAAACAAATATTTATTTAATGTTTTTAGTAACTATAGACTTCATGACAGGGTCAAAAGCCTTATTAATATGAGCATAGCAACCTAAACCTTACAAGTTAAACATGCTCATAGTGTACACTATGCTTAAAGCAGAAAAGAAAATGAACCAACCCTGTTAAAAAAAAGGGACTAATTTCTTGTTGTCACTTAAGTACCAGACATATACACTAAACAATGCATTGTTAAGCGTGCTATAAATGCTGATATAATGTACATGCCACATCGAGTCACTGCTGCTTGTTATAGCAGGGACTCTCTTATGTCTGTCTCCATGTTATCATTTTTTATGAGCTTATTGTTTATAGCCCTGAGATAAAGTGACTGATTAGTATAGTAATGAAGTGTTTGTTTTCTATCAGAAACGGGAATGTTCTCTATCAGAAAACATAAATGTTTTCTAACAGGAATTGTCGCCCAACCGGTAAATCTCTATCAACGGTGCCATCTGATCTGGATCTGTACTTTTTTTGCTTCTTAGTGACAATGATAAGAAATACTGTCGGTTATTAATTAAATGGGTTAAAATCAAAACAAAACTACACTCTATGTTGACGTCATGACACCTTGGTAATGGTTACAAAATGATGTAATGACCATCACCAGGTTTAGCATAAAATTGTAGTTTGCAGAGTACAAATACTCGAGTATCAATAGAAATAGATAATTATGCCGGGAGAAAATGTTCTCAGAGTATGGTTTCTAGAAAATTATGCACTAACTATAAATTGTAAGATACATAGTAAACAATTTTAGAGATAGAGAAATAAGGCCTAATGTTCAATTAATATTGAACAAAACTGGAGTATTCAGACAATTTGGTATTTATCTTTCTAGTTTGTGTAGTTAGATGACACATATTATTAGTGACATAATCTATTAGCTGAATTGAGGAATCTTGAAGTGAGCTAATGTATCCATTAATATGAATTGCAACATTAGTAGGTTATTAACAACTATAAAGTTGTTGTAACGGTACCGTAAAGTTTTATTGATAAGACGCACCCAAAGATAAGACGCACCCCCCTCTTCGTGATCTAGAGTCAAAGAAAAAAGCAAATTCTCAAAGACAAGATGCATCCCCTATTCACTAATCCATCTGGCTGCCACTAAGCAATTCCCGCATCGCCGCATGACTTGATTTGACTCAAGGGAACATGTTTCAATTGTTCCTTAAGTCTGTGTTTGCGCCAAGTGCTTATTATTCTCTAAGTGTCTTGAATAATGTGTCGCGACTGTTTGCCTAGTAAGACCGTGTGTATTGTGTCACGTTATGACACTCTACCCCAGTATATCATTTAAACGCCAGACAGGATATTATTGTGGCTATCCCAGCCCTACACAATTGAGAGATGAGAGAACATCCTGTTTCACGCTGCAGCATGTCATAAAAACAATTAAGTTCTGGGCCTGTAATTAAGTTCTCGACACATGTGACAAACACACAAATGACAATTAAAATAACAACTAAAGGCTTTTAAATGTTCATTTTCACTCCAGGGTATTGAAATGACCGCTTACAATCAGTTACTTCTTTGCACCTGTGTAAATTACTTACTGATGATAGATGACCTATTAACACCAAAAGAGGTGTTAAAATTTGTCTGCACAAATAGCCAATGCACAATTTATTGTTGTTGTTAAGTGGGTTTTTAATTTCAACTTAAAAATTATTTGTAGTAAACATTCAAAATAAAACAAATTTCAAATCAAAATTGATCAATTGATTAATACCATATTACTTAGACGATGATAACAGCGTTGTCAATGAATATGCCCGTTTCACTAAAACTCAAAGCTGATTTTGTTAGAATAAAGTGATATTTATGCAAAAGATTATTGCATATTGTTGTTGTTTTTACACAGAAACGAATTTAAATGTCTCTTTTTATGTTGAATGTCAAATGTTAGGTAAAAACAACGAATGTTTTCCTTAAAATAGCACAATACAGTTGTCTATGGCCGATACTATCGGCGATAGTCTCTGCGGTCGGATTAGTCTAAGGGTCAATTTTGGTCTGGGGAAAAAAGGGGAAAACCTTATTTAGCATGGATAAGACGCACCCCCATCTTTTTTTATCATAATTTGGGGCAATAAAACGCGTCTTATCTATAAAACTTTATGGTAGTTCTATGACTGTTGGATCAGTGTCAAGTTAATGTCACTGGCTGCGGTACCATGCCAGATGTTCATGCCATGCTATCATAGTGATGGAAGCATCAAGCTGCTTCAAGAGAACACAGTCTCCAGGTATTGTTGGTTGGATGTAACCCAACAAATAAAGCAGGCTTAGGATAATAAAAAAGTATTTCATTGGTGATGGAGGTCCCTTGCAGTAGAAGTTACTACAAGTGTTGATGCGTAGCATCAAAGGTGACACAAACAATTAAAACATATTTAAATAAAAAGAAACCATGACATACATTTTTTAAACTTAATTAAAGGTGGTATCCTGCAGTTTTCTTTAGTTAAATACATGTAGATAAATAAATTTAAAAAAAACAAAAAAAAAAAAAAAAAAAAAAAAAAAACTTCATGTACTGAATTAATGACTGTATTTTACCACGGTTATGGAAAGCTATCAAAACAGACTTTCCCCATGTGCATATTTCAGTGAGTATTCCATATATATAATAATGATGATGATGATGATTAATACATACAGCTATGGGTTTGTTTGATAGGAAAGGATTGGTGTGGATGATAGATAGGGGAAAGAGAGAGTCAGATCGACCTGCAAGAAATAAAAAGATGTGGTGATGTAAAGCTTTAGGGGCTGATTGGCTCATAGTTTTGACTCTTAAAGATTAGAAGGCACCTGAGTATCATGGTATCAAAGCTTTGAATTGTTTTTGTACCATCTTGTTTGAATGTTATTGGTCAGACTGAAAATGTTATTAATATCTGACCAATCATATGCTTAAAACTAATTTCTGACTCAAGTTCAAAATTCGGTAAATTTGAGTCCTGGTTCATTCTGCATTTTTACTAGGCAATAGACAGCTCCAAAGCTGGTTTCAACCAGTCAGAGAGCAGCAAAGCGAGGAGATTTTAAAGCATAGCAACAGTAACTAAGCAGAATGGTACAAGAACATTACTAGCTTCTAGCTAACTAAGCACACACTGATAAAACTTAGGCCAATAGTGTTGACCCAGATCTGCCAGCTTACTTTACATTGTAGGTATAAGCAAAAGAAGAAGGATTTAGTATGGGTTATTTAAAATGAATCCGACTAAGGGTTGCAGTACCTTGAAACACAGGATCTTAACAACTATCTAGATATGGAAGTTTTAACATGTTGTTATAATAATTTATAATAATTGTTTGTTATGTAATTTAGACATGCACAATTCTAGATTTGAACCACCTGCTTGGGGCCTGAGTTGTAAAATATTTGTATTGCCATTTAGACAGATTTGGTCTTGTAATTTAAATTATGTCTTGAAAATGTACATCATAAAAAATATATTTCCATATTTTAAGACCATATTAGAAAAAAAAAACATATTTATTTTCTTGTATTTAAATTTTCTTGAAGGCACATGTGAAAAAAACATGTTTGGATTTAATTGCGGATGCGGTAATTGCAGATGAGGTAAAAAACACTTTCTGATTCATCCGCAACCTTCATGGCATATACAAATATATATATAACTAAAACCTAAGTCTTTAACATAAATGTACAATTTGTAGACAAACTTGAGTGATATTTTATCACTGTGGACAGCTAGAGTGTTTTTTATTTCCCACAAGCCACAAACTGTCTGTTTCACCATGGTTTCATCATACTTCAGGTTTATGATGCCCCAGGCACTTTGAAACACTTGTGTATTTTATACAGGCTATTCACTTTCATGTTGCAGTCAACAATAAGGTGCCCAAAGGTTTGTGTGCATACAACATGACTGCTTTATGACTCCCCAGGGGACATTTTCACACATAATTTTTGAAAATAATTGTCATTATTGACAAAATAGGAATTAATTTCCTCATCCTGATTATAAAGGTATCCCTGAAGTAAAAAGATGAAAACGTTAGGGTTTATATTGTATATAACAGTATTATTATAATGTCGTTTTACTTAAACACATTTTTATAAAGTATTTCCATGTTTTATTTTTCAGTATTCACCATAATTCTATATAATAAAAAGTGATGGTTATGTATTAGGTTGAGATCTCTTACTCTATTTATGTTATTATATATGTTGAATATGCTTATGGATATATGACTATTTATAATTTAATGCACAATTTTGGATCGGTAGTTGCGGGTTCAAACCCTGGCCGGGTCAAACCAAATACTTTAAAGTTAGTAGTAGTGGCTTCCCTCCTAATGCTCAGGGCTAAGGGGATAGCATTGTGCCTGACTCATCAGTGTCAGTATAATGGACCGGACGGGTTCAGTCCCTGGGCACCTCATAAGTGCCCCTGTGCTATAATGATAGAAATGTTGCTGCGCAGTATCGGCAAAAATGCCAGCAAATCCCATCCTGTCCCTAATGCACAATTATTTTAAAAATAATGTTCATAAAAGCATATTCTTTACACAAATATAGTACTTAATCAATTTGTTTGATTAAAATCTTAATTAAAGATAAGAAATAATCATAATATGGAAATATGATGATTGATACAGCTTACATGATATGGAAATATGATGTTTGATACAGCTTACATGATATGGAAACATGATGTTTGATACAGCTTACATGATATGGAAACATGATGTTTGATACAGCTTACATGATATGGAAACATGATGATTGATACAGCTTACATGATATGGAAACATGATGATTGATACAGCTGACATGATATGGAAACATGATGTTTGATACAGCTTACATGATATGGAAACATGATGATTGATACAGCTGACATGATATGGAAACATGATGTTTGATACAGCTTACATGATATGGAAACATGATGATTGATACAGCTGACATGATATGGAAACATGATGTTTGATACAGCTTACATGATATGGAAACATGATGATTGATACAGCATACATGATATGGAAACATGATGATTGATACAGCTTACATGATATGGAAACATGATGATTGATACAGCTGACATGATATGGAAACATGATGTTTGATACAGCTTACATGATATGGAAACATGATGATTGATACAGCTGACATGATATGGAAACATGATGTTTGATACAGCTGACATGATATGGAAACATGATGATTGATACAGCTGACATGATATGGAAACATGATGTTTGATACAGCTTACATGATATGGAAACATGATGATTGATACAGCTGACATGATATGGAAACATGATGATTGATACAGCTGACATGATATGGAAACATGATGTTTGATACAGCTTACATGATATGGAAACATGATGATTGATACAGCATACATGATATGGAAACATGATGATTGATACAGCATACATGATATGGAAACATGATGATTGATACAGCTGACATGATATGGAAACATGATGATTGATACAGCTGACATGATATGGAAACATGATGATTGATACAGCTGACATGATATGGAAACATGATGTTTGATACAGCTTACATAATATGGAAATATGATGATTGATACAGCATACATGATATGGAAACATGATGATTGATACAGCATACATGATATGGAAACATGATGATTGATACAGCTGACATGATATGGAAACATGATGATTGATACAGCTGACATGATATGGAAACATGATGATTGATACAGCTGACATGATATGGAAACATGATGTTTGATACAGCTGACATGATATGGAAACATGATGTTTGATACAGCTTACATAATATGGAAATATGATGATTGATACAGCTGACATGATATGGAAACATGATGTTTGATAAGCAGATTTGATCTAGAAACATGATGATTGATATGCATATATGATATGGAAACATGATGTTTGATACAGCATACATAATATAGAAACATGATGTTTGATATAGTATACATGATATGGAAACATGGTGTTTGATACAGCTTACATAATATAGAAACATGATGTTTGATATAGTATACATGATATGGAAACATGATGTTTGATACAGCATACATAATATAGAAACATGATGTTTGATATGGAATGCGGTGTGATGTAGTGGGGGAGGGCACCAATGGCTGAGTAGTTAGAGTCAGTGTGTTATCATAACAAAGCAATAAGACTTTAGTATGAGTTTATAAGAAATGTAGCTTACTTAGGGTTTAATTAGGGCAAACCAACATGCCATTGCCTGATATAAAACATATAAATAAAGAAGACTTTGAATAAACACAACCTTTGTGGAGAAGGTGTCTTATCAATGTCTACACTGTTTACCAAGATGTTTAAAGATGTCTCAGGTGTAAGGGTTTAGACAGAAACTTGGGTTGTTAGGCAAGATATACTTTATATCTCATGACAGATACTTTAAACATGCATAGTTGGGTATGTACACTGGCTCAGGGTGGTGTTTGATGTTAATTGATTAAAGACAAAAAAGTTATCAGAAATGTGACTTTAAAAGGGCTTTATAATGTGCCAAAAGTGTTTCGTAATGCTATCCATTTTCAAAACATTTTTTTTAAATTTAAAACTTTAAATCTTTAGTATGTTTTTTATAGCTTCTCTATACCCTGTCTCACCCAAAATCTTAAATGTTACTAAGTCAGTACTTTAATATGCCTAATTTATCCAAGGGTTTATAAATTAGGGTATGAACATTACTTCACATATATCACATAGAAATAGTTTAATATGCTGCATAACATTTACAGCCCTCAAGGTACATTGTCATGTTAAAGGTCATATATAAGGTCATTGAATTTTCCGGGAACATATATCAATTCCAAAGTGATTAGCCACAGTGATCATAATTGAGTATGTGCAATGTATTGTAACAAAACCAATACAACCTTAGTTATTAATCTTCCTGTCATTTCACTTTCAGGTGTACAGTCTCAGTGGAGCTAACATCACAGTCGAGGTGACTTCATTCGAAACCTCTCTATACCTCCGGTGGAATGCCACTGACATCGATGCTAACTACAACGTCAAATATGGGGTCTATAACTCTCTGTCAGACAAACTGTCATTTCCGGTTGCCATGCCACCAGATGGACAGGATTATTTTGATCATCGAATATCTGACCTAGATCCTGGACAGCTTTATGATGTGGAAATTGAAGAGAATTCAACAACTATCTTCCTAAAGTTTATAGCTACAAGTAGGTGTTAATTGAATAGCAATAATGGTGATTGCACTTATAATTTACCTTCTTTGTAAAAGAGTGCAATTTATATTGGTCTGCCATTGCTCAGAGTGTGTTAATTGAATATGGCCAATAAAGCAAACATCTTGTTAAGAAGCTAATAAATTTTTAACCTATTAAAGAAGAATTAGAATTGCAGAATTGCTTTAAACATATGACTAATGCCTAACATCTTTTTGATGGAAAATAAAAAATAGCTGTGTAAATCTTTAGCTCACCTGAGCACAACACGCTCAAGGTGAGCTTTTCTGATATCCCTTCATCCCGCATCCTCCATGCGGCATCAAAAATATGCTTGTGAACACAATAGAGGCTACAGTTCTTATCAAATCTTCATCAGACTTGGTCAGAATGTTTGTCTGCTAGAAATCTTTGATGAATTTGAAATTAGGTCATGTGAGGTCAAAAACTAGGTCAATTGGCCAGATTTGAGAAAAACAGTGTGAACATGCTAGAAGTCACATTTATGGCTCAATTTTCCACTTGGCCATAATGTTTGCCTGCATGAAATCTTAGATGAGTTATAAACTGGGGTAACTCAATCTTCACCAAAGATTTCTAAAGTAAATGACTCTTAATAACTTTACACCAGATATGAGCCTACTAAAAGCCTGTATCTTCAGGTGAGCGATTAAAGGCAATCACGGCCCTCTTTTCTTTTTTTTCTCTGGCATTAAGTTTTCATACTTCACAAAGCTATTATTGTCACAAATAAAGGTTTGCATTATGCTGTAACATTTCTAGTTTGAGTCCCAATCATATCTACCTACTTGAAAAAACTTGCTTGTCCTGATATAAAAATAATGACTTGAGTTTAACTTGTATCTGTTCATTTTTTTTAGAAGCTTTACATTAATTTATTTTCTTATTCTTTGTAATTGTCTTTCTTTTTAGAACCACTTCCAGTAGAAAATGTTCAGGCTGGTTCCGTATCTTCTACAACCATTGACATCAGCTGGTCCCCTCAGTCTGGCAGCTTTCAGGAATCCTACCAGGTGTTGGTTACCGGCATCACCTCTCCAGATTATGTTTTTGAATCACTCAATATTAGCGAGACAGGGTACCAGCTGACCGGTTTACAACCAGGCCATAATTACACCATCACAGTACTGGCTATAAGTCGTGGAGAAATCAGTAACCAGTCAGCTCCCATCTACGTTAATACTGGTAGGTTTAAGTTTTTTTTCTGGCCTGTAAATGGAAGATATATCTATGGATATTTCTGTTGAAATTGTCTGAGTAAGCTTTTTGTTAGAAAAATCTCAGGAGTGCTGTTTTTTCTGTTTACACGTGAAGGCATTTTGCTATGCTGATGCTGAACTAATAGTCACAAGGAAACATCTTTCTTAGCACTATTTCTATTAATGGCATATAAATCTATTTGCTATATAGCACTTTTTTCTGTTTGATATGTTCATCTATTAGTTTCTCACCTGCATTATGTTCCAGCGCCACTTCCACCAGACAACCTGTCTGTGGTTGCCATAGATACAGACAAATTGAATGTTTCCTGGTCACCTGCTGCAGGGAGCTTGCAGGTAAAATATCATATCAGTTATGGTCCATAAACTGTTATTATACAGTCAACTCTCGTTATTTCAAAATCGGTTATCTCAAATTTCCGGTTATGTCAAACTGTTTTCTACGGTCCCCTTTTTTTTCCCTATAGTTTCTATATAGTTCGACTCAGCTTAACTCAAATTCGGATATGTCAAATTATCCGATATCTCAAACTAAATTCTTTGTCCCCACACGTATAAAACTGTTGAAATCAGTTGGTCTATCTCAAACTTCAAATTGCTATAAGATGTAAATCGGCAACATTAGTGATTTTCACACCTACCGTGAAACTCGAGAAGATTTGGGCGCGAGTTTTATCGCCAATTATCGGCAATCAGGATTTCACATAATTTAGAGAAGAGGTTAATCGATTATTATTTAATTAGCTGATTTAATGAACAACAATTTCGTTAATCTTTTAACGCTGATTAAAGTGTTTCAGTTTGTACTTGTTGTTGTAAAAGTTTTTGAGAACTTGCAGGTATCAGCTTTAGGTATACAAAATTAGGCCATGCACTTACGACGATGCAACAACCTACAATAAAAAGAAGAATATTAAATTACATTGTAAAAAATCTAATAACACTTTAAACATGCAAAACCACACAAACTTGCAGAAACTTAGTTTACAGTGGCAGATATAACAAGGAATTTCAGTCATTACCAGTCATCGTGTAGCAGGTAAGATTTTTAATATTTACACAAACTATCCTTAAATTCGGATATCTCAAACTTCGGATATCTCAAACTATTTTCTACGGTCCCTTGAAATTTGAGATAACGAGAGTTGACTGTATTTAATTATTCTTTTTTAATTGGGGGGCGCCTGTGGCATTGTGGTAGACTCACCGACTTTTAACTCCTCTAACTGCTTAGCCTGTCACCACGTGGGTTCGAGTCCCGTTGGGGGCGAAGGACTTAATGTGGGAAGGTCTTCCAGACAGTTGTTCCACCTACACATTTGTTTTGGGGTCTTCCTTTATCAAAATAGATGGACGCCACAATAATGATCACTGTGATGTATTTCAAAAACAAAAATAAAACAAAAAACGTTTTTCAATTGATAACTGTGTTATTTGTCATTCATGGTGATAAGTTATAAAAAACAACCTACGATTACAGTGATTGATAGAAAATATTTATTTGGAGTCGACAAAATTTGCAACATAAGGTCTTATTCAGTTTTTACAACTGACTATGAGATTGTAAATTGACCACACCAGTTTAAGGTTTATACAAAATGTCTAAATGTAATTTTACCTTTGAAAAAATAAAAATTTATGAAAATATATACTATTTTATAAAGAAAATATGCTTTATGACATTTTTGAAGGTATGACAGTTAACAGAGGGTAATTCAAAAATATACCAGGATCAGAAAATTGGTACTTAATCAGTATATACATAATACAGGAAGTTATACCGATATTTGTGAACACAGATATATATCTATAATAAAGATTTACAAACATGTTTACAAATATAGTAAGACAGTATGAATAATGACAACTGTTAATACTTTTTGTACGAAAATCCAGGTATACACAACCCATACAATGGTTTACTTTTGTAGGACAAGTACATCATCAGCTATACTTACAATGCATCCGAGGCTGGTGTGGTCAATGAGCGAATGGTCAACACGACATGCTTGGATGTGTGGTGTGTTCTGACTGTTGGTGGGACACCCGGTCAGATCTTCGAGATCACTGTCTACAGTGTACAAGGGAATGCGTTCAGTGATCCAGAGGTCACTCTCCACTCTACAAGTAAGGAACGTGTTAATACATTAAGTCCAAATCACTTAATCTAATTTCACAAATGTAAAATAAATGAGTAAACTGCTTTCTTTACTCAGCATAAACATAAAGTGTGGACTGGGAAATGTTTCAAGTAAACAAGAGTGTTTACAATCTAACAGTAAGACATACTCACCTAACTTAAATCTTTTGGAAATCTTTTGGAAATTTGTCTTTTTAAGGTTAGTTTGTTATCTCCTTCTTTCAAAGGAAAAAGAAATAGAACTATTGACATATTTGGTGTTGGTTAACCTTTTGGTAAGGTAAAAAGCTATGAAAGGCATTCTCTTCAAACTTAATATATTTGTTAACTTTTAAAATTGTGTCTATTTCAAAAGGGAAGGTCATCTTAAAATTATTTTTGACAGTTATGACCATTTTTTATATAAGACTTTCATTATACCATCCAACACTGAGAACTGTGGACCATTCTGACTGTGTTCAATTCTAAATTACCTTTTTTTTTAAATTCTCACATACATATTGTATAGATATGATATATTACCAATGTAGCAGGATAACATTTGTCTTGATACATTTCATCCACAGAACCATCTCCGATTAACTCCCTGGAGGAAGTCCTGAGCAATGTCACAACAATCCACATCAAGTGGACCATCCCGGAGTTAGGGACCATGTATGTGCGCTCGTTCACTGTAATGGTGAACAGCAAGTATGGCAGCAATCGCTATGATGTTGATGGCAAAGAAAGAGAATTGCCCATCACTAATCTAGACCTGGGTTATCAGTATACCGTGACGGTGTATGTACTCACAGCATATGAACTCAGCAAACCATTTGAGAAGGTCTTCTACACATGTAAGGCTTTTGTTTTCTTTTGTGTTCCTTTACTTGTTGGAAACACCATTCAGCTCATACATAAATGAAACCCCACACTAAAGGCACATTGGACTTACTAGATTAACTCATTCATATCTTTTAAAAAGAGAAGTTCAACCTGAATGTGTTCCTTGCCAAGAAACCACTGACAGTTATTCATATTTTATTACATTGTATTGACACAGACCATCACAGACCATATTTGGTCTAAGTATTTAAATGTCAATAACATGTACGAACCGTTTATGACAATGTCTGATTCTAAGCTTGTTTGCTTCCTAAACGATATTGGTATTCTTAATAAAGTATATATTTTTAAACTATTTATTATGCTAACATTGTGAGTATTTTAAATATTTATTGTAGTACCATTTAGTCATTTGTATTTTATATTATTTTAACCTTTTTTTGTTTCTACTCACTCAGATTATACTCTATTTAAGTTAAAATTATCTCAAATTTAAATCTTATTTAGTACCGTATGACTTGTTATAAATGTTGGTGTGCAGTAAAACCCAAAATACATACATACCACCCTCAAGGTGTTTCCAGCATATAAAGGGTTATCTTGTTTTTTTTCCAGAATTTATTGGTGCAAGCTTACAATGATTTGATGTTTACTGAACAATATAGTTGCTATTATTAACTTTTATTGAAGTAAACCTATGTCTTAACATACACGCACGGTCATTCACCAAAAAACTTTGCACCGGTGGTTCTTCCCCAACATAAGTTGGTGTTCTTCCACTAATAATTAGCTGGACATCGTCAGTACGACCATAACTATGTTGGTGCCATGTAACAAATACCAACAACAACAACACCTAAAATGTATAATTATCTCATTTTTATTCATTTTAGCCTTCATTTTTTTCTTTCTTTGTTTACTTATATGTAAGTACATATATTTGTCAACACACATACACCATCATGAATCTGAAATACATTATATAAGTTGAAAGAATTTGCTTCCCAAGTTAATATAAGTAAATAGCTTTAAACTAAAATAGTAGCTCTTTTTGTTAAAAATATGTTTCAGACTGCATGTATGTCCATGACATGGCCAGGCTCCACTTGCAATTAATTCTTCATCAGCCTGGTATGAAGATATTGCAGTGAAACGTTCAAAATGCAACAAGTTATTCTGATGAAGTCAGATTTTAAAGATAGAAAAAAATCAATTTGGAATGTTTTGGCAAGTGGAACACTATGATTTCAATTGCCTTATTTTAACTTTTATTAGATGTCTTAATAGTAATTACATGTATCAGTAGTAAACATATCCATAAAAATTGACTCTGCTGCTACATTTCAGACCCACTGCAGGTGATATCTGTGACCAGTGACCCTCGGATAGATGTGACCAACACATCAATCAGAGTCCACTGGTCCATCAACAAGACTGCTTCTTATGACCACTTCACCATCAACATTTCTCCTCTACCTGCAGGGGCTGTGGCTGGCAGCTTTCCTCTGTAAGTCAACATTTCAATGTCTTTCCCTTTAAAAAAAAAGATTTTGAAGGGTTTTTCACAAATAATTATATGTTTTCCTAATAAACACAAGTGATTTTGATGTAAAGGTCATTTAGGAAGTTTCTTCTTCTTTTATTCTATGGTTTAACAACTTTTTACCAGTTAAATGTTGTTTGATTTTTATGAGAGGTGGGCGAGGTCAACATCCCTTACAGCAATATATCAGTCATCCATGGACACTGTTCACCTGAAGCAAATAGTGCTGCCTATACTATGATAATATATCATGAACACCTAACATCAAACTACACCCAGTCACTGATAGGGGTCAACCAGTTTTCAAAGATCCCCAATCAGCTACTTGCAAGTGGGGGTTCATACCCTGACACCTTCATCACCTATCTGACAATAGCTTTCGTAATAGTGGGTGAGATATGACTAACACTTCAACAAGTGTTGTCGAGAAATAGATACATATATTGTGAATAAATTTAAATGTTACTTAACATATTCCATAAATAACAGGTAAGAGTGATAAACCAGTTACAGCATTTATGACTGGTTGCCATCTATAGACCTGAAGTATCATGAATTGACTGTACTTTAAAAAAAATTGAAAGGCTTAGTCACCAAGTTAAAATCCCACGATAGAACAAAATCATGAAACATTTACATTAGTTTGTACAGTCTTTGTAAACTAGACGCAAATATGCTTTTAAATGCCTTGCTAACTCAACTTTGACTTTAACAACTGCCATCCAGAGCACATAGAAATACAGCATCTGGTGAAATATGGTATGAATGATGTGATCAGCATAGGATGAAAGTGACCACCAGTCCAATTTTAAAGTGGGTCAACTGATCTTGGTTCTTGACCCTTGACCTTCTGCCTATGTCAATTAAATGGATATTAGAGTTCACTGGTTTAAGAATCAATAGTTTATTTAACACTAAGGTTATGAATGGCAATTGATCTGCATTCCCTCTCATTGTATCAAAATGTGACTATTTTTCTAAAGTAGTGAACTCCACAATACTTGCAGTGCTTTGATATATCTGATACAATTTATATTTCCATCTCTTGTTGCAGGACATTGTCTTTGGACACACTATATTACAACTTTACGGGATTAAACCCTGGTCAGAGCTACCGAGTTTCTGTTATAACAGACCTGTCCTTCAAGAAAAGTAACCCAGTATCAGCTACTTTCAGGACATGTAAGTACTAAAGAAGCAGACAAAATGGGTGAACATTTGCTTTAAAAATTATAAACAATACAGTCATGTTTATAACTTCTTTTTGTTGATATTTTACAGATTGAGAAAAAAATTAATGAGAATATAAGGGTATATCAGTAGGAAAAATTAGTTTTGCCAAATTATTTCCTCTTTCGGAAATTTGATAATTTGTGACCAAATGGTTAATTCAGCAATTTATTACTGCCGCTTTCTGTCAGCTGTCCTGCAGAATGTCAGTATTACTAGTTTGATATTTGTCTTGCTTTATATGCTCTTGCTTCAGAAGGATATTGCCAATTTGTTTAATCATTTTTGTGTCTGGAATGTAAGTTTTGAAAATATACATTATTTCAGTGCCCAACTCGCCACAAAACCTCAATGTGACTGCTGTCAGCAGTTCGGAGGTTCAAGTTAAGTGGGATTCTCCAGTTTCTGGAATTATCGATGGTTACCAGTTGACCTTGACTCTGGTTGCCAGTGGAGACAGGAAGTCGGTGAATGTGACCGGTACCCAGTATACATTTATTGGACTATTGTCGGGTGCCCTGTACAAAGTGGAGGTACAGTCCAGAGCAGGAGAGCTTCTTAGTCAAGCTCAGCAGCAAAATGTAACCACAAGTAAGTACACTCAGCTGAAAGGAAGGGTTGTTTTGGTCAAAATATTTGCTCTGTGTTTGAGGTTAAAAATGGGTTAATGATTTTTCTATTTACAATAAGCTTAATGTTTATCTGCTTTCTAGTTGCATAAAACATTAGGCAAAATAATTAACATTGTCATATTCAATCTTTGTATATATTTATTATTTAAATTTTGTGCATGGTTTAACTCCAAGCAAAAGAACAACAATGCTTTTTTCACTATGTAATGAACATAATTATGTAAGGTTTAGATTTTTGACCATATGCTTTCTTACATTTTTTATACAGCCATATACCTTTGTCACTGGCTGTCTAATCTATATAATGCTTCTTTAACAGACTAAATTACAGGTTAATGCTGTGAAATGATATGCTAGTTGAATGCAACTACCTTGTCTCTTTATTTAGATGCCCATGTTGTAGTCTTTTTATGATAACTCATTGAAAATAGAAACAAGTAATGTAGATTTACTTATATGTTTAGGATCTTTGGGCTGTTAATTAAGCCAATTTAAAACAATTAGTATTACATAACCATGGACTTTTTCATGTTAAGTCATAGATTCATTTTCATTTGTTGTTTTTTTTGCTGCCAACTTTTATGTTTTATGTAAGTTTCAAAGATTGCTGGGATTTTTTTATATACATTTATATCTTTATCTTAATTTAATCAGTTTTGCCTATCAATGGCCATGCACTTGTACTTGTCACTATCTTTTTCTCTTACTCCTTTGCCTCAGATCAACATTCAATGCATATAAATGTAACAGAGTTTGAGAAATAATGATTATTGTTTTTCAAACAATATTCACTATCATTTAGAAAAATAATCATATTAGAGAACTAGAAAACTGAAAGATGTTACCCTTTGTTGCACTAGATAGACTATCATCTTGTGACTGTTTCTACCTTTTACTAACATGGTGCATTCTACTCTCTAGATGAAGAAGGTAAGGAAGGTGTTGGGCACCCCCATTGTATCAGTATTGTAACCTTCAGTGGCTGGAATATGTGTATGCGGATGGTTCTAATATATATTTATGTGACCAAACAAGTTACATTTCTTAAGAACATTCAAATCCTTTTCTTTGAAGTCTAAGTTTAGAATTTCCTGGTCAAGCTTGGATTTGATAGTTATATATTACAAAACTATTCTAGTATGTGAGTTTATGGAATTTAATTTAAATGTATAGTAGTTTTAATCAGGATTTGGGCAAACATGTACTGGCATATCAGTAACACTTTGGTCAATCTATTATTTATGATACCATCCATATACATGTTATTTATAATCTGTAATTGTAACTGCAAGCAGATCTTGGTAAATACTTGCTTCACCATAATTGTGTAGGCGTACAGATTTTAACATCTTTAGTTTTAATATAATTGTTGAGGACTGCTTAGTGTGTGTAGCTTTGTACGTCTGTAATAGACCAGACCAGGTTCCTTGGTTTGCTTGAGCAAATGCATATTTTTATGCTTTTGACATAAACATTGATTAAATAAATTGTTTTCATTGGGTTTGAAGGCGAAGTTCTTGGTAGTGTAAGTCAATTGTCATGACTGCTGACAGTTTTGTAATAATGGCAATCTTGCCATTATGAAGTGCTTGCTTTAATCAAATTGAAATGATGCAAGTTGTCTGTTTATGGACTCTTAATTTTTCTTTTATATTGTTGTTTTTGTAAAACCCTATTGTGAAATATGTTTTGTTATGGTAAAAACACAGTTTAAAGATTGTTTATGAATGTGAACAGAAAATGTTACAGGCTGCTTGTATATACACATATAAAATAAACAAAGTGATTAAAACAATGAAAATCTTTAACAATTTGGGACATCCTGGTCCATTCTACAGTTTAACCTCTGTTATTCAATTTCAAGTTGTCCAAAGCCGAGGCATTATTCGAAGTCATTGCTTGGTCCCGATTTTTTCCCTGTATAATTTAATTGTAAAATATCTCCGATTATTCATTTGCATTAATCAAAGTTTCGTTATTAATCGAAGCCAATTTTACTCCCCAACGTACAGCTTTAATGCTATCTTCAGACATCTTATCCAAAGCCCGATCACATCAATGATCGACCGACCATTAGGTATTGTCACTAGTGAAACTGCGGACGTTAGTAACATCAAATTTGACTTTGTTAAATGGTTGGTTGAAATTGTTAATTGCATATGATGTGTTGATTAGTTTGACAATCAGTTACAATGTGTAACCAATCAACTTGTATCCAATTTGTCTGACATCGGAATTGCACATTGTCTTTATGGGTAGGTATAAATGCTAACCGATTGACTGACACTGGTTCATTTAAGGGTCATCATATACATTGTATTTTATCCTGACCCCAGTTCTGACCAATATCTCAAGAGATGGCAAGCATAGCAGATGAAATTTTAGCTGAGCAATCTGGAGAAGGGCCTAGCAATTGGGGAACACCCAGATCAACTACAATGTAATGTTTTTGACAAGATACAAAATAAATTATGATGCTTATTCTATTATTCATTGCTTTTTAAACAAATGACTTGTTTATTTAATTTTACTGCTAAAAGTAACCTGGTTTATACATTGCTTCTTGCACATTACCATGTGACACTACATAATTCAAAATTGCTGAAAATTTATAAGTGAAGGCAATTTGGATTTTTCCAGTCCATGCATTGTTTGAAACAAATCGGTGATCCCTTCGACTTCGAATAACCAAAGTTTGACTGTATATATAGAAGGCGCTAGATTTACAGTATATAACACAACAAAGCTGTAATTATTTTATCCCCAGTAATGAAATGTTGATTGTTTATACCTTTATAGTACTTTTTTTTTAACAAACCACTGATTAATTAACTTTTATTAATTTAAATACATATTTATTTACTTTAATCTTACTAAAGAGATAATACCTGTACTAAAGAGAAGACAAAAAACCAACACATGTACATGCATGCCCAAGTTTATATAACTTTGAACTTGAATTTGGCAACCTTTCTGACTGTTCAGTTTGAAAGTGACCTCTCTGACTGGTCAGTTTTATGTTGGAGATTTTTCTCTAGTGATTTGGAATAAAATCAGACTAGATAAAAACATAGGAACTAAGTTATATATTTGGACAGTGTGTGTGTGCCCTTATTATTCAAAGTTTAAAGTTGCTTATCTAAGCTTTCTGTTTTTGTTACCATTTTGATTTGCAGAGTTTGGACCCAGACATACCTTATTTCTTTAATTTCAATATAGCTTGCTTTTTGTCCCCTGAATGTTGTGCCATTTTATTTATAAAGTAGGAGTTATTTTCATTATAAGTCTTGATTGTGTTTCATGTAAATGTAATACGTACATATTGAAACAACACTCGGGGTCATTTCTGGCTGAATGGCAGAGTTGCCAACTTGTACAATTTTGACTCCCTCGCCTCTCACTGCATAGATTCAAAATCTGGTTGGGCCAAAGCTTCCATGTATCTACTAGCTGACCTGTGTTGTGTTGGTGGTCCTCCAAACATTTGTCTGGGATCTTCTATCACCATTCATAGCTGGGTGTAGCTGTAATGACAGTAACTGTGTCAGAATGTTTGTTTTAATCTTATTGTTGTGTTCTTATTGTTTGCCATGCAAGCCAAAGAATCAAGTCACTGTTGTTGTTTTTGATAGGATGTGTACATGCACACATGTTTTTCTAGGAAGGTGCTTGCTTGTTGCAACTGTTATATTGTCCCAGTTTCAAGGCAGTATTACATCAACCAACCATACAAGAATTTCAGAATACAATATAAGAAAACATTGTTTGCACTGCTATTTACACTAAGTGTTGCTAGTGGAACATGGTTGTAACATAATCAAGAGAAAACAATACAAATAAATTGATATTGAATGTATACAATAATATATTTTTATTAACAAAATAATCGGTAATTGATTTGCAAAAAATATTTAATAAACTATAAAACATAACAAGCTAATGGAATGAAGTTTATTTTATATGGTTAACACATAGTTAAAATTTTGATATTATTTCATTAATAATTTCCATGAATAAATAATTTATCTTAAAAAAACATAATGATAATCTTCTTAATCAAAAAATATATAATACATGTATTTAATTGTAAATTCAAATGTAAGATAATTAAGTTGGTTAAATTCGAAGATCACATTATATTAATTGTAATTGTAATTTTTTATACTGCCTATTATTTAGAATACTATGTAAATGTCTTGGCAGAGAAGATTAAATAAGGGCCTGTCAAATTAACTATACCAGAGAATGTTGGTTTTGTCTTCACTCATGTAAGATAACCATATGTCAAGGTAAACTTTAGTGAAATGGTCAATAGCATTTGTTAAGTATAAAATGCCAAACTACCGTATACATCGTATTAAATGCCCCCTTACAAATCATCCTCCCCCCCCCCCCCCCCCCCCCCCCCCCCCAACAATTTTCTGAAAGAAAATGAAGGAACAAACTATTTAAAAACATGTTTGTAAAAAATAAAACTGTCTTTACTCACTATCTGTCCACATAAAGTCTTCAATTATTTGGTAATCCTAGGAAGAAAGGTGTTAACTTCACTTTAAACTAAATTAAACTTAACTTCTAAAACTTGTAAAAGTACATGTAACTGAATTTTAATAAATGCCCATTTTTTGGAAATTGTAAGGCTCCCACCTCCCCCCAGGTGCGTTAAATATGAAGTTTGCAGTATTCATTGCTATAAAGTATTGACAATGAGCACATTAAAGTTACCATTAGTATGATGAAAGGGGTGATTTTCTATTAAAAGTAAGACAAGACAAAGTGAAGAGAATAAAAACAAAAACAAGAAGATACCAAGAAGGTACATAACGTGAGGAATTAAAGTCTTGCAGCAAAATTATGATAAATGTCAGGTGAAGTTCCACTTTTGAACTAAATGAATTCATTATCAGTGTACATATTCATGGATTTGAGTTATGGTCTCATTTTTATTGTACATTTATAACTTGCACTATGTTTTCTGGTATAAGCATTTTTAAATGAAACTGAAAAAAACTTTGTTATGCCACATTTTAAGACAGATTATGTGTTAGGTATAATAAGATTTTTTAGGGTTAATAAAATTCTGTATAATAGGTGTTTATTATAGTTGTAGTTGTGATACAATTACACATACCATAAACATTGATCTATATCATTTGTTAAAAGGTGTTTATGATATCCTATTTGAGACCTTTAAATAACAGTGGTAGTTATAAAACAACATAACCCTAAACAATTGCCCTTTTGTTTCTGTTACAGATCCGTTGGGTGTCACTGGCCTAACTGTGGCTTATAGGGACAGCCACACTGTTAACGTGTCCTGGTTAGCAAACAGGAACACTAGCTTCGACCACTACACCATAGCTATTGAGCCTTCTGTGGCAGGCTCCCCAGTTATCCTAAACAGGTACCATTTATACATTTTGATATGATCACACACCTTATTGTGTAGTTTGAAAAATCATTTACAACTGAGATCAAATCCATTGAGAGGTAATTTGTCTTACTGAAATTATTTTCTTAATTTTTTTAATATTTCCTTTGATATAAAACGATGGCTTAAGGTTAATTTATAAAAATTTTAAACCTAAAAAATGGTCTGTTATCTTAGAGTTTTAATTAAAAAAGTAAATTTCTATGGAAAAATGAGAAAACAAGATTTCTTTGTATTTGTAGACATGACTCAAGAGAAAAGTTTCCAGCTTAGACCTTTTTATTGTGTTTACACAGATTTCATCATTTAAAGATATGAACAGTCCAGAACATGTTTGTATTTTGGATGAATACAATATTGGTTTTACAGTTGTATTGAAGCACACATAGTGAACTAACTGATAAATTTGGTGGTTTATCATTTCATTCATAGTTCATCTATAATTTTGAAAATTCACCTGACTTTGTTGTTTTTCTTTAGAAGAGATAAAAGGATTTTAACAAATGTGTGTTCAACTTGTAATAATAGATTTAAGGCTGAACCAGTCTACACATAAACCCTTGTTGATGCAGATTCTGATTATAATTTGCAAATGGTTTGTAAAGACGTAAAATAGCATATAATTGTGAATGGTTTGTAAAGGCGTATAATGGCGTATACATGCAGCATAGGCTTAATTATCTATCTGCTTTTCATAAATATGTGAAAAAGGTTACGGTAGTTCTTGTTCCACAAGTACTTTCATTTTTCTCTTTTCCATTCATCATAGTTTTGTCTAAAAAAATATCTGCAAACAGTTGACATAGGAATATCAAGCTTCTCCTGAATCTGATTGGTATTTTTAGTAAGTTATAAATTTTTAAACGGTTTATTATACTAACGTTATATATCTTCACTGTTAAAAATGTTAACCTTTTTTCACTCATAATTTACATTTTTAACCTGATAGATTTTTATTTCTACTCACGCATTTTAATTTTAACATGATTATATTCTATTGTCTTTAAACTTTAATGTATTCAGCACAGTATGACCTATCAAGTGTCGGAGTGCCGTAAAAAACCCAAAATACAAAATATATCATTAAGCTTCTAGGATAGATATAAGTGTGGTGCACAAGTATCATGACTTCAGAAGTTGATTTATTTTGTTTTATCAGGAAAATAGTCTAAAAACTACAGAATGAATTGGCTTCAAACTTGGTACATAGGTTTCTGATGATAAGTACAAGAGCAGTGCACAAGAACCATAAGTCTACATACCTTAAACTTATAATTATTTCCCTTTTGTTTTTCTTGTCAAGAAAAAAACTTAAAAACTACTGGATAGAGTCACATTTATTATATAGGTACCTAGCAGTAAGTAGAATTGCAGCTTCATTACCCTTAACTAAAAACCTACTGTTGTTTTATTATACTTTTTAGGTCTACTAGCCCCCTGATATACAGCTTTGTTGACCTAGATCCAGGCACCCTGTACAAGATCAGCATCAACACTGTTATACTGCCAGACATAAAGGGGGAGGCCTCCACTATCAATGTCATTACAAGTATGTCAACACTGTATCTTTATAACTTTATTTTATATTAAATAGGTGTGCCTATCATTGAGCAGTTAGGGTTACTGACATTAACTGTACATCCCCAGACTGGATGAATTCAGGTCCCAGTTGGGGTGAGAACTTTCATGTGGAGTGGTTTTTCAATTAGCCTGTGGCTCGCCATTGGTCTTACCTAGGTATAAATCTGTGGTGCTCCTCAACCAATAATTAGTTGGATGTCACCAATATGACCATAAGTGCTATGTAACAAAAAACAAACAAACAAAACAATAACATATGATTATAGTTTGGGATTATATTCTTTTGGCATTAAAGTTTACCGGACATGCTAGCACAATCATCCGGTACTAGGTACGGAAGACCCCGGTTCGAACCCGGGGCCGTGACGTACCAAAGTCTTTAGAAATGGTTGTGGTATAACTCCCTTACTAATGCTTAAGCAAATATAAGGGTAGTTCCACGACTGATTGGCAAGATAATGTGACTGGGTGTTGTATCATGCCAGGTGTTCATGCCATGCTATACACAGTGAAGGCAGCATTATATCTTCTTCAAGTGAACATCGTTTCCAGATAACTGAAATACTGTTGGTGGGAGGATAAACCCAATAAACAAACATTGAAGTTTATTTATTATGTTTACTTTCTGAACATCAGTAGTAAGTGAACACAGTTTCTTATAAAAAGAACTTACAGTTTTTTTCGTTATGTTGATTACTTAACATGACCAACAAATTTTTCATTATGTTGACTTACTTAACATGACCATTAAGGAAAAATTATGTATTGTATCAGTAAGTTCTATCTCTCAATAGCTAGTCTTATTTATCAAACATATTGTTTTCCACCTAGGTCCCCTCCCAGTGATGTATTTACATGTGGAGCCCTTCAAAACTGGTTTACTGGCCAAATGGAATGTGGATAACTCTAGCAGTCAATCTGGATTCTCTGTGAGTAATCCCCCTTTACTGAACTTTTATCTCTTAAAGTGTTTTGTTGCTGTCTTAAAATGTTTGTAGTATGGTAGACACATAAGGATGCCTTTGATGAAGATGGGGCATAACTGTAGTACATAAGAACCAAAACTCTATTTTCAAAACTGTCCCCCTCAGTTCTTGAATGTAAATTAAACACTATTGCATGGATTCACTCCAAACTTAGGGTATGGATAAATTATGAGGTGTAGAAGTGCTGTGCATAAGAAAACTCATATAATTCTTTAATTGTTCTCCATAGTTGATTTTCTAGTGAAAAACATGACAACCACAAACTTATCTGACAACAGCTTGCAGGTGATGCAAGTTTAACTAGGAAGACCCATCGATTTTCATTAAATGATAGTTTGGTTAATCAATAATGTGTAACTTATACTTATTCTGTATAAAATGACAAATACTCAAGCTTGTTTTGACCAGTATTAAGTTTTATTTTCAGATTTTATTTAATCTTCTCATGGTTCAGGTCTGATACTTTTTGTTCAGCCTTGCATTAAGTCAATATTTTCTTATCCTGCCTTTTGTTTGCCCATGGATGTTTTTTTTATCAAAAGATAAGATTTCTGCTTGGGTTTTCAAAATAAAATTATAATTAAAGTTAATTTTCTTTTCCATTCTTGCTTCTGAAAATGTCCATATTTTGATATTACATCAGTATTTAAATTGTTTATTATTTTTTAATGAGCTAAAGCGTTGTTTTTTTCAGCAGCTCTTATTGCCTTTTCTTATACAAAATATCTTTTAGGTTGCTTTTGAGATTCATCATTTGGTCATCTGTTACCTTTTAGGGGGATAGTTAAACAGCACAGTTTTTGCTATGCGTTATATAGTCACTGTATCACTTGTGTTTGGCAAATTTAAACTTTTATTATTTTACTTGTTCAAAAACTGCTTATCTTCCTATACTTATCTTACTATTGTGGTAGCTGGTTAAGTTTATATAAAGTTTATGTTTTATTTTCGTTTTACTTTATACAAAATTTGCTCAAGCTTTTTCAAATTTACTTTTTTTTCTTGAGTTCATTAATCAATTAAAAAGTTGAAAGTATATATTTTTCCATAGGTCAAACTGTTAAATGCTTTCCTTTAAAAAAACAAAAACAAAATAATCTTCCGTTTGCAAAACTTAAAAACATTCATTCCTTCTTTTACCATTTAAGTCTTACTTTTTAAAAATTTATTTCTCTCTTTTGCATTCTGATTATATTTCTTATCATTTGAAGTGATTACAATTATCAAACTGTTTGTCTATACCCAGATATGGTACAGTGAAAACCTGCACATTGTTGAGCCCAGGTACCTGGCCCCTGTACCCTTCAGCACAGATCAGTACTCCTACAGTGCAGAAATCCTTGACCTTTACCCAGGGGGCACATACAAGGTTAAAGTTCAGGCGTGGCAGAATATGACCACAGAGATGGCATCTTCCAGTAGTCAGGAGACAGTTGGTACAGCCAGTAAGTAGATCTTGGCCTGAAATGCATTAGTTACATATGGCAAGAAGTATATAATGATAAATTTATATCAGTCACTTTTGTATTATAATTGCCAGATAGAGAGTGAAAACATGTTCAGACAATACAGAACTAAAACATATGGCTTTTCCCTATTAAAGTCATATATGGCTTCAGAATAGACATTTTTCTGTCACCAAATACTGTGTGTTTGCCTATATGATCTTGTAGTGCGAATGTTTAAATACTTAAAATGAGTTAATTATAACATAATATTCTTCTCAGTTACACAAAAAAAAACAAACTAAAACCTTACTTTTGTTTTTGTCACCATAGTCAATAATAGCTGATAATTTTATTGGGCATTTTTCGTTAAACATGCTGAAAGAGGTGAATTCTCAATTTGTGCTGTTCTATTTCGAAAGAAAAAGAAGATCATTTACTCATAGGATGGAACAGCACAAATTTAGAATCCACCTCTTTCGGGCTGACTATGGCCTTCCTCCCTTTCAAGTCGAGCTTCCATTGACCGCAATTGATATTCACTAATTTAGGGTCATGGACAAAAGTAAATGCGGATCATAGGATAATAGGAATGTAATATAACTGATCGGAACATTTTGGGATTTGATTGAAAAAATTTAAAATCTTCCCAGTGCTAAAAGATTTTCTAATTTTTTTAATTTTTTTATTGACTCATTTGAAATAATGTTAACAGCTATGGACAGCCATTGTTTATGTCATCTGAAATGTTATTTGCACCAAATTTGTTGCTGAAACTCTTAACCAGATACAGCCATATATAATTTTAAGACAAATGCTTTGTTCACCAAGCTTAGTTGGTTTCTTTCATAAAATCTCCAAGTAACTGGCATACTTTGTGAGATTTCATTACCATTACAAAACTCCTTTTAACTTCAATAAGGATAACGTTACAAATAGCAACTTTTGATCCTTTTTACAGAGCCCTGTTTTGCAGGATAACTGGACTTTTAGGAATTTTAGGAAGTGGCCATACTCTTACTGTTTTGTTTTGTCTTTGAAATACATTGCAACTACCGATTATGATCGTTATAGCAATGTCCAGCTTTCAGGTGTAGGAAGACCCCAGATTTATGTCTGGGTAGAACCACCGGAGCACTGCAAGTCAGCTTGAAGACCATCCCACATTGTTTTGCCCCAAATGGGACTAGAACCCACACATTGAGAGGCTAAGCTGTCAGAGGAGTTACAAATCAACGGCTTAACCACTATGCCATGGGGACCTCCCCCCACAGAGTCTCTTTTTTAATCAATTAATTATAGTAACACTTTAACAAGATTTAGTTAAGATTCTAAGTCTTGTTTTGAATTCAATAAAACCAAACCATAAATATCAACTATATATATATTTATCATCTTTTTCTACAATTCCAGAGCCCCTTCCTGTGGTATCTCTGGAGAGCTTCCTGAAGGGACAAGACTCCATAGTTGTGGACTGGGAACCTCCCATGGAGAGCAGTTTCCAGTCATACCATATCCGCTACCGACCAACCCTCCGTGACCCGGACACAGTCTGGTTAGAGAATTCCACCTTCCGTACCAACATCACCTTAAGTTACCTCTTTCCGGGCGAACAATATGAGATTGAGGTTTACACAGTCAGTCAGGGCGTGTGGAGTGAAGTGAGGAAACTGTATCAGGTTGTTGGTAAGTGATACTAGTTGTTCTAGATTTTATGAGTGTGTCAAGTAAATATGGGCATAATCTTAACAACAAAAAGTTCACCGTGACAACTCAAAACACTTGATTTAGATTTTCCCCGTATTGGTTTTCGGGTCAACCCATTGATAAAATCACATATCACATTCATTAAAATAACTAATGCACAAATTGTATTGTCTTGTAGCAATTATGACATCAATCATGAAATTCAAAATCAATCATGACATTCAAATACATAGTTGATAGCAGAAATTGTTATTGAAACCTTAGTTTTCATAAACACTGTGCTGACTTCAAAATGGATAACAAACATGTAAAAAATTGTGCATTTGCCAAGTTTTTGATAGAACTCAACAAAATGCCAATACATTCATTCATATAATAAAGTAGATATGCCATGGCAGACATTTCAAAATAAATGCATACAGGTTAGTGCAGAGAGAAATGCCTGAGGTTGTTAAAGATAATAAATACAAGGGAAAGTCAACAATTCCTTTCATTTAAGACATGTGTGTCATCGATGGTTCTGACTGTCACAGAACCTGTTATGGCAAGAAAAGAAAATATCTCACTGGTTTGTGTGATATGTGATTTGTGATTTGTGCAGTGTGTACCACTTTATCCAATAATGTATATAATTAGATTATTTTGTTGAAACTACAAGACTTATTCTAACTTAAGCTTGTAATGACATTGAGGTCAAACTTTGCAGCCCATGGTAGGCCCAACATGGTGTTATATGTATTATCAATTTCTACGTACTTTTAATGTAATTTTTTTAATGATTCTCAGCCTGTTTCCACAATGCTTGAACTTTGTAATTGTGAAAATACAAGTTTAGAGAAAACATTAAATTTATCAAATTTGTCCAGATTTTTGGATCACTGTTCATAGCAGTCTCTTTTATTGTTGTTTTGTCTTGAAATTGAAATAAATAATACAAAAAAATGCAGTAATATTTTTTTTACAATTATATATCATCTGTTTTCAGCCCCTCTGTCCCCTCCTCAAGTCAACATTCTTGCTAACCAAACCACGACGACTGAGATCACTCTCCAATGGCTCCATCAGCCCAACACTTCTTTTGTGGAGAGCTGGCTCATTAGTTACTTTGACAACACAGGAAGTATTCAGGAGCAGTCGGTTCCAATCTCCTCTGGGACCATAGTGGAAGTGAAGGTACCAAATCTGGTCGCTGGGTACCAGTATAGCATGTCTGTATATGCAGTGGTGAAGGATGTGAAGTCATTACCAACGGCTGCCACGGGATTGGCTTATACAAGTAAGTTATCAATAAAGTTTTTTGCTACTGTATATCCTGCACAATAGGGTCACAGCTACCCCATTGCTCCATTCAATAAATTTATGTCAAAGTAAGTGTAGCAGTTTAAAAGAAAAATAGTTAACTTTTGAAATTGAACAAGTATGGCAATACTATATAAGAGACAAATTATTGCTTATCTTTGGCAACCTTTTTTATGATGCTTTGTTTTAAAAATTAGTAACCTCAAAGATGGACAAAAAAGTGCAGGCATTTTATTATAATAAAACATTATATGCAAATGTACGTGTCTTCAAACCAACCAGGTGATAACTATCAATTAAAACAAGCCAGCATTATCATCTGTTTAGTTAAAATTGTTATACAGTGTACATTTACCATCACTTCTACTATTTACAGCATTAAGATGTTTTTGGTGCCCATTTTTAATGTCAGTTGATTCATCAAATGATATGCAATTTTAATAGTTATTTTCCAGATACATGTTTTGTCTATGTCTGTGTTGTTGTTTTTAATTTTATTACCAGTACATTACATTTCTTTTGGTCATATATTTATTTCATCAAAATGTATTTCATCTTATGTTCTCATATATTTCTATAAACACAAATTTCAAGCATTGTTGGACCTCACATTCTCTCATACCACTTGCTTCATGGTGCCCGTAGAATATTATTCTGGTTACTGTCCGTTTTCATGAATATTCATAGCACCCAGTGGTCCAGTGAAAATGGGCATTACATCAGTGCTACTATTCAGTTAAATTTACTTAAAAAAAACACTATTTGTCATTTTCAAAATTGCCACTTCATTGGCTGAACATTTGTGCTGTTTTGGATACATTGCCAGTCAAAAGCTTTATGCATGTATTCATGAGATCAAAGTTTTTCTGGCCAAGTACCGAAAAGAGCTATAAATTGCTGACCGCCATCTGCCATTTATTATCATATTTGGGCAGTTTACTTTTTATTATTTAGTTTATTAATTAGTTGACTCCTTACACTCACATAGATAGGATGTTCTATATGTTTTATATTGATTATAGTTAAAAAGAATGACTACAGATTGATTTACATAGTGAGTTTTCTGTGCACACAGTTGAAATGCTATGATGTAAACACTGTATTGCAATTAAAATGATATAATTCATTGACCATACAAACATACAAGCATAATGTCTGAAGAATCAATGTATGTACAGCCTATGTAACAAGTAGAAACTTTTTTCCATGCATTTTTTATTCTCAATGCTGCTTGAAATGTTGCTCAGTTAATGTGTTTATTAAAGACACTGCACTGTTCTGATCGAGATTTAGGTGCATATTAAAGCTAGTGACCTCTAGTAACCTTGTGTTTGCTACAGATGACAGATATTACTTCCTGAAATGTTGATCACCTGAAGGTACTTAATAACTTCAAACAGCTATAAAGCTATCACAATTGTATATGTTTAGTAGCAGCCAAATTATGAAAAAGGTGTGAATAATTATGTTAGTCAGTGGGGAGGTAGAATAATTAGAAAGGTACAAGAGACCTTGACAACAGTTTTCACTTGAGCTCATTACACCATAACGGGCGACAAATTTTCTAAACTGGGGGTGCGTACAATCTATAAGCTATTGATTTTTACCAAAGATTAGAAGCCCAAAGTAGAGGTGTGCACATTGCATGGGTGTGCACATTATATAGCCCTTTACGGTAACCCACAGTATATGTATGTAGTGATTACAGAATATTTACTGTGTTTTCTGACAATGCATTTCAAATAGTAGGCACTTTCTATGAGTACCTTTGTCTTTGAAAGTTGGTCAATATCTTTAATATGGCAGGGTTGCTTTTTAGTCACTTGTTGTGATAACCAAGTTTTTTTCTCTTTTCAGAACCATTAAACAACGTTGTTCCAAGTTTCTGGAGAGTCCCCACACGTTCCTCATTCACATTTGACTACAGTTTCGAGGCAGCTGATAAATTTGATACCATTACCTTCACTATCGCTGGAGGCATCAAGGTAACCAAGTATAAGAGTGAGTCCAACACTGAGGTGGAGTTTACGGGCCTTGGTGCGGGAGCTCTTTACATTGTGGAGATACAAACAGTCAGTGGACCTGAAAAAAGTGAGGTGAAGACATTCACTGCACAGACATGTAAGTTTTATTGTTACAACAAATTTGATTGCTCAAGAAAGGTTCTGTTTAAAATAAAACTAATTAATTGGTTTTCTTTTAAAAAGTCGTGTGAAACTTTTAAAAGTGATATATCTGTTTACTTGTATCTAAACTGTGGTGGTCAGTCTCACAAAATTCACATAGTTTTACTGCTATATTATATCTTAACTTAGTAATGGTCAGTAGTTAAAAGAGCATTCTTACAGTCATTTTAGCTCACCTGTGCTTTTAAAATAAATGGCTATATAGTATAACTTTGAAATCTTCTTGTCAGAATCCACAAGAGCTAGAGCTTTGATTTTTTGTATATGTGTTCCAAGAAACCACAAGAGCTAGAGCTTTGATATTTGGTATACATGTTCCTTGGCTGACCCTATTTTAAGATTGTTCAAAGAATTTTGATCTATCAATGCACATGGCTATCAGGTGTGTCGCCATTTTCAGTAAAGGTTTATACAGGAAGATTTGGAAAATCTTCTCGTCATACAATAGCTAGAGCCTTGATATTTGCTATACATGTTCCTTAGATGACCTTGTATCAACATTGTTGAAAGAGTTGTGATCTGTCAAAAAAACATCAGGGGCATTGCCATTTTCTATATATTGTTATATAGGAAATGTTTTTGACAGGAAGTGCAAGAGCTAGAGCCTTGATATTCACTATTTATATTCTTTAAGTGAGCCTGTATCAAGATTGTTCAGGGTATTTGATATATTAAAAAACATGACCACCAGGGGCATGGTCATTCCTTTAAGGTTATAAAACTTTGAAAAAAGCAAGAGCTTTAATATACATATTCCTTGGATGACCCTCTATCAAGTGTGCTTTAAGAATGCGAACAATGAATTACAATTAATCTGTTTTTGTGTTTCTGATATTCCTTGCTAATTCTAACCTAAATGTCTTCAGCACTCAGGTGAGTGGTATAAGGCCATCAAAGCTCACTTAATAAGTGTACCTTATTAATTTTCGTGTTTTACTTTTTTCAGTGCCTAACAAACCTACAGTGACCTCCCAGTCCACAGCCTACTCCGTGAGCCTCACTGTGGTCCGCCCAGTGGGTGGAGTCGATCGCTACCAGATCTTCTGTACCGGCCCCCTTAACAGTCTGGTATCCAATCACAGCACAGATAGCATCCTAGATGTGTTTATTGCTAAGATAGATGACTTAAAACCTCACACTGTGTATACCTGCTATGTGGCAGCAGTGTTCCAGATGTACAATAACACAGCAACACTGGATGTACTCACTCAGCAAACAGGTGAGTAGACTTTCTTGCAAACTTAATTCTCAATTACAATGCATGGAGCAAAATAGGATTCATGATCAAGTTATATTGCAAGTAGAATCTTAATGTTCTAAAGCTGTTCAGTTACACATTTTAAGGCATTATGGAATTGGTAATCAAGATATACTGACCCTGTTAATACCATTGGTACAGTAAACAGGGTTAGATAATCTTCACCTATTTAAATTTTAAGTCCATTACAGAAATATTTGATATCGTCAATATCCCAACCCTGACAAGTCCTCATCAAAATGAGACATTTGATTCTCTCACATCTACTATTCTTCCAATAATGTTTTATTCCACTTTCACAAGGTATTTTTAAAATGATGACTCACAGAATCTTGTTTTTAGCAATATTTTAATTGTTCTGATAAATGAACACTGTATATTTAGATAATGTAATTCAGAATTGAAAGAAATATTAATGTATTTTATTATAGATTAGTTTTTAAGCAAGTGGTCTTTATCTGTTTATCAAAAAATAACTTCCATAAATGTGCTGCATTAGTCTCTCTCAGTCAAAAAAAGTGTCTCCGACCATATTTTGTAACAAAACCCTATATCATCTATAATTGCAGCTCCATCTGTTGTGAGAGATGTAAGGCTAACTGAGACAGCACCCAATGAAGCAAATCTGACATGGGAGAAACCAGAGTTTATGAATGGAGAAATCACTGTTTACATGATCAGCTACCAGGGGAAAAAGGAGGTAGAAATAGAGTTTTAACTCTTAGCCTGCTAATCACCTATTTATTATGCTGGAGAAGATAGTATAGGTCCCGATCACTCAGCTTTTAGTGAGGAGCTTTCTGCTTAGGATCTACACTACATGTTTATAGTCTTTGTTTATAAGTATATTAAACTTTACTTGTAATGTATATTTATATGTATGTGTGAGCATGCATGCATGTGTGATGTGTGTAATGTGTAACATTGTCATCTACGTCATGTAGGTAAATCTATATCATGTAGGCAAATGTGCCTAAATGTATGTAAATGTACATAAATAGATGAAATGTATGTAAATATATGTCATGTATGTATGTATATTATGTACTAAATATAGTGACCTCCCTTGTTAAGTTGACACTATCCTGCAATATTGTGTTTTTAATCCACACCACTTGTAGTCATCTTTGCTCAGCTAAATGCAAAGGTACTTAGACATATTACTGCTATGAACTCTGCATCACCTGACAGCTCCCAGCAGTAGCTGGCTGATCTGGATCTACACCATTTGAATCAGCCTCATAAGTTCATGTTAGCATGGTAAAGAATAACATGCATAAAAAAGCACACATAGCTGAGCAGGTAGTCCCTGACTTTTGATTCCTCAGTTTCTCCATTTGTTCATGTTGGGACAAAAAACTTAGTGAGGAGGTTTTTCAACTGTTTTTTCATAACATTGCTGGTTCTACTTTGACATTGTATGAGGTCTTACTCCAACACAACTGCTGGATGCCTGTTTCAAGATTTAATGAAACCATGTATGCAATGATAATTTAGTTATATGCTTATGATGTAAACGGGATTGGTATAAGGATAGAATAATTAGGTATTCAATAAACTACTCTTTTTTTTACAGAATGACCAGGTTGAAGGGAAACAGAATATTAGCTATCCAGCCACCAGTCATGTTTTCAGCAACCTTAAGGCTGGGTTTACATACATCTTCAATGTGAGTATGGCTTATATTGCATTTTTAGCTGCAATTTTCCAAGGAATAAAAATTTATCTGTTGTCAGGACCCTCAATTTCTTTAAAGAGAATGTGGTGTATTATCTCACATTTTTATATCATTTATCTGCTTTCAATTTACTTTACTATCTGACTTAAGATTTAAAGTGCGATATTTAACTGGGCAATAAAATAAAACACCTAGGGAATGAGGACAGTCCATTATTAAGCAGTACTGATGGCATGAGTCAGGGTTTTCTGCCCTTGAACTAAAAGCTTGGAGTCCCAGCTGAAGTTTTTATGGAATACTTTTATGTGGATTTTTATTTTTTGGATGAAGACATACTATTAAAGGGGATTTCGACCTTTGTGGAGAAAGTACTTGACCTCCATTCAGAGATTGGGATTGTACAGGTATGCTGTATTTCAGATTCGAGCTGTCACAATAGCAGCTGGTATGCCTGCCTTCAGCACCATTACTCTAAGGACATACAGTAAGTCATTAAACTTTTTTCAATTATGATGATTGAGTAACATCTGGATGTAATTAATATATATTGAGACTTGACATTAAATCTGAAAGTCATTGATGATGTTATGCCAGTCTAAGCTTCTCTTCAAGCAGCAGCTGATGCCAAAAAGTTGTTTTCTCCAGGTAATTAAGTAAGTATTTTTGCTCATATCATTGTTTGAGCTTTTTGTTGTATCTTTCTTAAACTACCTGATTATATACACCTGCAGGACAGCATACATTTAATACAATACAACAAATATTTCCTTAATGCTATGCAACAAACATTTTTCTAAATATCTAACAAATTTTTAGTGGCTAAGAATTCTCTGTTTAGACTGTGGTTTGGTTAATGTGTTCTTTATCTGTATGGACATAAGATGTAAAAACCACTTATTTTCAATAATAAATACATGTAGCAAAATATCCTATAATTCTCAGAAATCCCTATTGTGTTTTTCCAAATCTTCTCTTTGACATAATTGGTAAGGGTGACACAAAAAATAGTATTCGGTTTGGTACAAAGAAAACATTTTATCAACCTTACCGGCACCATCAAATCTAATATGTTCTGTATATAAATTAAGACGGTATATAAAACTTTTTACCTAAACCTTTCACTACCTAGGACCTCTTTCCAATACATTGCATTCTTCTGTTATATTACCCCTTAACTTGCTATAAACACTCTTCACTCCATTAACATAAAACAAACCCCATCCTAATGGTGTTTCCAGGAAGTAAAGGGTTGATTCATTTTCTTCAATCTCTCCACTACAGAACCAGTGTACAAGGATGGCATAACTGTTGAGAAAGCCACTCCCAAGATGGCTGACCAGAAAGTCCAACCCCCTGGCAGCACCCACTTGTATGTTAACTTCACCAATGCCTTTTCCGATAAGTATGGTGAGATTGTTCAATACACCGTGATTGTCACAGAGGATAAAAATGCGTCGGAGATAAAGAGCAATCCCTACCTGCCTAGTTGGACAGCTGCCAGGAATGATCCCCATCTGAAGGCTTATCAGGTATTTAAGCGAAAGTGCTTAAATGTATTTTATGATAATATCTAGTGTAAATGTCTTAGGTAAATAAAGCATGTGCACAGTCCATTTATTATTGCTTTTATTCCTTTCCGGAAAATTGAAACTTATGCAGATAGATACATCTTTATCCTACCTGTAATGCACATCGTATGAGCTGATATTAACAATCCATTTTAAAGCCTATTATAAAATCACTTCATACTTTTCAGCCTTGAGTTATTTCCTCGTCAAGTCATTTAACCCTTTCCTGCAAATATATGTTATTTTACGCCTTTACAAATCATTAACAATCATTAGCAGAATCTGAATGACTAAAGATTTATGTGTAGACTGGTTCAGCGTAAAATCTGTTATTACAAGTTGAACATGCATTTATTAAAATCCTTTATCTCTTTTAAAGAAAAACAACAAAGTCAAGTGAAATTTTCAAAATTATAGGTGAATGAAAGGGATAAAGATGATATTAAGACTTCTGTCTGTTCACATTTTACGCAACTCTTTCTCTTAGAAATACCAAAATTAATTCCTAAGGCATGTGAGGCTAATTCCCTAACCTCCCTTATAGGCCATCGCAAACTGTTCAACATTCTTTGCCGTGGGTGTGTCATGTGACATCAACATTCAACGGAGGAGAGCCATTACAGAAGAACCATTCAAGGTGTTCATGGTGGGCAGCGATAAGGCTTGCACCACACAGTATTGTAATGGACCCCTCAAACCTGACACAACCTACTACGTGGCACTTCGAGCCTACACCTCCATGCAGTACAGTGATACACCCTTCTCAGCAGCTGTTAGAACAGCACCTAGTAAGTGGATAAGATGATCAATTACTCATTAAATTGTTTATTTGTAAATAATCATGCCTTATCAAGTGTTTTTCCTTTGCTTTATTTGATGGTTTAATTTAATTATACATAACAAATTGTGATTGAGCTGTTTTTAATTATTTTTAATTGTAATGTGTTTCTGTTAATATGTTATGTCTGGCTGGCTCATTTATTGGTAGTAGCTATAAATGTAATTTGTATAGTTTAAGAATGAATTTAATGTTATTTAGGTTGCCAAGATATTTAAACGATGCCATAAAATGATATGGTATTATGTTACTAGATAAAATTTGTATAGGTATTTGATCTGTTTAATCATGTTATAAATGATTGTCTTGAAAGATGCAATATATCTATGTCATCATAACTACTAATAAAGTCGTTTTCCTTAACAGCCCCTACAGAGGATGAGACGAATGTTGGTGCTATTGTAGGGGCTGTGGTTGGTGCAGTCACAGTTCTGGTTATCATCATAGTTGTAGTTGTAGTCCTGCGACGTCGAATGGCGCAGAAGAGCAACATGTATCGCCATGAACCAGGAGAACAGCTCACAGCACGATCATCTCTCTCTCATAGGAAGTCTTAGTAAGTATACAATAGGTATTTAGTATTTAGGAAGGCATCGGACATGGAAGAGCATCAGGTCCAGGTACAGGAGGCCCCAAGGGTTCAATCCCGGGGCGTGACATACCACAGTTGTTAAAAATGGTAGTGGTATAACTCCCTTGCTAACCCTCAAATAAAAATATAAGGGTAGTTCCAGGACTGTTTGGCCCAGTGTCAGGATAATGTGACTGGGTGTGGTATCATGCCAGGTGTTCACGGCATGTTATACACAGTGACGGAAGCCCTATGTCTGCTTCAAGTGAACACCATCTCCAAATAACTGAAATACTGTTGGTGGGACGATA
Source organism: Sinonovacula constricta (assembly GCA_007844125.1). NCBI lineage: Eukaryota > Metazoa > Mollusca > Bivalvia > Cardiida > Solecurtidae > Sinonovacula > Sinonovacula constricta. The sequence goes on from CM017556.1 coordinate 44,678,226, forward strand.
AACCCAATAAACATAAACATATTTAGTAAATTTTTTATTTTATCAAAAATATGTGAAAGCAAGCCCAGAGCAGTTTTCTTTGCAAGACCATCATGAAACTGTAGCATACCTATTTACTTGGAAAATAACAAGTCAGTGCAGCACATAATACACCCACATGTAATTGGGTTGTCATTATTACATTTTTATTTTTCTTGCAAGTTGAATTGAGAAATTGTGCTTAGAATTATGATGAAGTAAGTAAATTTTCAGATAAGCAGATTTGTTGTTAGGGAAGCTTATTTAGCAGAAATATATGTGATCATGGTGGGACCTCACATGTTGCTGACATGATAAAACTTATTTTCTTAAGCTGTCAATGTGAATCATGTAGCACTTATAATGTACATATCAAAAACATGCTTATACAACATTACTGGCGTCTGGCATAAAAGTACAAACAAGTCTGTAATATTCAATTTATAAAAGATTTATTAAAAAATGTGTCGAGTATGTTCTAAATTTGTGCCTGTAAGAGTGATTAAAATTTGTAAAGTAAGTTCTAATTTTGTTCCTTGTTTTACAGCAACCCTGTCTTCCTAACCAAGTTCAGAGAACACATACTGCAGATGAGGGCAGACTCAGACTTCAGATATGCTGAACAGTTTGAGGTAGGTGAACTTCAGTTCCTTTAATAGTCATGATTGGATCTTTGTTCCAGCTTATTTCCAGCTTAAAAATATCAGGTAAATTTTCACTTCAAACACCAATTAACCAGTCATTGTTAATGACAATATAAGTAGCCTTAAGACATCAACAGCTTCTATAAAAAAATGTAAACATCTACATTTTATGCAAATACTGAATATTTTAATCTTTTATTGTCCAAATAAACATTACATAAGTTTAATTAGTAATTATAATATAATTAATAATTTTTATTTTAATACAATCTAAGCATGGTAAAGTGACCTATGTAAAATGTTCTAAGCTTTTAATAAATACTAGTGTGTGCTTGTCCTCTTTTTGTGACATATCTTTGACTTACTTTCAATTAAACCTTTGGTTGTTAGGCAGTTACAAGGTCCTCCCTCCCTGGTGAGATTTTCCAGCTAATCTGCGGGTTATGTCTGGGGTCATCCTCCAACAAAAATAAGCTGGACATCACCAGTATGACCTTAACTATGACGATAACATGTCACACAAAAACAAATCAAAGCACCTACACTCCTGATATTCTTTTTTCCTTTGGTATGTTTTTTTCCAGGACCTGAAGGAGGTTGGTCGAGGTCAACCCCAGACAGCAGCAGAATTAGCCAGCAACCGTGGCAAAAACCGCTTCACCAACATCCTCCCATATGATCACTCTCGCGTTAAACTGCTGCCTATTGATGATGAAGAGGGATCTGACTACATCAACGCTAGTTATATACCTGTAAGTAACTTAGGAGATGTAATAACTATCTTTTTCTTTTTATTACCTATCTTTATTTCTCACACTTTTTTTCTTTATCTTTCCTTTTTGTTGAATTTTTAAAAAATCTATAAAACCCATAGATTTAGAATTATTTCAGCAGTAAAGTTGTGATATTTTATGTATATATATTCATTAAAATACAAATATTCCCCTTCTGATATAACTTTTGTTGTAAATGATTATGTGAATGATTTTTTTTTATGAAGTTGACAAAGCTGATGATGATGATTAACAAATATCTTTTCACAGGGGTACAGTTCGAAGCGTGAGTACATCGTGACCCAGGGCCCCCTTCCGGCCACAAGAGATGAGTTCTGGCGCATGGTCTGGGAGCAGAACGTACGAAATATTGTTATGCTCACCAAGTGTATCGAGAATGGCAGGGTAAGTGGGTTTTTTTAAATAAAATCTTATGTAATGTAAGTGTTGCCTTTAAACATAATTATAATATATATTTAACAATCAAATGTTTGATGGAACAGTGGTTAAGATTATGCCTTAAAAATTACCGAGCTTTTATGATTGCTAAAGAATGAAGATAAATATTTGGAGACATAAAAAATGTTAATATTTGTAAATATTAGAAATCATGTTAGAATAAATTTGAGAAATTATGCTTATGTTGGTGAATATGAGAAATTATGATCAGGTATGTCAATGTAAGAAATTCATATTTGTAAATATGAAAAATATGTAAATATTTGTAAAAATAACAAATTGTGTTAATATTTGTAAATTAGAGAAATTATGTAAATACTTGTAAATGTAAGATTTTATGTTAATGTTTTGTCAGAGTACATGAAGTATTTGTTATCTTGCCTTGTAGTTTATGCTTTAATGTTTGTTCTGTTACCTTGCACTTTGTCATAATTTATGCTTATTTTTTTATGTTGCTATGCAGTTTTTGCTAAAATTTATGTTTGTTATATTTCCTTGCATCTTTTACTGTAATTTATAATTGTTGTGTTGTTTTGCAGGAGAAATGTGACCGTTACTGGCCTAATGGTTCTGATGCTGTTTTCTACGGGGACCTGCAGGTGGCAGCGCTCAATGAAACGCTCTTCCCTGATTGGACTATAACGGAGTTTAAAGTCTCTTTGGTAATTTCCACTTGCAATAACATCATTTGTGGCTTTATATCGTATGTCCACTTTTGACACAGTTTAGATAGTAACATGGTGAATCTGTTGAAATGAAAAGAATACCACAAACTTAAAATGCAAAGGTATAGGTATGAAAAATTGGCATTTTCTTATTATCTGTAATTTTATTAGAACTTTTCTTTGCCTATGTCTTAACCAAATCCTTTCTTGTTATGAAGGGAGACCAATCAAGGCAGATTCGTCATTTCCATTTCACATCTTGGCCTGACTTCGGAGTCCCTAAAAAGGAGCAGATTTTGGTGCGGTTTATCCGAATGGTTAGAGAAAAGCTTATCAAAGATGGAGGCCCCATTGTTGTTCACTGCAGGTAGGATTCCACTAAATGTATAGCTTAAGAAGATCAATAAGCATAATTATGGATATATCCTAATGTAAAAGTGGAGGTCCTGTGGCCAGAGGTCAGTAGCTGACTTATGATCCCTAGTCTGATATGTCATCAGAAGACTGTTCTAACTAGTTTTCTTCATATTTTACAGGAGATGATTTTCTTCATTGTGTTATAATAAAAACAATTTTGTTGTTTTTTGGATTAACTATAAAGAGGTATTTCCCATTTTTTAAAAAGATTTATTTTTGTTGCCATCTTTTGTAAATAGAATGGTTTAGCCTCTGGTTTTAATTAAAATATTCCTCGAATGCATCATATTTAGATTTTTACTCATTTTAGTGAAGAGTCGATCAATTAAGTGAGGTTCTAGATATCTTGAAACTTTTCGCTGGTTCTATGAAGAGTTGGTAATTAAAGTTTAACCACATAAACCACTGCTGCTAATTTTGAGTAAGATATATGCTAATGTTTTTTACATATTTCCACAGTGTGTAATGTTCTTATATTAACCACCATATTATGTTCTGATATATACACATGACAATATTAAAATATTTAAACTCTTACATAATATTTTCACACAATTTCAGTGCTGGTGTTGGTCGTTCAGGAACGTATGTGGTGTTAGATCGGCTGCTACAGCACATAAGGACACATGATTCGGTGGATGTGTACAACACTGTGGCTGAGCTACGTAAAGAGAGGGTCTGGATGGTGCAGACAGAGGTATGGAAGCTAAGATTGGTCAGAAACCAGAGTCTCAGTTTGATCAGATTTAACTTTATTCAGATATTATGCAAAAGCAGGTTAATAAGTTTAAGGGAGTTTGGTTCATGTGTGTGTGTGCTGGGCTGAGGGGGTGTGGTAGTCATTGAAATTGTTGTTACAGTAGTGACATACTTTTGTGGTGACCGGACATGGTAGCGCAATCGGTAGAGCACGGGCTCCTTGTACGGGACAACATACAACAAAGTCATTAAAAATTGAAGTGCTATGGCTCCCTTGCTAATGCTCAAATATAAGGGTAGTTATACAAGTGGTTTCCCAATGTCAGAATAATGTGACTGGGTGTGGTATCATGCCAGGTGATCACAGCATGCTATACACAGTGAAGACAGTACTGTATTTGCTTCATCTCCAGATTGATATACTGTTGGTGGGATGATAAACCCAATAAACAAACAAACTTCTTTAGTGATATAAAGTTTTGATGGTTTAAGCGAACATGTTGGTTCTTGCCAGAGATGTTAGAACAAGGGACTATGGTCAATATGGATGGACCCATTATGACACAATCATTTATATGTTGCATATATTGCTTGTGCCCTATGAATTAGATAAGGATCTGGTTGTATGGAAAGACATTACACTAACTTACAATATAATAGACAGGTGTAAGAAAACTGTAAATATTTGTTAAATGGTGATTTCTTTATTCTTTTTTGAACATTAAGAAATGTGCCAAACTTTAAATAGTTTAAATGGTTTCTTTTGGAACTAGAACATGGTTTAGTCATTCACAATACATAATATAACCTCTTATAACTTTCAATTGATTTTGTTGATGTTGCTTTTGCTTCTTTTTAAATCATTCCAACATCTATTTCTATTACAGCAACAATACATCTGCATCCACAATTGTCTGCTGTGTGTCCTAGAAGGGAATGAGGACCTACAGTCCTATGGTGGGGGAAATGAAGGACATTCTAATGTTGCCTTTGAAGGTGAGACATCACTCATTATATCAAATCTTTTCAGAGCCATTAATTCTCCATAAAAAGCAGTGTTACCAATATTTGACAAGACATCTGCCATAATATCAGTCATAGGTCTAATTTATAGAACTGCTAATGGCCTTTCATACTCTATAAAGAGTAGTCATATTTGAAAGAAAGCTCTCTTGTTAGCCTACATCTCTTATTGCCTTCCAGTCTCTATAAAGAGTAATCAAATTAGCAGGGGAGCTAACTCTCTGGTTTGCATACATCTCTTATTGCCTTCCAGTCTATATAGAGTTATATTTAAAGGGGAGTTAACTCTCTTGTTATCATAGATCTTTTACAGCTTTTCAATCTATATAAAGAGCAATTATAATACCATATAATTGTTTTTATAGCCATTTATATCTATTATAAAAAACAATGCTATCTTAAAGGAGCAATCTCATATTTTCATAGCCAATATTTCTTTATAAAAAGCAATCATATTTGAAAGGTAGACATCTTTCACATTATCATATAAAAAGCTTCATATCAGTTACAAGCTGATCTGCCCTAGATAAAACATTTATTACAAGATAGAAATGGTCATGAGATAGCATCATGATTAGTTTTTTAGTTTATTCAAGGCTGAAGTTTTTATAAACATTTCTGTTTCAGCCCTTTATGTTAACTAATATATCTGCTACTTGGCTTACTCTCTGCTGATCACTAACTTAGCTTAAACTATTATTTTTTATTTGTTGTCAGATGTTTGTTTTGTTGAATAATCAACTATTCTTGACATTTAATGTTTTTAAATATGCCAAGCCTTCCGAAACCCTCTAATTGCTGTAAACATTCACTGCATTAATATAAAAAAAAACACATGTGAATGGTATTTCTAGCAAGTAAAGGGTTAAAGACATGTATTGTAAATGTATGTACAACATTTTTAGCTTTACAAAATATTTTAAGATGAGAAGTGACCACAGAAAACCTAATTTATGTATCCATTGTTACATATGTCTTACAGAGACATTTCTTTTGTGATGTATCACATTAAATAAATAAAGTAACCTGGTCATGAATGTTAAATAAAACCAATGATGGACTACAATTCTACTTCTGATCTTTGGATAATAGGTGAACATGCTTACCCTTACACTGATGGGGTTGTTTTAATTTTAGGAAAATCAAAAGTTTTGTGATTATAAATAATTTTATCTTTTTAAAGTTGAACGTCTTAATAAATCACCAAACTGCACATGCAAGATATGTATATTTCAGTCAATAAACTAAATAGCTAGTTAGTGACAAAATCATTTAAATACACTTTAAGTTCATATCATCTTATTCTATTTGTTATGAACGTGTACTATCACAAAACATTTAAATAAAAGATACTTTTTATCATAAATTAAATATTTAACAGCTTTTGGCATATGAGCATTTTACTGTGTAATACCTTTTTTCCTGTTTTGGTTTTTGTTGCTTTTCTTACAACAGACAGATCTTTTTCGTTGGAAATGTGTGTTCCGTGTCTATTTAATCAAGTTTCAGTTCAATTAGAAAGCCATTGCGTGTGTTATGTAAGCCATGTTTTTGCTTGTTTATGTTTTAGTCGAGTGTTAAAAGATAGGTAAGCCCCACTAGAGCCAGTGCACAGTCCAAGCTTGCAGCCAGTTAGTGCGTACTATCATGTCAGCAAGATTCATGTAATAAAGCAACGCCCACCAAAACACAACTCAGTGACCCAAATCACTGGCTAGAATTAAACACTACTGATAAAAATACATACATTTTGACAGGGAATCAGGCTCTTATAAAAAAAGAAATAGTTTTTCACTTTCGAAGACACAGTCACATGCAAAATTTTCAACTTGAAGAAAATGCTATTTTAACTTGTCTTAGATTCCCCTTGTGTAAAATGCTGCTTAAATATCACTATGCAATTTAATTCCTTAAAATTCCAAAAATTAAAAACTATACACTATTGGAAAGGTCTTAAAATTCATAATTTTAGAAAAATATTTAAAATTGATAAAGGTACAAAAATTAATACACAGAAATAAATGATATTGTTGGCTCATCCTTAACCAAAATGAACAGTGTATCTTTTTTGGTTGTATTTCTTTTACCTTTTTAACTATCACAATATAGTGTTGATATTTAAAATACTTCATAAAAGCTGTTAAATTTGATATTAAATTCAGTAAAACAGACTGAAAAATAAAAACACAGTGGTAAGTTTAAAAAAATTGCACATATTTTACAGATTTAGCGTCTGCCTTCCAAGATGGCTGCCTTAAACTGTCTTATCAGTGCTTATGACATCACATGGAAACTATTGTAATAGTTTAAGATATAAAAAAAAATGTTTCAATAATTTGCATATCATTGAACTTGGCAAGAGTATTTATCTCAAAATAAAAGTTTGGTTAATAATGGTTGAATGCTTATAAAATCATTATTTAAAAGTATTCCTCTTACCTATTGAAGTAGACAGTTTGTAGACTTGATTTTGCTTTTGTGACTTGTGCTTTTTTGTGTTACACAGAAAATTAATGTCCTTGTAGAAAACTGCCAGTTTTTGTAAACAGGTTATGTTTTTCTTTTGGGTGTTTATTATCTCATCAACAGCTGTTCATTTTCCCAGCGATCTTGTTCATCTGAAGCAGATTTATTGCTGCCTTCATTCTGAATATCATGCCATGAACATCAGTCACATTTATTTTTAGACCAGTCATGGAGCTGCCCTTATATTTGCTTGAAAATATATCTGTCATCAAAAACAAGATAAATATATAAGGGAAATATCAATAAATGTAATTTTCAGCCTTAGGTCCTTTCTTCAGCTGAAATTTATTTATGTCTAAATTATAGATAAACCATTTTTTAAAATCATATACCATTATGCAGTCTACGAATATTTAAAATGAGACCTGAATCTTAATATGTGTATGTTATAATGTGTCATTGATCATCTTTGATAAGAAAACCATGCCATTGTGTGTGTGTGTGTGTGTGTTTGTACATCGCAGCAACACAGTTGTAAATATATACGCTATTAAGTAGAAATTTTTCAAACATGGCATGCATTATTCAGCACTTTTTTTCACAAGCATTGATATCTGTTGTAATGCTGTTTTATGTTACCAGAGAAACCAAATTTATCACCACTGTTCCTTCGTTGTCGCATATGTTCCCTACAATGTTAAATCAGAAGTTACTGTGGAAACTGTCTATTTTGCACTCAGTATATTTGTTGTGATGCTGTATTATGTTACCATAGAAACCAAATTCATTGTTCCTGTTCCTTTGTTATCACAGCTATCACTTTTAATTTTAAATCTGAAGTAATGGCAGAAAGTGCTCATTTCATATGAATGATATCTGTTCTGATGCTATGTGATATTACCATAGAAACCAAATTCATTGCCACTGTTCATTTGTGGCTTGTAACTTCTCAGGGGTGTGTTGGTTTTTCTACCCAGACATATGTTAGGGGTCTGCTTTCACTAATAATTAGATGCATGTCATCAATTTGAACATAATTGTGTGGGTGCGATGTTACAAAAGACAAAAACAAACGTTCTGTTTTTTGTCACAGATATTCCATATAATTTTAAATCTGAATGCTGTGATGCTATGTCATGTTTCCATAGAAACCAAATTCATGGCTACTGTTCCTTTGTTACCACAGATATTCCATACAATGTTAAATCGGAAGTTATTGCGGACACTGCATAGTAGAGGGCGACAGTAAATATATTTTTGTCACAAGAATATTTTTCCTGTTCTTTTTGGAATGAATTTCTCTAATGCATGAAAGGAATCATGATGATTGATTTGAAAAAAGTTTCTTTTGATGTTACAGATTTTCTTGTTTGTTTGTTTGTTTGTTTTGATGTTTTGTTTACCATCCAATGTGAGTTTAAAAATAAACTTTTCTGGATAATGCTGTAATCATTGAATTTGTATATGACTGCTTGTGGCTGATATAATTCTGTCATGTAAGTTGATGATCATAATAATTTCCTATATTTAGAATTTAGCAAATACTGCATCAAAACTTCACTGAAAATCAGAAAAAAATGCAACTAATGCAAGCCAATACAAACTGTGTTGTGACAACCTGTTCATAGTACTATATATAAGTTTGATTTTGTGCAAACAAAAAGTTAACCATTGAATCTATGGTAGTTAATGGATAAAAATTGATAAAAGGGGAAAAGTAACAACACAAAAACCTCTGAAAAACTTATTTTTAAGTCTTTTGAATGCCTGTCCTGAGGATGAAAACTTTAACTTATAATTGAAGTTTCCATTTTCATTCCAAGTTTGATTCAGTTTTCATAGTTATTGTTTTGTTTACTTACTTGTTTTCTTCTTTTCTTTTTGTTCAGACAGAAAAATGTTCTTTTTCTATAATGTATACGACAACAGTGCTTTTATAAGTAAGACACTTTATCTATTTTCTACAGTTTTTGCCACCTAGATATATGCTCTTGTCAATGCATATGTCTGTAGCCTATTTCGTTAAACAATATACTGGCGGAAAAAAAGGAACTGTGCATATGTCAAAAATTCATGGACATTCTGGTTATTGATGAGCGGAACTTCTGTGAAAACTGATCTCAGTCAGAGCTGCTGCTGATGCAATAACCATTATCAGTTGAGCTGATGTTAAATGTAAGTCAGATAAAAACCCTGTTGAATTTTTTTTTACAATTTTTTATATATTTTTAAGTTATAGCATATTATATCCATGCACAGTTTCTTTTTTCCACAAGTATAGATTTGAAGAAATGCCTATTCTGAAATAATTGTATGTTTTTATATATATTTATATCTTCCAATTCATAAAACATCCTATGCTTTCTTTTACTGCCATAGCATCTTTAGATCAATCATAAAAATTTCATACTAATTAACTGTGCTTAGTGTTTTTCATGAGAATCAAGTATTTTTGTATAAATATTTACTAAAAATAATGCCTCAGTTGCAATTATGTTGATTGAAATATCAATATAAATACAGTATTTATTTATAACAATGTTAATGATTAATATACAAATTAGATATTTGATTGTAGACTAACGTGAGAAATCCATACATCCAGCATTGATTATAATAGATAAGTTTATTCTTCTACATCTCTAGAATTCTTCATACACTTTACAAGACTTAATTTTAAGGGGGAAGGGGGCGTCCATGGCCGAGCTGTAAGAGTCACTGACTGGTAACTCCACCTTACCTCCTGGGTTTGAGTACAAGTCAAGGCAAGAACTTTCATGTAGGGAGGTTTTCCAGCTAAGCTGCGATGTGCCGGTGGTTCTACCCAGACAGGAGTCTGGGTCTTCCTCCACCGATAATTATCTGGCCATTGCCAATATGACCATAATTGTGTCATTTCAATGTAACAAAAAAATATATATTTTTAAGGCAATTAAGCATATCACCAGTACTTCTAAATACAAAAATGTTCCTGTAAAAATGAAAGAAACTGAGTTGAAACAACATGTCCAAGAAAAAAAAATGTCTGTTAAAATTCATGAATATTGATTACAGCATTATCTAGGTGGCATGAATTTTAATTGGTTGGTGACTTATTTTCTCTTCTGTTCTTTTTATTGATAATTAATTGGTAAAACCCAGGGTATGTTAATCCTCTGGCAAAGAAGTTTTTCTGATAATATTTTAAACTTTGGTAATGTTTTCAGGGTATTCTGGCAATTTTGTGGTTATGTGGGTTTCTTGTTTTCTTTGATTAATTTTGTTCAAATGGGACATGTCTAACAAGATTTAATTATAATGTTCTGTTTTAATTTTTTCAGGAAGGAGAATTTTCTTATATTAATTTGTTATGCTTAACTGCTTAATAATTCTTAGCATTGGAATCAAATTATTTCTAGACGAATGCTTATAACATAATTTTGCACGTTTTTTTTTTTTTTTTTAAATAAGAATGTATTAAGAAATTATTTATAAATTAACAAATTACTTACATTTAAAGGAAAACACTGCTGGACTGGTAACTACATGAAATACAAGTCTGACCACCATTTTGTACATACAAGCTTAAGCTTTGCTTTTTCAGTCAGCAATATTTCAAAAGCCATTTTCTTTGCTTTTTATGAATTTTTTTAATGAGACTTTGAGATTTTACAGAGACTGTGTCAGCATACTAATTGGCAATTTTAGCTGTAATTTTAATTATGTTGTAAACCATTGTCTAATACAAGAAACTTATTTCATTAAACCATGCATATTTTACAAGTTTGTTTCAAAATACAGTTTATGTACTATTTAAGCACATTGATAAAGCTCTAGTTATTTTTATTGAAATTGTTTTACCATTATCGTAAGTTTAATATTTCATCATCATTATTTTCATCAATTTTATCATTATCATAATTTCATTATTTATCTGTTATATTTCTTCAACATTCCTTTAAAAATATTTTGTAAAAAAGTAAAGTTTTAACCATTTTTTCAATTTTTATTTTTTCAGATGACGAGGGTGTTGACCTGAACTAATTATTCACTGCAGTCTTTCATTGGAGGAATTCTCCTATCAGATGTTGGTCACATGGTCAGCCACATGATATTGATCACATGTCCTGTCCAAATATGTGGGTCACATGATAATTATGTCATGTGTCACATTGTGTCATAAGATCTAGATGCCAGGAATTACATAATCTATGATGTCATGAGTCACATGATCTATGTCATGAGTCACATGATCTATGATGTCATAAGTCACATGACCTACGATGCAACATGGTAAATAATGTCATCTGTCACATGGCGTTTAATGTGAAATCTTCACTAAGAAAGAATGTGTTCAATAAGTTGACAGAAATTTTTGCCTCTTGAAAAGAAGAACAAACTTTGTTGTACTTTGAAAATTAGATTTAAAACATGATATTTTCATATGATGCAATGCCTGGTTGTTTTTATTGTTTTTAAACTGCACATATAATATGCTTTACTGGTGATTTATTGAATAATATGTTTGACAAGCTGCTTGTAAATACATGCATATCATTTGTAGACAAATTTTTTAGATAGAAGTACTGTAAGTTTTCAAATGCTGAGGTTATTTTGAATTTTAGTGCTTTTTTGACCTTACATAAAGAAATAAAAGTTAAAATCTGTAATAATATATGTGTAATTAGTATTAATATGTGTATACTTTGATGATTCTGGCATCAGAGCTGTTTGATGTAACCATAAAAAGTATTTTGTATGGTGGCCAGCACATCAGGGTAAATTTGTTCTTAGGGACACTTATTATTTCCAGTTATTATTACTAGTATCTATTTTTGACCAATGGTAACTGCTTTACTATTCTCTACATTGTCAGTGCTAGTCAGAGTTATTTACCCTTGCCAAACTGTAATACAGGTATAAATTGTTTAATGTGTTTAATATAAAATTCATGTTGTATATCCATTTGTATGGAAATGTATGTATAGCAGCATTTGATTCAGCTAATTGAAAAATATACTGTGTATCATATGTAGGATTTATGAAATGTAAACACTTAATTATGTTTATAATATACTTGTAAAAAATGTCAGAAATTCTGAAATAACTACAAAAGTAAAATATCATATTTACTGTATGCTTAATTAAATGCTTTATTCACATTATTTTAATATTATATACACAGGTTTGATATTTTTCATTGTAAGAAAAAATTAAAAATCTGTTATTTAAGAAAGAAAATAAATGCTTATATACTATGAATAAACCCAAGCATTAATGACTGTGAAATTTCAAAAGCTACTGAAAGGTTTCAGAGAGAAACTGCGTCAGTTCTATTTTAATATTATAAAAAGATAAGGTGGGTTGATTTTCACATGGGCATTTGGAAAATTTATGTCACAGTATTTATTATTAAAAAGACCTAAGTAAAAGTTATTATTTTTGTCTTTGTAGTTTGTTTATTATTAGTGATGACATTTCTAACATTGAGATGCAACAGTTTAATTTTACCTCAAAAAGTACAATAGAGTCTCCACATGGCCAGTGTGATTTTAACATTTGCTAGAAACACCATACACCCCATAAACATCAAACATACGCCACCCTTATTGTGTTTTCAGAATGTAAAGGGTAAATAACCATGTTTTTTTTCTTTAAATGGGCATTGTTTATTCCATCTGGTAATTTTTTTTTTTATTTTCTTCCTTAAATGTGGATTTCATATTTGTCTACAATTTTTAATATGCATTTTTGTTTTCTTAAATGGGCATTGCTTATTTGTCTATCTGTTATGTACTTATTGATTGATATTCACTTGTTACTCAAGAAATGGTGATTATGTGTATATGTATGCACCAGCCTGTGTTTAAAGATTGCATGACAAAGCTTTAAAAAAACACCGTAAAATTCCCGATTTGGAACCATAGAAAATTTTTCTCATTGTGTGGAATATATGCAGGCTACTGTATATTCCTGCATAATAGTGTATTGTATGCATTTGCACAGTAAAACAGAGAAGTGCACATTAGAATTGTTTATGCAGGATTTTATTAGTCTGGTTGCCTTTAAATAAGAAACTGTGATTTAATGAGTTGTTCAGATGTTTCAGGGAGACAGGTACTCATCTATGCAAGCATGAAGTCTTGTTGACAGTATAAATAATGCACTTGATTCTTTTTACATATACACAAATGTATTGTACATTGTAAGTTCTATTAGATATTTACTAAGCTTGTTGCTGTTGGAAGTGCTATTAGCATATGTGCCTGCCTTATAAATCCTTGACATAAATTTTGACTACTGGGCTTGGAAATTAATTTTTTGTACATATGGTACATTTTATTCCAAAAATAAACAAACAAAAATAACTGATGCAATGAAATAAATCATGTTCTATATAGAGGATCGGATACAATTTATCACTTAATATAAACATTTATTAAACAAGTTCAGGAAATGTGATAGCAAGTATACTATAGTTTTTTTGTGGATGAGTTTTATAAATGCTTGGTATTAAATGACAACGGGTGTCAGATCCTTTTTATCACATGATCTTACTTGCCACAATACATTTTTAATAACAATACTTTGAAATAGTGGTATGAGAAAATATGCAATTTATCAAAACGTTGTATTACACTAGCGTAATATAACTAAATATATAATGTGTGTATTGAATGGAAAACAAGTGGAATCATGTGATAAAAGGTTGTTTTCTATTGTTTAACTTCTTTATAAGGTTGAGAAAATGAACCAATAAAACAATGACACTTCGCATGTACTAGTATTGTTAATTTCAAAATGGACAAAACAGAAGTGATGCATTACTGAATTATTATATTAATTTTCATATATTTTTATCATTTCATTCTTTGGCTCTATTTAGTTAACAATGTGATGTTGTGTACACATGTGTGTTTCCAAAAAATCAGTAGTTTTTCTTATTTTTCTAAAGACTTGGTCTTTATTATAACAAATTAAGGGACCAATATAATTATATAGACACCTTTTTTATACAATTATGCAAATGTAATGTAAAGTTTTGAGTTGATGGTCATTTATCATAAAGTGACACACATGAATTTTATGTAAAAGCATATGGTATATCCAGTGGTAACCTAAGTTGTTGGATCTAGTTCAGTGTTGTGTTTATAAAACTTTTCCCTTTTTTTCATTCCAAAAAATTGCTATGAAAACTTTCTGCCTTTAAAATTAAGTCCACTGATTGTAATGGTTCTCACGTATGATTACCGTACTGATGTTAAGTTTGTTGTTACTCCTTTTACTATAAATCAGGGGCCAGTTACTAGTAAACATGTGATGATTTTTTTTTACAATTGTTTTTAGTCTCTGTAAACAGTATGAATATTCATGTTAATTATGGTAATATACGTTGATAAATATTTAAAATTATGACAAATTATATCTAAATAGTTTATATTCCATAACATATTAAGATATTTCTGTATAATAAGTGCATGTGATTAAGAAATCACCTGATATTAAACCCATCGATATAAAGCAACAGAAAAGCAAGTCATAGAGTTAAATTGCCTCACCTCAATCTCAAGCAGTTTTGTAATTTTTTCCTTATAACCTAATAATTTAAAATGATGACTTTCATTTTTTAAAATCAAAACAAACATTATTAAACAAGATAAGGCATTGTTTGAAAAGATGCCTGTAGGTTGTATTTTCAATCATTTCACACACAAATATACACAAATATTATAAGACAAAAGATTGACAAGGGTCCTAGGATAGACAACTTTAAATTTAAGTCTGAGACCAATCCCAGCCATCTCATTGGTCAGATTTTGAATTAGAACCCGAATCAGACCAATCAGATGCTTGAGCACGATCTCTGACTCATATCCAAAGTTTTATAATGTTGGACCCAGGTTGTATTGGTATTACTGCATATATTAAAACTTAATGATGTAGCACTAGACAGTCTAGTCTGATCTTTAAAGAGGCATTATTTATTACAATGGTATTAAAAAAATATTTTTTTAATAAATATAACTATGATATTTTATGTGTTTTCTTGTAGAGATTTATGTTCAATTTTCCATGTGAATATTATTATATATCTACATTATATTAAAGAGAATCTCTGGACTGATATTAACGTATTTCGGGGATTTGTATGTGTACATTTAAATCAATGACATATCTCTTATGTTACGGTTGATAATACAGTATTTTTGTATCGTAACACAATGACAATGATAGTATACTTTCATTCTGAGTATCTTGTTGTCCATGTTTTACATAAAAGTAATGGACCAATTTTATTTCATATTGTGCATTAAAGATTTGTTGATCAGATTAGTTGTAAAGTACATATTACATAGTCATGTGTGTACTTTCAACTTGTTATTTTATACCATTTTATATAATCTTGACTTTCACATTATCTCTTAGTAGAACTATTTTCATTATGTACATCTTGTAGCTATACTTCATGAACATTCTGTGTATATATATTTTATATTAAATGAGAAAGCTAAATTCATGGTGATGCTTTTCTGTTATTATTCACCCTATCGTCCCCGTCATGTTTTCATACCAAAGCTCACATAATTATTATAGCAGGATCACATTGTGTATTGAAAAATATGGAGTCAGGTTATTCAGCCTTCATAAGCTCACTTATTATGCATGAAAACACATCCTAATTGTATTTTGCAAATTAGTCACCAATTGTATTCATCCAGTACATAACTAGCAAATATGAAAAGCTTATTGCTGATTTGGTTTCTTAAAAATATTGCTGTTGAACTTACCCAAAAGATTCAGAATGCATTGAATATTTATTTGATGGGGTTTTCATTGGATTTTTCAGACTTATTTGTTTTATACCTAAATGCATTGTCAAGAAATATAAATATATCTTCAGGTATTCAGAGTTTCTTGTATGTCTTTTTGTTTAACCCTATAATATTAAGGATATATAGAACATTATTTTGGACAGATTTTTACAAAGACATACCATACTTTCTGTATACTAGTGCACACATATGGGCAAATAAAACGTGTAGTTTCCAGTTTATTCCACACTTCTTAGCAATCCACAAACAAGATTTATTATTGTATTACATTATCATAGCTTTTGCTTTCCTTGGGTATAGGGTAGCATTTTTTCGCATTTAGTGTAAGTACTTTGTTTAGAACTGTTCACTTGTTGATTTCCTGTGTGTGAGGATAGGTTTCAATTGCATCTACTTTAAGCTATGAAATGTGGTTAATGATGAGTTACATGCATATGCAAAATACATTTATCTTTTAATCTACTTATCGGCCAAGCTGCCAGGACTGATCTTTAAACTATGAACCCTTAATAATTTTTGTTTTTTGCCCCTGCAATCTATCGTCTTTTTTTAAAATTATAAGACAAATGCTGTTATATAGAATATATATATTTAAGTATGCCAGAACTCCACGAAAAAGTGCTCTCCTTTTATTTCTCAAGGTTTAGGAAATACTTAATCTTAAACATTTTAGATCACTGGCACCAGTTCATTAAAAGCCAGGTTGGATATTGTAGATGCAAATATATTTTTTGTTTAAAAATGTGAATGGTCATCTTATCAAAGGATTGTACATCTCTGGATGGGCTATTCATTGTGTTTGTCTACAAATCAAAACTGTTTCAACATATAGTCTTTATTTTTATCTTTGTATATCATTGTACATTCATAAAAACATTATAAGTAAAATATAAATTAACATGACATTGTTTGTGTTTTTGTTACTTTCCAACCTAAATTTGAAAATATAAAACAGAAAAACTGCTCAAGCGTCAGATGGTTATATTTGAAATTTTATTTAAATGGATCATTCATATGCATAAGAATGGAGGCAAACTCCTTCAACTAATAAAAAGCCAATAGATAGTTCCCACGTCAGTGAAGATCCCTTATCTTGGTAGCCATCTTTGATGGCAACTTCAAGGGAATTTCAGATGATTTGTTTTGAAGTGTAAATTTTATTTTCTTATAATTTCTTCATTTGTGGTCCAAAAATTGACAGCTATACACCATTGGAAAGCTCTTGAAATTTATATTTTTAGAATACAATTTTTCAAAATTGATAAATGCACAAAGAATTAATACACATAAATAAATAAAATTATTGGCTTATTCTTAAACAAAATGAACCCTGTACCTTTTTGGCTGTTTTAAACTATCACAATATAGTTTTATATTAAATATACTTCGTAAAAGCTGATGATTTTGATTAAAAAAAATCAGTAAAATAGACTGAAAAATAAAAACACAGTGGTGTGTTTAATACGGCACATATTTCCAAATTTCGGCCTTCACTAGCTTCTGCCTTCAAAGATGGCTGCCTTAAACTGTCGTATCAGCACCCATGACATCATAGGGAAACTATCTATAGGGCATAATTAACCACTTTCTATTGTGAAAACAATATTATTATCCAGGTAAATGTGCTCTGACATCGGTATTTATTTTTAGAAGAAATCCCCAATGTACTTATTTATGGATTTGGAATGAGTGAAAGTTAAGAGCAAAATGTTCACTATTTGCACTAACAATTGAGGTAGTGTTAAAAATTGTTAATATTTAGATTATAGCAGGAATTTTTGCAGAAATAATGCCAAAAATTTCTCCAAAGGGGATTATTGTTTTGTTAATTATATTGATCTACAGGCAAATTGTTAAACACCATCTTTAAGTCTGAAATTAATATCTTTGAGGGTTATCTACAATCAGGTGTCTAGGTGGAATGCCATTTGCCATCTATACGAAATTATACACTGCTATTGTATTGCCTATTATCAGCAATGGAGCAGTTTTTGGGGTAACAAAAAATACTCATCCATCAATGCAGTTCAAAATCGGACCAGGGATGAATCCGGTGTGTGTGTGTGTGTGTGTGTGGGGGGGGGGGGGGGGGTACACTTGTGAAAACACATACATGTAAGCTTAAGAAATACTAAGTTTTAAAAGTGAATTTTGTCTGTTGACTGTTTAGGTCGAAGTTAGGAACCCTTACTTTGTATATATAACTAGTATTTACTGTGATAAAGTTGAATGAATCTTGATTCATACCTTCCCCACTTCCCCCCCCCCCCCCCCACCCGCTTCCCGGCCACCAAAGTTTTCTGGACCAGCCCCTGTGCTGGGCAAAACGGGTTTTTACGAGTGTCGGGTAGTATACTCGAAGCCTGCCAGTGAACGGTGATGCAGGATGAGCACTAGCATTATAATCAATTGAGAAGTGTTTAATCAAACTAGTTTCGATGAAACATTCAGTTATGACAGAATAAAGCACCTCGTGCTTCATTGGACAGATGGGGTGAAAAGGAGATGTAAAAATTGGCATTTCACTTTTGATAAGAAACTCAACGAATCCATAATTAATATTTCGTAAGAGGAGTGTTTTATCCCAAATCTAAAAGTCAACAAATTACAAATGCATACATATACTTTTAAATGAAGTTTGAAAACTAAGGAATACATGTACGTTGTCAATAGAAAACATTGAAGTGCATTAGCTAAATTTAGATGCGGTGTTGCACCATTAAAAATAGACAATGGACCGTATGAGAAACTTAGCTATGATGTCACACTATTGTTAAAGATGAATTTCATGTTTTAATTTAATGCCCATTACACACATGCTTTAGTGAAGACTTGTTTAAAAAGCATACACGGTAAACCAAGATTTCTTTAATACATATCGTAACATGAAACGGTTTATAAACCTTTTGTGAAACAAAGCTGTTGATAAAGTGTGTGCCAAAAGCTGCAATGGTATTTTAGAAATAAGACAAATTTGTATATCTATTCATAATATTAATTGAAATAAATATATTTTAAAATATTTTAAATGATCTGTACATATGTGTGATAATATGTGTGTTTTACGTTTGATTTAATGTTTTTAATGAGTGGTTTAATGCAACTTACATTTTATTTGAAATTCTATATTTTAATATTACATGTTGTACAAAAGTAAGACTCAAATAACGTCTGTCTGTTTGTCTGTTTGATTTCGAAAATCGATCTTAACAAATAGGTACATCGACCCCGACGAGAGAGTCTTGACAACATCTGCACTTTTTTTTTATTCGAAAGGTTTAGCTAAAAATAAAGACTGAGGAGTATACACATGTATGTGCAAGCAACAAATCGGTTTAATTAAAGTCTGTAGCTCTTAGAATGTCTGTGTAAAAATAAACACTTTTCTTAATACTTTGTTTGGAATGTTTGGAAGCCCAATGATCAATACCTGCATTTGTAAAAAAAGTCTGGCTTCTGGTAACAATTTGGTGTTTAAGATTTTATGCACTTAAACGGAATATATTTATGCAAATAACCGGTGTATGAAACATTCTTAAACGGCAGTTTAGGAAATTGTCTGGGAAACATTAACTATTAAACTCCCATGTTATGCGTACAATCGAATGGCTGTTTTACCTAACAGGAGAGTATCGTGCACCCATTCTGCATAAACTATACTTCATATTAAGAAGGTAACGAGAAAATATTAATATTAGTGTAGATCTATAAACTAGTTTTCGTTTTAAGAATAAGCACATATTATTCATGTGTGTTGATTGTTCTGGGTATGTTAACATGGAGTTTTTTTCTACGCATCCAATAATGATAATTTAATTCCAATTTACGGCATATCAAACGAAGTTTTTTACTATTGTAGACGTGTAGACCTTTTTTTACTTAATACAGCTCTTAACGCTTTTGATTTTTCTTAATCAATTGTAGCCTACAATTTCGATGTTTACGAAACAACAATTCTTTACCAGTTGAAGTAAAGGCAAGTTACAGCGGACGTTATGTTATCATTGTACGTGACACTGTGAACAGAGACACTCATATGAATCTTTATCATCCTCCTACTTCATTTACTTCGCCTGTTTGGTAACTCAACACAAACATGTGTTATCTCGTACTCTGTGTTATCGCGTGTAGTTCTATTTATAACACACATTTTACAAGAACGACACAGTTATTGGTTAGGAGAGAGGGATCACATAACTGCATGCTTGCCGTGTTGACAGCATACCGTGAGTACTCTTTTCTACATGTAAATATAAAAATATAGCTGTAAATAACTTATGATTGATTATATGCTCCTTATATGATGACAGCTTAAACTTGATTGAAAGTGAACAAGCCGATATATATACACATAAGCTTCACTGTCCTTGTTTACAAAGTTCTGTCATTACTGAGCTAGGCTTATGTCGATAACATAACTCGTTCTTACGTAGGCTTCGAGTCTCACGTCCACATTGAATCCATATTATCAACAAAGACGTTAGTTATCTATTAAGTTTGTCTGAATTTTGCAACTTTTCGCGTTAGGCATATATTTGTACTGGTAAACATTATCAATACTTATTTATTAAAGGTTTTCAAAGTACTAAGCTAAAATTACTATGTTAATACAGGGTTAAATGTAATAGCATAACTAGTTACATTTAAAGCAAAAATAAATTAAAAAATTAGGCACATAATGGACACACATGAAATATATACATGCCACAATCTTACACAAATGGGTACATCAGATACAGAGATTTAACAAACGCACAAGTCATACACACTTAATACAAAACCTACACATAACAACGAGCACAAATACACATAGTTTCAGATACACAACCATTATTCACACCAGACACAATTGCATAGGACAAATAACCACATTTGATACAAATATATATATATATATATATATATATATATATATATATATATATATATATATATATATATATATATATATATATATATATATATAAGCCACATATACACCACACTTGGCATATAAGCCACATATACACCACACTTGACACAAGGCATAGGCTACATACACCATGCTTGACACAAGGCATAGGCTACATACACCACACTTGACACAAGGCATAGGCTACATACACCATGCTTGACACAAGGCATAGGTTACATACACCACGCTTGACACAAGGCATAGGCTACATAAACCACACTTGACACAAGGCATAGGCTACATACACCACACTTGGCACAAGGCATAGGCTACAAACACCAAACTTGACACAAGGCATAGGCTACATACACCATGCTTGACACAAGGCATAGGTTACATACACCATGCTTGACACAAGGCATAGGCTACATAAACCACACTTGACACAAGGCATATGCTACATACACCACACTTGACACAAGGCATAGGCTACATACACCACACTTGGCACAAGGCATAGGCTACAAACACCAAACTTGACACAAATGCATAGGCTACATACACCACACTTGACACAAATGCATAGGCTACATACACCACACTTGATACACATATGAAGGCCACATACACCTCACTTGACACAAATGCATAGGCTACATACACCAGACTTGGCACAATTGCATAGGCTACATACACCACACTTGGCACAAATGCATAGGCTACATACACCACACCTGGCACAATTGCATAGGCTACATACACCACACTTGGCACAAATGCATAGGCTACACACACCACACTTGGCACAAATGCATAGGCTACATACACCACACTTGGCACAAATGCATAGGCTACATACACCACACCTGGCACAATTGCATATGCTACATACACCACACTTGGCACAAATGCATAGGCTACATACACCACACTTGGCACAAATGCATAGGCTACATACACCACACCTGGCACAATTGCATAGGCTACATACACCACACTTGGCACAAATGCATAGGCTACATACAAAACCTACATACTTGACACAAATGCATAGGCTACATACACCACACTTGGCACAATTGCATAGGCTACATACACCACACTTTGCACAAATGCATAGGCTACATACACTCCACCAGACACTAATACATTGGCCATATACACCCCACCAAACACACATACATAGGCCATATATGCCCCACCATACATAAATACATAGGCCACATGCACCACACCAGACACAAATAAATAGGCCACATACACCCCACTTGACTCAAATACATTGGCCACTTTTCCTCACCAGAAACACATACATAGGCCATGCACTCCACCAGACAGAAATACATAGGCCACAGACACCCCACCATATATAGATACATAGGCACATGCACCCCACCAGATACAAATACATAGGCCTTGCACTCCACCAGACAGAAATACATAGGCCACAGACACCCCACCATACATAGATACATAGGCACATGCACCCCACCAGATACAAATAAATAGGCCACATACACCCCACCAGACCCACATACATAGGCTACATACACCCCACCAGACACACATACATAGGCCACATGCACACCACCAGACACACATACATAGGCCACATAAACCCCACCAGACACAAATACATAGGCCACATACACCCCACGAGACAGTAATACATAGGCCACATACACCCCACCAGACACACATACATAGGCCACATACACCCCACGAGACAGTAATACATAGGCCACATACACCCCACGAGACAGTAATACATAGGCCATATACACTCCACCAGACACACATACATAGGCCACATACACCCCACGAGACAGTAATACATAGGCCACATACACCCCACCAGACACACATACATAGGCCACATACACCCCACCAGACACACATACATAGGCCACATACACCCCACCAGACAGTAATACATAGGCCACATACACCCCACCAGACATGTGTTAACACAATGTTCTAACAAATATACCTCCTTTCTTAGCACATTATCTCCCTTGCAATTTATAACACTTGGTTTTGATTGGCATTTATATGATGAACACAATTACAGTGTACTTTTTTCTGTTATCAGATGGCCCAAGATGAAGTAAAAACAGTAAGGCTGGGTACCAGAGAGGTACAGTTTCCCAGCCCTTACTTGCAACCATTGCAGGATAGCAACCATCTTCTTGGCAACAGAGAGGGACTTTTGAAGGAGCTAGATGAAAAGGGGTAATTAGGGTTTGCTTAATATAAGTTTACATGTATATTATATGGAAAAATACTGTTTGTTATTTATGTAAGCATGATATCTTTGGAGATTAACTACTTTACCATTTGATAAACCAAACAAAGGAAAGCAAACAGAGAGTTTGTTCTTAAAGACACTACTGTATAATTAATTGTCAGAATTATTTTTTATATTATGATAAAACTTGATACTTAATAATTGTGCATTTGTTGTATACCTGTTGGTCTAATACATATTAACATATAAGTAAGACATTACCATGTACAATTAGGAGTTAAAGTAAATAGTTAACGAAGTGGAGACTCAAAGAAGTAATTGAAGTTCAATATGATTGAAAAAAATGTCTTCCATTGTTTTCTTCAGAAGTCCACAAAAAGTGTACTTTTTTTTAGATCTGAAGCTTTTTTTGATCTGATTAAATCCAAATTAATGTATGCAAAGAAATGTAAAAATACCTTCTTAATAATGTTAAATGTGACAAAATTATAAAAAAAAAATTATGATGATACTATGCTCTGAGGGGTCTTGTAAGGCTAATTACTCGATCTTTTCTTTAAATCTGACCTTGGGACATTGATTCTTTTTTGTCCTTATCTTTCACATTGTTTGCTAAATGTTCAATGTTCTTTATCTAAAGATTCTCTCCAGTTATAAACATTTTGTGGGTCATCCAACATTTAAATAAAGATAAACCTTCACTATATGGAAATATTGACCCTTTTTGTGAGAATACACAGGATTTCAATCTTTTCATGAATAAATTAACTTGTAAAATGGCTCAAAATTTTGCCACCTTCAAAAAGGAAGAAAAAAATAAACCTCATCAAAATCATTTTTATTTTTCAAAATAATGAAACAATCAAAGTCACTCTGACTTTTGATTATCAATTGTATTAAATACCATGCCCTATAAAAATGATGCCACATATATATGATCAGGGGCTTGGTTTAAAACAATAGGTATGCACCGCTAAGATGTAATATACCCAGGGAGGTTTTAGGGCCTTGGCCCAGCATGGAAACGGGTAAAATTGGCAATACCGTAGGTTCATTAAGTCACATTTTTTTAAACTTATAAAGAATCTTCTTTCTTGTCTGTCTCATTCATGAGGGAAAAAAGGTTGGCACAGGCATACAAAAAGTTACTCAAAGCTAAGCCACTGATAGCACTTTAATATCTCAACTAAAGGATATATTTAATCTTCCCTAGATACCTGTTTATTAAAGGCCTACATGACAGAGACGAAGTCCTGACAGCTAGACTTGTTGTTCTCAAACATATCTTATCAGAAGGCGATGGGAAAATTGACCTAACAGAGAACTGGGAGAAAGGGGTGCTAGATCTGCGTTGTGGGCAGGGTTGTCTCCCTTACATGGAGGTGAGACAGAGTAATTCTCCTTGTAGTGCTCTCTCTTGATGCTGAATGAATTGTGTATAAAAGTTATTCATAGTTTTGATCAGTTTCCTTTTTTCAAAATTTTCCTTTCACTGCTGATTGGTCTACAGCATCACCTGACCTTTATTTAATTAAAAGTGCAATAACAAGCAGCCATTCTTCATAAACTTTGATGCACAATCTAGTCAAGGGAGATCACTTCAAGTGGCATAAGTTTGTAAGATATGTCAGATAGGCAGCACAAATTTAACATGCAATGTTTATGTAGTTGCCAGCTAATTGCCTCATGCGCTGTTAGTAATGACTAGAGGCATGTTGATCAAAGATAGCGATTGGTAGGTTCATTGAGGAAATTTTATTAACATTTACTCACCAATCACTTATAAGTTGTAGTTCACTAACTAAACCTTACCTGTACAGAAGAATTGCAGAAAACTACATTGAGTTGCCAAAAACAGTAAGAAAATGACAGGCGATGATATGCTGCGTGAACATACGCACTGCATTTTTGTGCTGCTCTGACGGTTGTTTATTTTCATTCAAGGTGTAAGTGCTCATATTTAAAACCCTTCCCTTCACAGTTACCTGCTTATTCGAGGATTACATGACCCTTCTGAGGTTCATGAAGCACGCTTGTCTGTTCTGCGTGTCATAAAAAGTCTTGGCCCCAATAAATTGGATGCCTCCCAGCCCTTGGAGGCAGGTGTGCTAGATGCCCGCTGCGGCCATGATTGTATCCCACAATTCCAGGTGGGTGTTAATATCCCACCATATTGTACAAACATGCACCAGCTCATAATACAAGTTGTGTGGCAACTTAGCAAGCTTAAACCATGAGGACATCATTTACTGCCCACTAGAATGCTAGCTTGTTATTCATAGTGTCTCTGGCATTGTGTCCTTGTCTTTTATGGGACCTCTATGCCTTTGCTTCTTACTTATGTTAGCTTTAAAAAAATCTAAAACAGTTACTTTCAGTATTTCTTTCTATCTATCAACCATCTGCAAATCTTTATGTCTTTCAAAATTCAGAATATATTCGAAAAAAGTTATGTTAACTGTTAGTTTGTATGCTTAAGAGGTAAAGTGAAGCTATGGTAATGTTTTACTAATCTGTATAGAAAGGCTAATATGAAATAATGTTTAATTTGTTTTGTCATCTGCCAGGTGCTTCAGAATAAATGAATAAATGGTTTTGTTTTCTCCAGAAGACCTATAATCACTGTTTAAGGCATCTTGCCATATGCAATGAGATTTCTTAATGCTTATAGTTTGGTAGTGTTGTTTTGTGAGAGCTTTTATTTTGCTTTTGTGCATGGTTCATATACACTTTCTATGTAATTTTTGTAACATAAGATTTATCCTTCTTATTTGGGTATATTATAATGTCTTAATAATCTAACCATTATATTGTCTGATTTCTTAACCATATAATACTTACATAAATGTAATCTTTATTTCTATGCCATGTTATCTGTTTATTTTTCAAATAACCAGGTCATAATACAATGAAAGTTTTGTGTATAATAAAAAAAGCATTCAGTTAGGTGTCTTCCTATAATTATTGCTTATTTGACAAAGTGAATACTTTATTTCCTATTGTTTTCTTTTAAAGATGTTTATGCATTTGTGTATATATATCCAAATTTAATACATTTTAATTTTGCATCAACTCATTCCTTACACAAATTAGATTTAAACTAAGCATACATCATCTTTTAGTCCTGGCACTATGAAATTTAGTGACCCTAAATCAGAAAAAAAACCCAAAGAAGTATTATATGTTACGATAAAAAAATGTTTAACTTATTCTTATTACAGCACAGTTTAAAGTAGATTTTTTAATTTATTTATTTATTTATTTTGTTACAGGGCAAGAATAACATAACCCACGCAGAAGCTGTTGCTAAGGTTTTAGAAGGTCCAAGACGTGAGTTTCAACTTTTATCTTAGCTTTTATGAGTACATACTATTGTTTACATTATAGTGCAAGAATTGTTTATTAGTGTTCAGAGTCAAATAGTGATTGTGCATTTGTAGTCCCATACCTGTTTTAGCATATATTGTATTTGTAAGGTAGAATGGAGTCATTAATAAACTTTTTCTATTTCTAGCTTGGAAGGAAATTTTACACAATTTTACACAATTTCTTTTTCATATATTATAAGTGTTAAGTCACTACAAACTTTGCAGTATATAACATCTACTAACATTTTTGTAGCAAACTGTATTACAATGTTATCATCTAAGTTCTTAAGGAATACATAAGGAAGTATTTATTAAACTTTAATTTTGTCCAGCTCCCGGATCATTAACTGACAGATAGTTTTTAGGATGGTCATATCTCTATCATGGGCATTTTCACTGCTTCACTCATAGTACATGTTTATGATTATAAAGTGTTGTTTTTTATATTTGAAACAATTTGAAGTGTATGTTTTTTAAATAAGGGGGGATTTTGTCCTACACACCAATGACCCAAATAGTAGGTTCAAAGTCTATATGTTCCCCTTATATTCCAGCTTTTGAATTTTTCAAGACATTACTTGGAGAGGAAGCGAAAACATTTGACTATAAGTGGTTAAGGTTAGTATGGTTGGCTTTTGTTCTCTAACTGGACACTTTTTGCATCCCATGGTTAAACAAACACAAGAAGAAAAAGAAGTGTTGAAAATCTGAGTAGGTTTTTAAACATAAATGTAGATGTTTATATATTGTATTGTCATCTGTTTTTCATTTGACATCATATGTGTTCTTTTCCTTTTTTATATAGAATTAAAGGATATACTTTAAATTACTTTTATCAACCTGTTAAAACATTGACCATCACATGTTGCATCATTTAACATTAAAATAAAGTTTAAATAAAATTGTCTCAGTTGCAATATTTGTTTGAACTTTTTGCATGCAAGGGCAAAACTTTGATAAACCTCACTGAATAATAGCTTAAGAGACCTGTGTGTTACTTCTGATCATGTGTTTAAATGGGAACAGTAAGAACTTCATAATGCAATAACATGTTTTCATCATAACATTAATAACTTTGGGGACACTATGAGCTGATAGTCAAGTTTGTTGTTATTGTTTTTTTGTACATCGCACAGAGACAATTTGTGTAATATTGATGATGTCCAGCTTATTATTAGTGGAGGAAGACTCCAGACTTACATCTGAGTAGAACCACCAGTGCATCGCAGGTTAGCTGGAAAACCTTCCCACATGAAAGTTCTCGCCCCAGCCACTGGGATTCAAACACACATTGTGAGAGGCTGAGGAGTTACAAGTTGGTGACTCTAACTGCTCCGCCATGGGTGCCACCCTCAAGTTTGTATAAGCTGGTTTATTCAGTCAGTGCAGGTGACCAACTTTATACAAAATCAGATCATAATCGTACCTTTTGTTTGTGATGCTATATATGTGAGCACTTGACCTAGATATAAATAGAACCTGTCAAACTATCAAAATTTACCTACAGATTGTGGAACCGTCCATTGTTCTGTTGTATTTTTTTTTTGTATGCAATAGTAAATATCTTTTAATGCTATTCAATATTCAGAATTCTTCAAATTTTCTGTTACAGGGCAGTTCATCGGCAGGTATTTACAGGTGCCCATGTGGACAATGTGTACATGGGGCGGGGAACCAGTAAGCTATACACCATGTGGACACCCTTCGGTGACATCAGCCCTGAACTAGGTTGTCTGGCAGTGTGTGAGGGGTCTCACAAGTTGCCTGGGTGAGTAATCGCAGAAGAGTAAATGTCCTATTATGTTCTTAAAACAGATTGCAGTAATATTGCTGTGACATGATAATGGGCAATATAGCCACATCAAGCAATTACTATTCAAACCTCAGACAAGTGTCTGGGTTGAACCAGTGGCTCAATGCAATTTAGCTAGACCTCCACACATGGGAGTTTTCACCCTAACCTAATGGTGCAATCTGGAACCAGAACCCTAAAGTGTTGTAGGCATGAATGCAGTCTGTCACCAGAAGACATTTAATATCAGTTTGTTGCAACTAAAAGATAAATCAGTTAAACAGTGTAAGTGAACACTTTAGTATATTTAATGTAGCTGGGTCTATAGAAAAGTACAACAACATTCATTGATAAGAATACAAAACTTTTTCTTATTTTCTTGAATTTCTTTGTTCAAATGGATTTTTATTCATAGAAAGAAGAACCCTTGTTTTAGCTTTTTTGGCCTTGGTACAAGATGTAATCTTTACTGTAAAGTAACAAATCAATTACATTTTTATGAGTAAATTAATTATATTTTATATCTTGTATTCAATAAACTTGATTCTGCATGTAAATGAAATCATTATACTATATGAAAAAAAAGAAAGTTAATGAAGGAAAAAATGGTACTTACTTAGTATTTTACATTTTAAATAAACATGTGTTTTTTATGTATTTGTAATTCTTAAAAAAGTAGAACTTGGGACTCTTCATAATATAAAAGCAAAGAATCCTTTTTTACTTAGAACAACACAAGTTTTGCCATAAGATTCCCGTTCATGTATTTTGTGTTTTTAAATTTTAGATTTGACAAACTGCATGAAACCTACAGCAAGATTGATGTTGAAGAGATAAAT
Organism: Sinonovacula constricta; assembly: GCA_007844125.1. Classification (NCBI taxonomy): domain Eukaryota; kingdom Metazoa; phylum Mollusca; class Bivalvia; order Cardiida; family Solecurtidae; genus Sinonovacula; species Sinonovacula constricta. Next base: position 44,707,344 of record CM017556.1, read on the forward strand.
TTGAATGGTAGGTTCATGCTGTATTTCTAAACTGTTACCTGCCAAATAGCAAAGCAAATAGTGTAGAACCTGATCAGAGAACTCCACGTGAGAATTGGCTAATCTGGATAAAAGCTACTTTCTTAATTCAAACTGCTCAGGATAAGAGTGAGGTGTTTAATTTTTAAACAGGAAGAAATCAAATTAGTTTATTTCAGATTTGTAATAATTTTATATTAATTTATTACTTTCAAGCCTAATAAAGACCAGCCATTTTAATGCTATAGGTAGTGTATCGGCTTAAGCTACTAAAGGGTCTGGGTTCCAATCCAAGCTGTGAGATACATATGTACCAAAGTAGTATAAAATGTAGAAATAAAGCTACCTTACTTATGCTCCAGCAAATATAAGGGTAGTTCTACTAACAGTCAGCCTGGTGTCAGTATAATGTGACTGGGTAAGCTATCATGTCAAGTGTTCACAGCATGCTGTCATAGTGGAGGCAGTACTATATCTGCTACAAGTTCATATCTTCTCCTATTGTCAGATTGTTTTGCCCAACATATAACAAAGAAAGCACACAGGTCAAAACAATACTTTCAGGTTCTGGTTGGTTTACGACAGACCCCTTTGAGATCACAGAGAAGTTCGGAGGCCAATGGAAAACTACTTCTTATCAAGCTGGAGATGTGCTTATCTTCTCAATGAAGTATGTTACTTTTTACCGGTAGTAGCTGAAAAATTTGAAAACTTATAACTTATTTACAATTATGAAAATACTTCAATTGTATCCTATCAAAGCCTTGCATTAATTACATTATTGAGTTTATTTTTTGTTGTATTATACAATAATTATTTTTGCAACTTAGTAGAAAAGTAGTCCTAAACACTTTTAAATCTTACCGCTACCATAATTTCTGCATAATTATGTTAACGTTATAAATTGATAGGTCAAGGGATGTCTACTGTAACTAGGAATTTAATACATTATTAAATAAATGAATTTATAATGCAATTATTTTCAGATAGAATAGTTGTACCTCAGGATTGAGTGAGAATAGTTTTCGGTTGACCTATCAAAATGTATGTAATAAAAGGTTAAAAAAAAAAATTGAACTCTTTGAATTGGTTTCTAAAAATCTGTGTTGAATATTTACTGTATATACTTCTTTAAAAGTTTCCAGCCTTAACCTTTTTAGCTTAAAAATGGAATAAGTATACATGTAAATTAATATTAGTTATATTTAAAATAAATGGTATTGAAATTGAATTGACTGTGCTTCATTTTTAGGACAGTTCACATGTCAACAGCCAACCAGACTGATCTGGTCAGAATCAGCTGTGACACTAGGTAAGTTAGGGTTTGGTTCTAAATTTCTCTTTCCAAGCTGTCATACTTTTTGTAATTAATATAGTAGGACAATATTTTGAGATCGTCCTGGTAACAAGATCCATTATTCTCACCCCCAGACAAAAGTTTCAGTATCTTGTGTGAAGGGTCTAGGTTACTGTTTCTAAAATAGACTGATGGCTGCATACTGTTTGTCCCGCCCCAAAAAGATAACTTTTTTCAGTACAATATCATGTTCAAGCATGCACAGCTATTATATAGCTTGTGTGAAGATATAACTATGGAGGGCTGGTGTGATAGGTCAAGGTCACAAATACTCATTAGCCTTTGGTTAAAGTTTACAATGTTTAACAGGAATAAGATAATTTAAATGTATTTTAACATATTTATTTGAAAAAGCTGTAAGCAGATATGTAAATCTCCTCTGTGACACTGCTAGTTTACATTATTTTTATCTATATTTTAAAAAATATTTCAACTTTAAAAATTGTGTAAAACAGATGGCAACCTGCAAGTGAGCCTGCGGATTCAAGATATGTGGGAGATTTGAAACCCCTGCCTAAATTTGGGCTCTACGCCGAGGAGGACCAACCGAAACCCAGGGCAGTCACCATGGAGGAACTGAAGGCTAGATGGGGATTGCAGTGATAATGGGGTTAAATGGTGGGACTTGGGTGATAAATGGCTGTAAGGGATGAGCAGTATATATGGTGGAAATAATGTGATACATGTATGTGATAAAAGGGGTTGAATAGAACTTACATAAATATAAGGGATAAAGGGGTTCTGTAGTGATAAAGATGATAAATGGGACATGTGCAAAAAATAAAGGGTCTGTAAATGGGGTTTATAGTGATACAGGGATAAATAAGAAATACAGAGAGTCAGTTCTGATGATAATGAAACAAATGTAAGGGCTATCATTCTATTCATATATTCTAATGTAAAAATGTTCGAATTGAAACGCAAAGTTGGAGGGCAAGCAAGGTCCCCAGAAGAAATTGCTGGATAATTAGGTTGCAGTTATAGAAATATGGTTGCTCACTGGTTTGTTTTCAAACTAATGCAAGTAACAGCTACTTTTGATTCTCATTTGTGATAACATTTTCATAAGAATTGCCACAAAAAAGCAAGCATGCACTGGTCACTGCATGGATAGTATTGGTAATGAGTACATAAAGAAAGAGAAAAGTCCCATATATTTTCCATTGCAGAGTAAAACCTGTATTCTAAGCTTCACCATAATACAAAAGCACCTAAAATAAATACTTCATTATTTAGACATAGATTTCGCAATGAATTCCATTCTAACTAAATCATAACAGCATGGTTATGCCATTAAAACATTGAAGAATCATTTACATCACAACAATGGTCAATACACTTGTTAGACAATGCCTGTCAATTTAGATTTGATTTTATGAATTCTGTTAATTTTATTAAGGATTTGTCCTGTCTGATGGAGAATCGTGGTATTTTAAACTGGACTGTAAGGCAGAAAAGAGCAGGATAAAAGTTTCCAGTGATATAGGAGACAAAGGAAGTGATAAAGGGAGTGAGGCTGGCTGTGATAAAGGAAGTGATAAAGGAAGTAACAGGTTTCTGAAGATGAATGCAGTGTGGAATCAAAATCATTGTACATGTATGCATGATTAACTTTGAAAACTGATAATTTGGATTTAATGGCACATATATGTATGATTATTTTTGAAAATTGATAACTTGAATTTAATGGCACATATATGTATAATTATTTCTTTAAAATTGATAACTTGAATTAAATGGCACATTTATGCATGGTTAACTTTAAAACTTGGATTTAATGAGACATGTATGCATTGTTGAGTTTGACAGATAACATAAATTTTATGTTTTTAGTTAACTTGATACCACGAGTTCTTATTCAGTATCCTTTTTATGAAACAAGATAAAGCATGTTATACATTGCAGCTAGTCATGTTACTTCATTTCAAATGCAGTATACCTGGTACAATGTGGTGCATGTTTTTCTGTCATATTATTGTTTTGTATTTTGATGTTTAGTTATTCATTCCTTTTTATCAATTGTTAATATGGCAGTGGCTTAGTTGTTGTATGAATTGTATATATTGTGTTGTTTTTTTTTAATCAGATTGATATAATATTCAAGTTTTTTTTTATACCATCACTTTTATAAAGAAAAAATTCACTTGTTCTAAAAAATTGCACAAAATAGTTTGTGACCTTATTACAAAACATTATTTATTTTTTGTTGGTACCATTCATGTGTTTTATTACTCTTTACATGCATGTTAATTATGTTGTAAATAAATAAACCTGATGTTATTGTAGTTTTAGTTTTCATCATAATGTTAAACATTGCTTCAGTCAGAAGAATACATAAATGTTGAAAATGTCGCCTATGTAAACTTTTCAGAAGAATTGCATGTCCACTTGGACTCTGTTAACATTTCCAGGTAAAATGTCTATCACTGTAGAGCACTATTTGCCCTACCTGTATTTTGGTTACAAGTTACCCTATGGAAACAACAAGGTTGTAATCATAAAGAAAAAAATTAGTGACATAAGTGCGAAAATGCACTATGGCCGAAAACAATCATTTAGCTTTACAAAGTTTTTATTTTTTCAGTCTATATTTTTATTTGCACTAAACTTTCCAGCCTATTGTATATTGCAATGATTTTTATGATAATTCAAATATTCACTAATAAATCTAACATTATCTCAAAAGTGTCTTTATAATTTCGTCCTAATGGTCAGAATTTTCCCGAAAGGATTTTTAAAAATGTTGTGAAATGATGAGTTTTCAAGTTAAAATAAAGACAGGGCAATCGCCCTGAAAGGTGCTGACAGTTTGCCTGTATCAAATACATCGAACCACTACTTTGGAGAATTTAAATATAGTTTTATTATAAATGCATAGTTAGATCTAAAGAAATATGACTTTGAACACTAGCAAAAAAATCACTCTGAATATGTATTCTTTGCAACTGTATAAAAAAGCTTGATAGTGGTCTCTGCTAAAAATAGATACCGGGATTTACTTATGTCCAATTTAGGTGGTCACATGGTTTTCTAAGTTTAAAAATAGCTATCTCTGCAGTGTGGCTCAGTTAGGAAATACATGTTTGCAATGACCAGCGGTGAATTATGCTTGTCAGAGATCTAGGACATCATTAAACAGCATTTTGAAGGACCTTGTCAGGTAACGATGACATATTTAGTTAAGAAAATAACTTTTGGTCCAAACTGCCAGATACCACCTTTAAAGGTAATTCAGTTGTCTTCGTATATTTATATTAAATTTAATGAACTTGAAATTGAATGGATTTTACCGTCAAAGACCTTTCAATTACACACATGCTTAAATACAATTTAAAAACAATTTACTAGCAAAAAGTGAAAAGGAGAAACAGAAAAAGGAAAAAATTATGTATCACAGTTTTATTTCTTTTTGAATACTTCAACACTCTGAACAGTTGCGGCAGAAATGAAACTAACTAATGACATGCTTTCAAAAAACACACCAGAAACATTACCTGCACAAATGATGCTTTAAGCTATGAACAATGTTCTGATTAAAAATGATACAGGTCGGTTAATTACAATCATTTATTTCTTGTATCAAGGAATGAAGAATGAAAGTAGGTAAACACACAACACTGTGAAGTCACAAAACAAATCCAACATGTTGTTTGTGTGTGTAAATTTACACTCTTTAAACATGATGGAATTTAGAACATGGCTGTGCTGTTGTTTTTAATGTATTTTCTGACTGTTTTTTTTAATAAATGTTACCAAGCAACTGCTATAGGTGTGAAAGATTGTGAATCTAATTGTGATATATTTGTGTAAAATCAATCATGAACTATGATAAAATAATTCAATGAAATACTTTAATAAAAAATGAAAATATTTAGTATATGAATTTAGAAGGCATGTCACACGCTCTATGATTTTCACATTATATATGATAGATTTTCTCCTATTTTCTTTAGTATCACACATCAGATGGTTAACAAAATAAAATTAAACATAAAAATTTGAATTAGTTGGTGCAACCAAATACCATTGCAAAACACAAACAATAGTTTTATATCTTAAACACAACATTCAAAGATTTAAAGTGGGTAATTTCAATATTTTTTTAATTATATTCATTAAAGGTCCCAAAACTTTTTTTTTAATAAAATGATGCCATCAGAAACAACAATTGTACAGCTCAAATTAACTGACATACTCATTAATATAGGCTTTCTTTTGCCAATTCACCTTTGAGCACATCATATGTAAAACTTAAACAGTGATAAAAAAGAAAAAGAAAGCTACTTTTGATCAAAATGTTACTTGGGGAGAGGAAAAAATGCCACATACTTTCAACAAATGAATGGAATGCTACTCCAAAGTATGACAATAAAAAACAAAGACAATCTAAATCATAACATTCAAAAGATTTTCTGTTTTTTTCTAAAATACAAAATCTGTAAAAAAGACTTTCAATTATTCAACCCTGCACTGGACGGGTGACCAAGAATGATATAAGTTTATTTGTGCCTTTTTGTCTTATGTCTAACTCTGCTTTATCTGTAAATGCCATAACCAATACTAAACATAAACAAGTTGTATTTCTTAGTGAATATCTTTACATCCTCATGCACAGGTACTAGACATGTACAGCAGATGTTGGCTGATCTGGATATACATTATCTGCTAAGGTCTAATCAATTATTAATTAGCATGCTTAGAATTAACCACAGTATCAACAGTCTAGATGGCAGTTCTCTCTTATCGCATCACAGGTGGCACTAGTTGAATTTACACTTGGAGAAATCCATCTCCGGGTGGGCTGCCATGAACCTATAACAGATAAATTATTGGGTATAAGTTGACTGGTATCTCAAGCAAAACAGTAGTGTTCTGACATCATACAAATAGTGGGTAATATTGGGTCAAAGTGATTGATATCTTAATCTCAGTAGTGTACTGGCATCATTCAATTGGTGGATAATATTGGATACAAGTTGATCGCTAACATTTTGTAAATCAATTTAAGTAGTGTTCTATTGATACAAACTGTAGGTCTATTCTTTTCACTATTACAAAATTTACAATTCTTAACTGTTTGGAACAAGATTAAAGTTACTAATTTTAAGTACAACCTGTCTTCAAAAAAACTAACTTAATATTGTAAATAAAATTAATACAATACACCTTTAATATTGTTAACCAACTTTACAAAACTGCAGCTTATCAGTAATCCACTTACTTAGACATAACGTCTTTCTTCTTCTGTTCATCAGAGGTTGGTAGACCCATTTCCTTCTGTCTTTGGTCAAACATCATTTTCTCCACCATGGAACGGGTCTCTCCATCCAAGTCTGACAGCTGTAAGGAATGTATGGAAACATTAGGGATCTTTGGAATTAATAAATATTTGGGATCAAGGACATAACTTAGGTAACATGTGATTCGGTATAATGGGTCGTAATAGCCTAAGTTAAAGCACAATCTTTAGTATTAATAATTTAAAAAATATTATTATTAATAAAATAACTTTTTGGATTAAATAAAAGAGCCAGTGACAGCCAGATAAAAGTTTGCTGGCTGAATGTAAAATTAATAAAATTATAGTCTTAATGGTGCTTTCAAAATATTATTAGAAAGAAGAAATCCAGACTTAAGGGTTCACGGATATAAAACTACATTCCAGCTATTATAAGTGAAGTAACACCAGACACATTTCTGGGTAGTACATCTGGTGCACCAAAGGTCAGGTGGAAGACCTCCCCATATAACAGTTAATCATACAGACTAGGACGATTCCATTTATTTAAGAACCAATAAGTCATAGACTTACAAGTCTGCATCTCAACCAACTTGACGACAGGTGACCCTTCAGTTTAGTCTCAGTCTCAAGGATTTATAGCACTATTTAAAATGGTCATCGTTACAGATTTCTCCGTAAGTCACTCTTTGAAAAATTAATATGTCCAATGCTAAACTATGGACAAGAAGTTTGGGGTTATAAGTCAGCATAACAGATTGAGAGAATTTATCTTACATTTTGTAAACAAGTGTTGGGCATCAAATCACAGACTAATTTTGCTTATGGAGAATTGGGATGATTACCAAAACAAACAAAGAAGACTTATGAAAGTATTAAAAATGTAATGATAAATGATTTACTACTCAAACCAAACACTTAGTTAAGGGCAAACAATGTGAAATATATCTTAGAAAGCTTTGGTTTTAATTTAGTTTGGCTCAACCAAGGTGTGGAAAATGTGAATATGTTTTTAAATGTATATTTAAACAAAGAGTCGATGATTGTTATTTTCAGATAAAAAATGAGCAAATGCAAAATTCCTCAAGTGTAACTTTATTTTTCTTCTTTTGAGTGTGGGATTTGGGATTTGCCGGCATTTTTGCTGATACTTTGCAGCAACATTTCTATCATTATAACACCCTTATGAGGTGCCCAGGGACTAAACCTGGCGGTCCATTATACTGACACTGATGAATCAGGTGTAATGCTGTCCCCTTAGCCCCGAGCGTTAGGAGGGAGGCCACTACTACCAACTTTTAAGTCTTTGGTTAGACCGGTAGGGGTTATAAGCCAAAACCTCCTGATCCGCAAGCCGATGCTCTACCACTTAAGCTATTGCAGCTGGTCTTTTTTGAGTGTCAATTTTACTTAAATGCAATAGAGGTTAGGAAGTTTAGAGTCGCACTTGCACGCCTTAGAGTGTCGTCACATCCGTTACAATTAGAAACAGGGAGGTGATCAAAGTATATACCTCCTTATTATTGGCAACATCTGAATATATTTAAATTCAAAGAACTGTTGCAAACAAAGAATGTCAAATAAGAAAGCTATCGATAATCGCTTACAAATGTTTTAAACACATATCAATATAAATATAAATATTTTGAGTAGCAACCATTTCTGTCTATAACATGCTCCACTTATTTTTAATACACATACCAAACATGTACTGTTTTGAATATATATGCACACAATTTGTACTTTTGCCATTGATTAAATACTGTACTTTGTTATTGCATAACCTGTACTGAATAAACTATCTATCCTCACTGCTCCAGATGAACATCTAGGTTGAACAACTGATGCACTACATGTGAGCCACCAGATCTCTTCGCACAGAAGTTTAAGACCTGACTGTGACCCAAACTCATGGAGTTTAATGATGACACAATACCAGTACTGACCTTGGAGTTCTCTGGCTGGACCTTCTTGGTGTTGATCTCAGGGTCAGTAGTAACCACCTGACTCCACCACTCCATCTTGTTTACCTGGGTAGAGGAACAAACCAAAATGTTTACTTATCTGACCAGGAATAGGTCAAGCACAGGTAAAGTGAAGTTAGGGTCTTTATTTCCCCTAGGATAACACAAGAAAGGGCACCTCAGCCCTTATTTCTATTTTCTTCCTTATTGCCCACTTCCTGGGTAGAACCAGTACTCCAGTATTAACTACTAGAAGCAATCTCAGTAAATCATCTTACATATTGTTTCAAGTAGGGGAATTAAACCCAGGGCACTCAGATCTTGTGTAATAATTAGACCATAAACACTACATGTATAATACAGCTCATATTTCTGGGTTAAAATCCATGTAGCCTGAATATATTATTTTACTTCTGCCAAACCCTTAATGTCAAAATGTTTGAAAATATAAACCAAACAAGAGGGCCATGATGGCCCTTAATCGTTTACCAGATGACACAGGCTTTTAGTAGGCTCAAATCTGGCATCAAGTAATTTACTTTAGAAATCTTTGGTGAAGATTGGACAATCAGTGTGGCCACTGGGTTGATAACATTTTCTAGAATTTAACCAAGTAACCTACTGAATCCACATGACCCACTTCAAAACATTTGTAAGATTTCATACTGGCAAACTTGCTGGTTAAGCTTTGTGAATATTGGGCTATCAATGTGGCCTTTTAAGGGTTTTCACAAGGTTTTTCTAAAATGTGACCTAGTGACCTACTTTCTGAACCCACGTGACCCAATAATATATTCATTCAAGATTTGATGCAGAAAAAAAATCTGATCAAGTATGGTGAAAATCGGGCTATGAATGTGGCCTGTAGTGTGTTCACAAGCTTTTTCTTAGATATGACCTAGTGACCTACTTACTGACCCCACGTGACCCAGTTATGAACTCATCTAAGACTTCATGAAGGCAAACATTCTGATAAAGTTTGGTGAAGATTGGGCCATAAATGGGGTCTCTAGTGTGTTCACATGCTTTTGCTAAGATTTGACCTAGTGACCAACTTTTGGACCCCATGTGACCCAATAAAGAATCCATCCAAGATTTCATGCAGACAAACATTCTGACCAAGTTTGGTGAAGATTGGGCTATAAATGTGGTCTCTAGTGTGTTCACAAGCTTTTTATAAAATTTGACGTAGTGACCACTTTTTGACCCCACGTGACCCAATAATGAACTCATCCAAGATTTCATGCAGACAAACATGCTGACCACGTTTGATGAAGATTGGCCCATGTTGTGCTCAGGTGAGCTAAAAACTCACACTGTTAACATCAATATTAAAGTCCACCTTACTGTCACAATGCCAACATTAGGGATTAGCCGGCATTTTTGCCGATACTGCGCAGCGACATTTCTATCATTATAGCACAGGGGCACTTATGAGGTGCCCAGGGACTGAACCCGGTCGGTCCATTATACTGACACCGACGAGTCAGGCGTAATGCTGTCCCCTTAGCCCCGAGTGTTAGGAGGGAAGCCACTACTACCAACTTTAAAGTCTTTGGTAAGACCCGGCCGGGGTTCGAACCCACGACCTCCCGATCCGCAAGCCAACGCCAACATTTAAGAAAATCTCTAGGATACCTTTTCAAAGAAAAGTCTAATCTCCTTCCTATCTTCTATGGTCCATGTTGACTCTTCTATTTTCACATCATGCTGCAAATCTCCTTCAATGATTGGTGGATGGCCTTTCAATCCAGCTTTCACTTTCTATAAAAGTTGACATTTGAAAATAAATTTTGAACAAAAAAAAAAATTAAAAAATTAAACTAAATGTTAACCACTATACTTAAAAAAACACATTACCAACAGTAAATTACAAACATTTTTTATTTTATTTTGGAAAGAAAAATCTATGTTATATAATCTATACTTATGTTACAATTATCATTTCTCTTTAATCAGAGGTACATATATAGTTTCAAAAACAGGTGTGATAGTTAACAGTACCATGCTACTGTTAAGTCAAATTCAAAACATATCTTGCCTACCCATATGCATCACATCATATTTATGCTTAAGATTTCAAAGATATTTTAAAAAACTTATCAGGTTACCTGCTTCATCAGTTCAAATTGCAAATTGTTGATTTTCCTATAACGTTGTTGGGGCATTACTTCATAAGTAACATTTTGAAATCTCTGTCTCAGAGACTATTATCTATTCCAATAGAAAAAGATTTATACAAAACAGCTTAAATCTGAAGTAGCCAATTGTAAACTCACCTTTTTCTCGATTACAACTACAACGTCCTTGCTTTTGACTGGAAATTTCACATTTAATGGAATTCTGACCTGTATAATGTATAAGAGAAACATTTCGTCTTTAAGCAATTATTGCACACACACTTTCAAAGCAGCCACCTACCAGTACAGTTTTCAAGCTAAAATGGTGTCATGTCTGTCACAGCTGCAATTCACATTTACTTATATTTGTTATGAAAATGATTAAGATTCAAATTATATCAGCTGTTTTCAGGCTTAAAAATGAAAATGTAGACTAAATTTTTTTTTGGCAATGTCACAAAGACATTTATACAACATACAATTATTTAGTTCTCATGGAAAAGATAATTAATTAGAAAGCATTAGTTAGTTACTTACCTCTAGTTCTGAAAGAGTTTGAGTCCAGCTGTATTTTTCCAAGTCTGCACCATTCCCTGCATTTGGTTTGAGTTTACCTTTGTCCTTCTCATCTTCCTCATCATCTGACTAAAATATAGACATTTTCCCTAGAAGTGCATACCTTTTTCATACAATGCACACTGTAACATCATATGCATACATGTATAGAATATTACATGTATCTTAATGTATCTTCAATTACATGGACTTTTCCTGCTACCTTTCTTATGTAAACTAATTTAAAGTTTAATTAAGAATAAAAAAAAAATACAATGTAGTTATCCTTGTATTATAAATGCCCAGTTCAAATAAAAGGGGTAATAACTCCTGTAATTTACATCTGATCATAACTAAAAAGTATGTGTATAAGTTCCCCTGGTACTAAAAAAAACAAGTTTCATCAAAATTGTAGGAATAGAAGCCCAGACAAAATGGTGTCCATAATCATACAGAAAAACAGTCCCACTTTGTTGTGGGAGTATAAAAAAACCTGTTTTTGTCAGTATAATTAACGACAGTAAAAAATTTAAGCTAATGGACTGTACATGAAAAATTTAGATGCCCTCTAGAAGGAAGCTGTTGCATTCTATGACATTAGGATATCATGAATAAAGGTAACATGGAGAGATACATACAGCAGGTTTACCATCTTCTTCCTTAGCCTTCCCATTGGTGACCTCTTCCTCTGGTTCAGCTGTAGAGGATCCCTTAGCTTCAGTTGGGACATCGGATTTCTTCTGAAATATCAAAAGGGTTTTTTCAATGGTTACAGGCCATATAGTATGAATGTAGTAGTGTAAGTACAAGTTGTATTAGTAGAAAAATAGTGGTAGTAAAGGTACTAGTAGTTGCAGCAGTGTAGTAGTCAGTTATAAAGGATGGTTGGCAGTAAAGCTTGTTTGTTGGGTTTATGAACCCAATAACAACTTAAGTTATCTAGTAGAGGTATTCAGCTGCAGCTGGTAGTGCTTCCTTCAGTGTGAATGATGCCATAACAATAAGACCCGACACCTGACAGACCAGTTGTGGAGTTACCATAACAATTAAATTTACTTATATGTAAGCAGGGTTGCAAGGAAGCTGTACCAGTACCATTTCTTACAATTTTGTTATGTTGCGACCTGGGATTATACCTTGGCTGCTTCACCTGCAGCAAACACACTAGCTACTGTGTAAAAGTAGTAGTACATGTACTTCATATGTGGTAAATAATTTTATATAAGAGACCATAAAAGATATCCACAAATCATGTAAACACCCTTTTAATCATTACCTCATCAAGTTGTTTTTGCAGCTTGTCTGCTTCCTCATCTGTCAGTTCTTTGATCCGTGGCTCATTCAGCAGTTTCTCTTCTTCTGCTTTTTTCTTTGCTATTCTCTCCTGCCTCTTTCTCTCCTCCTCCTCTCTCTCTGCTTTCAGTTCAGCTTGCCTCTCCAAAGCTTGCTTTTCAAACTTTTTGAACTTTTCCAGGATCATCTAAAGAGAAAATGTAAACCCTTCTGAATTAAAATACTAAAATGTGCTGGCAATAGTAGGTTTTTTTCCTATTAAAATAATACATTTCGAGCTGCAAAAAATAAAATATTTCTCAATCTTACTTCATAGTGAAGGTATTTAATGATTTTCTCATGTACACATGTATCTAACATGATTTATTTTGCTGAAATATATTTCTCATGTACATCTTTTACTTGTTTTATTGGCTAATTGCAAATTACCTTTTTTTAATATATAAACAACTTACCCCAAGAATGCACAATCAGTCAATTACTTAATACAGTATATGGAGTAAGCAGTGCATTTTAAAAATATTTATTGCAGAAAAATGCTGATGTAATATTTTAGTGTACTTTGAGTACATATAACAATACCTTCTGAGCCTGTCCTTTTTCTCCTCCAACATAAAAGTCTGTTTTCCTGGCTAGGAAACTAAAAATCTTCTCAAGCAACTGCAAAAGACAACATAAATAGTAATTACTGAAAAAACACAAATCAAATAAAAAGTTTTCTTCATAGGATGGATCATTTATAAAAATAACTGGCAGGTATATTCTTTTTTTTAAATATTGGATTATTTATTAAAAATATTTATAATTATTTATCACATTTTTATTAGATTTGAACCTTGCATGTTGCAAGTTTTTTGTTTGTTTTGTATTTGTGTGTTTTTTTTTAATTTACTTAAAAAAACTAATAATACTGCTAATTTTGTTGAATAGGTTTGATCTGGTTTCATTTATATTACCAAAATACATATAATATCATCTTGAGTGCTGTTAAAACAAGGTGATGAAAAGGAAATTTATAGAGTTTCAAGGAAAACAAAACTGAAGACTTGTTAAGTCTGTCATACTAAAAAAATCTGATACATTATTGAGGAACTTAAATCCTTTTTAGCAGAAAAAAACCCAGTTAATCAGGTTCTTCAAATAATACACTGCAGAGAAATGCAATATGCTACCGAATGCAAATAAGGAAGTTAAATGTGTATTATCTTATGAATAACTGCCGGTTCTTAATATCTGCCTGTACTTGCACCAATCAATAAAGACACTCATGTTTTTACACTAGATGTCTATTATCTAAATTAAATCTAGGTATATTAATCTATTTACACATAAGATTTTATTTGAAATAAAAAATGTTTAACATTTGCAGCATCAATACAAGGCATGATGTCTGATATTGTTCATCCATATTTTGCCTTATAGCCATACCAGCTCCTGTGAAACCATGACACCAGGACAAAGCAATTCAAAATAGATATGGCACAGAAGCAATAGAGAGTAACCCTCCTTGGGTCTGACAATGATCCAAATAAACCCATAAACACCTATTTAACCTGTCAACATTATACAAAAGGGGTTTTATCATACAAAAACCAATCAAGTTTAACCTATCTTTTATTGTATTACCAGTATGTTTTCATCAATTTTTTTCTCTCTTTTTTACATTATATTAACAGCTCCTAAATATATCAAATAATGAAAACATACCCACTGCTATATCCCTTAAAATTTATCATAATGCTCAACAAAACTTTGTTTTTCAAAATAGTTTTTATTTATAAAAGAATTTTTGTCAGTTTACTTCAAATATTACATGTTTTCTTTTAAATGATAAGTCAGAAGGCATATAACACTAATAATTAAGTAACTATACGTTATTGGTCCTATAAAAAAGCACCTGCCATGTTCAATAACACAAACAGTGCCAATATCAATATCACTTTTTCGGCCCCGGACTGAAAAGTGATATTGATTAAAGCCCGCATTTGAAGTGATTAGATTGGCTAATAAGCCAGGGCCAAAAAATCATACAGATTTCAGCAAGCTCATGGAAATGGCAGCCATTCTGTTTTAACTCGGTCTATGTGTAGACGTCGACAGGTTGCATAAATTTATGAAACAAAATATTCTCAGTTTTCAAAATTTTCAATAAATGGGTCAATTGATATTAGCCCTGGGATTGGGATTTGCCGGCATTTTTTCTGATACTGTGCTGCAACATTTATATCATTATAGCACAGGGGCACTTATGAAGTGCCCAGGGACTGAACACGGGCGTAATGCTGTCCCTTAGCCCCAAGCGTTAGGAGGGAAGCCACTACTACCAACTTTAAAGTCTTTGGTGTGACCCGGCTGGGGTTTGAACCCACGACCTCCTAATCCGCAAGCTGACGCTCCAGCACCTGAACTATTGCGGCCGGTGAAATTAGCCCTATTATTTGTCCTTGAGTCAGTCGTATTGGCCCTCGGCCTGGGGCAATACCATTGCCCTCGGACAAATAACAGGGCCAATATCAAATCACTTATTTATTAACATATAGAGAAAGACCTTAGATGCCTTTTATATTTACTGCTCTTCATTTATGATTTACTGAGCAATTATTCTCATACAAACATTAACCTGTACCTTATTTCATAATTCGACCAATAAAATTACTGTTTTTGACAATGTACATCTTGTTTAGAGTGTTATTTGAATAATAATTGTCTTCAGCCTTGTTAACTGGCTTAAACATCAATTAATCTTTTTGTTAGTGATAAATCTTATCTAAATAATTATGTAGACTAAACAAATTAATTTTTTTTTAGTCAAACATTTTTTTTTTTAAATTTTATTTTCCTTTAATAAAATTGACTTTTTCTGTGTAGAGACTTAGCAGAGTCTCTGTGTAGAGACCTTAGCAGTCTCTGTGTAGAGATCACTGCTGAGTCTCTGTGTAGTGATCATTGCTGGGTCTCTGTGTAGAGATCATTGCTGAGTCTCTGTGTAGAGATCTTAGCAGAGTCTCTGTGTAGAGATCATTGCTGAGTCTCTGTGTAGAGATCATTGCTGAGTCTCTGTGTAGAGATCATTGCAGTCTCTGTGTAGACCTGTGCTGAATCTGTGTTGAGACCTTTGCTAAGTCTCTGTGTCAAGATCTTAGCAGTCTCTCTGTAAAGACTTTTCAGACCTTTGCCATGTCTCTGGGTCGAGACCTTTGCAGTATCTGTGTATAATTAACAGCATTTCAATCACACTAGCCAGTCTATTGCTTGACTTATGCAAATGATGTATATTTGTGCATTCACATTTAGGAGATATATCAATCTGTTTAGCCTTAAATGGTAAAAATAGTTGGTAAGGCCTGACTGGTGGGGTTCTACACTATTTGCAAAGGACCAGTCGCCCCTTTATTGTTTACATCTTTTATTTGGCAACAAAGAGGAAATAACTAAGCAGCCACTCCTTAGTTAATTTTTATTGATCATGATAATATGTTTCAGATTTCAACAACATTTATGAAACAAACAAACAAAACAGTTTTTTTAATCACTTCATTAATTTCCACAGTCATCAAACCAAGCAAACAGAGATATGATTAGAATTACAACTTCCTGGTTGATTGCAAGGGATAAGATGAGAGAAAAAAAGATGTAAAATGAAATTTTATACAATATTTACAAGTATACATGATACACACACTGGAAATTTTAGCAAACATTGAACATGTCCAAATTTTACAAGTAACATGCAGAATATAGTGGAGTATATTCACTATATTGTAGAGGACAATAAAGATTAAGGAAGATATTGTGCGTAATGTGCATAAAGAAAATGAAACAAGTTAGTTTCTAAGAAATGACAAAACTGGTTACACATTTTGTAATCCTTTGTAATAAGAGATTTTAGAAAAAAAAATACATGAAGATGTTGGTTGAAGATCTTATAAATCTTGACAAGTATTCACAAGTAAGCATACAAATTTAAATCAAACAGGCCAAGGTTTTTGTGACCATCAGGAGTCACTGATTTTTAATTGCTTTACTTGATTCTATATTATATCACCAATCAAAAGGAATATTTCGGACTTAACTCTAAAACATAAAACCCAGATTTATAATGCTAAACTTGGCGAGAATGTAGCAGTAAGCATTGTTATAAAACTATACAGATTCATATATCTGAATACAACATGTAGTGTATCAAGCATAGAAACAATGATTTGTAATATAACTAGGGATGGCAACAGTAAACCTTTACCCATGTAGGTTAACCTGTTACATATTCTGTAACCTGCTAATCGCCCCATATATACATGGAATATGTTATGTTTATATTTATTCATTATATAGAAATACCATATATTAATTATGTTAAGCCCAATTTTAGTAAATTGAGACAACTAAAAATTCATTTGTGCCCTTTATTGTCAATAAATGCTATAAATATCGATAAACCCCATTTTACTGTAAAACTGCACAAGAAACAGTAGCTTTTGAAGAGTAACAAGTAATAGGAAGCCAAAATAATGATCAAATACAGAAGTGGCAATATTCTTATTTAAAGTACTTAAAAAATAGACTATTTATGTTTAATCTGTAAAAATTTTGAAAAGAAATTAACCAGTTACTGATTTCCTAACTCTTGCCATCCCTATCAAAACATAATGCCCATTTTTTTACTAGCTCACTAGTATGGAGAAAACATAATGGGAAATGACATCCTAGTTTATGTACTTATTAAATCATTCACTTTTGCCATCTCAATATCATATCTGCCTTTCTATTTTAATACTTACTGTATTCTACCAGATTGGTTTTAAAAGATGAAAAGGTACAAAACACTGGAGAAAAAAAAGAGAGAGATTTTTTTAAATATTTAAGTTTTTCATTTCATTCTTTTAATTTTGTTCTAAATGTTTATGTACTTGCATATAACAACCATATAACGCCTTTTTATTAACACAACAAAACTTCATAATAATTTGTTTTCTCTCAAAGTTTCAACAACAAAGATGTCTAAGCAATACATTCTTTTACTTCCCTTTTTGTTTTACACATTTACAGACTGACATGTAAACTGATAAAGGATAAATCCTAAACCAATCTCCAGCCAGGACCTATCATTCACAATGCATTTTCCACCTGGTTATGACAGGGGCAATAGAACGTGTCATGTCTCCGCAAAACTTTTACATTACAACAGTACTTGAGATGAGTCCAGTGATCGCACCTGTCAAACTCACACTTGCCCCAGGTAGCAAACTCCACCACATAGCCCTCTTTGGCTGCTTCAGGATGGTATTTCTTACAAACACAGCATGTCTCCGACATTGGAATCTCCTCTTCAACACTCTCTATGACCACCGTGGGACCAGTCTCAACCACACGATCACCTCCAGCAGTGGGCTCTGTGAACACGTTCTTCAGATCTACAATATTGTCCGCCACCACTTGTCCATCCTCCTGCACTACCTGTTCAACCACACCCTCCACAATCACCTCCTCCTCCCCATCTGCTGTGATAACCCCGCTAGTCTCTGTCCGCTCAAACTCATTCTTAGCACGTTCAAATTCCCGCTCAAACCGCTCACGTTGTGTTCCCTCAAAGTACAACCCATGAGTGCTCAGCAGCTCCTCTCGTAGAGCACTTTCAAAATTTTTTCGCTGTGAGGAAGCAAACTCAATATCCTCTTGGTTGACCTCTTCAACTGCAAACTCCTGAGACTGGTCTTCATCATCACTAGACAACATCTCATCAATCTCAGAATCAGAGTCTGTCTCATATTCATCCGTGCTATCTTCATCTGTAAGTGTCTCTTGCTTCATCTTTCTTCCACGCCCAGATTTCCTTTTCCCACTAGAGCTCTGGCCACTGACGCCAGAATCACGTACAAATTTTAACTTAAGGCCTAGTTTTCTTTCCCGTAACTCATCAGCTCTGCCCGATAACATTTTCTGCTTCTTTGCTGATGATTTACTCTTCCGTCTGTTACTGTAGTTCCTTTTTTTAACACCAGCTGCCCCTTTGCCACTTCTGAACAATTTTGATTCAACTTCTTCAAAGTTCTCATCGCAATAAGATGACTGTCGTTTCCTTCTTAACATTTGTCTTTTACTGGTTTTTGTCTGTGGTTTTGTGACAACAATCATTTTTTCTTTCTTTAAAGTTGTTCGACTCAGATCAATGTTTTTGTTAATCTGTTTTGGTTTAAAAGGATATATTCCTGCTCTCTCGAAAACATCCTTTAAGCTCTCTTCATACAATGCTGAATTGTATGCCTTACTAGCTACCACACAAACATTGGAATGAATTGACTTCTCAATCTCAGTTTCAATGAAGTCATCACACTCTTCAGTAAAATGTGTCTCAAAGTCTCCGAAGATTCCCCTGTTGATATTTACGAGCATTTGAGAAAAACCCGGAGGGATTGGAAACAAGTGGAGATTGCTCTCTTTATACAGATCCAAGAGTGCTGGAGAGATGTGTGTGCGGTGGCCGTCAAACAACAGGAGGATTGGCTCACTGTTGTCTGGTCTCTGCTTGAACTTGAGGAAATGGTTATCAATGAACAGCTGGAACACATTGCATGTTGTGGTACCATCATCGCTGCATGTAGCCCCTGTACCAGGAGCACAATCCTCGATTGATTCAGCACTGACAGTTTTTCCTGGAAAGATGAAAAAGGCTGGGAGCCTTTCGCCAGCTGCATTGGCACAGGCTATTAATGTCATTGTTGGATCCAGGCGCTTTTTGTACTTCTCCCACCTGGTGATCATTCTCCATGAAAATACAGATGGTGGACTTTTGTCCAGATCTATCAAGACTTCATCTACAATGTAGATAGACTCAGGCTTGTTCATTATCTTAAGTTTGTTTATTATAGTTTGGAGATTCACAAAGTACTGACTGAGACAATCAACCGACATAGCCCTTTCGAACTGTTTCTTGGTATATGAAGCTCTTACGATCTGCATCTCCAGTTTTGGCCAGCGTTTCAGGAAGCTGTAGTACCACATGTGTGTAAATGCATCTGTAGGTTCCCTTTTGCCGAGCAACACTGCATAGTCTGTTGCAAGGTTGATAATGTCATTTCTAGAGAAACCATACCCAAAGCCAGAATACTCAATTAAATAATCGACCAGCTTTTCCTCCTCTGCCATACCTAAAGCGGGCGCAGGTCCTGAACGACAAATTGACAGAGGAATCTTGCCTTTCACCCTATCTCTCAGTGTAGATTCAGGAATTCCAAACTGATCTGCAGCTTTCTGTACTGGGTAGTGTTCATCCTTAACTAACCGATAAGCCTTCATGAGGTCATGCATTGTGTAACTGCGGTATTTTCTTTCACTTCTTGTATTCTGAAAAAAAAAGGTACATATATACATTCATTTAAATATTCTTACCTTATAAAAATGTTGTTTATGTCAGCTAGCAGATTTATAACATTCTTAGGTTTCATTAATTTAAGTTATTTATCATTCAGTCAAGAGTATTTACATACTGAATTATTATATTACATTAAATAAATCTTTTTTATCAATGTGTTAAAAAAAGGAAGAAAAAAACAAAATGAATGATTTTGTTATAAATAAACCTTATTTAAAAAAAATGACTGACTTAAATCAGTTTGAGTCATTGTTACTTTCCAAAATTAATGCTTAAAAAGTTTCCAAAGTGTTGCTTTAGATGATCACTTACCTTGACAATACATTCAGGATTGCTATAGCATGTGATCTTCTAAAACATACGCGTGAAGTTTGCACCCACTAGCTGACACCAAAATCACAATATAAATCCTTGCTACTAAGAACTGTATGATACGCCAAGACTATGTGTATTTTCTTTTTAAATACTGCAACATATTGATGATCATTATAGTAACATTTAGCTATCTTGGTAGAAGAAAATCCCAGACAAATCCCAGGCGCACTACAGGTCAGCTGGAAGACGTTCTTATAATCATATGAAGTCCTTCGCCCTGACAGTGACTCAAGCTCAGGAGGTGAGAGGTCAAGAAGTATTAGGGGTAACGAGTCAGCAACTCTTCCCCTGAGCAAAAGGTGTCCTTCTACACATCTTAATACAAAAACAAGTTGATGAGCTGGAAAACATAAAAGGACAATATTGTTAAAGAGTTAACTGTCTTTCCAGTTTAATTAAAATGGTTTTAATATTAAATTTTGATATACAATTTAAGGCTATAATAAAGAAATCACATATTCATAAATTGTGGGATTTGTTTTCAAAAGGTGTGTACAAAATGTTATTAAAAACAACACAAAGCTGTTTAGAAATAGAATAAAAACAATATATGGTGTAACAGAGAATATGCCTGATTAAATCATTTAAACACCCAATAACTTCATAAACAGAAAAAAATAACAATATTTTTGATGATCACCAGTAAGCTGTCCTCATATGGCCTGGCAGTATGAGATTTAACATGACAGTTAAAGAAATAAGAATCAAAACAGGACAAAACAGTGAAAACACTTAAGATAGTTTTAAATTATACAATCCAAAGTCACAAACAAAAAACTTCATAACAAGCCACTAAACAGTATCCAACACTTAATACCATAAACAACAATTTTTTTTTGTTACTTGTAGCCAAAGAAAATTCTATGATGATAATTTACCATATTATAAATCAGGTTGACTTGAGTTTATGTTACCCTGATCCTTTTATAACTGATGTGTAGTGCATATAGGCACTTCCAACAGCCTTGCTGTTGGGTTATAAGGCTGTTGGGTTAACCCTTTAGCGACGTGGTTGAGTGTCAGCCTACAGATCTGAAGGCCCCGAGTTCAAATCCCAGTTAGGGACAGGATTATTTTCTCCTCTCAGATTTACTTTAATGGTGTCAGAAGTAAACGGAAGCCTGGTGTGGCTGTCCTGAGATGGGCTTGGGCCCAGAAAAAGTAAAGTGGGAGGAGTGTAGTGCATATAGGCACTTTTAACAGCCTTGCTGTTGGGTTAACCCTTTACGACGTGGTTGACTGTCAGCCTACAGATCTGACGGTCCCGGGTTCAAATCCCAAATAGGGACAGGATTATTTTCTCCTCTCAGATTTACTTTAGATGCAACAACTTTAAACATTAGTTGATTTTTTACTATTTCATCTCCTAAGTGTTGTCAATCTGGCTAGTGTGTGTTTTCATTCTTTTTTTTTTAACAGTCAGTATGGAAACAGCTTTTCAAACTATATATAATATTAATCCCACTTGACTGGCTACTTCCTTGCTGAAGTGGTGTTGTAAATATATCAGTAAAAAGGGATCTTAACTTGATAAAATAGTTTTGACCACTGTCATATTTGTGTTGAACTTTATCACTCTTTAGATCAATGGCCATCTCGGACTCTTGAGGCTGCATACAGAACATATGTACGCCCCCAGGTCGAATATTGTTCAACTGTATGGCACCCATGGCAGAAACACCTCACACACAGAATAGAAATGGTTCAAAGGTCAGCCGCAAGGTATGTTCAAAATGACTACCACTACACAAGCAGTGTCACTAACATGCTCAGAGATTTAAAGTGGTCTACTCTCGAGCAACGCAGAATTCAAGACAGTCTCAAAATGCTACACAAAATACATAACAAACAGGTCAATGTCGATCACTGTTATCTCACAACTACACGAAACAACAAATTCCTTATTCCCCACTCAAAAACAAAACACCACATGAACTCATTCTTTCCGCGGGCTATACGACTTTGGAACGGACTACCGACTGAGATTAAGGATGCCCCAACTGTACCTGCATTTGCAAATGGCCTAAATAAGTTTTATGCTTTTTAATTGATATTTTAAATTATTAGTCTTAAATTGTCAATGTTCAGGACTTGCGCCTGCCTTATGTAGTCAGTATTGACTTTTGGCAGTACAAAGTTGAAGTTGAGTACGATGTATTACGAGACCGAAACTGGCTGAGGATAACATATCAAAATATTTGTTGGTATCGTTGGTGTTAATTGTCAGGATATTTCGACCCAACTTCTCTTTTAATGGAAAACTATCTTCGCTCTTTCCCTTTAAAGCCAATACATGCCGTTATCATGTTTGTTCGTGGGTAACTATCATTCTCTCCACCCACTGGCAACAAATCCAACACACGCCGTTTAATAATCCACACCTTGATCACTTCTCATACTTACTTCGGGGACGCCTCCTTCGAGTTGCGTCGCCATATTAAGAAGAACCCCATCAAACTTCTCGTCATCAGACATATTTGCAAGTTTTACGTAAAAATTTTAATCAAGCCAGTTCTTGTCAGCAGTTTTCACGGTATTTAGACAATGCGCATGCGCGAATCTCTTTCCGCCACGGAAAGGCATGATCGTCGATATTCGACATTTTACGTTTATTTTTCCGGAATGTAACCCTTTACCTGCTAGCAGTACCACTAATGATTTGTTTATTATTAACATTTTTACTTGTTGAAAGGATAAAACTGGTGCATTGTTTGTTAGATGTTCATTATAAATAATTCTTTTTGTTTTTACTAAGTCGAAATTTATAAGTTTAAATGGCCTTTTGACAGTCGTTGGAAAGGCTAAAGTAAAGTCAACATTTCGCATATCCTACAAACATAATATAAACATACAAACATACATCATCATAACCTAAATTTCACAAGTGTACCATTTCATTCAACATTACATATCTATAGTGGATTCGAGTCTTGTCTGAGCGTCTCACATCAAGGGGTTTCTTTTGGTGTACCCTATCGTAGAAAGACTATTCCAATGGCTTAGCATATAATATCTTAGAATATTTAAAACAGATTTTTTTATCTCCCACAATTTTTATTTTGATTAGTAATCATATATTAATGTCACCATAGTTCTATATGTGCAAATACTATTACAAGTTGACTAAAAACACAACTATACAGTTACAACATATCTAACAGACCTGGCACACACATTGAATAATATAATTATATTCTAGTGAAGTTAGCTGACATAGTTTTATTTTTATCTTTAATTAATTTAAGATACACCATCATATAATAAAGGAGATCATATGATAAAGGAGAAAAAAATACTTCTCCTCTTTATGGAAATCGAGAAGCTGCATTGTTTTTTATCATCTATGTGCACACTTTATTTCGGCTACGTTTGACTTGAAGAAATGATCATTTGAATTGTGCCAGAGCTGATCGCGCCGCAGGCGCGAAATCCGCGGCGGGGGGGGGGGGGGGGGGGGGGGGGGGATGGGGTGGTCTGGAGGGGGCTCCCCCAGAAAATTTTGAATTCTAGATGCGCTGAGATGCAATTTCCAAGCATCTGTGGGGCATAATTTCCTTATCTTTTTGCTCACTTTTAAAGGCAAAATATCCACTGACTTGGACATCTTAAGGTTACTGAAAAGAAACCTATTATCGTAAGAACACTACAATAACCAAGACACTGTCAGTGTATAGTAAAATGAACGTCCTGAATGTGAATAACTATCACTTTATCTGTAAAAAAAGATAAATGCAAGGGTATTCCTAGCATTTGCTATTTTTAGGCATATAGAGCATAGAAATGATATATTTACATTGCCAGTCATTCTAAAGCACGAGTTAAAGAATATAAGAGTATTATGAAGTATATATAAAGTGAAGAAACACCAGTCATCAACGTTCAATGGATAATAAAGTCTGTCACATATCGAATTAATCCGACAATGGATGGGCAAAGAGCATCCGTTTTGGATGTTTCCGAGCATATATATCAATTTTTTTGTGTTGGTCGTCGAAAAATTGGGGGGGGGGGGGGGGCGCGGCCCCCCTCTGGATCCGCCCCTGAATAGGATGTTATCTTTAACTCAAAAACGATTTCCCCCCGAAAATCTATGTAATATAATATATCACCAGAACATACCACGGATGCTCTGCATTTTTAGATCTGTAAATAACATTCCATTTTTCTATGTTTAGTTTTGTTTTCTTTAAATACATCGCAGCGACACAAGCATGGTCCTTGTTGCGATGTTTGGTGAAAGAAAACCCAGGTGTTTGAGTACTATCACACTGCGGGTCAGCTGGAAGACCTCCGCACATAAAATCTTCTTTTTGAGGAAATTATGTCCTAATTCCCCCAAACCAGATTTACGTGTATTTGATGAAGTCAACCCGTATGATCACTCTCTACCATCGTCTCATACATTGTCTGAGAGAGGAACGAACGACAATTCTGCATGGGAGATTGTCGTATGATACCACCATTTAGGCAAGAAGAACAAGGTCATTATATGACTTAATAGAAATAACAATTTTATTAATTAACTCAATTAATAAGCAAAGTAATTTAGAGAAAAAAATCGCAAATTCAAAATAAATTATGTATCATATGTTTACCCCACACCAATTTTTGTCAATGCCTATACGGCCTTATCAAAGCACGTGACCGCATGACGCAACAGTTACGTCATACCTAAGTGAGCGATGCTGGCTACTTTAAAACACAACAAGCAGACGACAGCTTTATTTTCGAGAAAAACAACAACAACATCAGGCAGGTAACTTTTATTTTTCTTTTCTATTCTACTTTAAAAAGAACATAAACTCCCTTTGATCAGTATTAGAATTCGTGTTCATATATATGATAAATGTTACATTCGGTAAGGGATGACTAGCAGAGGTGCACTCTCTTATCAGACTTATGTCTTAAATGAAAACAAGTTCAATGTGTTTCTGTGTGGGCGTAGATACTTCGCTCCTTCATGTCAGAGGGTAATGAAGATGTTTTCGGTTGGGAATATGCCCATATCCCGGCCAGTCTGCCAAAATAGGTCTAGTTCATCTTTACAACCTCACATGACTAGAACAGGACGTGGTGGGTTAAAAAAAAAATCCAGCCCAGGTATCTTTAACGGCACCCGCTTCAAGGAAAAACAAGTGTGCGGTTTGGCCACAAGGTAGGAACTATTATTGGCTAGACATTGGTGAGTCTGTCCAGTTATCATGAGAGAGATCGCTTCGGACTTATGAATGAGTTGAAATTGTCTGAAAACGAGGAAAGAAGTTAATGATCTCAATCTGACTAAAGAGCAGACCTACAGTAGATGTTATCTGATTAATACGTAGGTAAGGGAGGTACCTGATCGATGCCGAGGTAATGCCACGACTTATATATTGGCGCCTTATTGTGTCAGTTGCTGACGACATTTTTCACGCTGAATTAACTAAATAGAAAAGACAAGCATGAAAATGCCCACAGAGACAGTAAGGCTTATTATAATTATATATTTCAAATAAGTATTACTGTGACGATATATTTGTTAAAACGGTATCTGACTGTAAAGTGTGGATAAAACTTAAGGGATCATTGCTTAATTAGGATGTATTCACTTGCTTATGCTATACTATACCAAGCGGCAGTAGCCGCGAGGCGTATGTTGATTATAATATTTTTGATTTGATCACTTAAGATATGAAGCTTTTTAATCAATCACATGGAAGGGAGCATCAATTTTTAATAATTGGCGATTTTAATGCCAGAGTTACAGAAAGGGAAGACTATGTTACTCACGATTATCCTATTAAGGGTATTTTTCAGGATGATTATTCCGGGGACGTTCACTCCATAAGATCATCATGGGATGTGGTTCATAACCATATGGGTTCGGAATTATTGGAATTTTTGTAAAGAATGCGGTATGAGAATTGCAAATGGGAGAGTGTGTGAGAGGATAGCGGCATTGGTAAATTTACATGCATAAAAAAGTAATGGCTGTAGTGTAGTTGATTTTGTAATGTGTAAAAAGCATTTGTTGAGAGTTCCAAGTATTTTATATTGATGATTCAAATATCTTATCTGACCATTGTGTTATACATTTTTCGCTTGGCGAAATAGTGTGTAATAATAATATATTTGATAGAGCCCACGACAGTGGAAATGCAAATTTTGTTAAAGTAAAATGGAATAACGACAAGAAAAATGATTTTGTAAACACTTTCTGCAGTGAAGGAGTTGTTAGAAAAATGGAAGATTTATCATTTAGCATGCTGGGGTCGTCTTCCCTGATAAAAATACAAGCAAACATTTCGAGTTTTTACCAAACTGTTAATGATATAGCAATCCCTAATTTCCGCCAAAACTCACATCATTCACAACGGACAAAAAAAAAATAGAAATGATTGGTTTGATTTATCTTGCAAAGACGAAAGAGCAAAATTTTATGCATCACTCGATATATACAGAACAACAGAACAGATGACAATATGATTAGAATGGTAAAGTCACCAACAATATATGAAGAATTTATAAGAAAAAAGAAATATAACAACAAGTGAACAATAGAAACAAAACAAGAAAACTTGAAGAAAATAGACATAAAAACGCAAAGGAATATTGGGTCTTTTTAAAAGGACTGTCCTCCCAAAATAGTATCACAAACAAGCTAGATTTGTCGGATTTCTATGAATACTTTAAGGCGGTAAACAATCGGGATTCTATATTTTTTTCAGCCTGGTGAAGATACAATACATTTCAATAAGCGTTACTTAATGGGCGAGCTACAGGCCATGTTTAATGAACTTGATAGCGCAATTTCACCTGCTGAAATATGTAAGGCCAGCAGAGAGCTTAATTCTGGCAAATCAACAGTACCCGACCTCATGATCAACGAAGTCTTAAAGTGTGATTTTAAACACCTAAGCAATTATTTATGTGTGCTTTTCAACAAACTGTTAGATACAGGTTATTTCCCGAATGAATGGAGAGAAAGTTATGTCATTCCGCTTCATAAAAGCGTGGACGTGAATAATGTAGAAACTTTTAGAGGTATATCTTTAGCGAATCACCTTAATAAACTATTCACACGTATTCTAAACAACAGACTGAGCATGTGGGCAGAAGATTACAGTGTGTATACGGAGGCGCAGGTGGGTTTTAGGAAAAAAATGGGAACAGTTGATAACATTTTTGTATTGAGTGGATTGATTAATCATTTTCTTAATGCAAATAAGAAGTTATTTGTTGCAATGATTGATTTCAGAAAAGCGTACGATTACGTAGTTAGAGATATCCTATGGCGCAAATTAATACTGTTTGGTGTTAGAGGAAAAAATCTCTATATAATAAAATCAATGTATAGACAAATTGAGTCAAAGATTAAATACAACAACAATGTGAATGACACATATACACACACTTTTGGGGTCGCTCAAGGGGATTGTCTCTCATCTTCTCGCTTTTCTCTATATCTAAATGACATTGAACAGATCCTTGAAACGAACGGGTTCGGGGGTGTAACTATTGATAATCTAAAATGTTTCTGTTGTTGTATGCTGGTGATATTTTGTTAATATCGGAAACAGAAAAAGGTTTACAGAAGGACTAAACATATTACAAAACTATTGTAAAGAATCGAAGTTGGTTATTTTATTTTTAAAAAAGGTTGACTAACATGCAGTAACATGACTTTTATATACGACAACGAACCACTAGCAATTGTAAACGCGTTCAATTACCTTGGAGTCGTTTTATCCTCAGGTGGATCACTTACTCACGCTTGCATTACACTATCAGGTCAGTGTATGAAAACATATTATAGACTTACATCTTTATTAACTAACTAACACAGAATTCACTTGTGTATGGAGAGTTAGGTAGAATGCCTCTAAGACAGCTAAGACTAGTTAGAATAATAAAATATTGGTTCAAGATTTTACAGAGTGAAGAAAAAAATACATTAAACACACATAAATCGTTATGTTACATGATATGGAAATAATACAAAACAGAATGTCTTGGGCTTCATACGTGAAAGTTATACTGGATACATACGGCTTTAGTGAAGTGTGGTTATACCAAGGAGTAGAAAACGTTAGTTATTTTATAAATATCTTTAAACAGAGAATCAAAGATTGTTGTATTAAAAACTGGCATATGGAGATTATTTTATTATACAAAGGCATCTGCGTATGGACTTTTTGCTGAATTTAGTTTTAAGACACAGTTTCGATACAAAAATACAGAGTTGCAATGACTAAGCTCAGAGTGTCATCACATTGACTCGGGGTAGAAACAGGGCGTACCCAACCCAGTACCGGTCAATGAAAGAAAATGTTAGTACTGTTATGAATTAAAGGACGAATTCCACTTTGTTTTAGAGTTTCCGTTATATACAGAACTTAGAAATACTTACATAAGGCCATCTTTCTGGACAAATACAAACACCATTAAATTTCGAGAATTATTTACCAGTTCAAGTGAACAAATGAATTCAAAACTAGCTGCGTATACTTTTAAAGCATTTGAGCAAAGTACAGCTAACTTCAGTTTGCTTTAATAGCTTGTTATTTTCTAAATTAAAACTTATAAATATATTAAATGACTAGTGTCTATGCACTAGAGTTAGACTCTTTCCACTACATTTAGCTCTTCTAATTGTATCACAATTATAAAGCTTATTACTTCTTAGTCAATATTTATTATCTGTTTTTACTTTGTTTCCTTTGTAACTTTGTTAAACAACCTACCATTGATATTTATGTATGCTTATATGATTGTGTATTGATGGGCATCTGGCCCGACATACGAATAAAATTCTCTCTATCTTGTAAGTGGTGAAATGACGTTGTTTTTAACTAGATTTATCTCACTACAAAGTTTCGTGTAACGCATTATTAAAGTTGATGTTAATTGTGTGTCTGCTTTTCTTACTTTACAATATTAAATGTATATGCATGTAGTGTAGACCTGTACAACATCTAATCTCATTTACATGAGAAATATAGATGGCTCGATTCACATGTATATAGTTTTGATATTTCCCATGGAAAATCAAGAGCTACATCACGCAAGTCTGTGTGATTTTTTAAAGTGTTCTACATACGACGTTAAGTTGGCCGTTGTTTGTACACATTTTATGTGCATGTGAAAGCGGCTATCCCGATAACTAATGTTTTACAACGTGGATATGTTCTTCCGAAACCCATATGTAGAAGTACAGAATGGAAAGTATAACAATGTGAAGATTATGCTATATGTTACGACACCATATGTACATGTATGGTTAGTTTTGATTTAGATCACCAAAGTAGGCCTACAGTTGTTTCTACGTACTCCACTGTGGACATGATGTATTATAATATTCTAAATGTTGATCTAAAAGTCATGCAGTTCCGAACATTTCATTGCACTGTCAAGCTTCAAGCTTTCTTAAATTTATAAACATAGGTAAATAGAATGTAAATTTTATCTTAAGATGTAGATAGATATTTTAAGGGAGGTGGATTTCCTATATAAAGCTATCGTGACTCTCGCGATGTGCGACACTGAACGAGATTTCAGGTACAATACAGTCAGGGACAAGGAAGGCTTGTGTAATAAACGCTTCAATGAGTCTTCGAAACTTCTCAGGCATGGATTAAAACTTGTTGCTGCAGTGCATTTCCAGAGCCAAAACTTCCTTGTTATCTTGCATTGTTTGACACCTTCGACAGTAGTTTACTGCAGCTGGTGCATGGTAGTAGTGACAAATTCATAAAGTCGTTTGACCACTTACGACGACTCCTGCTTCACACCTACCCCAGGTGATTTTTGGGAGGGGTTTATTTACAGTTTTAAAACGGTGGCAATCAGGAAGTACAGGCACCCAAAATGGCGCTTGGGGTCTCGTTTGGGACACTGATTTCTCTACTGGTGGTAAGTAGGCACAAAATAAAGTTTTAACTCATTGTAATGCACAAATACTGCTTCTTGGTTATAGAAAGCCGGCAGGACTTTATACATTTACTGTGTGTACTGTTAGACACATGTAGGCTGTTAGATGTTGACAGCCGGTGTGAGGGTCTACTATGTCACGGTGACAGGTACTACACAGTTCAGTATTGTCCTGTCACTTGTGTCAAGCTGGCCTAATTGTGTGGTACATTCACAGAGATCTTAAAAGTACATGTATATTCAGCATATTGTGTAAGAGTCCTGCTAGACTATTAAAGTTATACATTGATTATCTTCTATACTTGTACTCTGTACTTTTATATTTGACAGCACATTATTATTTATTTATTTTTGTTAAATGCACCAACACAATTATGGTCATATTGACCACCATGTCCAATTAACTATTGGTGGACCATACCTGGTAACACAGTTGGTCAAGTGTTGGCTCCAAGTACGGGAGGCCCGGGTTCGATCCCGGGCCGCGACATACCAAAGTCGTTAAAAATGGTAGTGGTATAGCTCCCTTGCTTACCTTCAAGCAGATATTAGAGTAGTTCTATGACTGGTTGGCCCAGTGTCAGGATAATGTGACTGGTTGCGGTATCATGCCAGGTGTTCGTGGCATGCTATACACAGTGATGGCAGCACAATATCTGCTTGAAGTGAACACCATCTCCAGATAACTGAAATACAGTTGGTGGGACGATAAACCTAAAACTATTGGTGGAGGAAGATCTTAGACTTATGTCTAGGTAAAACCAGCAGTTCACCACAGGTTAGCTGGAATTTATTTTGTGTATAACAAAGTTATCTTACATGACATAATGAGGTGACTAGCCACTTTCAATAAAAGTCTTTGAAGTATACATGTACTTTTTGTGATCAATTAATATTTCTGCTAGTGCTTGATAAATGTACAATGTTTAGCACTTGTGTGTAAGAAAGTCATTATAGTTCTCTTTCTTATTCATTAATCTTATGTAACATGCGATTAAGCAACAGTGGTTATGTTAATGTATAAAATGTACTTTTCACAGGTGATGTTTTCCTATGTCACTCAGTAAAGTTTGAGTTGACTCATGTAAGAATACAGGTACCTCATTTACAACATCTAAAATAATTTTGAGATTTAATTCTGTACTTGTACTTGCATATTCTTTTCTTTTGTTATTTGATTTATTAAAACTTTATAGAATGAGTTAAGTTTGATTTAGACAGACACTTATATGATTATTTCCAGTAGTACCTTATAATTATTAATGTATATCAGAATCTCTTTGAATTCAATCATTTGAAGACTTTCCAAATGAAGTTTTTTCATAGAGTCATTTCTGCCATAACTGTTTGAAAAGACTATGATTAATTTAGTTGATAAGAAACCCTTTTAACCTCAACATCTGCAATTACTAATACAGTTAATTCCCTCTGTAAAGACCACCTTCCGTTCTGACTCAGAGTGGTCTTATTAGTGAGTTGGTCTTAATAATGAGTTTAGGTGAGCATGCAAAAACAGCATTGTTTATGTATCAAAGGGTCCGTCTAATACGTCTCTGATCATTGAAAAGAGACGTAAAACAAAAACAACAACAAGCAAACACACTTCTTTTCAGAATGTTTTTAATAAAATTATTCTATATCATTTATGTAATGAACATATTTTAACGTGTATAAATTGTTAATTCAATAAAAACGATGTATGACTATCACTGAAGAAGCTGTCAGTTGTTATCGGTTTTATTTTCCTTATTGTTTGAGGAAAGACTGCAGTTCTTTGAAATCTTTAAATTGAACATTGCAGTCACTGTAGAGGTATTAGGTCCCACTTAACAACACTCAAGAGTGAATTGTGACATGCTGTATACAATCCTAGTTTAAATTGATACAATGTTTAATCAGGATGTGATCATAAGTGTTTATTAAGTTTGGTGCATATTTATAAACAGAAAATGGTAATTAAACCAATGACATGGTATTGATTAAATGATTATATGAGTGATTTCCTGTTTCTATTTATGTAAAGTAGCATTAGCTTAGTAAGGTCATAGGCTGTACATAAAAGATTAAGAAGCATCTTTTTGGCCGATTTTCTCTATTTACATTGATTTATTCATGTTATATGTTTGTTTCATTATAGAGCACTCACATGGCAATACAATATTCTAATTTTATATACAGTAATTTAATGTAATTTAAAATGATATTATAGGTTTTTAAATGCACTGATTTTATTGCAAAGTTGGGATGGGGCTGATTAATTGATTTATCATTAAAATCACAATTTATGATGATTTTCCAGTAAGATTAACTGTTTAAAAAAGTTTGAAGCAAGCTTTACGCTCTGCTATGTTAATGTTGATGTGCAATTACCATGTAAACAGTACACATTGTAATGCAATCCCCACCCCTACTTCCTATTATCACCTGCTCATAACTGCCGGTTCACAGAATACACAGCTGCATACACATACCTACGTACACATAGTCCCCAAAGAATGAAAAACATAAAAAGATGAAATATGCAATAAAATTTTTATATGGTAAGGTGTATACTTATTGTGGTTATCCAGTATCCCTATTTGCACCATGAAATAAGATATAAAACTGCTAAATCGATTTAGTAACTACTATAGCCCCTGGTATGGGGCAAGTTTTGTACGTAAAGTCAGAACTTCTCAGATAACTCTGTCATCAGGATGATCACACCTAGGTAGTATCTGTTGTAGAGATATGTACGGTATTGCAACTGTTTAATCGTCGATTAATGCTTTACTTTTCATGTTTTGTTAGACATACAATGAATACAGCATTTATCTTTTTTGTTAGGATGACAATAGTCGCTAAGTTAATAGGCATTTACATTGGTTTAGTCAGAGACTAACTGACGAAGGTTTGAGAGACTAAATCATCCTTGGTGTTGTTTTATATCAGTATGACTTATTCCACTTGAACCACTTATCTGTTGCAATTTCTCATTATATGTCCTCTTTTTTTTGTTTCTTTGAATGCTGAAATTTTTAAGCTCACCTGAGCACAACGTAGCACAAGGTGAACTTTTCTGATACCCCTTTGTCCGTCGTCCGGTGTCCGTTGTCCACAATTTAGCATGTGAACACTCTAGATGCCACAGTTTTTATCTACTCTTCATCAAACTTGGTCAGATTGTTTGTCTGCATGAAATTTTGAATAAGTTCATGTGGGGTCAAAAAGTAGGTCACTAGGTCAAATCTTAGAAAAAGCTTGTGAACACACAAGAGGCCACAATGTTATAGTCCAATCTTAACCAAACATGGTCAGAATGTTTGTCTCATGTTTGCATGAAATCTTGCATGAGTTTGTTATTGGGTCACGGAATCAAAAAGTAGGTCGCTAGGTAAAATTTAAAAAAAAGCTTGTGAACACACTAGAGGCCCTATTTATAGCTTAATATTCACCAAACTTGGATAGACTGTTTGTCTGCATATAATCTTGAATGTCCTCTTAACTGGGTCACGTGGTGCCAAAAAGTAGGTCAGTAGGTCAAAAAAGCTTGTGATGACAGTAAAGACCACCTTTATAGCCAATCTTTACCAACCTTTAGTCAGAATGTTTGTCTGCTTGAAATCTTGGATGACTTCATTATTGGTTCATGTGGGGTCAAAAAGTAGGTTGGTAGGTCAATGTAAAAAAAAAAGCTTGTGAACACTATAGAGGCCATATTTATTGCACAATCTTCACTAAACTTGGAAACTTGATCAGAATGGTTGTCTGCATGACATATTGAATGAGTTCGTAACTGGGTTACGTTAGATTAAAAAGTAGGTTAATGTCAAATCTTTGAAAAAGCTTGTGAAGACATTAGAGATCACATTTATAACCCAATCTTCACCAAACATGGACAGAATGTTTGTCTACATGAAATCTTGGATAAGTTCATTATTGGGTCACGTGGGATAAAAATGTAGGTCACTAGGTCAAATTAAACAAAACACTTGAGAATGCACTAGAGGCCCCATTTTTTGCCAAATCTTCACTAAACTTGATCAGAATATTTGTCTGCTTGAAATCTAAGATGACTATATAACTGGGTCACGTGAGGTCAAAAGGTAGGTCACTAGGTCAAATCTTAAAAAAAGCTAGTGAACACACTTGAGGCCATTTTATGGCCTAATCTTTGCCAAACTTGGTGCAAATGTTTGTCTGCATGAAATATTAAATGAGTTCATGACTTGGTTATGTGGGGTTAAAAAGTAGGTCAAATCTTAGAAAAAGCTTGTGAACACAACAGTGGCCACACTTATAGCCAAATCATCACCAAACTGGGTCAGAATGTTTGTCTGCATTAAATCTTGATTGAGTTAAAAACTGGGTCACATGAAGTCAAAAAGTAGGTCACTATGTCAGATTTTAGAAAAGCTTGTGAACAAGCTAGAGGCCACTTTATAGCCCATTCATCACCAAACTTGGTCAGAATGTTTGTCTGCAGAAAATCTTGGATGAGTTCGTTATTGGGTCACGTGGGGTCAAAAAGTAGGCCACTAGGTCAAATTTTAGAAAAAACTTGTGAACACACTACTGGCCCCATTTATGGCCCATTCTTGACCAAACTTGGTCAGAATGTTTGTCTGCAAGAAGTCTTAGATAAGTTTGTTATTGGGTCATGTGGGTTCAAAAGGTAAAACCAGAATGTTTGCCAGTATGAGATCTTAGATATGTTTTAAAGTGGGCCATGTGGATTTAGTAGGTCACTAGGTAAAATTCCAGATTTTGTCAGCCCAGTGGCTTAACTAATGGTCCAGTCTTCACCAAAGATATCTTAAGTAAATGACTATTGCTAGATGTAAGATATGAGCCTACTAAAAGCCTGTGTCCTCAGGTGAGCAATTTAGGGCCATTGTGGCCCTCTTGTTCTTAAAGACACAGTGATAAAAAAATATGTCTGCACAAAAAACAAGTTTTTGACCACTGTCAGCCATGCATACACATCATATCATGACTAGCAATGCCCCTGAGTGTGATGTGTTGCATAACATTTATGACACCGTTCAGCACAGTGAACTTCAAGCAGTTTTTTAATTCCTTAATATCTTTGGCAGTAGGGGTGTAAGGCAGTTTTCAATGCATTATAGTCAAAAAGTCAGTACTACAGATACATTTTGTGGTAATTTCTTACAATTATTACATAAGCCACTGCATTTGCATAATCAGCATTTAAATAAGATTCTGCATAACATGTTTTAGTTGTGCTAACAATGCTGCAACAAACTTTATTTACATAAGTTTGTATTTATAATCCTGCATTAATTTTATATTATCCTTGACATTGTATGGCTTTGTATTAGCTTAACATCAAAGTTCAACACTCTTTAATATAACATAAAAATGAATAAGAACCATTGATGAATTTTTGCAATCTTTACTTAGTTTATCTCATGTAATAAAAGTTTGTGATGACTTCTTTCTTAATTTTTTCATTCTCTAAATAATATTAGGCATATTTGATAAGTGCACAACATAGCAATGATGAACACTACATTGACATTCTTTTATGACCCAATATGGCAGACAAAATAAACAAATAGTAAATACTCTGTTAAAAATTACATCTGAAAAGTACCATTTAGACTAAACATTATTGATCAATTATAAATTTAATTGTTCACATCTCCCATCCTAAAACAAGAAGCTCATGATTGCAAAGTGGTGCTAGGACTGTTTATGAAATGACTCCCTGGTTGCATATAGCAAGTATAAAGGCTTAAGTTGTAGGGTTTGATTATTGAGATATTATTTTTGTGTTAGCTGATTTTAGTTATTTGACAAAAATAAAGGTTATCATTTTATGAATTTGGGGACCTATTTAATAAAATGAAGACATGCATAGAGAGCTTTAGTCTCCTTTACAGTGATCTTGGGTCTGTATCTGCAGAGCACTACAACATTATTATTTTACCTATATGTTGTTGTTTTTTTGTGTTTAAAAAAAAAATCTTTTCGTTACAATGTGTTTTGATGTTATATGATAATAAGCAAGAAAATGTTCCAGTCCAAGTGATAAATATAAATACTTATATAAATTAATACATTTGGAAATTACGGTCCTGCTGACTATATGCCGAACTGTAAGTCGAAAATTAGAGTAAACCATTGTAAATGCCTTGGTCACTGAGTGCATATTACTCCAAATATATGTATTCTTTTAAGTCTTTTGTTTACTAGGAGTGGCAGTGATTGCTGCATAACCAATTTACTACAAAGAAGCTTGAGAAATACTTATTCATACTATATTCAAAGAATTAGGATTGAAGAATCATGAGTTTTTGATGCAAGGTCAGTGCTACAGGACAGGCAAAATAATAGCTCTTTTTAATTCTAAAGAAGTCATTTCATCAAATTTACTTAAAAAGCAACAACAACAGTACAGCAGGATATGGTAACATTTAGTGATCTAGTTTTGAATGAATAAACAGCTCATTTAAGTATTTACATGTACTGTTTGACACAGTCATCTTCATCATTCATTGTTTGAAAAAGGCAAAAAATTCAACAATTTGAGTAAATGTGTCATTTTTTCCCTACATTATTTGTGAGTTGTTCTTTAATGTAAAATAATTACTATTACTTTTGTTTGTTGCATAGTCACAATTTGCATTAATTCATTTATATTATATGTTTGTTCCCTTATAGAGCACTTACATGACAATACAATATTCTTATTTTATTTACTGAATGTATGAGGATTGAGCTAATCCCCTCCATGGACAAGTTATACATCATGTATTACATGTATATAACTTTGTAACTTAAAATGATATTAAACATCATAATATCAGTTAAAAATTGGCCAAATCTTTTTCAGCAAAATACTTCAAAAAGAAAATGAAGAACCCAGTTGGCTGCCATTGTTAATCTATTTACCTTTCAAAGTTTTCTGTAGATGTCAGTTTTCACCTTAATTGACAACAAAACCAGTACTGAGAAAGCTGGATGTCTGTTATTATGACCTATTTGATGAAAATTTATTTTTAGGGACATGTTTTTGTATGTTGGTCATTTCCACCTGAATGTATATTACACTTTCGTAATTGATAAAACCAATTTTTAAAAAGCTGATATAAATGTTGATAAGAGAAACTAACATCTTTTTCATCTAAATATATGGTTTCATAAATGGGTATTTAGTTAAATGTTGCCGTTAGGAGGCGGCTGGCGGCTGATTTGACCGCCGCCTCAAATGAAATTTAGGCCATCTCAAATTTGAAAAAAAAAACAACGGTCAAGAACCCCCCCCCCCCCCCCCCCCGTGAAAGAAAGTCGACAATGCTACACTATTAAGTTCGCGTATATTTTATCGATACTGCGTAACATTTATAAACTACGAGTTGATTGGACGATTTGCTTTGATATTGACCAATTACATTTGTTTTAAGAAACTTAAGATGGCAATCATACACGATGTTTAAAGATAGGGGTATCCAAGATGAAAAAAAGAAAGATCGAAAAAAAAGAAAGATATATTTGTTTGATTATTTTTATGTACATCAACTGGCCAGTCAAGTAAATCCCAAGTTATAATGATCAGTTTATGCATGCATTGTTGTGTTTGTTATTTGAAATGTTCTGTTTGCTTTGTTCGCATTGATTTTAACCGAGTTGTTTGAACTTGTTTTTATCAGATTTGAGTTGATTAATCTGATGTTCGAAAAACATTAAACATCCGGGTTGGTAGAAGTTATTAAGACTGCCCATTTACTTTTTGGTCGAAATGTGACCAATGAATCAATGTTATTCACTTCTAGATTTGGCGCTGTTATCCGGATGTGTCACGGTTAGGCAAATGGATCGTCTATTGCAACTACCGAGCTAAGCGAGAAACAAACATGAGCGTCGACCAGTAATTGAACTCTCTTCTGTTAAGCACTCAAAATGAACAAAAGAAATATCATATGCAACGCATTTTGACAAAAGGCAGAAAAGTGGGAGAATAGTTGATCACAAACATCACAACAAGGCAAATTTATTCTGAGTAATTCCGCGACAAAACAGAAACTTATAAATGTATAAATATTATAACTAAGAACATTTTCTTAGTTCGCTAGTAAAACACAAAGAAAAAAGTACGAAAAGTGTGCAAGTCGTGTTTTCGCCGAATAATATGTCCGTAAGCGCACTAGTTCATCAGTGAAATAAACTGGAAACTAGGTTGTTGCCATAGGAATCGTGCACCTGGTGTTGTTTGGACTGTGTAACATGTAATGTGGCAATTTCTGGCAGCGGTACACCTCCTTTGATGTTGGCGGCCGGTCTTGTCACTAGTATCAACTAACAGTCAGTTACTGAGACAATCCTTTGATCTTTTCGGCATGTCTCAAATATTCCTGGGCAACGCCTGAGGTGACCTTGGCCGTTCTCAAACAAAACACCGTGATATCGACCAAAATTGTCAATTTAATTGGCGTTAGAAGCATGTAATTGTCATACTTTGTGAGGGATTAAAAATTTAGCGGTAGAGTACAAAATTGTTCACCATTAATAATTACATTTTCTTTTATTCAACAAAAAATATTGACGATCTCAACTGAAATGTTCACTCGCTCGGTAGGACTAGCTACAGTAAATTCTTTCCCGCCCGACCTCAACTTGGAGTGGAATTTTTCACCCCTGATAAGTTTTGCAGAAGATCAGAGGTAAACATGTATGTTAATTTGGACAACATAATTTCGGATATGTTTTTCTTGAGAAAGGTTTTTACTTAGAGTCCTGAAATTTATGGAATGTACAAAGATTTTGAATGATATACCCAACATATCGACAAAATTACATAAATTACAAAAAGAACAAATTATGCATTTGGATTTATTTACAAGTGTCATTTCTTCATAAAGAAATAAAATACAATAATATGTACATGAAATACAAATGAATAAGCTCTTATTATGTTTATAAACTAATAAACCTAAAAAGTGCCGTGGCCTTTTTTGTGCCACCCTGATCCTTTTTGAGCTCTAGAATAATCCCTACTGCTGTGTTCCTGCACATGTTATAAATTGAAATGTTAACATAGGTTTGATTGAATTGAAACTGAGTAAAATTAAAAGTTTATAAGTGTGTAGTTTTTTGAAAATAAATCACTGTCTAGTTGATATCTTGAGCTCGATGGTCTCAAGATATTAGATCTCAATAGAAATGTTTACAAATTTGATGAATTGTGGTTGCAACATGCTTCATTATTTATATAAATTTCTTGTTCTTTGACTTGTCCAAAACAATAAAAGTATGTCCCCAGAATGGCTCAGATGCGCATGAAGGACCCCTAGCAGCACTTCGCGCCTTTGGTGCTCGCATAGCCTAGCCTCCTCAAAAGTTAATTGAGCCTGCTCAAAATATTTCTAGTGACAACCCTGAGTTTCATATTTATTTTCAATGAGTCATAGTATGAGGAAGCAAAGGGAGTTTCACTGTTTGAATGTTTGCGGTACAACCCTGAATTGTTCTTATCAGGTACAAAAGTATCCTTATTATCCTGTGACATGTATTTACATGTTAGTTCCTCAAAATGATAATGCTGTACATCACTACCAAAAAATGATAAGGTGTGCATTTGTCACTATGATAGTTTTTAATAGATGTCTAAGTGAGATATATACATCGGTAGGTTTGTTTATTTGTCATAATAAATGGTAAATGTTTAAATTCCATTTTTTCATGATAACATTGGAATTTTTGAAAAGATATTATAGACTAAGGTGTCTTTATCAAGGTAAAATTGTTGTCTTAAAACCTTTCCTCTTAAAGTGAAGAAGGAAATTGTTACTTTATCCATATAATTTGTAATTATTGTTTATTTAAACATTCACACTAGATGATAGGTTAATCAGAAAAATTGGGATATGGTTGGTGATGGTCTTCCATGTAAGTGAGTTTAAAAAACAAAACCTTTTTCAGGCATGTCATGATATTCTCCAAAGTAGAGTGTTAGCATAATGACTTATTGAAATTAGAGATTATAAAATAGGGCTGGGGAATACCCTAAACACAGAGGAAGTAACAGTCTTTAGCTATGAAATGTTAGTGATCCAGTCTTTTAGATATTTTTTTTGTCAAAACTGTTTTGTGTTTAAGTCAAAGTAATATATCATCTTTTCATAATTCTGTAAGCATACAAAATTGTTGATTAATCTTTACATCTTAAAGCATTGAAAATGTGCAAGCAAGGTTAATTTTTTTTAATAGTTTAAAATGGACATAATAACAACTTTATTCATACTTTTATCATGCAATTTAAAAATGATGCATATGACAATCTTTACTTACATGGGATCTCATTGTGCATTAATACATTGAGCAGTAACTATAAATTATGTTCAATTTAGATTTGAAATACTTGTTTAATATCATAAGGCAGGAAACCCTTAAATTGATTTTGGCAGAGTTATGTCCCTGTTTCTTACTTAAAATTTTCATGGTACTGTCAAGCACTGAGAAAGGTGAAAAGTGTTGTCCTCTGGCAGAGCCTATTTATTTAAATATCAGGTGTGAGCCTATATAATAGTATTTTTAGTCTTAGTCCATTCAAAATCAGCATAGCACAAATCACATTTTACATTCAATGTACTTTTGTTGCAAAAGCACTGATTATTTAATAACAAGAAAAATGTACATTTGCATAAAGATGACACTTTTTTAAGGTTATAAAGGTCCTGTCCATCAGATTTTCTTTTTTGTTTGTTCAGTTTTTAGTATCCAAAAGTGACAAGATAATCTTTATTTTTATTTTAGTGAACAATTGGAATGAAATTGAATTTAATTAACAAAATCTGCCATTAACTAAAACAATCCAACAAAACCACCTGGTAGCGCAATTGGTAGAGTGTCGGCTCCAGGTACGGGGGGCCCCGGGTTCGATCCCGGGCCACGACATACCAAAGTCGTTAAAAATGGTAGTGGTATAGCTCCCTTGCTAACGCTCAAGCAAATATAAGGGTAGTTCCACGACTGGTTGGCCCGGCATCAGGATAATGTGACTGGGTGTGGTATCATGCCAGGTGTTCACGGCATGCTATACACAGTGAAGGCAGCACTATATCTGCTTCAAGTGGACACCATCTCCAGATAACTGAAATACTGTTGGTGGGATGATAAACCCAATAAACAAACCAACAAAACCACTCAACACATGCAATTCAAACAAATAACCTCAGCCATCCTCCAATGTAACAGTGAATTGAGCTCCCCAATCACTATGCCATTATAGTGGCAGATGTTATTAATAAACTCAGTTTTAGTTTTGCAAATACTATTGTTGCAATAAAGACAGAGATTAGTTTTTAAATTTACGTTTTAAAACAACGCACATTTCAGTCAGAAAACACCTAAAAACAACCGTACATGACACTTGGGTTCATGGGAAAGTAAAAAGGGCATAATTCTGTCCAATTTTTGTTACTGAGCAATTTCACCAACCATCATACTTATATCACACATGATAATAAACAATTTTATTCTAAGTTTCCAGTAAACCATGTTTACCATTATATCAGGAAAGTTTACAAACATATTCTTATTCCGTATGTACGAAGTACAATTAGAATTAACTAAGATGACAGCCCTAGTATTCATGTATATAATAACACTTTGGAAAAAATTACATGCACATTTTGTTGAATTAATTACATATTGACAATAGAATTGAGTTAAAATTTCAGTTTTTTAAGATAAAATGGTTAACCATAAAAATTGCTCCTTTTTCAACACTTTTAAATAACTTAAAAATGAGTTTACATGATACTCTGTCATTGTAAGATTATTTAGCAAATGCTGGGATGATTTTTTTCTGTGGTATATGGTGTGAGAACAACCAGTTTCCATTCTTCTCAAAAGCTGAGTATTTTCACATATCATTTGACGGAGCAATTGCTTAAATGGGCAAAGCAAGTCACATTTATTAGCTCACCTGAGCATATGCTCTGGGTGAGCTGTTGTGATATCACATTGTCAAAGGCATTGCTTCTTTGTCAACATTATTTATGAGACATCTCCTTTGAAACTGTTGGCCCAAATTCATC
Source organism: Sinonovacula constricta (assembly GCA_007844125.1). Taxonomy (NCBI): domain Eukaryota; kingdom Metazoa; phylum Mollusca; class Bivalvia; order Cardiida; family Solecurtidae; genus Sinonovacula; species Sinonovacula constricta. The sequence goes on from CM017556.1 coordinate 44,749,587, forward strand.
CAAACTTCCCCAGAATCATTAGCATGCGGAAGTAACAAAAAGTTGTAAAGTTTAGATCCACCAAAAAAACATGGCCACCAGGGGCATGGCCATTGTCCATAAATTTTCACATACATATAGTTTAAAAATTTTCTTGTCAGAAACTACATGAGCTTGAGCCATGATATTTGCTATACATGTTTCTTGGGTGGCCCATTATCCAGATTGTTCAAAGAACTTGTCTGGAGGGCAGGCCAATTTTTTCTATATGACTGTTTAGGAAAAAATTGAAATTATTTTCATCTGAAACTACAAGAGCTGGAACATTGCTCTTTGGTGTGTTCTTGGCTGGTCCAGTATTAAGATGGTGATGCTGTGAAATACAGACCACATAGTTATGGAATCTTTTATTATCATGTTCACATTTTTGGCATCTTTCAATCATTTCATCATTAGAGCTGAAAATGTGTCAGTTGAAATATCAAATTTCAGATTAGAGATTAGTCTGTGTCAGGTAGAATGTCAAGAGCAATGAGGTTCACAAAACAAAATGAGTATTGGTTGGACCGTTACGGGATTCAACCAGAAAAACAAACAAATCTTTAAGTACCTGCAGGTTCAATTACACATTAACTTATTTTTTTGTACATTTCAGTGAGAATAAAGTTGGCACTTGCAAGTAAATTGCCATGATATGCATAATATAATTAAATGGAAACATTATTAAATGACTATTAATATAGAGTTTATTTTTATTCTTGTCATCATCAAGCACCATAATTATGACATCATTTTGTATTCTTCCTTTTTCATTGCATATTTATATGGCAATGCTTAAAATCACATGATAATGTTATAAACTGGCTTTGGGAGAAGATTCTTAATTCTTCACATCACTCAAATTATATCTACATAAAATAGATTGAGATAATTTCAACAGAACTAAACTAGAGTACAATTAACAATCTGCTTTACCTGGCATATACATGTATCGGAAAATAATGCCACCAAACTTGTATGTTTAAAAAACATAATATGCTGATTATGTTAAAATGCAACCTTTAAACACACCATTTGAAAAAATACTGTCAGCTATTATTCACTCTTCCTAAGCATGGTAAATCTTTCTTTTTACTACTTTGCAATTGCAAACTTGAATGGTACTTCCTAGTTGGCAAGTCCCTGATTTTTTTTAACACTGTTCCTATGTCTATTGAGGGTTTGAAGCTTATTCATAGGTGCATTCCTTGTGCTGCATAAGGTATGCAAAGTGGTTGTTAAATCATACATGTTTAAAATCTTTTATTGAGATTGTTTATATCTCAATCATACTGGGTAATGATCTTATTTTGGCTATTTTTGCTTGTTTATCTTAAAATAAATATATATAACTCTGCATACCTATAGTTGTAAGTGATTTCACTTGTAGAAAGATATTGATTTGATACAGATTGATACTGATTGAAAAAGTGTACACCCATCAGATATTATAATAAAGTGGGTCTGACAAATTGATACATATGATAAATGATAATGAGTGTAATATCAGTTTACGCTAAGTAATTGTTTATAGATTTGGGTCTGTTTAATGCTGTAAAGTTAGACATTCATCTTTTTACACCTATAAAAAACGTGTGCATGTATTTAATACACCAAACATCTCTTGTATCTGCAAGTTTTGCCATTATTCAGTTGTGAATACTCATAAAAAGAAACTAAAACACTAAGCTGTCTGGACTAGCTCGATAGGTAACTGTGTTTACCTATAACTGTTATCACCTAAAACAGAAAGTTGTGGAAGCAGGGGAACTTTATGGTGTATAATTACTGTCTATGTCATGCTGCTGTGGTTTAACTGTAACAGATCCTTCCTTAAAGTGGGTAAGGGGGAATCACCAGGCAAAACCTTGGGCTGGAGGGGTAGACATGTACATGGTATATATGCACTTCATAGCAGGTTCATTTTTGCATTCAGTGTTGTAGCACTAAATACTTATTAACCATAATTTTGAAGTCTAAATTTTCAAGGAAAAATGTTTATTGTTTGTTTCCTGTACAATAAAGTGCTGACAAAGTTCAGGCAAATCTGCCAACTGTAATAGGTACATATTGTTTGTGAATATTAACCCCGAACTGATGAATACATTACACGGTAGTTGCACACGCTTTGTTTACTTACCGCGTTTTACCGACAGAGGTATGGGTATAAATATAAGTATGAAGCGTCTACTTACTAACGGAGCGCGTGGCGCAGAGGAAGAATAGTTTTCTTTTGACCGAGAGGTCTCTGGTTCGAATCCGAACAAAGCAAACAATTTTTTTTACATTTTTATATATTATATTGAATTAAAATCTTTTTTTTACTACTGAATATATATATTTTTTTATTTTTTTTATTATTTTATAAATTAATTTATAAATTAAGAACATGTGCTTGCCGAAAATATTTCGCCGTGATAAATGATTTTTTCGTTATTCACGAGATTTTCGTGCTGTTAAAATGGTTAGCGCGGGAAATTGAACCAGCAAAAAAATATTTCTTTGGCAGGGCTCGAACCTGCGACCTCCCGCCCGGGAGTCCAACGTACTTACCACTGTGCTGTAGCGGCTTCATGATAAACGTATTGCTGTACTATCCTATCTGCGATAACGGTTATTTTGTGAATGTATGTATTTGAGTTGAATGGACCGTGAAAGATATTTATCAGTTCGGGGTTAAATAAATCGCATAATACTTAACCATTATCTGATTTGTCTGTGTGCTTTCATTTGCACAGAAGAAATTAAAGGTGATTGTGTTAATTTTGCAATATTATGCAACAAAATGTGCAAGATATATGAAATCGCTTTTGTTTGGGCCATATCTCAGCAACCCCTAGTTGGAATTCACTGAAACTTTATGGTTTCACCAAAACAGTGAAATGTACATATTGTCAACACATTCCGTTTCGGTGTCTTTTTCACAGTTATTTTTTTATAATATTTTTATAATACAGTGATACTTTATGGCAAACTTCACAAAAAGGTGCAGATTGCATATTGTCAACACATTCTGGCTCTATAAAGTAAAATACAAGACCATTCATATCTTGGCTATTCCTTTTAAACCACCAGTTGGAATTCACTGAAGCTTTATTAGAAGCTTTACTTACAGTAGAAGATGAGCATGTTTTTAACACTTTTTAGCTGAATGTTTTTTATAGGATTTTTGCCCTTTTAATTTCGATAGAGCTTGATATTTGGGCATTCTTGTCAAGGATATTTCTATACAACCAGGTGTTGGGATTCATTGACACTTTATGGAGAGCTATACTAACAAATCTTGGAGTACATTTGTAGATGTGCATATTACAACAAAATGATTTTTGACAGAGTTTTTGTCCTTTAGTATGTTATAGGACCATTTGTGTCCAGGCTTTTTTGTGTTTGGACTGTATCTCAGCAACCACTAGTCTTTTCCTGTTTGGTGTTTGCATCATCTTGTTTCTGCAGTTTAAAAACTTTGGCAATACTCATACAGCATAAACCATAAAGTTTTATAGATAAGACACGTTTTTTTTGCCCCAAATTATGATAAAAAAGTGTGGGGTGCATCTTATCCTTGTGAAGTAGCTTTTCCCTTTTTTCCCCAGACCAAAATTGACTCTTAGACTAATCCGACCGCAGAGACTATCGCCGATAGTATCGGCCATAGACAACTGTATTGAACTATTTTAAGGCAAAACTTGCGTTGTTTTTACCTAAAATTTGACATTTAACATAAAAAGAGACATTTAAATTTGTTTCTGTATAAAAAAAACAATATGCAATAAACTTTTGCATAAATATCACTTTATTCTAACAAAATCGGCGAAGTTTCATAATCCAAAAACGGTTATTAAGTTTTAGATAAACGGGCATATTCATTGACTATGCTGTTATTGTCATCTAAGTAATATGGTTTTATTCAATTGATCAATTTTGATTTGAAGAATGTTAGCTACGAATAATTTTTAAGTTGAAATTAAAAACCCAATAAACAACAATAATAAAATGTGCATTGGCTATTTGTGCAGACAAATTTTAACACCTATTTTGATGTTAATAGATCGTCCACCAACCGTAAGTAATTACACAGGTGCATAGAAGTAACTGATTGTAAGCAGTCACTTCAATACCCTGGTGTAAAAATGAACATTTAAAAGCCTGTAGTTGTTATTTTAATTTTCATTTGTGTGTTTGTCCCATGTGTTGAGAACTTAATTGTTTTTATGACATGCTGCCATGTGAAACAGGATGTTCTCTCATCTCTCAATTGTGTAGGGATGGGATAGCCACGAGAATATCCTGTCTGACCGTAAATGATATACTGGGGTAGAGTGTCATAACGTAACACAATTCACACGGTCTTACTAAGCAAACAGTCGCGACGTATTATTCAAGACACTTAGAGAATATTAAGCACTTGGCACAAACACAGATCTAAGGAACAATTGGAACATGTTCCCTTGAGATCAAATCCTTTGCTTAACTGCATATCTTTCAGAATGTCCCCATAATACCCCTCATGAGAATGTCCAGTCATTCACTACCCAACCGATTCCTGGATGCTACGTCTGTCATTTTGGATGCAAAATCCATGCTCAACTGTAGTTGAACTACTACAGCAATATGACTGAGCTTGGTAAAGTTTTGAAATGAGCCAGGGCAGTGGGATCCCAGCAGTTTCCATGCTGATGAGATTGTATGGCATGGATACTGCTGTGAGTTACCATAACCTTGCACTGCTTCCCCTCGATGATGATGACTGTGGATAGGGATATCCGCCAATAATCAATTTTTAATTTGCAAATTGCAACAGTGCAAATTCTTAAATTTGTTATTTGCTTACACAAACATGTTCGTTCCTACACATATCTAATTCACATATCTCACATAAAATTTGAAAGTTACAAATCTCAAGTCACAATTTCCATGTCACAAATTGTACGTTTGCTTACATTTAACAAGTTATAAATCTCATGTCACAATTCTCAAGTCACAAATTACTAATGTACAAGTTAAAAATTGACAACATTCAGACCCTAGGTGGCGATACCGCATAAGTATATACATCATCGAGTTAAAAATAGAACTAAACAACTCCCTTCAAAGGAGGTAAAATAGAAATAGCCAACGTTATTTTGCGCCAAATTGTACTCATGTCTTTAGCCTAGATTAGTTATTAATTCATTTATTCAAATTCTGTAATTTTACCATATAGGATATTTAATTTCTTTGAAATACATTCAATTCAATTTAATGTAATAATTAATAGTAATTATCGGATGTTTCCAGAACAACATATATACTATCTAATTCGCGTTCTGATTTGTTTACAGTGCATTGTAATTAAACTACAACAACAGGGGGTACGTTATGTAGTGATTATGCTCTCCCCAGTGTCAGGTGCCCATGTAGCTCAGTTGCTACAGCACCTGCTTCTGAAACAGGAGGTCCTGGGTTCGATTCCTGCCCCGGGTAATGGGATTTTTCCAGCTTACTTCAATGGCGTCTGAAGGTAGATGCCTGGCTAAAAATAAACAAGGTTAAATGCTTTCTGCCCTGGTAGACCAGGTGGTAGAGCACCTGATTATGGAGAAGTATGTTGTGGATTCGAACTACATCCAGAGTACTGGTAATAGACTTTTGACAGCTTAGATCACTTCAGTTCAATCAGGATGTATGCGGTTAAATGAAATAGGATGGGACCATAGAGGTTTAAATGCGGGGTACGGGCTGTTGGACCTGAGAGATAGAAGTATACAAACAACATTGAACCTATTCATACAGTTTGAGGAAACAGTAGATATGTGAAAATATGGACCAACTTTGATTGATACATGTCTATAGTACATGTCATGAATTATTATAAATACATGCATTTTCCTTAATGTGCCACTAACACTGAATTACCACTTATCAAAAGATCTTCAATAATCATAGATATATTTATGATTATAGAGAATCTAGTGATATAAATCAGTGTTAATGGCACATTAAGAAAATATATATATGTAGTCATATCATAATCACAAGTTAAGTACAGAATAATATCCTTAAAATTGTTTACCATAAATAAATAATATATGTGTCTAATTATGTTAGAGAACTTCAAATTTGAAAGTACACATGAACGCGGACCAATTCTAGCGGTTCATTCTATTTGTAGAGGCACCCCTTGTGTTCTAATGTTGAACTGGTGTTATGCAGTGTACATTTTACATTAGAGATTTGCGCCTCTAGATTTGTAACTTAAATATGCTGAAAATGTGAAATTGTTCAAATGTAATGAACAAATGTGAACATTTTCATTTGATATATAGAAGTAAGGATGTAATTGGATAGCGGTATTTAGCATATGCGGTGTTGCAATTTGCAAATTGACATGTAAAGTGACAAATCCGTGTATTGAAAGTTAAAAATAGTAATTAGAATTAAGGCGGATATCCCTTTCCATGGATGACGGTCTGATGTAGATCAATAATGGCACGCTTGCCATTTTTAGCCTGGTCAAAATGTTAAATCCAAGAATTTGTGATTATCCATAGATGTCTTCTAACTTCTATTAAAAGGGAAAGTCCTCATAGACGGAGGACTGCATTCCAAGAAATGACTGTTGTGTCTTTCCACCTGTTGCTGCAGCACTAGGGTGTCAACAGCCTTCATGCCTATAAACTCCATGAGCTTATCACCTGCAGCTTTTTTTAAATTCAGAAAAATATGTGCGATCATTTCTCTTCATCCATTCCAGCTTTCTACACTGGGTCAAAGCAAGGTCAATGTCTTTTTTCTAGAACAAATTCAGCTGGGTTACCCTGGGTATGATGTTCATGAGAAGATGTGTAGTTGCTAAAAAAAAATAGGTAGTTATCTTCTTGAAGAATCTCCTTGCAGTACTGTCATTGGAAGATTCCAATCACTTTCCACTTATGTAGCCAGTAAATCCCATGTCCTGAAGGTCCGTAATGCTGAGTACATCATGGAAAACCACCTGGAAGTAAAGAAGAACAAATGAGAATCACTAACCACTATTACAAATTTTGAAACGAGTGTTAGCACAGGCTCACCAATCTACAAGATATTCATGTTGTGGCTAGGAATAAAATCCTATCAGAAATTAGAATTCTTTTTTTGTTATATATGTATTTTTTATGTGTGTATATTTCTGTTAATCTGTATATACATAGAAATGTTAAGATAATGTTAAGTACAGCAGAGTACATGTTCAGTCCAGTTTATTGCAAAAAATTGTATATGTAATACAAATGCCAAATACATTCATGTGATAAATAAAAAAGAGAAAGAAATTTAAGAACTTGTAGCACTTCCTGGATTTTGTTTTTCACCTTTCCTGTCTTGAAACAAACTGCTGGAGCTCTGTAAAACTAGTTTATGAACCCCAGTTGGTCCATATTGCCGACTGAACATTCCAAAGTTTTTTTTTCTCTTTTTGCTAAATGACTTACCACAGATTTGTTCTTTTATATTTGGCTTCCATGTGAATACCTTTTGGAGCCTATCCGGAGCCTATTCAAAGTTATACAGTTAGGTATTTGGTGAGTCAATCTTTCAGAAATCCTGTTTGGCTGTTTCGTAGTTTAGTATTGTCTCGATTGTTGTTACACTTTCGAGAGATGTCAGTGTTTGTGTTTTACTACAGTCATTACAAGTGCTACTTTCGCTACTTGAAAAGAGAGAAGCTTATCACTTTACACATGATGGAGCGAACGACATGTTTCTCTATGTTTAAATTATATGTGGTAATTTGAGGTCATGGTCGAACACATGCTTTCACTTAATCAGGCTTTTGTTCCCTTATTCATTGTTAATTATCAATGTGTACGGTTATTTATATGCCAGTAATTGTCAATGATTGGCAAAGATTCTATAGTGTTCTATTCTTAATGTTTACTGAAGAATTCCAAGAGTCTTGATCATGTGATGCTGATAAGTGCATACAAAATGACGGTCTATTAATAAATGAAGGCAGGGCTAGCTTACTTAGGGTTGGAGCATTGTAACTTGAACAGTTGACCTAGATATTCTATGCACATCATTGCAAAATTACTTCGACACCAAGTTGGTTGACTTTAAGTTGAAGATGGTAATGTCAAGATAAATACAATTAGATTTAAATTGTGTCATAAATAATGCATACAGCAATTTTTTTTCCGTCTACATCAAATGTATTGCCGCAAAAACATAGGAAAAATACTGTAGAAAAAACCGTGGAAGAGGTTCGACGATAATGCTGCTCTGGTTGACCGTTCTTGTTTACCAATTTCCTTTGTGACTGGTGTCTGTATTTATATGAGTATGTTTGCAATAAACATTTTGCTCAGAGACAAAGTACTTACTTTATCAATTAGTATTAAAACATAAATATGCTTTAAAATGAATAAGTATTGATATGAAGTTAAAATAGTATGCAACATAATGACAACTGTTTTTGTGAGGAATACCAAGTTTCAAATGAAAAATAGAGGAATTAAAATAAAGTTATTGCAAAGCTGAGTGTAATGCCATCTTTTACTTTAAGGTACAGCAATGAATGATGCAAACATTAGAACTACACAATATCGATGCATTATTAGTGTATATTATGGGATAACATTTTCAATGTATGAAATGGACCTCCCACTGGACTGGACTAAAATGGTCTTTAAATGCAACGTGGTTGTTTTTTATGAGAAGCCCAACTAAAATTGGCAAAGTGTGTTTGTATAATTGATATATCTACTTTTAATTATTATCATGATACAAGGAAGCCGATGATGGTTGTGGTAGTGATGATGGTATAATGAAGATGATAGAGACTAATTTTAACTAAAATGCATTTAAATTTCACAATTGAAAACAATAACTTATAAGCTAAAATTTAATTATATTCCCAGTCTAAGTTTTAATTAAAAAAGAAAAGGTGATATAAATTAAAACAACAACATACACAGAACAATTAGCTAGCTAGCGAAACAAATATTAAGAAAGGTGAACCTAATCAGTTAGTTGATCGTTATTCCAAGCCGGGGAATCCATGGTCGGTAGATAGTTTATTTTAAACAAGTTAGGTCTAGCTAAGGTTCGTACCAAACATTAGGTTGACCTTATTCATACAATCTGACCTACGAGACTGTGTAAAGTGCAATACACAATTTGCAAACATTGAAACCGTTTTTGTTAGCATGAATTAAAGGCATTTGTGTTTATTTCAATGTCAATTTCAAACACAAATATAGACCTGATTCTATTATGCAATGCACTTCAGGTCCACCAATTTGGATTAATTAACATAATTTTACCATGATCTTTATCTTTTCAGTGATGGCATAGTTTTCGCATCATGTTGTGCATTTTTTTTCTCAGTTAAATTTTACATCAACATGCCTGTTTTATCTTGAGTACAGGTTGATTTTGGCTAGTAGAGTCCTAAATAATCGTAGATCTGTTTTGGTAAAAAGGTGTGAAGAGAAAGTGACACTTCAGTTAATTATGTTGATTATGCGGTCGTATGACGTATCTGATTGGCGATGATCTTTGAGTGGTCGTCTATTGGGGTCCAATTAATTTTTGATACGATGTCATGCGGTAGCTGGGTGCAGATAACAGTTGGTCCTTTATTACGTGTCAATTAAAGAGCAAACTTGCGGGGCGGCTTTGTTTGTTTATTGGGTTTATCGTCCCACCAGCAGTATTTCAGTTATCTGGAGATATCCACTTGAAGCAGATATAGTGCTGCCTTCACTGTGTATAGCATGCCGTGAACACCTGGCATGATACCACACCCAGTCACATTATCCTGACTCCGGGCCAACCAGTCGTGGAACTACCCTTATATTTGCTTGAGCGAGGGAGCTATACCACTACCATTTTTAACGACTTTGGTATGTCGCGGCCCGGGATTGAACCTGGGGCCTCCCCTACCTGGAGCCAAGGGCGGCTTTGATGTTGTCGTATAGAGCAAGTGGTCGCTGGTTTGGCATGGTCAGGTCCCTGATCTTGTTGATTAAGTCGCCACTGTCTCTGATGAAGCTAGGAGTAGCCTCCACATATTCACCCAGTTCATGTTCAGCAAGCTGTTTTGTTAGGGCTCTGATGCAACTTACAATGATAGGTATGGGGCATTCTTTTGGTATATCTTTGGGTTGGTTCTCTTTCAGTGTACCTGGTGTTGCATACTATGGAATAAGGTAATGTCGCAAATCTTAAGAAATTGCATTCACTCTGTACATCTTGTTCACCAGTTTCTTCACAGCTCTCAACAAGCTCAGAGAGTTGGATGAGCTACTTTCTAATAACTGCCTACTTTTCTGTTTTGATGAGTTTGATAAATTATACCCATCCATTCCAAGATGAGAAGGAATAGATTGCAATGGGGACTTAAATGTCAAGGTTAGCTTTGTCGTTAGATACAGACTATGTATTAAAAATGATAGAGACTGTCCTTGTCAACAACGCATTTGAGCTTGGAACAAAGAAAGAAGTTTGTAGCTATTGGTTCATGACTCAATTGAAACAATTTTGCTCTTGCCAACATGAGGTAATAAGGCAAACAGCTTTTGAGAGCAGTTAAAAAGCCTATTTCATACAAACAATTAATCAATGATGATTTTGGAATATAGGATGGCACAAAGGAGGAGCTTGAGAACTTTGCTGATAACTAGGGATGTTAACAAATATTCAAATATCAATTCGCTATTCGAATAGAGATTTTGGGATTCAAATATTTTATCAGTTTTATATCACTTTTGTTAAGTTTGACGGGAAATTAAAAAGACATTTCTTTAGTTGATTGTATTGTCACCCAACGACTTTTAAAGACACTGGTGATATGTGATTGCGCTTGCTCTAAGATAGAGGGGGTGGGTCATGTTTCCTAATAATGAATTGCAATCTGGTTAACAGCCTGAAATCATATCACCGCGCACAGCCCCTTCTCTGCCCCCATTCCCACCTAGATCTAGTCACATCACGCATACATCTGTGGAAACAGCTGCCAAAGTACAATAAAAATACATGTCAGTTCAACACTGTGGCAATTAGCTACAGCAGTTACATAACACTGACTCTTCCCAGCTTCAGTCAGGATAGTGTGTAATAAATACATTATATAAGGCTATACTGATCCACCAGAATTTCTTTTATTTTAGGAAAGCATAACTAGATCACTGTCAAACAAACTTTAATTGCAATCACTTTCTGTTTTTGTCACTCTACATCATACTTATTACTTTATTCCTATACAATACCGTGACCTCTGTTATTTTTTGTCACTGCGATTTTCTGTTCTCTGTTTTTGCTACGTTCTCTCCGAATAACATAAATGTTTATCTACAGACTTTTTAATTGTTCATCATAGGTTACACACTTAAAACTCACAAGCTTACAATTGTAATCATTCTTTATAAGTATATTGGTTGGTACTTCATTAGTTTATCAACAGTCAGCAGTCAGGTAATCTTGACACTAGCTAATCACAGTAATTGTCGTCATCAAATGGTTTTGTTTACCCTAGCCTTTCACCCATAGGCATATGGCGAGCAGGTTCGTAATTGTCACTTGTGTATTGGTAACTAAATGTCCCTAATTGACATGTTATGGCTTTCGGATCAACGTCCTTAGCGATATCAGCCAATCACAATTTAACCCCATTTCACCACCAACCAATCAAGACCATTTATTGGCTGTACACATGAGCGATTTCCCTTCATAAAACCTTCGTGGTTTTGCCTCATTGTCTTACAATTGATCCAGTATCACCCGCATTTTGTCTTTCTGAAAATGCCTCCTTTAAACATTAATGTATTTTATAAAATAAGTTCACAAAACATAATTGACTATTTGTTGTTATACATTGTTTGCGGTTAGTATAGTAAAATATTAAAATTGTGAGCTATTTTGCATATGTTGTACAGTTTCATCTAAAGAAAATTATGATATGGTCTTATTGAATTGATATGTTAACATTAAAAGGAGCTTAAGTAGCTTCTTAAATACGTCATATGTTTATACAAATAAGTTATTAAGTACGCAAAATGCCTTTAAATTGTAAAGGTTATTGCACGAAGTACAACACGTAACAAAAAGTCACCCACGTTCAAGGTGACTAATTAATAATGTATATATTATACGGGCCTTTGCAGGTCATCTAAACATTGATTGGTTACCGCATAGTTTTTTTGTAAAAGTTTCAATGTTAATAATAATAATTATAATAATAATAATTGTTAAGTAACAATGACATTGTTATCGCATTTAATGGCCTTCTTTCATTACCGCTGACCGAGTAAAAAAACACCCCGTCTGGTCCTTCAATATAAACAGGTTAATGGCGGATTGATGATATTGCAGTTTGCATTTCAAAAAAAGAAATTGTCGGCAATATGGGCCTACTGGGGAGCTTAAACCGGTTTTACAGAGCTCTAACCTCGCACTTCCTGATGGGTTTCTCAAATGCAAGCAATGAAAAGAAAACCGATCTATTATAATACAAAAAGCCCAAGCACTGATGTTTTATTTCTTTTTAATAAGTTATGACAAAAGTAGTGACTTCATTCAAAAATAATGTCCACAGTGTTTAGAAAAAAAGGGGGTATTATTTCGATTAGAAAAACTAAACAAAAAATGGTTGATTATAATAAAATTATCTTTTTGAATTTAAAAAAAACATGACCAGAGAAGAATAAATGGTTGTAGCATCCTTTTTATCTGAAGATGAAATTGAGGAACCAAAGTCCAATGTCCATCAAAGGAAATACACGTAACAATCCTTATAAGATGAATTAAATGACAACATAGATTACATGCACGGGGAGAATTTATACAAAACCGGTACAAACTGTTCGACTAATAGGCTGGGCTGCAATGTGAAAGATGCATGCATAATGCCATGTTATTTGACGTTCAGTAAATAGAGGCAAAATAAAGTTGTCATTAAATGACATTGACATGGTTTCCATGTTTTCTTATATGGCGGCACCCATGTATGTTTGCAAATTTGTAATAAAAGACATTGTGCTTAACCCTTATGAAAGGCAATATGCTTGAAAATTAGAGTGTGAGCATTTTAAGAAAAAAAATATTATTAATTTCTCTGTGAAACAATTTACAACATTATACTTTTATAATGAAGCCATCTCTAAGAAAAGTTCAAAATTTCAAAAGTTACAATTTTTCTTGTCCCTTTAAACTTATTAATCATTTCAAAACACTTTTGTATAAAATTACTAAACTAGAGGGCCATGAAGGCCCTTAATCGCTCACCTGAGTGCTCAGGCTTTTAGTTTTACTTTAGAAATCTTTTTATTTAAGATGGACTATAAGTGTGGCCACTGGGCTGATAACAACATTTTCTTAACATTGATTTAGTGACCTACTGATCCCATGTGACCAAGGTCATAACACATCTTAGATTTCATGCAGGCAAACATTCTGGCTAAGTTTGGTGAAGATTATGCTATAAATGTGGTTTCTGTTTTGTTCACAAGCTTTTTCTAAGATTTGACCAAGTGACCTCCTTTTTAACCCACATGACCAAGTAATGAATTCATGCAGGTAAAAATTCTGGCCAAGTTTGGCGAGGATTGGGTCATAAATGTAGCCTCTAGTGTGTTCACAAGGTTTTTCTAAGATTTGACCTGGTGATCTACTTTTTGACCTCACGTGACCCAATGACGAACTTATCCAAGATTCATGCAGACAAAAAGTCTTACCAAGTTTGGTGAAGATTGGGCTATAAATGTGGCCTCTAGCATGTTGACAAAGTTTCTTAGATTTGACTTAGTGAACTCGTTTTTAACCCCACTTCACCCAGTTACAAAAATGCCTAAGATTTCATGCAGGCAAACATACTGGAAAAGTGTAGTGAAGTTTGGGCCATAAATGTGGTCCCTAGCTTGCTCACAAGGTTTATGTAAAATTCGACCTTGTGACCAAGTTTTTGATTCCACTTGTTGATTCCACAAGTTATTCAAGATTTCTTGCAGACAAACATTCTAAGTTTGGTGAAGATTGGATAAAATCTGTTGTCTCTAGTCTCAGGTGAGCTAAAAAGTCACTGATTCTTTTTTTTATAATAGCAAGTTCATAAGATAATAAGGAGTGTTACTTGAAGTACCGGTAAATGTATACATACTTTTTGTGTTATGTTTTCTTAATGTTTTACAATATATATATATATATATATATATATATATATATATATATATATATATATATATATATATATATATATATTATATATGTGTATATATATGTATGTATATAAATATGAACACAATAAAATATTAAGAAACTTCAACTTGTTTTAACCAAAACATTTAAACATGCACCTTCAAATATATATGTATGTGTGTTTCATTTACTTTTACACTTGTAAGTTATCACCAAATTTGATGAGTAATTTACATATTACCAATTATCACATTTGGTCCAGCATTTTTAATTTGAGTTTCCTGATGACACTAAAATTGATGCACCTAGGCTTTTTCTAGGTGTATCTCTACCAATCATTGTTGTATGTAAAAGAAACCAATTTTATTTTAAAAAGAGAAGTTCAGCTAGATGTTTTCCTTGCCAGGAACCTCTTACAGTTAATCTTATTTTTGACACAGACTGTAGGTCTAGGTATTTTAATGCCAATAACATGTACCAACTTTTTAGGACAGTGTCGGATTCTAAGCTTGTTTGCTTCTTGAACGAGATTGGTATTCTAATTAAGTTATAGATTTTTAAACTGTTTAAACTGACATTTTGCCTTTTTTTAATTTAGTATAAAATTTTAACCTGTTTTCAATTATAATTTACTACTTACATATTTTAATTTTAAATTATAGTCATTTCACATTGTTAAACATCAGAGTATTTGGCACCCTATGACCTATCAAGTGTCGATGTGCCGTAAAACCCAAAATACAAAATACAAATACCAATTTTTATTTCACTGAAGGTTTATATTGGTAATAATGTTAATAAAACAGCTGCAGTGTACTGCTACATGTAACACATACATGTACTTCAGTTCTTATAACATTTGTATCATGTCCATTATCATCTTTTTAAGAGGATTAGGCCTAGTAATATTTTCTTAATTCTACTTTTTCTTCAGGTGTTCCTGGTTAATGTGCTATCCACTGATGCTGCCATACTTGGACAGGCCTGTAATAGTACAAATACCTGCACAGGGGACCATGTTGTCTGTTCAATAACAAGAAATATCTGTGATTGTGCCACAGGCTATCAGAACAATTCAGCTGCAGATGCTTGTGTTGTGGGTAAGAAGTTTTTGATCACCTTTGACATCTACGACTTAGAATTGTTGCCTCACAAGCTTGTGAATGGACATGCTTTATCTGAATCTTTGGTACTCCCAAGGAAATCCCCACCAAGCAGATTAGCCAGATGCAACTCAAAGTAGTTTTGTAAGACTACACATAAAGCAATATATTTTTATAAAAAATATATAAAACTAGCCATATATCTTTTTTAAGAAAATGGATGTCCATTCTATTATAAAATTTGTAGAAATATATTCGGAAATTTCATTGATATAGATTTATACTTTCAAATGTTTAATTTTTTTTTCGACGGTCGGTGTTAGGCAGCTGATTTGGTGAAAGGACTAGATTATTGGACTAGATTATGTCACACACCTCCTTTCTGGTGATTCTATTGTAGTGTGTATAACTTAATGCATTCATAATGCCAAATTTAAGTTATTTACAGGTACTTGCATTTTTTTTTCATTTGTCTGATCTCCAAAAGTCACATTTCCTTGATGTACTTTTTTCATTCAAAGTAAGCTAATTACCAATATTTATATTAACTCTAATCACTTATGTATAGTTAATCTGTTCAATTGTAAAGGCTGCCCATCAGTCTCTTCTTTCAAATGATTTTAATCTGATCAACAGTTAACTCTTTAGCAAACCAGCCCTTATTCTTGTAGCAGAAAATTATTTCGTCTGGCTACTTCCATGCTCTCAGGCAACATTTTTTGTGTGAAGACGAAAAACTGTGGTCGCTTGCCCCCATTGACTGTGTCAGATCAAATGTCTATATTGCCAAATTTGACTCTAATCGGAGTTGAATTTCTGTTTTTATTGATATTCTGGACCTTTGAGTGTGTCATTAAGAAGAGTAATATGGGTACATCGTTGGAATGAGAGATTTTTTGTGACCGATAAAGTTGTAACTCCATGTTTCCAAAGCTTTTAAGAAAATATTTCCTTTAGGCATCAATCTATTCTTAAGCTGAATTTTGACTCCAGTAACTGCCACCATTCTTTTTCTTTTTTATATGCCCTTCGATGACGGGACGTACGCACGGGCGGGCCTCTGTTTTGCTTAAGTTTGTCCGAAGCATAACTCCAACATTATCAAAGCTATCGACTTGAAATTCATAGATGGATAGATCTCATTGAGATGGCGTGCAGTGCAGAAGAACCATCACTCTGTATTTCATGATGTTGAAGTTATTGCCCTTTGCTTAATTTTCTTGTCTGGAGCATAACTCCAATACTCTCCAAGCTACTGACTTGAAACTTGATAGGTAGACAGATCTCATTGAGAGGAGTGCAGTGCACAAGAATCACCACTCTGCACTTCAAGATTTTGAGTTATTTCCCTTTGTTTAATTTTCTTGTCCGGTGCATAACTCCAACTGTCAAAGCTATTGACTTGAAACATCATAGATGTCATTGAGATGGAGTGCTATACATAAGAATCATTACTATGCACTTAAAGATGTTGAAGTTATTGCCCTTTGTTTAATTTTCTTGTCTGGAGCATAACTCCAACACTATCAAAGCTATTGACTTGAAACTTCCTAGGTGGATAGATCTTATTGAGACGGAGTGCATTGCACAAAATCATTACTCTGCACTTCATAGTGTTGAAGTTATTTCTCTTCGTTTAATTTTCTTTTTCTTTTCTGGAGCATAACTCCTACATTATCAAAGCTATTGACTTGAAACTTGATACATAGATAGGTCTTTCTGAGACGAAGTGTAGTACACAGGAACCGTAACTCTGTACTTCATGATTTTGGAGTTATGCCCTTTGTTTTATTTTCTTATCCCGAGCATATGTTATTGACTTGAAACTTAACATGTGGATTGATCTTATTGAGACAGAGTGCAGTGCTCAAGAACCGTCACGGTGCACTTCATGATTTTGGAGTTATTATCCTTAGTTCAATTTTCTACTGTTTGTCATACTCCTACATTATCAAAGCTATTGACTTAAAATTTCATAGGTGGATATATGTTATTGAAACTGAGTCCAGTGCACAAGAACTGCAATCACCTCTTTTTTTTTGAGTAACGTCCTTTCTACACAAATGCCATTACTCTCATGTAAAGTTTTGTATATTTGATGCTGTTCACTATTGATTTTCTATTTCACTTTCCCAGATTGCAGTCCACAATCATGCCAGAGTGCATTGCTCAACAGTGCACAGCAGTTTTTTTAATTTTTTTTATGTTGTTCTACTTTCATTTCAGTTTTTCTTGCAATAACCCAGAATGCAGACCAAAACTTTGCCATGCTGCACTGCACAAGAGTGCATAGCAGTGTGTTTTAAATTGCTCAATTGACGGGCGTATTTTGCTCTGCCTTGCAGTGCTCTTGTTCAATAATCCATTTAAACAGCTTCTCTTATTCCGGTCAACTTTTTTGCTCACTGTAAACCCTTTTTGTCTTCAACATGTTCTAAAGTTTGTTGTTTAATTAAATCTAATTTCTGACTAATTATTCTGGAACATTGGCCTCTTTTCTGATGTTGTATATGTATTGCCAGCTTTGCCCAATTTGAAATAGCAGTTTTCTGACATAAGTGACAGTTACAATTAAAATTAACTCCCTTTTTTTAACTTAAATCAAATTTGAAAATTGATAGGTATTAATATGGCCAAAGTCAAATGTGACAATTTAAGCAAATAACAAGATTGACAATTGCAGGTCATATTCAGTTATTCCAAGTCATTTGGACCACCAATTTACTTTGAACTTCAAACAATGTATTGGTTGGAAAAAACCATTAGCAACTTCTGCCAACCAGTTAACCAAGCCAAACATCGAAGATACTGAAGTAACCTCCCTTTACTGTTTGAATGGTGACAATGGTCGACTGGTGGCACTATCGGACTTTGAATAAAATGTGTGGAGAAAGCATTTAAACAACGTTGCGGACCAAAACTGACTTCGAGTATTGCCAAAACTTTGATTAATGCAAATAAATATTAATCAAAGGTTTCTTCAAATTAAATTATATAGACCTTTCAGAAAACATGATCTATCTGCCCCTACATATTGCTCTTTTATTGAGATTTAAGCCAAATCTGAACGGCCACATTACTCGGTTCATTGAAGTGTAAAAAGACTGACGTCATGAGCAATACATCGAAAAAGAAAGGGAATGGGAACAGTTGTGTTTGTAAAGGCAACTTGAACTTCAGTGGTAAAATGATTAATGGGGTGAGACTTTCCTTACATCGATTTCCTGTTTATGCCGCGGCAGTCCGCAGCAAAAACATTTCTGTCTCTTTGAAATGGCATACCCAGGTATCATGATCTGGATTTTTTTCTCAGATTTGCAATGGGAATGGATGACATTACTTTGCATCTTATGTACACAAAGTTATCCTCAATGCTGGTGTGTTCTATGCTGTTGACATGTTGATTTACATATGTTTTGCTACTTTGTTTAACAGTGCGTTTGTATAGTCAATAGTCAGCATTTTATGTGTCTATATATTCTTGTTAATGGTAAATTTTACATATGCATAAGATTCGCTAAAATTGAACTAAGAAAAGTTCTATCATTAACTAAAATCACTGTGAAGCTCTGAAGAATCAATTATCAGCCATGTCAAAATTGGCTTAAAGGGTTGACAAAAAGACGCCTCATTTTCTTTGAACCTTCTGAAGTTTGCCACCACCAAGGAAAATGTCCAATTAACACACACTTTGATTTCACGAGAAACTTATCATCTTGTTATTCCGGTTCCAGTCAAAACAAGAATAAATAATATTGTAAAAATCCTTCATGAAGGGGTTGACTGTTCACTTTTTGTGGATGATTTCGTTATTTGTTACCGCTCTAAAAGTATGAGCACAATTGAAAGACAATTACAACAATGTCTAAATAAGTTGCAAAAATGGAGCAACACTAACAGTTTTGAATTTTCTCCAACCAAAACCAACTGTATACATTTCTGTCAGAAACAAGGTCTTCATGTTGACCCCGAATTGTTTTTAAATAACGTTCGCATTCCCGTCATTCAGGAAACTAAGTTTCTTGGAGTCATTTTTGCCAGGAAACTGACTTTTCTTCCACATATCAATTACATCAAGAAGAAATGTCTCAAGGCTGTTAACTTGCTTAAATATTTATCCCATACAGACTTGGGAGCTGATAGGAAAACATTGTTACTTCTGTACCATTCCCTAATTTGGTCTAAATTATATTATGGAAGCATAGTCTATGGTTCTGCCAGGAGGTCCTATCTCTTGATGCTGGACGTTGTTCACAACCAGGGACTTCGTCTAGCTCTAGGAGCGTTCAGAAACTAACCAGTGCAGAGCCTTTACATTAGAGCCAATGCACCATCATTATACATTCGTCTTGAGAAACTTTCTTTGCAGTATATAATTAAACTCATGTCTACCCCTGATAACCCAATGTTTAATTGTGTTTTCAACTCTAAACAGGAAGAGCTTTATGATTGATCACCTAAAGCCATCAGACCATTAGGTATAAAACTCGATAGCATTTTTGAAAACCGCACAATTGAACATCCAACATGGCAACTCCGTTCCCCTGATGTGAATTTAGAACTCTGTTAAAATAAAAAGTCGAACACAGATCCTTTGATTTTATGATCTCAATTTCTTGAACTCCGTGACAAGTATTCTGATCATCTTCATATATATACTGATGGTTCAAAAATGAACACTTACGTTGACTGTGCCCCCGTAAGTAATAGCCACTACATTAAACAAAGACTTCCCAATAACTCCTCTATCTTCACCGCGGAAATCCAGGCTATAATTTTAAGCCTTGATTTCATTTCTGAATATTCTGGTGGAAAATATGGTATATTTTCAGACTCCTTATCTGTATTGCAGAGCATAAAGTCACTGAATTATTCAAATCCACATGTTCGCACTGTTCTTGTCAAACTTCAAAGTTTATTTGACCTAACAAAATCTCCCGTTGGCTTCCTAGTCATGTAGGCATCCGAGGAAACAAAAATGCAGACAGGGGTGCAAAATCTGCCTCAGCCCTCACTGAGACAGATCTTTGCATCCCACACACTGATTTTAAATACTTTATTAACCGATATATTTTAACCAAGTGGCAAACAAGTTGGGACAGTATTGATTGTAACAAATTACACGTATTAAAGCCTAACATGGGGTGCCAATGTCTCTGCTTGCAGAGAAAGTAGGCGGGAAGACGTAGCTCTTACCTGCTGTCGAATTGGACATACTAGATTAACAAATTCATATCTCTTAAAAAGAGAAGTTCAACCTGTATGCATTCCTTGCCAGGAACCACTGACGGTCAACCATATTTTATTACAGTGTATCGACACAGACCACATTTGGTCGAGGTATTTTACTGTCAATAACATGTACAAACTATTAAGGACAGTGTCAGATTCTAAACTTGTTTGCTTCTTGAACGAGATTAATAGTCTTAATAAGTTATAAATTTTTAAACTCTTTATTTAGCAACCCTTATACCTTTTTGGACTATTTAATATATTACCCGATTTTCAATTATAGTTCACATTATTTTAACCTGATAGATTTTTATATTTTTCTATACATTGTATTTTACTAACATAGTTTAGTTTATTACCTGATTATTCTCTATTCACATTGAACTTTGGCGACGTATGACCTGCTAAGTGTTGGTGTGCCGTAAAACCCAAATAGATAAAAACAAGACGCTGTGCTTTTAAGCTCCTATTAAAATATAGTTTTTGAAAATAAAAGTTAAAATAACTCCCATGACAGAGGCTCTGGCTGTTTTTCATCAACAAGTTACAGAGAAACCTTTGGAAGTATAGTGGCATAGTATATATAGTCTACATCAGTATGTCAGACACTAGAGGAGTCGACACATCAAAGATTGAGCAGATCGAGCAGGTATGTTCACAGCAACTTACTGAAAATGATATTGACATTGATCAAGGCGCTCTGATTTTATTCCAAAA
Organism: Sinonovacula constricta; assembly: GCA_007844125.1. Lineage (NCBI taxonomy): Eukaryota > Metazoa > Mollusca > Bivalvia > Cardiida > Solecurtidae > Sinonovacula > Sinonovacula constricta. The sequence goes on from CM017556.1 coordinate 44,770,808, forward strand.
TGGTGACCAAGATCAGACGCAGTTCTTGTCGGCGACACAGATCCATGGTGATTGGATAACAGTGAATAGCAATTGTGCTGAAAACAAAGTACAAGAATGCCTCACACTACACAGCAAAGTCAGTTACCTTTAACTTCAGTCATGTTCATTTAAGGATCGAATTACTGCACTAGAATACAAATCGTTAGACTTAGAGGCTAAGAGCCAAGGAATGATTTAATTTTCACAGGCATCTCCGAGTCCCCAAACGAAAACTGCTATACTAAGTTGTGTAACTTCTTAATGGATCAACTCGACATTTCTCCCTGCCCAACCACCCTCTTGTACATAGGTTAGGGCCCTATGGACGCGGATAAACCTGCCCCATCATCGCATACTTTGTTGACACCAGAGATTGCGAATGGATTATTTCTAGAGCATTCCGCCTGAAGGACTTTCCATACAGTGTCTGAAAAGCAGTCTTCCAAACAAAAAGGTCTCTGGCTTATCCAGCAAAAATTGTTGTAGACAATAAAACTCATAAAAATGCATTCCCCTTGTGGGACCCGACAATAGTCAAACTTCTGTGGACACGAGACCACAACCGACGTACGCTCGGGTAGCTACAAAGCTGGCACGAGTCCCTTTGTGAAAAATTGACCCGCCTCGGTTACTTCACGAGATCGAGCACGACATCAGTCCAAGTCCTCTGCCACATTACGCGTTCCATTTAGCTGCCCGCCTAACAGATACAGTTTTTTAGGACAGTCAGCCAACGGGTCTAACGGTAACTAGTGGTTTGGTCGTCCATGGGACACAAACTGGCATGCACAATCAGTACCTGGAGACAAACAGCAGATGGCGTCACAATAGGAACTGTCGGGGGAACCTGTACCTTTAAAGAGAAATAAAACAATTAAAATGTGTGCTCTGAATGTCAGTTATTTTAAGAAAAAAATAAACTATCCTGACTTTGTTAAATACATAAATGAGTTTGATATCGTCTGTGTTTCAGAAACGCATTTCGACCAATATCATATCAATAATATCCCGGGCTGCCACTTGTGTCATAAAAATCGAAAACAATATTAGAAAAAGAAATCGGGAGGTATCGAAATTTTTTGTCTTAAATAAATTATCTGTTGAGTCAAGTTGATACACCGTCTGAATATGTCTTGTGGCTGAAGCTAAAATCGAACACTAATGCACAACCAATAGTTATTGCTTCTATGTATATCCCCCCAACTAACTAGAGATTTTTAAATGAAGAATATTTAAATAAACTGGAAGAGGAAGTATCACGAACATGTACAGAATACAAATATGTTTACTTATTACGTGATACAAATGGAAGAACTGGCAGCATTCGAGACTATCTACCTTCTGACCATACATTAACCAAAATAATTTTGATATAACAGACAACATAACTAATCAATCTGACAAACAACATATTATAGAAAGAATAAATCCCTCTTGAACGAAGCTCACATTACAAAATAACAAATACCAATGGATTAAGACTGATAAAAATGGGCTAAAACAATAATCTCTTTATTATCAATGGCAGAATGCTTAACGACTGGGGTATAGGATCATTCACATTTAGAGACCAATCAGTTATCGACTATGTAATTAATCCTGCTGTATGTTTTGAAAACATCACCTCATTTGAAATATTCCATTCTGATGCAATTTTATCTGATGGCCATAATGCATTACATATTGAATTAAACATACCAACAACTTTTAAAAGGAACAAGGTAGTTAGACCGAAAATACCTACTAAACCCCCATGGGATAACATGCGTGCAGAGCAGTTTGCTGTAAACATATATTCTGAAGTTATTAACCATCTCGTACATGAATGCTCTCAACACCAGAAATAATTGAACCCACAACAAAACAAATAAAAAAAAACTTTTTAAGACTGCCTTAGCTGCAACATTTAACGACAAAATAAAAAGATCAAGTTATCAAAAATACAATCAAATAATAAATCGTGATATGCAGTAATTGTCAGAAAGAAAGAAATGCCTACCATAATGCTAGAAACATTTACAGAAAATACCCCTCACTGGAAAACAAATTAAGCTTATAGAATTAAGCGAATCATACAAGAAAAATTGAATTATTATATTACCAAAGAAAAGCAGAATAGTCAAACAAAACTGCGAAATTTAAATGGAACAAGCCCTAAAGAATACGCGAAGTTCATATCATCATTAAAACCAGAACAAATAAATAAACACCAACAGTAGATGACTTTTTCATGCATTTTGAAACTCTGAACAAATATAATATAAATGACAAAAGTCTTGATAACATAACTAATATCCAATCGAACAATAATCTAGATAAAACAGTAACAGAGCATGAAATTAAAAAGTATTTCGAATCTTAAGATCGGCAAAGCATATAACCCTTTTGATGAAATCCTAAATGAACACATAAAATCTACAAAGGATAAGTGTTTGCCACTCTTTACCGCTCTCTTTAACTCAGTTCTTAATACAGGTTACAGTCTAGCTTCTTGGCTTGAAGGTCTTATATGACCAATTTTTAAAAATAAAGTTAGTCAAAACGATTTCAATAATTATAGACCTATCACAATACTAAGTTGTCTGGGTAAACTTTTCACCTCTGTACTAAGTAATAGACTTGAAGATAACAACAAACTAGTTGAAACCATGCAGGCTTTAGGAAAGATAATTCATGCACCGACCATATATTCACAGTCCATGCTTTGATTGAAATAATGAAAAACGAAAAGAAAAAATTATACTGTGCCTTTATAGATTTTACCCAAGCGTTCGATACTGTTTGGAGATCCGGTCTTCTGTTTAAAGTCCTGAATAATGGCATAAATGGTAAAATTTACAATGTTATATACAATATGTACCAAAATATCAAATCATGTGTGTCAGTTAATGGATGTTTCTCAAGCTTTTTATTCTCCCCGAAAACTTTCGGGGGAGCATATAGTCGCCGCCTTGTCCGTCCGTCCGTCCGTCCGTCCGTACGTCCCATTCGTGTCCGGCCCATAACTTCGTTATTTGAAGTCGAATTTCGAAACTATTTCACAGAAATGACCACCATGTTGAGACGACGTGTCGCGCGCAACATTTGGGTTCCTACCTTGAAGATCAAGGTCACAGCGTGACCTTGCAGCCAAATCGTGTCCGGCCCATAACTTCGTTATTTGAAGTCGGATTTCGAAACTATTTCACAGAAATGACCACCATGTTGAGACCACGTGTCGCGCGCAACATTTGGGTCCTTACCTTGAAGGTCAAGGTCACAGCGTGACCTTGCTGCAAAATCGTGTCCGGCCCATAACTTCGTTATTTGAAGTCGGATTTCGAAACTATTTCACAGAAATGACCACCATGTTGAGACGACGTGTTGCGCGCAACATTTGGGTCCCTACCTTGAAGGTCAAGGTCACAGCGTGACCTTGCAGCAAAATCGTGTCTGGCCCATAACTTCGTTATTTGAAGTCGGATTTCGAATCTATTTCACAGAAATGACCACCATGTTGAGACGACGTGTCGCGCGCAACATTTGGGTCCCTTCCTTGAAGGTCAAGGTCACACCGCGACCTTGCAGCAAAATCGTGTCCGGCCCATAACTTCGTTATTTGAAGTCGGATTTCGAAACTATTTCACAGAAATGACCAACATGTTGAGACGATGTGTCGCGCGCAACATTTAAGTCCCTACCTTGAAGGTCAAGGTCACACCGTGACCTTGCAGCAAAATCGTGTCCGGCCCATAACTTTGTTATTTGAAGTCGGATTTCGAAACTATTTCACAGAAATGACCACCATGTTGAGACAACGTGTCACGCGCAACATTTGGGTCCCTACCTTGAAGATCAAGGTCACAGCGTGACGTTGCAGTGAACTTATGTCCTGCCGTTATCTTCGTTATTTGAAGTCGGATTTTGAAACTTTTTCACAGAAATGATCACCATGTTGAGACGACATGTCGCGCGCAACATTTGGGTCGCTACCTTGAAGGTCAAGGTCACAACATGACCTTGCAGCAAAACCTTGTCCGGCCCATAACTTCGTTATTTGAAGTCGGATTTTACAACTGTTTTTGACAAACTACCCGGTTTGACCGGCTCTTGTTAAGTCATTGCCCTTTGTTTATGTTTATGTCTGATTTCATAGTACTACAACATTTTCAAAATAAACCTCAATATTCATACAACTAACCTTTTTTTGTGACAAAGTACCCATTCGGGGAGCATCACCCGTCTCTGACGGCCTCTTGTTTATAAATAATATCAGAATTAGGCAAGGTGAAAATCTATCCCCTTTACCGGCCGCAATAGCTCTGGTGGTAGAGTGTCGGCTTGCAGATTGGGAGGTCTGGGTTCGAATCCCGGCCGGTTCAAACCTAAGACTTTAAAGTTGGTAGTAGTGACTTCCCTCCTGACTCATCGGTGTCAGTATAATGGACTGGCCGGGTTCAGTCCCTGGGCACCTCATAAGTGCCCCTGTGCTATAATGATAAAAATGTCGCTGCACAGTATCGGCAAAAATTCCAACAAATCCCTATCCCCTTTACTTTTTTCAATATTCTGGAAAGACGTTCAAACTTATTTATTTACAAATGGCTTGTCCGGCTTGGAAATAGGAGACCATGAAAACATGGACTGTTGGCTTAAACTGATGGGACTACTTTATGCCGATGACACCATTATTTTAGCAGATTCTCCTCAAGATTTACAACATAGCCTTTATTTTCCTCTTACTGTAAAGTCTGGCACATGACAGTAAATATTAAGAAAACCAAAGTAATAATCTTTGGAGCAAGACTGACACAACTTTCCTTCCACATTGACAACAATAACATTGAAATAGTTAAGCAATACCATGACCTAGGAGTAACGTTCTCTTCTTATGGATCTTTTCTTAAAGCAAGACAGCACATCTGCGAAGTTGCCAACAAAGCTCTTCATCTTATATACACAAGGATTCAAAAATCTGACTTACCAATAGACCTAACTTTAAAACTGTTTGATCACACCGTTGTCCCTATACTCTTATATGGTTCTGAAGTATTTGGGTTTGAAGATTTTAAATTAATTGAGAAAATACACTGTAACTTTCTTCGACAAATAACTAATCGAGGAAATCTATATCAATTAACTTTCTTTACGGGGAATTACGTCGCTATCCATTGTCTTTGATAGTAAAAACACATATGATTAATTATTGGAGTAAACTGCTCGAAGGAAAACAGAACAAACTATCATCCACAATATACAGAATAATTCTGTCTGAAAATCACAACTATAAATGGCTTAGTAAAATTAAAGAAATATTGCAGCAAATAGGGTGCCCAGATATCTATAACCAGCAGTCTAGCGCAAATCTTATAGGCGTACATAACCTAGTGAAACAATTACTTATTGATCAATTTAAATTGGCATGAAGAATAAACACATTGTAATGGAAATGGAATATTCCATTTTAAAAATCTCTACAAGTTGTCATGTTTTCTTCACAAAAAATAAATGAATTTTTACCGAAATATTTCATATAACTCATTTTATTTGGCATATTGTATACTTCGTGACCTTGGTTAGTCAAATAATCTATGATAATATGTCTGTGGTTAATGTTAATAGTAGTTGCCTAGTTGGTAGGTATACGTACACTGCCACAGTTGCCAAAACTCGCCTTAGTAAGCAGATGTGTTTGTTTTTGCTGAATAAAAATATATAAAATGGCTTTTAAAATAATTAAATTACCTTTAAGCATCATTGCAAACTTATGGCCAGAAAACAATTAACCTTTACATATTTAATTGATAAGTGATGTTAAATTCAATTAGCAAAACCATAAACATACTGACAGATTAGCAATTGATTTCAGACCTGTTTTCTTGTTTAACATAAATGATCACCATTTAAAAATACTTTAAATATCTACATCAATTAACAACAGCCAGACTTAAGTCTTAGTGACATTTTTATTTTCGTTTTGTGTGTGTGTGTGTATGTGCGTTTGTGTGTGTGTACACATGCACATAATTGCAAGTCAAAATAATATTTTAACATGGAACTATATTTAAATGTTTCTCATTTACTTGTTCACCATGTTATTGTTATAATAACTTTAAATATATGACATACATTCTGAACGTTAAATAAACTTATAAACTAAATATCAATAACTGTTAAAGAAGGGTGAACAATGACAACAAATACTATTTTATATTTAATAGTTCAAAACGGCCATGGTTGTAAACTGACAACAAAGACAATTTTATTTAAAAACATCCTGGACCTAGGTGGCCAAACTTCAGGTGCGAAATATCTGGGTAGCGAAACATCTGTCATTTGACATGTTTGTCATCATAATATGATTTTGCCCTTCTTTGTTCCTGCCTTATACAAACAGTAATTGTGCATGTGACCATCACTAAACGGTGGATGGTTGGTCAGTTATGCTGGTACAAATGTAATTTTAATGGGTACCTCTGGTGAAAAAAATTTCTTTGTTTCTATATCCTAAAATGTCTCATTTGATTTGCTGAAAAACTACCCACAGTGTAAAAACCCGATTGATCGATTTTTTATAAAAAAACCCCACAAAAACACAAAAATGTGACTTTTCGAAAGTGGATATTTCACCCGCATGTGGCTGTGGGGTTTGCTGCTGATCTCACTTGTACTCTGTAAGCAGATAATAATACATCTTTTATAAATGAAACAAATTAACTCAGTAAAATATGGAATATTATATTACTATTACCATGCATTTAAGTGTTTTGTTTTACAATTTTAAGAAAATGAATTTTAAATTTTTACTTTGATTGAAATTACTATTTAAAAATCACATACATTAAGATCAGTGATGAGAGAGCCATCACATTGAAGTGAACTCTTCTGACTGCATTTCCAGTGGATTGAAGACTGTTGATCTCTTCTTTGTGTAGGAATAGCACTCATACAAGAGCTTCTGGAAACCTCTTTAACTTGTTCTTAGTTCCATTTTGAAATGAAATGTTACCAACATTTTTCTTCAATGATTTGAGATGAATATTTCAGAGCTAAAAGTTGATACAAACAACACCTTTATTGATGGAAAACCTTTAACTTGTAATAATATTAACCTTGATTTGCATCAATTATTGCCAATTTAAATAAGTCATTATCACTTATTCCATTTTAATTGCTCTTAATTGATTCTTGTTTCTCTCTTGTAACAAACAGTAACATTTTTAGTAGTTATCTTGATAAGTTTGACTGTATCATTTAAGTAAGATGAATAAATAATAAATTAGTATTAAATTATATAAATTGTGACTTTCTCTTATGCCCAGTATATGAGTAATATACACATGGGACCAAATGTCCACCCCTTGCAAATTGAGATGAAATGAGATGGGACCAATTGTCCACTCTTTCTAAAATGGGATGGGACCAATTGTCCAGTCTGGTAAAACTAGATGGGACCAATTGTAAACCCTGTCAAAAATGGCATGGGACCAATTGTCCATGGGACCAATTGTCTGGCTCCCCTGTCTATCACATGCATTGTCTGTGGTAGCGACCCGCTCACCTACCTTGTGTTATGTGTCAGACAGAAAATACTGTACTAACAGGTGTTAGAATCACTATGGCGACTATGAAGGTTGCTTAACATCTGGAAACCTAAGCTATATGCAATGTGACATTTTGTTAATACATATTGTACTTTTATCATGTTAACCCTTTCGGAACATCGCAATTGAATAATTGTTAGAAAAAATATTATCCTATAAATCCTTTGCGTCCATAATGTAGATATTGTCTTTCTGTTTTTCATCTTTTAGATAAAACAACTAGATGTAGATTATGCATAATGGTCAGTGAATACTATTTCTCAAAGGTCCTACAATTGATAAAAATAGATTTAAATTAACCCTTAATAATAGAGGCAGTCTGATTGTGCTTCAAGAATATGCATCTACTCTTGCGATACATAAAAAAATATTTTAATCGCTAGAATAAATACCATCTTAACTTACAACTTACAAATTCGCTGTTTCGTGCTGATTTAATCTATTCATTCTACTTTCTTTCTTCTGCAACTTTGTTGACTCCTAAAGATATAGTAGGATCATTTTAATTGCTATCAACTTTACTGTTCGAAAAATTGAGTGAATCAAACAAAAAAAGAGATGAATCGTCATTCTCATAGGCAGCCATGTGTTATAAGAACGCGAAGTACTTTCACTTATGTCACGTGGGGCGCTTTGTCCATGATAATGCGTTTGGCTGTTTCTGGAGATTTGCTCGGTAGATTCAGTACCTTAGTGTAAAAACAAACATTTAACACCTCATTTTACATGTAAAGTGTCACCAAAATCAGCGCAAAGCTTTTTTCCTGTCAACATGAAATAGCCAATGTGTCCAAAAAAATCACTTTCTTACCAGAGTTACTCTTTAAATTAATTATCTAATAAAAGCATTAGTTAAACAGAAAATACAGCTCTAGCCTTTTTTTTTATAAAGGTAAAAATGTTTTCAATGAAACTTTAAAGAATTGATAATGCAAACAATGCTTTGGCATAATATTAATTATAAACCCGTGAATAAGATCTTTATTGTTGGTTACATGAACACTAGAACAGTGGAGATAAGTGTCAGTTTAAACAGCGATGCTCATTTTAATGTGTCAAAGTTTATTAGAGGGATATAATGATGCCAAGGACATAGAATTAATACATTAAAAATCTTTTAGAAAAGTTCAGCATGTAAAACGCTCTACTAATATATATGCAATCTGTGGAGAGATGGGTAGATTTCAGATGAAAATAAGTAGAGAAATTGTTATGGTTAATTATTGGATGAACATAAATAAAACAAAGAACCTATTATTAAACTTATGTATCATATGGTAGCAAATGATGCTAACAATGGACTTAATTGGGCAAGTCATATTAAATGCATACTAGAAAATAATGGCTATGCTTATATCCGGCAAATGCAAAACGGGCATTTGATTTCCTTTGGTTTAATAAAGCAGAGAATTGTAGAAATGTTTAAACAAAATGGGTATTTTAATATAAACAATTGTTTTGTTCTGTAATGAAATAGAGTTGTTTACTTCCATTTAATTTGTGATTGTAAGTTGGATTTGTATTTTTCTGAAAACAACAACAAAACAAAACAACATACATATGATATTTATTATGTTTAAAATACTTTAACCAAAACAATTAAAACTGGAAACATATAAGTGTACCTTTATCAAGTAACTTATTAAAAGGTACTTAAAAATCATTATATATTATATAGACCTGGTACATTAGCAAAATGACACCTTAGGTAGGTGGGGAAGGCCTAAACACTTTTGTTTTGCTTCTTGTATATTGAGCTGCCCCTCTTTTTTCAATTTTGAAAAACTGAGAAAAACAAACTGCACACTATTCACACTAATTAAGAAGTTGATATTAATTTTAAAGTTCTTCTGTTTAAGTTAACAAAACAATGTATTTTTCAATATATTTTATTATTTGCCATAAATAGTTTTGATTTTCAATGGATATAACTTTTTTTCTGATCCCTTGTCCATGAAGTCACCTGATGATTAAGTGGGAATGATTTTCAAAATTATTTTTGATATGTTTAACCTGCATTTCACAGCTTTGTAATAGACATAATGTCACAATAACTTCTAAACTTCTATCTGCACTCTGAGTATTGAAAGCAAATTTTCTAGGGGTATTACATCTGATTTTGGCCAATTTTTGACAAGAAATTTATCAATGAAGGGGTTTGATTGTAATTTCCTTTTTATAACTTTCCTGATTTGAAATACAACAATATTTTTACGGTCCATAATTTTCCGGATTAAACAATGAATGGTGATGTTTTCTATACACAAAAGTGGCTTGTACAGCGTAAGTTGTACACTATTGCTGGAATAAGCATACTGTGCACTGGCTGGCGAGACCTAAAAACAGTTTTTGGTATATTTAGGTGTGACCTGTGCTCTGGTGATGTCTATTCTTGACAAAAGTTGCTAAGCACAACTGAAACAGATGATCCGGTGTACATGTATTCAATACTAATGAGGCAACATTAAGCAACTACACACAACTTCCCTAAAAACATTAATCTCTGACAGTTTTGCTTATTTAAGTATGTAAGTGAGAGAATAGACAAATGATTAAAGCTCATGAAACCAGATTATTTCCATACAAATATGTTCCGTAGGCAATAGGCAAGAATGTTATAGAAATCATCTAACATTTGATACATTTCTTTTTAAATAATATATCTTTATTTGTCTTTAACTTGATTTGCTTCAACGTTCAAATACTGTATTTTGTTTTAGGACTAGGAAACCTATGTCCTTCTGGAGCTTCAGACACATGCTCAGTAACAAATGCCGTGTGCACCCAAGAGTCATCTGGGTCCCCCAACTACGCCTGTCAGTGTACACCTACATACTTTAACAATGGAAGCACTTGTGTACCAAGTAAGTACTGTTTGTCACTTGTTTTTAAAACAGTCATCTGACCCATTTGTTATTCACACTTCATGGATACATCAGTAATGAAAGTTTTATATTTTTGATGTACAATGTAACTGTATATTGCAAAGATTACAAAATCAGTAACAGTTACCTGTTAACCTCTTTAAGCATGTGACCTAACTTATTAACATGTACAAACCTCTTTAAGCAGGGGTCCGGACAATTCTCAGTCCGGACATTTCTCAGTTAGTGAAATTTGCAGGGTCGGACAATTCTCAGTTGGTTGATTTGCAGGGCCGGACATTTCTCAGTTACTTGTTTTGCAGGGTCGGACAATTCTCAGTCCGTTAAATAAACCTGTGAACCAAACAAACTATGTATCCTTACAAATTGCATCAATAATTATTTCTATACCCCTTGATTCTTATAACAAACGCTTTGACAAAAGCCTCGAAAATTCTTTAATTGTCCATCCCACTTAAGTGTTATAAAACAACACTGTAATTAAATAATGAAAGACAATCATCAAAAACCAGATAATTTTCTTTGACTGTGAACCAAACAAACTATTTATCCTTTCAAATTGCATCAATAATTATTTCTATACCCCTTGATTTTCATAACAAACGCTTTGACAAAAGCCGCGAAAATCCTTTAATTGGCCATCCCACTGTTCTTTAATAATGACATGCTTTACTCTAATTTCAAACTGAGATGCTTGTTAGAATATAAGTCTCAGCGCAGCCTACGATCATTATTCCAAAAATGGAAATTCTAACAAGTAAGACAGGCTCCAAGAAAATTTGTAGTTTGTGTTTGTTGTATGACACGCACCTTGTCTTTTTCAATAAAACATTTGATTAGTACCAGTCTTGAATTATCTTCATTAACGCAAAGAGCGATTGATGCGTTTACATCAAATACAATATCTGTGAAATACATGATGCGTTCATATCAAATACAATATCTGCATCTTTTTTAATTATTTCACTATAACGTCAAAATGGATTAATACAACAATTTTATCACAAATATTGCTATACTTTGAAATATATTAACGGAGAAATGTCCGGACTGAGAATTGTCCGACCCTGCAAAACAAGTAACTGAGAAATGTCCGGCCCTGCAAATCAACAAACTGAGAATTGTCCGACCCTGCAAATTTCACTAACTGAGAAATGTCCGGACTGAGAATTGTCCGGCATTCCTTTAAGCATGTGACCTAACTTATTAACATGTACAAACCTCTTTAAGCATGTGACCTAACTTATTAACATGTACAAACCTCTTTAAGCATGTGACCTAACTTATTAACATGTACAAACCTCTTTAAGCATGTGACCTAACTTATTAACATGTACAAACCTCTTTAAGCATGTGACCTAACTTATTAACATGTACAAACCTCTTTAAGCATGTGACCTAACTTACTAACATGTACAAAATCAGTAACCTGTTTACCACATCAGGCATCTGACTGGTTAATCTATTACATTGTATGTTTCCAATTTTAGTTTTACATGTCTTTTAAGCCTGTTTTAATGCACAGACCAGTACAGTATATTAAATTAAAAATCAAAATGTACTATAATAAAAAAGAAGTTAATATATTTGACACAATCAATGACACTATTCATTTCAAAATGTACTAATATTACAAATGAGCTTAAGAAAAATAGCTGCATGAAACAGTACTACATGTATAATTAAAACTGTATGTGAGAGAAGTCTGCACAATACTGGATTGATAAAGATCACAGTATTTAAATTTTTTACAACAAACAACTACACAGTATGCCCATGTGACACTTGTCATAGAGGTATATTGGAAGAAGGTTTAAACACATGCCCATGTAGGACAGTGAAGGTGTTAAGACTTGAGCAGATATAAAGGTACATGTATATGAGTTAAAAGAATCACAGGTAATTTATCCTCCTCAAAGTTCCCCTCCTATTTTTAGAAATGGACTGGTAAAAAACTCCTCTTTTCTCTGTTCCTAATGTGACAATTACCTTCCTAAACATTATGAACATTGCATTGTACTTGTTGCAAAAGCAAAAGAGCATTTCAAACATTTAATATCCTTGAAGAATGTGAATCATTTTACTTATAATCCACAATGTTTGCTTAATTAGACCCATTATTGTTTCCCAAAGGTGCTATTATATTGTATGGTGTAGCTGGGCTTGGGTGGGAATTGCCAGCCTAGAAAAAAATGGTGAGAGGGGTTTTGTCAGGCATTGCTAAAATGTATAGAATGAAAATTATTCAGAAGGGGAACTTTCTAAATACATAATTTTTATCACATTTCGGCTAAATAGGTTGCACAGTAAACATTGTTGAACACTTTTCCTTTTTGATTGGCTGTAGCCTTTTATTTTTGAATTGGCTGCTTACTCAGAAGAACACTGGGACTTTTGGATTAGAAATGTGAGAAATTCACAACTACTGGTAGATGAATAATGTTTTTTATTCAAAAATATATATTAACATTGAATACAAACATGATAATGGTTCAATGATTAATAAAAAAAATAATTTCAGGCAACCCAAACTTTAACTGATATTAACTAAAAATAATAATATTGTTTCAGTTAGTATTGTAACAAAAGATTGTTATATTCTTATACTGTTATATATATGTACATGCATTTGTGAAATTAAAACAAAAGTTTCAAACTTTACATTTTAACAATGAATCCATTTAAATAAGACATGAAATTGTTTCTGTGTTTTTTATTATAAAATTTCTAACCTTCTTAAAATATGTATATTTAAATATCCATTAGATCCTAAGAAACTGTAATTAAATTATTCTTTAAAATAGTAACATCATTACAATTTACCCAACAGAAATAGCGCTGGGAGGGACATGCCTAAACTTGAACACAGCGACCTGCTTAGACCCCAATGCTGAATGTACAGGAAACTGTACATGTAAATCTACACACTATAGCAATGGAAACGTCTGTGTGGCAAGTAAGTGATATTTACTGTCTCAATTTTTTTTTTTTTCTAAAATTGTTGTCATATATTTTTATGCTTCCTCAGAAAGTTTTGGGGAGCAAAAAATAGTCCCCTTTTCTTCCATCCATCTGTCCCTCTATCTATGTGTCTGTCTATGCAGGCTATATCTCACTAACCTCTGGTTTGAATTAAAAGAAAATTTATGGGAAGCTTCACCAAAAAATGTGCATATTACCATCTTCTGTTTCTACGACTTTTACAGAGTAATTGCTCTTGTTTATTTCTGGATAATATAATAGGACCATTCATGTTGGCACTAGTTGGAATTCAGTGACACTTTATAGCTTTACTAACAAGTGCAGATGTGGTTTGGTAATTTTTTCACAGTTGACCTTTTAACTTTCTATAGTATCTATGCAGCAGTCAACATTCTTTAAACATCTACTCTGAAAGGCATGGGAAACAAAAAGGTTTAAAGAACAGTGAACCGTTAAAAAGATGGCTGCCAGGATTTTGCAATTTTCTTATATGGCTATATTGGAAATATATGGCTGTATAGACAAACTTAGAAAATCATCTCATAAGAAACTACCAGACCTAGAGCTTTGTTATTTTTACATGTTCCTTAGATGCCCCTCCATAAAGATTGTTCAAAGAATTTTTTATCCATCAGAAAGCTTGGCTTTGCCATTTTCCCATAAGGGCTATCTAGTAATGTGTAACATCTTCTCCTCAGACCTACAAGATCTAGAGCCTTGATATGTGGTTAACATGTTCCTTGCTTAGTCTTCTATCAAAACTGTTAAGAGAATTTTGATCTGTCAATAATCATGGCCACCAGGGGTGTGGCCATTTTTATATATGACTATATATAACTTTTTGTTAGAAACTACAAGATCTAGAGCCTTGATATTTAGTATACAAGTTCCTTGCATAGTCCGCAATCAAAAATGAAAATCTTTTTGTCAAGTACCAGACCTGGTAGCGCAATTGGTAGAGCATCGGCTCCAGTTACGGGCAGCACCAGGTTGGATCCCTGTCCAAGACATACAAAAGTCATGAGATATGGTAGTGGTATAGTTCCCTTACTAACGTTGAAGCAAATAAGGATAGTTCCATGACTGGTTGGCCTGGTGTCAGGATAATGCGACAGGGTGTGGTATCAGGTGTTCACGACATGCTGTACACAGTGAAGGCAGCACTTTATCTGCTTTAAGTAGACACTGTCTCCAGATAACTGAAATACTGTTGGTGGGACAATAAACCTAATAAACACATACTTCTTGTCAAAACTGCAATAGTTAAAGCTGTGATATTTGGCATACATGTCCTTTGGGTGGCCTTGTATCAAGGTTGTTTAAAGAATTCAGATCCGTCAAAAAATGGCTTTCAAGAGAGTGTCCATTTTTCATATAGGAAAACAGAAAACCTTGTCAGAAACAACAAGAGCTAAAACTATGATGTGTAGTACACGTTTCTTGGTTGGTCCTGTATCAAGATTGTCCAAAGAATTTTTAGAAAACATGACTGCCAAGGGCATGGCCATTTTTCCTACATGACTATACAGGAAAATTTGGAAAATTTTGTCAGAAACTACAAGAGCTGGACCCTTGATATTTTTTATCCATGTTCCTTTGGTGGTCTTGTTTCAAAAGTGTTAAAAATATTTTGATCTGTCAAAATAACATGGCCGCGAAGAGCATGGTCATTTTCCCAATATGGCTAAATAGGAAAACTTTAAAAATCTTCTTGTCAGAACCCGAAAGAGCTAGAGATTTGATATTTGGTTTATGTATTCCTTTTGTATAAAGATTGTTCATGAAGAACTTTGATCTACTAAAAAGCATAGCCACAAGTCCTAAATGTCTATGGCACTTATGTGAGCAATCTAGGGCCACCATGGCCCTCTTGTTTATTTTCAGTCTCATAAATGCTTCAAAAAGAGCACCGGCAATGCCTTTTTTGTTCTTATACAAAATCCTTGTATTATCATTGTTTTTGTCTTTTTCAAACATCAGTTTCTTTGTTCAATCAAGATAGAATTGATATTTAATAACTCAGACTTTTGAGAAATAGGTGATCAGATTTGAGGAGATTTTACCATAGATATTTCACTTTATAGCTTATTTAAGAAAATAGGTATCAGCTTTCAGATTGTCAGAAATGGGCCAAAAATATTCTTGATTCAATATTTATTCAACATCTTAACATTTTAAATTTAAAAGACAACATGGTAAGTCATCTAAGCAGGAAGTTATTAAATTTGATAACTGTTGGCCAAAATGGGGAATTAGAATAGAACTTTTGAAATCAGGACCACTGTGACAGAAATTTGACAGTAACACTAAATAGGTACAAGTATAATTGCCTTTTCCAATAATTCAGTTGTCTGTCCTTGAGCACTTTCCAAATGCTCATGCGCACTCACGCTTATTTCACTTCAGAGCAGAAATTTTATCAGTGTGTACAACATAAACATCGAGAAACATGGAAAGTTTATTAAAGAAAGAAGCAAAACCGGAATCAGAATCGCCAAAGTATTTCTGCATATGTAAAGGGGTTTATCATGGGAAGGTGGTTTGATTGTATCGATTTCCTCAAAACAAATGTCTACGGCGCATTTGGATTCAACCATTTCAAACAGTTATAAGACGTTTTAAGTGGACAGATCACAATTTTTTATGTAGTGAATATTTCCTCGAGTTCCGTGGACCTTCATTCCAATATACCCTTACATCTATTTTTCCAACTGAGGGTGGAATTACAAAAGAATTTCCTTGTTTAAATACAATGTTACTTTTACATAAAAATGTGTTAAAACAAACAAGTTATAATCTAGATTATCAAATAAAATCTATACAAATACTGGAATGGTACACATTCATATTAAAAAACTTAAACAGGTGTGATTTTCCTTTTTTTATTTATTAAAAAGAACTAAAACTTATATAAAGTTTATTATTTTTATATTTTAATGAAGCTCTGCTGTTGCAAGGTTGTTACTGTTACTATTTATTGGCATATCTATTTTATTGCCCATAGTTTTATAAGGTTTTTACACCCATAACAATTTGGAGTATGTAGTTATTTCATAATTACACAACAATGCAACAAAAGTGTGATCTTTAATTAATTTTTACCTAATGTAATTACTGTGATGATAGAACACATGCTATTCTTGGTTGATAATGAGTCCTTTATATTGATAATATTATTATTTTGAACATCTACATAAAATGTTCCACTACATTTGAATATTGAATGTGTCACTCATTTAAAACTATGTAAGTATGACCGCCTTGTGAATATTTTTAAATGATTTACTTTAATTAATTTAATTTACTATTATATCATCCTCTAGAAGTTGTGTTTTCTAGGATTAAAACTTTAAACATAATATTTAAACTCTGTTGCAAGAAGCCTTTAGTCTGGTTCCTGATTTGTGCATTATTTCAAATGTCTTTAAAATAAATTTATAATTAAAGTTTTAAATGAAAAACTAAACAAAGTTGAACAATTTAAGTGTTGTTCTCATTCATGAATAATGTTAAGAGAAAGGGCGAAGTGTGAACATCTTTTGCCAAATGAGCTCGAACTGCTGAAAGGAAGGCAAAGTGTGAAAAGGGCAAATTGTTACTACTTCATATCCAACGAGGTGAAATCCCTATTTCCAGAAGGAAGAATAACAATTCAATGTTTCTCTTCATCTTTTTTAGTTGGTCTCTCCCTTTCAGTTTTTTATTGTCAGCATCAGCTAGCTTCTGAGCACCGATAATTTACTTAATTAGCTTACATTTCCGACCGGACACATTAAGTCTACGATTGCTAAGAACTTTTTCAAATCTGTTAGTTTGAAATGGTCCAATTCATTGTTTTTTAAAAGCTCTTCGTTTCTTTATCTTTTTCCACTATCTTTTTTAATTAGTCCCCAGAGGGTCAGCGGTGAGTAGCCTCCCTTTGAAATCAAGGGACGTAACCACATTAGCAGACAGGACAGTATCGATATATGAGATAGACAAATTTATTGTACAATGTGCAACAAAAAAAATATCATTACACAATACTGTAATCTCATAATAACCACATACAGTCAAATAACATTATTTCATATATACAAAGTTTGGGTTGAACACTTTCTAGCATTCTTTTTGTATTAGTAACACTAGGATGTACTTCTGTGTTCTGTAAATGTGTTATGTTAATTATCTTTACCCCTTGCTAACATCTTCTGCTAGGATTATTTTTTGGTTTTGTCATTAACCGATCTCAGTTGCCGCATATCTGAACCGCCATATTGGTAGTTTCTCTAATATTACATCACAGTGAAAAGAACACCATCTCACAAAAAATCGGGACATAAATTTACTGAAATTAGATATTACAAAAAACTGTCGAAAGAAGGGGAGAACGCCTTGGGTTTATTACAATATTACCAAACATTAAGACAATATTTACTGATTCATTATGGTTCATAATCCTTTATTGGAGTAAATGACGTTTAAAATGGAGTATTGATGTCAATTTGAGTTATTTGGCTGTTAAATCATCGCTGACTGACATGAAGTTATTAGACTGTTACTAGACTATATTGATTGCCATCTTAGAGTAATTTGACCCTATACTGTCAACAAGCCATAGCTGATTGATTTTCAAAATGGCAATGCTGCACATGAACAGGATTTACTGAAAGAAGTCATAGTATGTTATAATATAACATAAACTAATACTGTTTTCAGTCATTCCTATAAATTGCATAAATGTTGGTTGACTTCAGGTTTTTAGGCCCAATAGGTAACCTACATAGAGCTGTAAGGAAAAGGCATTATTAGGCCCCTGAGCTAAGAGACATGAAATTATTAGACCATATACTTATGACATGAAATTATTAGATCATCTTCTTGCAGACATGACGATATTAGGCTTAATACATTGCCGGCATTGAGTTTTAAGATTGTATAGATTGCCAACTTGGCTTAGATTGTATACTTGCAGATTGGACCTGGTTGAAACCTGGTTCTACCAGACATTTGTTTGGATCTTTCTCCACCAAAAATAGCTGGATGTTGCTGTAATAGCCAATACTGTGTTGCTGCGATATTTAAAAAAAAAAAGTAAAAAACAAAAACAACAAGTATTAGGCCCTATACATTGGTGACCTGGAGTTATCAGACCATACATACATTGCCAATATTGCATTTTTAGGCAGTATAAATTGCGTGTGCATGGGGTTATTAGCCCATATATATTGCAGACGTGGAGTTATAAGACTATACATTGCTGACATGTTATAGTTGCAGTACAAGTTATTAGTTTGTATATGTTGCTGACATGGAATTATTTTGCTGTAATTATTGCAGACACTGAACTCATGGACTGGATAAGTTATTGAAGTGAAGTTATTGAAATGAAGTTATTTAACGGTGTAAATTACCGACATAAGGTCATTAAAGTTACAGACATGGGGACCATATTTATTTCTGCTAGGTGGCTATTTTGGTTTTTTTGTGTGTCACATGTCAAACTACATTCTTTAAACAATGTCCTCGGAAACCCATGTTTCAAGTTCAGTTGAATTTCCTCAGAAGCTTCATTAGGCAGGCGGATTGAAAACTTGTTCAAATATTTTGATCCATCAAAAAACCTGGCCACAAGGGTCATGACCTCTTTTCATACAAGACTACAAAGGAAACTTTTAAAATGTTATTGTCAGCAACCTCAAGAGCTAGAATCTTGATATTTAGTACATGTATGCACGTTTCTTGGTTGGCCCAGTATCAAGATTGTTCAAGTATTTTGTAAAGAAACAACAAAACCACCAGAGGCATGTCCATTTTTCATATATGGTTATAACAGAAAACTTTGTAAATTATCTTGTCATAACTAAAAGAACTAGAACCTTGATTTTTGGTTTATGTGTTTCTTGAGCAGTTCTGTCTCAAGATTGTTCAAACAATTTTGATCCATCAAATAACATGACTACCATTTTTCAGGAAAACCTCGTAAATTTTTTTGTCAGTAAGTACAATAGCTATGGCCTTGATTTTTTGTATGCATGTTCCTTTAGTAGCTCTATATCAACAGTATTCAAACAGTTATGATCTGTCAAAAACATGACTTCCAGAAGCATGCAGGCTCCAGGCCATTTTCCAAAATGGCTATGTCGTAAAAAATTGAAACTGTTCAAATGTTGCTTTGTACATGTGTTACTATTATACTGGTCTGTTTAAACATTGCTTCTATTCCTTGTGCACAAGTACCGAATGTCTATGGCAATCAGGTGAGTGATATAGGGCCATTGTTGCCCTCTTATTATAATAATGGAGAAATAAACTATAATTTGCCATTTATATTGTGTATATTGTGTATAAATGTCATTTACACCTCATACTAATTATAATATGTGTATTTAATTTACTCAATGATATATTTTTTACAGTGATAATGACTATAAGGATGGAAATTAGACTCAAATGTTTAGATACTTATTGACATAGTTATCCATATTTACTTGTCAACTGGCAAGGGCAGAAACAGCTTGTACAGATATCTGGAATACGTTCAACCCACTTCGTGTATTACAAATAAATTTAGGATGGTAACTGTTGTAAACAGTAATAACATGCATAATATTAATATATTCAAACTTCCCTCAGATGGAATTAACTTTAACTCACTCCTACTACAAATGATAAAATTCTTCCAATTTTTCTAACATAAGATTGTATGAGCATAATAATTATAATTAAGGTAAAATACATTGGTGTTAATGGTATAAGGAAAGTTCTATACTTTTTAACCCATGTATTTTTTATTATTAGTCAATTTCCTGAGAAACAGTAATTAAATTTGTAAATTTTTTTTTTATAATAGTTACATCATTACAATTTACCCAACAGAAGTTGCCCTCGGACTGTCATGCACAACATTGAACACAGCAACCTGCTTAGACCCTCACGCTGAATGTACAGGAAGCTGTACATGTAAATCTACACACTATAGCAATGGAACCGCCTGTGTGGCAAGTAAGTGATATTAACTGTCTTCAAAATAGATGTTACTTATACTGTCAAGTAATGTTTATTTTGTGTATTTGTACAATTAATTGGCCAATTAGATTGGTTTGTTCCTGAAATACATTATGAAGCTGCTGCTTAAGTTTTCAATCCTGCAGGATAGAGATCGAAACCGGTCTCATCCTTTTTTCTTAATAGCCTCTTTTCCTCTAACCAATCTTTATATTATGGACATTTTTGGGGTGACCACAAGCATAATTACGGGATAAATGAGTTTCGTTCTCGTAAACATTCCTGATCGTTTCGTCAAAAAAAGTAGTCCGGCTTAGAGCAGGTGCGCGAATATCGGTTGATAAAGCTCATCTTTATCACACAGGTTATATCAACTGATATTTACATGATGGTGGGATAAATAAATCTATTTGATTGGTCTTAACAACAGAGGTAATAAAAGCTAAATGGGGTCAATACTTAAATAAAGCATTACAAGTGTCTGACGCAACAACACAATGATGATAAAAGCATATGCTTCATTTCCATCATTCTGGTGTACTGGTAATTCACTTTGATAAAGATGTTTTAAAACTGTATTGACCTAAAAATATGTTGATGTATGATTATCTTGAACATTCGCTACGTTGATGTATAAGTACATTCTTAATCTATCAGAATGTAATTACATTCGCTACAGGTGGGATTTGAGACTAATTTGAAGTTAATTAAAATGTTAATCTGTATAATAATGAAAAAAGTTACTTTGATATTCAAGAAGACAATAAACCATCAATGAAATGTTTAGTGTGACATAAAGTGGAGATGAAATACATGGATATTAATTTGTATTATAAAGTTTCTGTTCTCTTTAAAACGTATATTTTTATTGTCCATTTGTTCTTTAAATCAGTAATTAAATTTGTAAACAGCTTCATCATTTTTACTTAACATCATTACAATTTACCCAACAGAAGTTGCCCTCGGACTGACATGCACAACATTGAACACAGCAACCTGCTTAGACCCTCATGCTGAATGTACAGGAAACTGTACATGTAAATCTACACACTATAGCAATGGAAACGTCTGTGTGGCAAGTAAGTGATATTAACTGTCTTCAAAATAGATGTTACTTATACTGTCAAGTAATGTTTATTTTGTGTATTTGTACAATTAATTGGCCAATTAGATTGGTTTGTTCCTGAAATACATTGCAGTGACACAGTTGAATTCATTATAGCAGCATCCAGCTGTTTGGGTCGTGAGAGACTCCAGAGAAATGTCAGAGAACCACAGTTTTACCTGCATGTCTGCTTGAAATGTACATGTAAATCTACATTCTACAACAATGGCGGCACTTGTATGCCATGGGAATCGCATTATTACAGTACTGAAAATCATGAAATTGACAAACGAAACGGAATGAAATGTAAATGGAATGTTTTTCGTTTCCTGTTGAAACGGAAACGGAATGCTATCGAAATGGAAACGGAGCGCTAGAAACGCTTGAAACGGTTTAAACGGTATAAACGCTATAACCGGAGCTATAACCGGAGCGCTTGGAACACTAGAAACGGTAGAAACGCAAAAGTTATTTTTACTACACCTTCAAACGTTTCTAGGTCACCCGATTATTTATAGTAACATTCCAACTGTTTCTTTGTACAAAATACATTTAAACCAACACAATAACTGGCTTCAATTTGTCAACATAAATGCGCTATTTTATGTTATCTGCTGAAAGAAATAAAAAATAAATCTTTATGATTATCAAAAATTCGTATTAATCAAACTCGTACATTAGATTTCAGAAATCGCGCAAGTTGTCCAAGTCATCGTGTATCGTCACAACAGAAACTGCACTAAAAATTACTCCGCACGATAAAACACACAATTTAACTATAAAATTGCTTTTCTGTCAAAACTAATGTTTTTATTAATTCCAATGAATAGCTTAACATCCGACTTGGATCGACATTAATCTTTATCATTTTGCATATGAAGATAGTGTGTACACAGCTGACATTACGTTAGGACATTTATATAAGTAAAAGCATGCACAGTCCCAAGTATTACTACAGAGTCAATAACGTTTCATATTTTTTCATAGCACACGCCGTTAACGTGTGCTTATCATTTTTAATCTCTCAACAGTACCCAACGTTCACACCCTCTCTATATTCTTAATGGCAGCTTGAATACAATTATCGATCGATATCATATTACACAGTATTGAAAGAAATAATGGGTCAGTCAATTTGAAACAAAAATAGTTCTTTTCGACGACTGCAAATGATAGGGACCGGTGATTGTTTCCCAGAATTTTCTTTGATGTTGCAGTGTTAGCCAGAGAACCCTCCGCGCCAGAAAGAAATTACACCGCATTTATTTGTTACAAACTTGGATAAATTAATATCACAGTGATGTAATTAGCGACTCCATGTTATAAGTGCGTTAACAATGTTGTTAACGGCCGTTAATTGGCGCTATGTGCAAACGGAAAAAAACAACACACACACTTGATTTCTGAGAAAGTTGTTTGTTTTATGCGACTATGTATGTGCCTGTTTTCGGCAAAACAGCAGGTGTTCATGTTTATAGGAGATAATCATTTTAATGATGAAATGTGACTGTAGTGAGTAATACTTTCCTAAAATTCTTGGATATTACACGTTACTTTCAGCGAGACGTTATAACTAAAGTCCGCTATTTTACAAATATCGGAGGGGGGCAAACATTCGCCTTTTCATTTTGGCATTACGGATGGGGGGCAAACGTCTGGTCTGCATTTACAGGGGTGGGGGCAAATGTCAAGGGCGTAATTATCCAAGGGGCAAATGTCAGAGAATCTGCGTTAATGGCTTTCATTCTTCATTGATTAAATTCCAAATAAGAATTGTTGGCGCAAACATGTTCTTTTGAACTTATTAATATGTATACGAAAACTACAAATAATCCAATATTATAATGTTTTTATAAAGTTTTTAAAAAATTCAGTGTGTCCTCGTCTGAATTCTATGATCGTATCACGATTACTCTTTTTTTTGCGGATAAACATGTCACAGAGAAGTTACTTTTAGGATACTGGATATGTGTGGACCATATTTGACAGTTATTTCAGGTTTGTTTATTCTGGGATATGACGTCTGGCGAAGACGAGTAGGTCAGGTAGGGGTTTTGGGTTAAGGTGTTAAAATAACGTCATATTGACAAAGTTATCAAAATAACTTATATCCAATCAAAATAATAAACGCGAGATTTCTCGTTAAACAATTAAAACTTCAATTGTATTTAAGTCGTACGAAATTACCACAATATTTATTTTGTTCTATGTTTGGATCAAAAAGTTATATTTCTTCTTAAACAGTGTAGAGAGCTGTAATTTTAATTTGCGCTTCAATTGACTATCTTTGGTGATTCAGTGTTTGGACAACAAAATTGTGACAAAGTTGCAATTGTGGATGTGAACTATTTTCGTTTATTCAGGATCAGTGTTTGGATAACAGAGATATCGTCTGTAGCAAGTATGCACTTATGTTTACTTATAGACTTGTGTGCTTTCTTCTAACGGGTCTGTGGGTGGATTTTCGTCAATTGGCATTCCTTCCATCCTGATGTTCTTTATATAGGCATCTTCTCAATACTGCACTCCTTGAATTTTGAGGATTATGTGCAGTCGCTGGTTTTTTAGGGAACTTTTGTGTCTGCAATTTCCCTCCAGGTGGCTGACACTGAATATCCTCGTCGCAAACAATCTACTGCCGATTCCTTTATATGTGATGGAAGACTTTTGCCTCTCCCATGAATGTTTTCTTCTTTCGTCATTTCGCAAACACACTGGAAGTATTTTACATTTAGAAATTTATTAAACGAAATTTTTTAATCAAAGTCGCAACTGAGCGAAATGGAACCCTTGAAATGATAGAAATGGAAGAAACGATAGAAACAGAACAAATGATAGAAACCCTGGAAGCATTTGAAATGCAGCGCTGGAAGCGAACAAAACGAAATGGAAACGCAACAGAAGCGGAATGGAAACTGAACGGCGAACGCTTCCAACTGAAATGGAAACAAAACAGAGTGGAAACGGGAAAATTGTCAATTTCGTGATTTTCAGTACTGTATCCTAGGAGTGTTTTTTTTAAATAAATTCTTTCTATGACTTTTAGGTCTAAATTTAAAAGGTTTAGTTTGGACCTTATACAAAATATGTAAAAAGGTATGTTTACCTTAATGTATGGCCAGTATATTTGTAATATAAACTCACTATTAACTCACTATTTTATTTTGTTATAATATTGCAAATGCTGGCTGTGCTTATATTTGTTTGCAGAAGCACTTATATTTTATAAGAAGTGGTCTTTTATGAAAAAATCGGGGCTAATATAAAAAGCCATGGTCACTAGATAAATAAAGCTATTTGATCGGTCTTAACAACAAAGGTAATAAAAGCTAAATGGGGTCAATACGTAAATGAAGCATACCAAGTGTCTGACGCAACAACACAATGATGATAAAACCATATGCTTCATTTCCATCATTCTGGTGTACTGGTAATTCACTTTAATAAAGTTGTTTTAATACTGTTTTGACCTAAAAATATGTTGATGTATGATTATCTTGAACTTAAGTAATAAAACTCTTATTAGGTATGTGGTATTTTTTAAATATAATTACAATTTTATAACAATCAGGAGTTTAAAAATATGTTGTTAATATGGTGAAAGAAAAAATGTCAGTGTAATACATAAATTATAAGTTTTGGTATTGGGTTTATCGTTCTAGCAACAGAAGTTTAGTTATCTGGAGATGGTGTCCACTTGAAGCAGATTTAGTGCTGCCTTCATTATGTATTGCATGCAGTGAACACCTGGCATGAAACCACACCCAATCACATTATCCTGACACTGGGCCAAACAATTGTGGAACTTCAACTATATACTCTATATTTGCTTGAGTGTTAGCAAGGGAGCTATACCACTACCATTTTTAACAACATTGGTATGTTGTGGGTCAGGATTTAGCCCAGGACCTTCTGTACCTGGTGCCGACTCTCTACTCACTATTATAAGTAATATTACTCAAGATTTTGAATTTTTGAATTGGTTGTTATGTAATTATATGCATGTTTACTAAAATTGTTTTTGATTTGTTACAATATGCATTGTGTTATTTGTATTACTTTCTAAATTTTCCCTAAAATGTGTGATGTGGGAGCATCTTCCATCCATATTTTTTATTCATTCATGACCATATATCAAATTGTGAGCATTTTTTCTTAGGTGTATATATATAATATTCAGTGCAATATTTTCAAGTAAATAACATGGCAGCGTTGGAAATTTCTGTGTGTTCAGAATTCATTATAATTATTATTATAATAAATCAGAACATTCATTATAGAATCATAGCCTGTCCAGTTATAAGTCTAGCTGTGTTAGATAATCTTATAAATATACATGAAATAACAGACTTTTGCTGTCCTCAACCCATTACACATATTTTTTTAAAACGTAAACTTCTCACGCTTCCATGTTTTGTATGAAAACATCTTTTATTTAGTGTCTGAGTTACTCAACATAAATAGCCCTGGGAGGGACATGCCCAAACTAGCTACATGCTTAGACTCCAATGCTGAAGTACAGGAAAAATATGTAAATCTTCACATTATAGTTATGGAACCACCTGTGTGGCAGGTGATATTTACTGTCTTCAAAGTAGAATTTTCTTATACTGTTGGCAAACTTTTTTTTTTTTGTGTCACTGGACATCTAATTGTAGGTCAGTGTCATCAATTAATACTGATTACACACACATGTTCATTTTTTACAATAATAAATAACTTAGAAAAAAATAAAAGTTTTAAAATGTATATGAGTGCTGCTCAAGGAAATCCAGGCTAAATGACTTTAACTAAGTGATGTCACAAGTGAGGATAATTGATGTCATTTAAACACAATACTTTGGCTGATTTTTTAAATTTTTTCAAATGTTTCAATTATGAAACAAGCATGTTTGAGTGTTATTCTCTTTAAACACACACATTTGAACAAACAAGTAATAAACAGTAGCCTAATTGTGTCTGTCAACAACTACTTTTAGGTATATACTAGTATTGTCTTTTTTACCTGTTTGTGGTAGACCTAAAGGCATCTAAATCGGACGCTTGTTTCATGTTTTATGCAGTTTTCTTCACTTTTTATTTATTATAGGTATAAATTATCAAAAAGACTGTTGAATACTTGAATAAAATGTCTACATGGTTTTTATAAAGCAATAAAACTTATAAACAGTGATTTGAGAAATAAATGTTAATTGTCAGTACTGGAATGAAACAAAATGTCAGTCTTAATTTAGCAAATGTGAAATGATTTTATTATTCATGTGTCAAACTTGTCCAACTTATTTAAAAAAGCAATGATGCAGTAGAAAGGGTTCACAAAAAAGTCATGTTTTATTGTAATATTACAAACCCCACAACTGTTGGTTTTAGGCCCTATAAGTGGCTGACATGTAAGTATTAATTTTGATTAGTTGCTGACATGTAGTTGTTAGGCTGAATAGGTAACCAACATATAGCTATTACAGATGTTAGGCTGAATAGTTAACCAACATAAAGCTATTACAGATGTTTAGTTATTGGGCCCTGTAACATGGAGATAAACAGTTATTAGACTTGATACATTGCCCACAACCTGCAGAGCATTCTATCCAGACATAAGTCAGGGGTGTTCCTCCACCAATAATTATCCATGATCTAGCAATCGGTATGAACAGAAATGTATTGGTTCTGTGTAACAAAATAAAAAAAATTAATAGATAAATAAAAAAAAATGATAATAAAAATAAAATGAAAATGCTGACATGGAGTTAATCGACATTATACGTTCTGACATTGAATTAATCAACAGTATACATTGCTGACACAGAGTACCGATAGGGCATTATTAGGCTGTATATGTTTCTAACTCAGACTTATTAGCTGTATTTTGTGCCCATGGGATATTCTATTTACAGAAGTCCCCTTGTTCAAACATCTGCCGCGACATACCAAAACAGACATGTGATCTTTCTCAATTTCCACGGGAGACTCCCGATATCAGGAGTCTGTCTCATGCCTCACTTTTAGCACATCAATTCTCCCGCTTTGATGTTCCTGACAGACTTAATTTCACTCCTCCTAAAGACGGCCCCAGTCAGTGGCTACATGCCGATCATTTGATAACGCAATATAACCTACTGCAAGAGACCAGCACCTGTGTCTATATATGTGCAGCTAATCAGATCAGATCTGATCCCATCATTGAGCATACAGAGTGTTCATTGATCAAGATGACAATTTCGCGCCCCGCCTATTGTAAGAAGGCAACCGTCACAAACTGTAATCCCTTGATTGACAATATAAACACACCCATTTAGTGAATGGCCGAGATCATGTCCAATCAGTGTCACATGTTCTTTTTTCTAAAACAGCACTACATGTATGTTGAAAATGGAATCCATGCTTAATTCATGTGCAGATGCCGGCCTTGGACTGAGCTATGAAATTTTAAATGTTCAATAACCCGTTAATAGGGCACTACGAGAATTATTCTGTATTTACCCAAATGCAGCTCAGGATAATTAGACTGAACCTTTTCAATTTTGTGACCTGACCTGCTTACGTGCCTTACAAAATAGTGCTATTTATATCCGTGACGTCCTTGATCATAGCGCCATTTTCTCAGCAGACTACAGCATTTGTTGAAACTGATGCCCTTGCGTGTACTAATGAAACTTACTCTAGTATTGATTTTCTTTTTCTTAAGCTCTGACTGTTGTGTAAAGTTTTACCATGTTAATGTTAATGTCTAAATGGACGCTCATCCTGGAATTAGAAACCAAAGGGAGCGAACAAAGCGAGCAACCATGGTTTTTAGTCTATGAATAAGAATATACGAAGAATAAGAATATATGACAAAGTCCTATGAGCATTGCAACATATATCAAAATTTGAAAAGGCTCAGGACAAAGGTATTCATGTGCAAGCCAAATGTAAAAGAAAATATGTGATAAGTCATTTAACAAAATGAGCAAACCCAACGTTTAAAGCCTTGTAATGGTCAGTCGGCAAAAGGGACCGACTGGAAGAATCACTTATTAGTCCTCTACAGGTGTTCACACCGGAGGGGACTTTAGGTTTACCCTCCATCCGTCCGTTCGTCAGTCTGTCTGTCTGTCCGCTAAAAGTCTGGATCCTTTGATAACTTAAAATCTATTAAAGCTAGGCGCATGAAACTTGGTATGTTAATAGGTAGCAATGTGTACAATATACACGCGCAACATTTGAGTGGCTACCTTAAAGGTCAAGGTCACAGCATGACCTTGAAGCAAAATCGTGTCCGGCCTATAACTTCATTATTATACCCCCCACCACAAAATGTGTGTGTGTGTGTGTGTGTTGGGGGGGGGGGGGGGGGGGGCTATAATGGATTCGCTTTGTCGTGTACGTTTGTCCGTTCGTCGCTCCGTCCGCCCGTCTCCATAATTGTGTCCGCTCTATAAATCCTATACCAATTAAAGGATTTTCTTCAAACTTGGCTGAAATGTTCACCTCAACAAGGGGATGTGCAGAATCCATGTTGCCCATGTGTCAGCTCAAGCTCAAGGTCACAATTGAAGGTCAAATATCAAACAATCAAATATTAGATATAATGTCGTGTCCACTCTGTAAGTCCTACACTAATTGAAAGATTTTCTTTAATCTTGGCTCAAATGTTCACCTCAACAAGGGGATGTGCAGAACCCATGTTACTCTTTTGCCAGCTTAAGGTCAAGGTTACGCTTGAAGGTCAAAAATTGACTTAGAATATATTATTAAATTTTAACATGTATTTGAATATTTCTGAAACTAGAAAAAGAATTGGCTTGAAACTTAAAATATATATGAAGTGTCACAATTAGGATATGCAGGTCAAGTTTCATAATTCTGTATTGCATTTTGACAAAGTTATGCCCCTTTTAAGTCTTCAAATTTACATACAATCAACTATTAGACAATATATCATGTCCGCTCTATTAATCCTATACCAATGGAAGAATTTTTTTCAAACTTTACTCAAATGTTCAACTCAACAAGATTATGTGCAGAACCCATGTTACCTTTGTGCCGGCTTAAGGTCAAGGTCACACTTGAAGGTCAAAATTGATTTAGAAAATGTTCTTAAATTTTAACATGTACTTGAATATTTTTGAAATTAGCTCATTTATTTGCTTGAAACTTAAAAGATATATAACGTATGGCAAGTCAAGTTTCATAACTCTGTATTGCATTTTGACAAAGTTATGCCCTTTTTTAAGTCTTTTAATTTACTTACAATCAATACTAGACAATATGTCAGGTCCGCTCTATAAATTCTATACTAATGGAAGGATTTTCTTCAAACTTGACTCAAATGTTCACCCCAACTGGGCAATGTGCAGAACCCATCTTACCCTTGTACCAGCTTTGTCAAGGACATTGGTGGGGGTATGAATCGCATTCAGCGATAGTTCTAGTTTGAAGTCGGATTTTAAAACTATTTCACAGAAATGATCACCATATTGAGACGACGTGTCGCGAACATCATTTGGGTCAATACCATGAAGGTCAAGGTCACAGCATGACCTGGCAGCAAAATCGTTTCCAGCCCATAACTTTGTTATTTGAAGTCAGATTTTACAACTAAATCACAGAAATGATCACCATATTGAGATGACTTGTCCCGAACAGCATTTTGGTCGATACCTTGAAGGTCAAGGTCACAGCATGACCTTGCAGCAAAATCGTGTCCGGCCCAAACTTTTTGAGGGACCTGTAGGGGACAACTGTATTGCCCGCAATACTATCAAATGCTTTGTTAGACTCAGAATCTATACTAAGAACATGTTGAGTGTAATAAACATGGTTGGAAATAAACATTATGTCAAAGTAATAATGTGCAAATGAAAAAAACACAAAAACAAGTTTATGAAAGAGATGAATGCATGAAACAGTTACACTGCTAAATACACAGCTTGCAACATGTATATTTGTGCATTGTGCTACTAAAACAATCGTCGTAAGATCTTAACTGAATATTATTTAGAACATGTAAAGTTAACTTTGATTTTAGCTTTTTAAGAGGAGTAAATTGTTTCTTTATTTTACATAGTGTTGTTTCTATTTAAAAGAAAATTTGTATTTTTCCTGCAAGTATACATTTATCATTAAAGTAAATGGTTTTCGTGACAGTTAATTCCATCTCAATTTATGCATTAATAGTAAATAAAATGCAAACCATAAACAATTTTGAAACATATATATCTTTTCAATTAGTTCAAAGCAGTTTACATCATTTATGTTATAAGATGATATATTGTCAAAGACGAATTCATTAATTAATGTAAAATAATTTGAGCTTTGCATTAGCTTGTGACTTCTATATGTAAAAAAAACAACAACAAAAAATCTGGACAGTTATCTATTTACTACTTTGTCATTTTTTCTTGATTAGTACAATGTCTTCATGTATTCTTAAGGTGTTTAACTTTCATTTGTTTAGGTAACAATGGTATCAAAGTGTTTTCCACTAATATTTTAAAATTATCAAAACTCTTGTCACTTACAAATTAAATAAGCTATATTTATGCCTGCATACTCATTATCTCAAATTCAAAATCTTAATAAGTACATAAATATTTTATTTTAATTTGAATTTGACAGTAGAATATATTTAGATCACTTTGTAAATCTTTTTGTCAGTTCATTAGTAATTGCTGATGACACTTGACTTGTTTACAACGTGTTTAGCTGTTTGTTGTTTTTGTAGGCCTCAAGCTTAAAAAAACAATGCATACAATTTATGTCTAGTTAGTGAACTTAAATATGTTAGATAAATTTGAAAATTCATTAAAAAATATTGTAAAGAAAAAATTTATCACTGAAATAACTATGATTATTGGTAAAAAGGACAAAAAAACTATTCTTAAAGTAGAAATAAGCTGCATAGGCAATTTAATGCGCATTCATGGAAATCTCCCTCCCTGGCATCCCAATCTCCCTCTCTGGGAGCCTAAGTCTCCCTCTTTGGGATCAATGAAAGATCACATGTGTGCCAAAATCATCAAAATGTTTTGTGATATTGCCATCTTGCTATCTCTCAAGCAGGTAAGCATATGTAGGTCAAATCTTAGAAAATGCTTGCGAACACACTAGAGGCCACATTTTTGGCCCATCTTTATTAAACTTGGTCAAAATGTTTGTCTGCATGAAAGCTTGGATGAATTTATTATTGGGTCACATAGGGTCAAAAAGTAGGTCACAAGATCAAGTCTTAGAAAATGCTTGTGAACACACTAGAGGCTACATTTATGGTCCAATCTTCGTCAAACTTGTCAGATTGTTTGTCTGCATGAAGTCTTAGAAAAAGCTTGTGAACACACTAGAGGCCCAATCTTCACCAAACTTGGTAAGAATGTTTACCTGCATGAAATCTTACATATCTTTTGAAGTGGGTCATGTGGATTCAGTAGGTTACTAGGTACAATTCTAGAAAATGTTATAAGTCCAGTGGCCATGCTATTTTTCCACTCTTCACCACAGATGTCTTAAGTAAATAACTAGTAGTTACGTGACGCCAGATTTGAGCCTTCTAAAAGCCTGTGTCCTAAAAGTGAATGATTAAGGGCCATCATGGCCCTCTTGTTGTCATGTGTGTTGTTTCTTTTACAGAGATAGTTGTTGGGTACACATGTTCACTGTCATTTACTGGGACACAGTGTGCAGATAACAATGCGGAGTGTGCTGGATCAGGCTCTTCAGGGACTTGCCAGTGTAAATCTGACTTTTTTGACAGCAATGGAAATAATTTGGGTGGAACCTGTGAAGCAAGTAAGCAAGATATACATGTCAGTTTGGTGTTTTACCATTTAACTGATTATAGATATAATAATGTTATGTGAAATTTAAATAATTTGCATTTACTCAGTCCTGGTCGGGGCAAGGACTTAAGTGTGGGGAGGTTTACCAGCTAACCTGCTGTGCACCGGTGGTTCTACCCAAGCATAAGTCTGGGGTCTTTTTCCACGATAAATAACTAGGAGTCGCCAATATGACCATAATTGTGTTGGCGCAATGTAACAAAAAACAAACAAACAAGCATTCTACATGTCTTGTAGGAGGAAATTTTTGTTTTATTATTAACCATTTTCTCTGGTCATTTTAACCAGTAGTGAAACTAAGAGTGTACTAACTTACACAGCAATGTTTTGGAAGCTCATATCTACCTGTTCTGTTGCTTGTGATGACATCACATGTCATTCACAGACTGCATCACTAAAAGCATGCCATCAGTATGAAAATATTTTCAATATTTATATTTGGATATCCTTGAAGTCAAGTAAATGTATTTGTTAATTATATTTAGCAAACAGAAAATGCTGTGTTATGTTTTCAATGGATATTTTTACATGTAACCACTAGACACTTGACGATTATCTCAGGTGATCTTTTAGCGCAAATTACTGTCCTTGCTTATCAGTTACACACTTTATCAGCAACAGTCTGAAATAAAATAATGCGATATTGCCATAAAATGTTTATGTATATTCATAAAACATAAAAATGTGTGCCAGATTAATATTTGTAAACAATACAAAGCAGTTTGTTATTGTGTGTGTTTTTCATGTGTGTTGTTTCTTTTACAGAGAAAAATCTTGGGTACACATGCTCACTATCATTAACTGTGGCACAGTGTTCAGATACCAATGCCGAGTGTGCTGGATTAAGCTCTTCAGCGACTTGTCAGTGTAAATCTGGCTTCTTTGACTCAAATGGAAATGATATGGGTGGAACCTGTGAAGCAAGTAAGTAATTTGCATTTTATATGTCTTAAGAAGGTAATGTTTGTTTTCTTAATAATAATTTTCACTGGTCATTTAAAACCAGTAGTGAAACTAAGAGTGTACCAACCTAAACAGTGATTTTTTTTCAGGCTCATATCTGCCTTTTCTATTGCTTGTGATAATGTCAAATGCCATTTACAGACTGCATGGCTAGAAGCTTGCCATCAGTTTCAAAATATTTTCAATATTTATATTTGGATATTTTTAAAGTCAAGAAAAAGTACTTAATAACAATATTTGGTAAACAGAAAACGCTGCCGATCTGTGTTATGTTTTCAAAGGATATTTTAACCACTAGACACTAGACCATTATCTCGGGTGATCTTTCAGCACAAATAATTGTCAATGCTTATCAGCGACAGTCTGAAATGAAATAATGCGATATCTCCCTAAAATATTTATGAATACTAATGAAACATAAAAATGAGTGCAAGCTTAATATTTATAAACAATACAGAGCAGTTTGTTATTGTGTGTGTTTGTCATGTGTGTTGTTTCTTTTACAGAGAAAGATCTTGGAAACACATGTTCACTGTCATCAACTGTGGCACAGTGTAAAGATACCAATGCCGAGTGTGCTGGATCAAGCTCTTCAGCGACTTGTCAGTGTAAATCTGGCTTCTATGACACAAATGGAAATGATATGGTTGGAACCTGTGAAGCAAGTAAGCACAATATACATGCCAGTTTGGTCTTTAACCAATTTATCGATATTTGATATAATCTTAACGTTATTTGGTATTTAAGTAATTTGCATTCTATATGTCTTTAGAAGGCATTTTTTGTTTTCTTAATAATCATTTTCTTTGGTCTTGTAAAACCAGTATTAAAACTAAGAGTGCACTAACTTACACAGCGATGTTTTGGAAGCTCATATCTACTTGTTCTATTGCTGGTGATGATGTTACATCCCATCCAGACTGCATAGCTTAAAGCATGCCATCATTGCAATGTGAGAGGTGCTATTGCTGATTACATTTACACATTAAGATATCTAGTGGGCGAATCAGAACACTTGTATTGTTTTACCGTGTATAGAGCAATGTTAGCATGTGCCACACACTGTATATAAAGAGATGGGCTTTGTAAATATTTTTGTTTGAACCCTCTCCTCCCCAGTATGTTAATAGTGTTATAAATGTTACCGATAAATCAAGGTCAACTGAAGATCGGTTAACATATTTCATAGTTCATTGTAAATCATCTTATGTGCATAACACATTTTCTTAATATCATTTCCCATAGATTGTTTATGTTTAATTGTTATGTAACTAAACATATAAATATATTCAGAATTAATATATACAAGTATAAGAAATAAAGAAACATGATATATTGTGAATTTATTGTTTCTTGTTTGATAGTTCATAGAAGGGAGTTTCTGTCACTTGTTTACAGATAAATAGAATTATACAGCATTAGTTAATCATTTATTAGGTTAATTATGCATCACAATAACATATAATACTACTTGTAATTTTGAAATTACTGAAAAAATTATCATTATAATAAAAAAAACCATATTGTTAAAAAGGTCTGAAATCTACTCAATTATATTTAACTTATTCTTTAATATTAAAATGATTAATTATCAATAGTCTAAAATGTCAGATGACATGGTGAAACTAAACTCTTGTTATCTTGTTTCATTTTCAGTTTTGACAAAATATGAACCCAATCAAACATTTGTGTTTTAAAAAATTTCAGGGCAGATAAGTGTATAACTGTAGGGTTGTCAACCTACTATTTTCGCAATGTTCCTGCCTCTGTTTTCTGCCAAGTTAAGTGGTGATGTCTTTAGATGCATAATTAAGAGTCATTTATAGGACAGACAGCAGTGATAAAACTTACTTATCATCACTTTTAATATTGACTTGATAATCATTGTATCGGTATGTGTCGGATATGCAGTAATCACTACAAATGAAGAATGTTAAGGGCCATTACACTACATTTTTGGGCAGTGTTGATTTCAACAGCGTCCAGAGTTATAAGAAAGCTGCATTTCTGAAGCATGAAATATTGACCCTGCATGAACTTTACTACCCGTGATCAGTAAATGCCTGAGTAAAAGAAGTGCATGTACAGAAACAAATATGTATATATATATTGAAGAAGATAAGACACGTCACTTGTGTTCAGGTAGCTAAAGATAAGATATGTCACTTGTGTCCAGGTAGCTAAAGAGAAGACACGCCACTTGTGTTCAGGTAGCTTCAAATGTTAGAGTTAATATTATTATTTATTTCAACTAGATGTTCAAGTGATCCTTTCTGCAAGGCAGATATGTATGAAATGCAGATTGATGATTAAACAATGCCTTGCAGTAATATCCCTCACTAAATTAAGGGGCAAACGGAGGGAAAACAATGTTGTTAGAACTAGTGTTCAAGTGGACATTGTCTCCAGATAACTGAAATACTGTTGGTGGGACGATAAATCCAACAAACAAAGACTACATTGTATTTTTATGCGCTCTAGATTGTGGTTTATGTATATAAAATAATTTGTATTGTTCCGCATTTTATAGTCACGTTTACATCTGGTTTAATGTCATATATGCGCCCATAAATCTTAAATATTATGCAAGTTCTTTGCCAAATATGCGATAAACAATGCAAAGTTCAAACAAACCTATTAAGGATATTTTGTAACTGCTCATTATATAAGTAAACTTGTTTTAAATAAAACAAAAATGTTCTAGTGCAATAAGTGTAAACTTTAATCATCATATTGAAAATGGTATATAATATGTAGTGAAAATGAAATATAATTCAAGTTAAACAATACATACTTTTGTTCCATTGATACAGGGTTCGTACTGAAAATCCTGGAAAGTAAGGAATTCTTTTTTCCAGCTCTGGAAAAAGTACAGAAAACAATGCTGTAAGAGAAAAAAAAAGTTCTGAAAAAAGATTGTAAAAGTATTACGGTGCCTGCAAAAAACTCTCTAAAGAAATCAACTTTTCAACAAAACAAGCTGAACAAAAGGCATTTGGAATTCCCGTACAGCACTTAATTTCTGACAAGGTTGAGACAATCATTATTTCTGCTTCTGGCCATGACTCATGATTTAGCACTATTATTTGCAAACACTCTAAATGTCATCAATTGGCAGCGAGCATGCCCTTATAGATCGCTCAATTAGCCATCTTGAAACAATAGATAGCTAACTGATGTAAATATTTAATTATCTTCATTAAGAATGCTATTTTAATAAAATAATTTCCAGAAAAAAAAAAGCTACTTTAAAAACCCACAAATGCAAATTTCAAATGCTGTATGCCCTTGTGTTCAAGAGGAAGATGATGATGATGAGGTGGAGGGGACTGACGTAAAGGAACAGATCATAGTTTTTATGTTAAATAAAATCCAAATAATTGCAAATTTTTTATGCAAATGACTTACTTTCACACCTTTAAAGTTTCTTCAGCACAGCATAGTCATGGGAATTTCTTCAGAGAAATAAACTGTGTACACATATTTATGTACACAATAATGTAACTCATTATTTATCTTGCCA
This sequence comes from Sinonovacula constricta, assembly GCA_007844125.1. Taxonomy (NCBI): domain Eukaryota; kingdom Metazoa; phylum Mollusca; class Bivalvia; order Cardiida; family Solecurtidae; genus Sinonovacula; species Sinonovacula constricta. The sequence continues at coordinate 44,807,674 of CM017556.1, forward strand.
TATTTCCTCGCAGTATTGTCTTGATCATACATAAGATTTGACCTAAATGACGCTAAATGTTAGAAACCCATGCTAGTGTTCCTGTGACATACCGCTTTTTTCTCAGATAGGACTATGAAATTCCTTTGATCTCTCTCAACATTGCCAGCCTCAAGCAAGAAAATTTCTCCTAAATTCCTCCAGAAACTCTTGATTACTTCACTATGTGTTGTATATTTGTGCAGTTAAACATGCACTTAAAATGCATATTGGTGGCCCATATTTCTTCAGTTGAGTGATTTATGATCTTGACAATGTGTAGGTTCACAAGCTCAGGCTGTCAACTGATTCCGATATTCCTATAAAACTCCTATATTTTGGTTGAGAATCCTATATTCTGAAAAGCCTCCTATTTTTCCTATATTCTCCTATATTTTAAACAACATTCCTATATTATTAAGTAAATTTGTTGCCAATAAATAAAATGTTTATATTACTTTGATACTGCTTTTGGCCTTTTGTTTCTAACAGGTAAGAAATTGTTTATGCCTGCAAAAGCACCACAATCCTTCAGACAGGGCTGCTGTGCTCCTCTTCTTTATCTTCATAGTCATCCTTAAAATGCAGTGCACAAATAGGATACATGTTTTTAAGGTAAATGAAGGAATTATTTTGATTTTGCTTTGTGTTATTGAACTAAATCATCATACTTGTTTTCATTGTTTTTGGATAATAATAATATAAGAAAATATAGGAGTATTCATTTTGACTAAACGTGTAAGGTTTGGTAGTCTAAAATGCAATGAACATTACATGGTACATATAAGACATCCATTTCAATATTACTTGTCATGTTAAGCTATTTCTGTTATGCAACATCCATTGTTATTATGTTGTATTGTGTACTTTATTCTAAAAAATAAAATAAAATAAAATTTCAGGTGACCATGCAGATGACGATGATGAGCTTTGCAGTAGCCGTCTGTCTGGATTCTTTTGCCGTTGTTCAGAGTTAAAAGTTTCATTCAACTGTAAGGTAGACACTTAAAACATTGATTATAACAGAAACAGTAAGTTGAAGGCAAGTATTGTTAATGTAATAATCACTATATGATATCATTTGAAGTTGGAAACTCCTATATTTGGCTTGAAACAATCCAAAAACTCCTATATTTCTGGGGGAAAAAAATCCTATATTTTTCCTATAATTTGGAGAAAATCTGGTTGACAGCCTGCAAGCTTAAAGCTTAAAGACGTCCACTCACACACTAAAGATCAGAGGTCAGTTAGGTAGACATGCTTTGTTTTCACAGTTGGATTTTTTTATGAGTAGATTATGTTTATAGGAGTGATATATTGTCTGTCGGTCGGTTGGTTTTACAGTTTTCATGGTTTCAGGACGATGACTCATGAAAGGCTTTACAGATTTAAGCAATTTTTGGTCGACATGTGTAATATCACTAGATACAGGTCATTTTACGACATCGGGACTGGTGGGGTCAAGGTCACTGTTATTAAACCTTTTCAATCTAATACTTTAGTTAGGAATGAGATATTCTGATTAACTTTATTGCATAGGTAGCATCTATGAAGATGACATTTGGGATTGAAAATGGGGCCAGTTGGTTTGAGGTCAGGGTCACTGTAACTGAAATAGAAAAACGTTTTCACCTCAGTAACTAGAGATAGAAACGAGATATTGTGATAAATCTTGCTGTATTGGTAGCTTCTGTTAAGACGGCATTTGGGATTGAATATAGGTTTGTGTTTCTGTTTACCATTACAAAAAATAGAAAAATGGTTTCCAGATGATTTCTCTTGAAAGATTTCACAGATTTGAAAAAAATTCTGGTATATAGCTGTAGCATTACAAGAAACAGATCAAATGTGACTTTCAGGCCAGCTTGATCAAGGTTACTGTTACTATAAATAGAAAAAAACAACACACACACACGTCCTGCTCAATAACTTAAGTAAGAAATGAGATATTGTGATGAATCTTGCTGCATTGGTAAATTCTGTGGAGATGACACTTACGATTAAAGGATGGGCCAGTGGGGTCAAGGTCACTGTTACTGAAAATAGAAAAACAGTTTCTGCTCAATATTTTTAGTTAGGAAAGTAAGATGTTATTCCGAAACATGCTTTATAGGTAGCTTATGAGAAGTTGATGCATGGGATTGAAAATAAGGCAGGTGGGGTCAGGGTCAAAGTCATGTTACATGTTTCTATGGTTCTTGTGTTACCTTATGCCATTAATTTTAAGCTTACCAGTACCAGTATCAGGCAGTCATGTAGGGGTAATAATCACCAGTATGCCTTTCATTCAAGAAAACATTAATGATTTTGTGTTTAAATTTTGTTCTCATATTGCAAGACTTAACCTGTTAACATCAGAAATCATTCCAGCTGCAGTATGTATGAGATTTGTGTTTTCTACTTTTTGACCTTTTTTCACAAGTTAAATAGTATATCAAGATGGTATTGCATAGTCTTAATTTTGAGTCTTTAATCACATTCAATCTATAGATTATTGATCACCTTTACTTAAAAACAGACACGTCTACATTGCATACATTTGATCCTTACAAGATTAAAATGGTTATTGGCTGACATGAGCATTAGCTCTGGGTGTTTTTTTGCGATCGCCCACTTTCCAGAATCATCCAGTCCAGCAATCAAGTCCAGCATTACCAGTTACATGTCTGACAACATTCTTTAAACGACATTGCCTCTGAAACTGCTGGCCCAAATTCAACCAATCGTCCTCAGAAGCTTTAGCAGGCAAGGGAAACTGTTGAAAAATTTTCATTAAAAAATCACAAGCCTTGATATTTGGTATACATCTTTCTTGGATGTCCTTGTATCAAGATTGTGAAAAGAACAATTTATGAAAAAACAGCCAAGTGCATGACCATTTTCCATATATATAGCTATGTAGGAAAGGTATAGTCTCAAAATTTGTTTGATTTTTACAATTTTGGCTGAACTCTCTTAGCATTTAGCACTGCAAAATCTGTAACATCTTTTGCTATAATAATTTAAATATGCAAGGAATTTGATGAATTTATCTGATGACCCAATACATACCGATTGTTAGCATATTTATACTTGCTATTATATCAATGTTGGTTTGTTAGCAACAGACCCTTAATACTAACATGCACCTTGTAATGTATAGGTATAGTCACAGTCAATATTGAAAATGCCACTAGTATGCAACACGCTCTAAGCACACCTGGAAAAACTTTAAGATAGATGTCTTGGTTTTTAAGGCTGTCTGTTATCTTGACCAGCCTGTGTAAAACATTTAATGTTTATGGAGTTGCTTGAGATAAAATGTTCATTATGTATAAGGGAATGGTATATTCATAACTCATCTAAGATTAAAACCAAAACAAAACAACTTTGTATCTACAATTCTATGTGGTATCTGCTTTCTTGTTGGTACCAAAAAATAAGTAACCTCTAAAATAGGAAATCTGATGCTCAAACATAGCTGCAGACTCTTAATAAAGAAAGAATTTACATTGTCAAGGGTCATTTTTCCAGTTTGTGCAAGTCCATATATTCGTGCTGCATTTGAACTCTTCTCCTGCGACATAGTGAATCCGCAGAAGAAATAGTTCCAACTGAAAATGTATTTATGGTCTAGAAAAATAACTGTAGTGTTATATTCATAAGTTAAACTTTACCACTTAGAGTAATCTCTGGTAAAATCCCACACAATTCAGTTCCCCAACCAATCCATCTGGTGTGGCGTTTCCAGTCTATTTTGTTCATGTCGATTATGTGACTTGTTGCCATTTATGTGACTTGTTTAACATTGTTTTCTTGTACCGTGTGTCCTTGTTTGAAGCAAAAGATTCTGCAATCTATATGCCAGAAAATTCATGATTCCCGATTTCATAATGATACATTTTGCAATCAATGTCCTTACAACCAATGAGAAAGAAAGAAGCACATCATGCTGATAGCATTAAAAGAAAGTGGAAAAGAATAAAGCAAGTTTAGGCATAGTGGTTATTTAGTGTAAAGTGCCGTGTTTACTTTTTTTTTATAAATGTGTGAGATGGTTAGTTCTCAAACTCTTGGTCATGTTTATTTAAATAAACCAGTTTATCCATTGTAACTTAGTTCTTTTTATTTGGGGGACTGTTTGTAGGCATCTGAACTAGAAATGAATATAAACTATCAACAGATAAAAAAAAAGATGGAGTTACATATTAAATGCAGTCCTGTCCAATCAAGAAGATTTGGCTGTAAAAAGTATACCGACATATAAGAGTAAAACATTTAACATTAAAATGAATAATTGACTTTTAACTTAATCACTATCTGAAAAAAAAACTTATTGCATTTGGAGACAAGCATATTCGGATATTACATTGATTTTGTCTGAAAGTAGACTGCTCTGTGATCTTTGATCATAAACAGTAAGTAAATAAAAAATATATTGTTTTATTTTTGTTACAAATAATGTTCCTTGTCTCAGGAAATGTTTATTTCCTATTGTAACATAATGTGGGGATCTAAACACACTCCAAAGTCTTGCTTACATAGTTTATTTAATGTATAGGCTCATTTTGAATAGTGGCAGTACATATACATCTTAACAGGCCAATGGTCGAGTGTCTTCCATTGTCGGTCTGACATGTTCTTCTCCCATCAGTTGCCTGTATTATTCTGTCGCCTGTACTGGTCTGTCGTCTGTGCTGTTCTGGTCACACGCATGTATGCATGCACTAGCTGTCATACCTATTTAGCATATGACCAATAGATGTGATCCATGTATATATGTTCCCTTAAGGCTAATCTATGAATGGTATGATGGCTAGGTAGGTAATAATGTTACACTATGTCTAATGTACTATTTTGCAGAAAGTTTCGGGGCCTTCAGTCCCCTGGACCAGCTGGCTAAAAAGGTCAGGCTTTAGGAACTTTTCAACTTTCATTCATGCATATATTAATTTTTATGACCATTGCTGTTGCAGAGGTGGGTCTGGGATCAGCATGCCCCCAGCCAAATGCTTGTAGTACAACCAATTCCATCTGCAGTAACCCCAATGGTGGAGGGACTTGTGTTTGTGGTAACGGTTATTATGACAACAATGGGGACACGACGATGGATGGCACTTGTTCACCAAGTATAATATTGCATATTATCTTCTCTTTTACGAAATTTACACATCATTTTTATGACCTACTTAGCCTAGGAAAAGATAGTCAGGACTCAAGTTAAACAAATATATATTTTAATGCAGAAGGAGTTCTCCTGTTGTAACATTCAAAAGACAGTTAAATATTATTATCTTGACCAATGAATAATATCACTTGTTTTGATGATGCATAAGCACTTTGCAACTTGGCTATTTGTTTTATATATAATCATATTTTATTTGGATCATTTAGTTTTATTAGCTCACCTGAGAACAATGTGCTGAAGGTGAGCTTTTGTGATACTGCTTTGTCTGTTGTCCACCGTTCGGCGTAAACATTTTAGCTTGTGAACACGCTAGAGGCCACAGTTTTTATCCAATTTTCATCAAACTTGGTTAGAATGTTTGTCTGCATAAAATCATGGATGGGTTCATTATTAGGTGACCTGGGGTCAAAAAAGTAGGTCACTAGGTCAAATTTTAGGCAAAACTTGTGAACACACCAGAGACCACATTTATATATATAGCCCGAACACACTAGAGACCACATTTATATATATATATATATATATATATATATATATATATATATATATATATATATATATATATATATAGCCCAAACACACTAGAGACCACATTTATATATATAGCCCAATCTTCACCAAACTTATTCAAAATGTTTATCTGCATGAAATCTTGGATGAGTTTGTTATTGGGTCACATGGGGTCAAAAAGAAGGTCATTAGGTCAAATCTTAGAAAAAGCTTGTGAACACACTAGAGGCCCTATTTGTGGCCCAATCTTCACCAAACTTGGTCAGAATGTTTGTCTGCATGAAATCTTGTATGGGGTCAAATGTTAGGTCATTTGGTCAGATCTTACAAAAGCTTGTGAACACACTAGAGGCCGCATTTACAGTCCAATCTTAAACTTTTTCAAAATGTTTGTCTGCATGAAATCTTGGACGAGGTCGTTATTGGGTCACTTTGGGTAAAAAAGAGGTCACTTTGTCAAAACTAAGAAAAAATATGTGAACACACTAGAGACCACATTCATAGCCCAATCTTCACCAAACTTGATCAGATTGTTTGTCTGCATGAAATCTTGAATGGATATATTATTGGGTCACGTGGGGTCAAAAAGTAAGTAACTAGGTCACATTTTAGAAAAACTTTGTGAAAACACTTAGAGGCCACATTGATGGCCCAATTTTCACCAAACTTAGCCAGAATGTTTGCCAGTATGAAATCTTACATATGCTTTGAAGTGGGTCATGTGGATTCAGTAGGTTACTAGGTAAAATTCTAGAAAATGTTATCAACCCACTGGCCACACTAATGGTTCAGTCTTCACCAAAAATTTCTGAAGTTAATAACTCTTACTTGATGCCAAATATGAGCCTACTAAAAGCCTGTGTCCTTAGGTGAGCGATTAAGGGCCATGATGGCCCTCGTGTTTTCATTGTGTTAATATTGGTGGATTTTCTGAATTACACCTGCAACATTTAAATGTTTTCAAACATTACTCGAGGATGCTTAACTGAAAGAATAAAAATATTTTACAAATGCTATAAACTCATCTGAGTATTTCTGTTATAATTGACCTCATTCGGTGTTGGTTGTCAAGCATCACTCATCTGTCAACATTCTTTAAACAATATCGCCTCTGAAATCCTGGCCTAGTTTGAACTAAACTTCATCAGAAGCTTCAGCAGGCAGGAAAATGATAAGTTGTTCAACAAATTCTTATCTGTCAAAAAAATGTGGGCTCCAGGGATGTGGCAAATTTCCATTATGGCTATATAGTCCATATATGTCTGTATATATTTAAAACCTTCATGTCCAAAACTACAGGAGCTAGAGCATTTATATTTGTAATTTCTGGCAATTTGACTTAACCATTTTTTAAAAAATAAATTTGATCTGTCAAAAAACATGGCCACAAGCGGCTTGGTCATTTTCCAAATATTCCTTTAAGGTCAAAATTTTAAATTCTTCATTTCACCTTGTCAGCTTAAGCAAGAACTAGAGTCATAGTGTGCATACATTTTCCTTGGATAGTCCTTGATGACAATTGTCTAAAGAGATTGGACCCATCAGAAAACATGGCCACCAGGAGAGTGGCCCATTTCCTTACATACTACATAGTGAAACTTTAGTCGCATAACGGGGCTCCATAGTAGAATGCAACATCATCTCATGATTACGATTTTATTATTGAAAGTTAAATTTTATTTTTAAACAACAGTTAGGCGTGAATAACTCTCTCTAAATCCTTACTCCTCTCCCTAGCTTATCTCAATTGCTCTCCTTTCTCCCATTCTTCACTCCTAACATATATAGTCTAAACATAATATCTCATCCCAACTGAGCTCGCATATATTTTTGACGATCGTGTCATTCCGGTTTACGGTCACTTTGGTAAATGACCGCTTCGGTAAATTGATCGAATATTGGTATTAGTCTGGTCATTTAGGTAAATAGGTAAACATATAGTAGACGGAGAATTTGGTATGTCCATGTTTGAAAAAGTACTGGTACCCGTCATTCCTACAGTGCACATCTCATGCTTCCCGCCTATATTTTGACGTATGCATCAATCACAGTCCTGAATCGTACCTCTTTATTGTCATTTTACTAGTTTTCTGGTAACAAAATGTATAGTGTATCATTTGGGTTATTATTCATGTCGTTCTTTGTCCTGCTTTAAGTTTAATTTTTGAACTTAGTTTAATTAAACGACACAATGTCTTTAACTAACCAATTATAACCAATTATTATTTAACTGAAAACTACTGACACATTTATTATTTACTTGAAAACTAATTAATATGGCAATATTACATTACAACCCTCACTGTTTTACTGGATTCGATAATCACAAGTGTTTATTGTATTTCTGGTAAGTTTCCTGTTGTAGTAGTTTATTGTTTGTTTGTTGTTATGATGTTTCATCATTCACATCCGAAAATTGTTATCACTTAGACATGTAACTGTCATATAACTGTCATGTAACCTCCGTATGTTGTACATTGCGGCAATTGTTTGTGGTTGAACTGCGTTCCGTACAATCTACTCGGTCAGCGCTGTCCTGAATAGCGGGCCCATCTAACTGTAAGGCTTGGAATCTATAGTCATTTTTTGTGCATCATTCTCATTTTAGGCTTATACAAAGTGCTTTGCGTATGTTTTGGGTTTAAGTGTCTTATACAAATGATTTTGCTGTTTGTGTGTGTGGTTTATATATAGTGTGCGTTATCCAAGAATAATCAAACATATGAGTGAGAGAGAAACTAACATCCTATGTACAAATGTATTATATTTGCAATTCTAAAGACTTCGTATTGATATTGATTTTTCTCAAAAGAAAACATACTCAACTCCTAAATTGGAGTGAATAATTTGCAACAGTAAATGCATGACCTTTGATGTATAATTAAACTAATATTTATACCACCAGCACAAAATGTGTGTGTAGGGGGGGGGCTATAATGAATTCGTTTTGTTCGTCCGTCCGTCCGTCCGTCCATCTCCATTATCGTGTCCGCTCTATAAATCCTATACCAACTAAAGGATTTTCTTCAAATTTGGCTGAAATGTTCACCTCAACAAGGGGATGTGCAGAACCCATGTTGCCCATGTGTCAGCTCAAGGTCACAATTGAAGGTCAAATATCAAACAATCAAATATTAGACATTATGTCGTGTCCGCTCTGTAAGTCCTACACTAATTTTGGCTCAAATGTTCACCTCAACAAGGGGATGTGCAGAACCCATGTTACTCTTTTGCCGGCTTAAGGTCAAGGTTACACTTGAAGGTAAAAAATTGACTTAGAAAATATTCTTCAATTTTAACATGTATTTGAATATGTCTGAAACTAGAAAAAAATATTTGCTTGAAACTTAAAACATATTTGAAGTGTCACAATTAGGATATGCAGGTCAAGTTTCATAACTCTGTATTGCATTTTGACAAAGTTATGCCCCTTTTAAGTCTTCAAATTTCCATACAATCAAGTATTAGACAATATGTCGTGTCCGCTCTATAAATCCTTTACTAATGGACAAATTTTCTTCAAACTTTACTCAAATATTCAACTCAACAAGGTTATGTGCAGAACCCATGTTACCTTTGTGCCGGCTTAAGGTCAAGGACACACTTGAAGGTCAAAATTGATTTAGAAAATGTTCTTAAATTTTAACATGTACTTGAATATTTTTGAAATTAGCTCATTTATTTGCTTGAAACTTAAAAGATATAGGACGTTTCACAAGTAAGATATGCAGGTCAAGTTTCATAACTCTGTATTGCATTTTGACAAAGTTATGCCCCTTTTTAAGTCTTTTAATTTACTTACAATCAATACTAGACAATATGTCAGGTCCGCTCTATAAATTCTATACTAATGTAAGGATTTTCTTCAAACTTGACTCAAATGTTCACCCCAACTGGGCAATGTGCAGAACCCACTAACCCTTGTACCAGCTTTGTCAAGGACATTGGTAGGGGTATGAATCACATTCAGCGAAAGTTCTAGTTTATACATGTAAAATCGCTCTTTATTTACAACTTCATTAACAATTATATTTCTACAACAAAATATCTTATTTATTCATGTACATCTACTATCTACAATTCTGACAAGTTAAGTTTGTTTTACTTAACTGTCTTTTATCTGTACTAACTAGTGTCGTACTTATCAGATGACCGTTAAAACATATCTTAATTTTCGGCTTTTTAATCAATAGATCATCGTTGTGAAATGTCGATAGTTTCACCTTAGTCATCATCCGCATCTTTATTATCCAAGTGTAATTTATGTCAAAATATGTGTATTTTCGCTCTTACAAATAAATCGCTATCTGATTTACTATAACTTCATTTTTAACTTGGTAAAGGTCATTGTTTTATGAACTCAGACATCATCATCATCATCACCATCAGCATCATCATCATCATACTGTTCAAAAGTGGGTCCCTGCTAAGTACCTAACTAACTATCTAAATTGTAATAAAATTAACCATTGTTGGTATTTGCTTTAATGTTGTTGACATTGTTATAGCCTCAAGGGTGCTGCAGTTGCCTTTGTCACTATAAATGTCTACTTCGCTATTTGTAATCAGTTGCAATGACCATATTGCCTCGCTGTCTGATTGATGTGTGTATTCGTTTTGTGACATGCTGTCTACTTGTGCTTATCCTGATTTGAACGAGCATTCATTACCCTAGCTTTTAGCTCAATTAATGGGATATCATCTTCGCTCTCATTGCTAGATGATATTGGTTCATCTGTCAAATTGTCACTACTTCTAAGGTTGTCCTGTGCTACAAACCTACACTTCCTAATTGGTCTTTGCCCCTGTTCTGCATTTTTCAGTATATCCCAGCTTTCAATACTCGCAAGGTGTAAATGGTCAATATGTGTGGTAGCTACTTGATTATCTTATTGGTTCTTAAATCTGAAATGTTTGCTTGAATTTTTGTCAATTAAGATGAAATATGGTAGCCAACAATTTTGAATTTTACTTCTTCTGGTTACGTTTTTAAGGTAAACGAGATCATTAATTTTTATTTTGACTACTTTTCTGTTCTTATTTGCTCTGTCAATTCTTTGTTTCTAAGCCCTACGTACATTTGAATACGCTTGTTTATAATTTGATGGTAACTTTCACCGAGATATGGTAATTGATTTCCTAAAAGGTTGTCAATTGGGAGTATTACGTCTACCATGCATTATAAAGTATGGACTCATTTTTGAACTACTGTTGCTATGAAATCTTACTGCTGCTAGTGCTTGTTGTAAAACTAAATCTCAGTTTGTTTCCTAATGCACATTTTCCTACTTGACCTAACCAATTCTTAAACTTAGAACTATCCCCATGGTAAAATGTCAACTGCCATGTACAATGCACGAATTTTGTCTGTAAGGACATCAGCCATCATAAATACCTCACAAAACGACAAATGAAACTAACCTTCAGCGACGGCGGTGTTGTACTTCTGCGCTGTGTTGATTTCCCAGCTCCCCTTGGTCTGGCACCATAAATTCGTTGTGGTATAACGGGGCTCCATAGTAGAAAGCAACATCATCCCATGATTACGATTTTATTACTGAAAGTTACATTTTACAAACTAACAATAACAATCTTTAAAAAATCTTGTAAGATTTAAACTCCTAGATCTTCTTGAAATTATTGTCCATGATTTCTTGTTACCTTCCTTACTAACAGTGTTCCGATAACTCTTGACTGCTTTTAGTACATTACATTATATTTACATTATTCAAGTAAGCAATGTAGTGCCATCTTGGCCTTCTTGTACATCCATAATATTATTGTAATTGTTGTTACAGAGGTGGTCCTGGGATTGATGTGCCCCCAGCCGGATGCTTGTAATACAACCAATGCTGTCTGCAGTAACCCCAATGGTGGAGGGACATGTATCTGTGGAAACGGTTATTATGACAGCAATGGGAACACAACATCAGACGGCAGTTGTTCAACAAGTAAACATTGCATATTATCTTCTCTTTTACACAATTTACACATCATTATTATGACCTCTTTAGTCTAGAAAAAGAAAGTCAGGAAAATATTTTATTTGGACATGTCATTAATAATATTTACAAGTTCAATATTTTTAATATTTGTCAATTTTTCAATCATTTATTTTTATTTTCATGGTATTAATTAATAATATTGGTAGCTTTTCCAAATTATGCTTGTAACATTTAAATGTGTTCAAACATTTCTCTAGGATGCTTAACTGAAATAACATGTAAATACTTTTAAAATGCTATAAGGTCTCCTGATCTTATGTTCAGAGTATTGCTATTGTAATCACCCACATAGTTATTGTAATTGCCCACTGTCCAGTGTTACTCATTCATTGTCGCTTGTCCGGCATGGCCTTTCTGTTAACATTCTCTAAACAGTATCTCCTCTGAAATCCTGGCCTAATTTGAACTAAATTTCATCAGACATGTCAGTAGGCAGGGGAAATGAAAAGTTGTTCAAAATAATTTTTATCTGTCAAAAAGTTATGGGCGCCAGTGGTGTGGCAAATTTTCTTTATGGCTATATGGTCCATATATTGCTATATAGTTAAATATTATAAACCATCATATCCAAAACTACAGGAGCTAGAGCATTCATATTTGTAATTCATGTTTCTGGGGTGGCTCTTTGACTTTACCATTTTTTTAAAAAGAAATTTGATCCGTCAAAAACATGTCCACAAGGGGCTTGGTCATTGTCCATATATGGCTTTAAAGTCAAACTTTGAAAATCTTCATTTCACCTTGTTAGCTAAAGCAAGAACTAGAGCCATATTGTGTATACATTTTCCTTGGATAGTCTGTTATGACAATTGTCTAAAGAAATTGGATCCATCAGAAAACATGGCTACCAGGAGAGTGGCCCATTTCCTTACATGGCTACATACTACATAGTGAAACTTTGAAAATCAGATATATCAAGATTCTAGAAGAGCTGGAGCCTTGAAATTTGAAGCACATGTTCTGTTGGTGGCACTCTAGTAAGATTTGTCAAAGATTTGATCCATCAAAATAGATCACCAGGTCACCAGGGACATTATTGTTTCCCATGTTTAGCTATTGGATGTGTTTAAACTTAAAAAAATCTTGCAAGATCAAAACTCCTAGATCTTCTTGAAATTATTGTCCATGATTTCTGTTACCTTCCTTACTAACAGTGTTCCAATTACTCTTGACTGCTTTTAATACATTACATTACATCTACATTATTCAAGTGAGAAATATAGTGTCATCTTGGCCTTCTTGTATATCCATAATAATATTGTAATTCTTGTTACAGAGGTGGTCCTGGGATTAATGTGCCCCCAGCCAGATGCTTGTAGTACAACCAATGCTGTCTGCAGTAAACCCATTGGTGGAGGAACATGTATCTGTGGAAACGGTTATTATGACAGCAATGGGAACATAACACCAGACGGCAATTGTTTAAAAAGTATGTTATTGCATGATTTCAAAACTGATGTAACATTTACAGTTAGTAATTTTCTGTGTCAGTCCTTTGTCCTAGATTGTTGTCTTAGAGGATTAATATGTGCTCGGATACTAAAGTAACAATGCAGTTAGGGAGTTCTTCAACCTATGCCCATATTGGAAGACTAGCTGTTTCGAACAGCTTACCCTAGCTTACTCTACGATTTTTAAGGAGTTGCAGCACCCAAAGCTCATACACTTCAGACCTTCCAAACTCAGTTTTTAAGATGCCATGCACACTACGAGTGGTAACAGCAAAAGCTAAAGTTACCAAAGTGTGTCACCTGTCTCACCATATCTTTTACTTTATCTGAAATTTCATCAGTGCTGTCCTATTTAGTGATGTTCTAGCGGTTTGATGTTACCTTTACTCAAACATTTGAATCAAGTTTGAGCATAAAATTTGGCCGATTTTATTGATATTGTGCTATTCAGTTAGTGTTACAAGAGAAGTTATGGTTAATGCAGTTTACATTTTTGGTAATTTCTTATTAATTTTAATTGGATTTATTCAAGTAATACAGACTATGCCACTGATCATGTGAATATTTTTTTCTTAGACTGATTACATTCACTAGCCCATCTGCTCAGTTTTCTCATATTCTTTAGAGTACTTTTGGAATCATTGGTTTCACTTAAACACAAGTGCCCCATTGCATTGCTGGAACTCAGTAACATCTTTAATGTTTTACAATGTGCTGTTCCTAACTGCTCATGAATTTAATGGCTTCCCCTAGCACATTGTTTCCATTGATGTCATGATTTGGATATTTCATTTTGTGACAGTGCTGTTTAAAATGTGTACATCTTTCAAACCTGAAACACTAACAAACATCAAACTTTAAAGAATTAGCAACATAAATCATGTTAAACAGCAGACAATTTTGCGGAGTTGTACATACAAAATATGCATTCAGATGCAGTAAAGTCATTTCAAAAAATGCTTACAAATGCATATTGGCTGTTTAATGAACAGTGTACATAATATGTTCTATGCCAGCCACAGGTATAGGGTCTGAGTCAAAACTTACATAGCCAAGCACCCAACATTTTTCAGACCAATTGGTTATCAGCTGTAGGCACTTTTTTCACACTTTCTCCATTTATTGGCAAGCATTTCTACCATACAACAGGCAACGTTTAACACATTTCAAAAATAGTCTTTCATTATCAGAGAAGGTGACATGAAGTAAAAAAATGGTTCCAGTTTTTCAAAAATAGTCTTTTATTATCAGCAATTTCTTACACCGATTGCATAATTAGGTCTTGATAACAAAATCAAATCACCTCCCCACACACTTCTATGTCTTCCAGCAAAAAAAATGGAGACTGTCTCTTAACTTGACATGGCTAATAACACCTAGGTGTATTGTTAGATGCCATTGGTAAGTGTTGGATTTTCATATATAGTTATGGACTGCTGTCAGGCTTCCAGTGATATCATTAAATGTCTTGTGTGTCCACAGGTTGTAGTTAGCTATTACATCATGACAACAGATAAATTATGGGAAGTCACTTGGTACTGGTTTCCTTATTCGTGATCTTCTATCAAAAGAAGTTGATCTGTGTAGAGAATCACCCAAGAAAGACCTTCCCTTTTGAGCTTGTTAGCATGTCCATCACTAAGGTAAAGAGAGCCAGGCTGGGCACTGAGCCTTTTTAGAATCAGACTTGCACAAAGATGTTTTTGGACAATCCAGTGTTAGTTCTTACTGCAGTGCTGGACCTACACTGAGAAGGATTTGAACCAGCAAGTGTTAGTTTTGACTGCAGTGCTCGTTTTGTTAAATAATGACAGTTGGCACAAGCAGTTCTTTAAATTTAGGCTGCTCGAATGCCCAAAGAACAACCCTTCACTAGGTACTCATTCGAGGACCGTCACCAAGTTGACAAATGCCATATAGACATTTTAAGCTTTCAGGCTGCCGCAGTTATCCACTTAATAAACAGCTGTTATTTTTCCCCTTTGGGGCAGGAATTTTTGTGTATCCTTTCCAATGAGGATACTTTTTCCCCAGTAGTTTGTTTTCACTACAGCACAGCTCTAAGTTAGTTAAAATAGATAAATAGATTTAACACATACCTCATTATTACTGCTTTGTTACCTTACATTTGTCTCTCTGTCAAAGTCAATGCAGAGATAATCTTGATTTTTATTGCATAATTTTACAGGCTGAAGTTACAATGTATTTTAATATGTAGGCTTTTTCCATGATTAAATATTGACCTATGCATCAAACTCATAAAGGGTGTCTTTGATGATACACATAATTCGTTTTGTTTAATTTGGCTAATCCATATAATAAGATGGCTTAGTTATAATTGTGAGACTTCCTGTTCTTGCCACAATTATATAGTGTTCATATTTCCTGTGAAGACAATGTTCTCTTAAGAAAATGTTATGCAAGCCACTTACTGACTCCCTAACCTATGTTTATTTTAATTAAACTTGGTTATTTTTGTTATTTTTATGGTTATTATTACAGCTATTTTATCTATCTATATATTTTCAGATTTTTGTTTGTTATACCCCCACCACAAAATGTGTGTGTGTGGGGGGGTGGGCTATAATGGATTCGCTTTGTCCGTCCATCCGTAGGTCGGTCCGTCCGTCCGTCCCCATTATCGTGTCTATAAATCCTATACCAATTGATTTTCTTCAAACTTGGCTGAAATGTTTACCTCAACAAGGGGATGTGCAGAACCATGTTGCCCATGTGTCAGCTCAAGGTCAAGGTCACAAATGAAGGTCTAATATCAAACAATCAAATATTAGACATTATGTCGTGTCTGTTAGTCCTACACTAATTGAAATATTTTCTTTAATCTTGGCTCAAATGTTCACCTCATCAAGAGGATGTGCAGAACCCATGTTACTCTTTTGCCGGCTTAAGGTCAAGGTCACACTTGAAGGTCAAAAATTCACTTTGAAAGTATTCTTAAATTTTAACATGTATTTGAATATTTCTAAAACTAGAAAAAGCATTTGCTTGAAACTTAAAATATATATGAAGTGTCACAATTAGGATATGCAGGTCAAGTTTCATAACTCTGTATTGCATTTTGACAAAGTTATGCCCCTTTTAAGTCTTCAAATTTCCATACAATCAAGTATTAATTAATATGTCGTGTCCGCTCTGTTAGTCCTACACTGATTGAATTATTTTCTTTAATCTTGGCTCAAATGTTCACCTCAACAAGGGGATGTGCAGAACCCATGTCACTCTTTTGCCGGCTTAAGGTCAAGGTCACACTTGAAGGTAAAAAATTGACTTAGAAAATATTCTTAGATTTTAACATGTATTTGAATATTTCTGAAACTAGAAAAGTATTTGCTTGAAACTTAAAATATATATGAAGTGTCACAATTAGGATATGCAGGTCCAGTTTCATAACTCTGTATTGCATTTTGACAAAGTTATGCCCCTTTTAAGTCTTCAAATTTAAATACAATCAAGTATTAGACAATATGTCGTGTCCGCTCTGTAAGTCCTACACTAATTGAAAGATTTTCTTTAATCTTGGCTCAAATGTTCACCTTAACAAGGGGATGTGCAGAACCCATGTTACTCTTTTGCCGGCTTAAGGTCAAGGTCACACTTAAATATACTTAAATTTTAACATGTATTTGAATATTTCTGAAACTAGAGAAAGTACTTGCTTGAAACTTAAAATATATATGAAGTGTCACAATTAGGATATGCAGGTCAAGTTTCATAACTCTGTATTGCATTTTGACAAAGTTATGCCCCTTTTAAGTCTTCAAATTTCCATACAATCAAGTATTAGACAATATGTCGTGTCCGTTCTATAAATCCTATACTAATGGAAGAATTTTCTTCAAACTTTACTCAAATGTTCAACTCAACAAGGTTATGTGCAGAACCCATGTTACCTTTGTGCCGGCTTAAGGTCAAGGTCACACTTGAAGGTCAAAATGTTCTTAAATTTTAACATGTACTTGAATATTTCTGAAATTAGCACAGGTATTTGCTTGAAACTTAAAAGATATATGACGTATCACAAGTAAGATATGCAGGTCAAGTTTCTTAACTCTGTATTGCATTTTGACAAAGCTATGCCCCTTTTTAAGTCTTTTAATTTACTTACAATCAATACTAGACAATATGTCAGGTCAGCTCTATAAATTCTATACTAATGGAAGGATTTTCTTCAAACTTGACTCAAATGTTCACCCCAACTGGGCAATGTGCAGAACCCATCTTATCCTTGTACCAGCTTTTTCAGGGACATTGGTGGGGGTATGAATCGCATTCAGCGATGGTGGGGGTATGAATCGCATTCAGCGATAGTTTGTTTGTTGGGTTTATCGTCCCACCAACAGTATTTCAGTTATCTGGAGACGGTGTCCACTTGAAGCAGATATAGTGCTGCCTTCACTGTGTATAGCATGCCGTGAACACCTGGCATGATACCACACCCAGTCACATTATCCTGACACCGGGCCAACCAGTCGTGGAACTGCCCTTATATTTGCTTGAGCGTTAGCAAGGGAGCTATACCACTACCATTTTTAACGACTTTGGTATTTCGCGGTCCAGAATTGAACCCGGGGCCTCCCGTACCTGGAGCCGACGCTCTACCGATTGCGCTACCAGGTCCGGTCTCAGCAATAGTTCTAGTTAACTTAGCCCTTTGATAGATTTTCTTATCTGTTCAAGTACAGTACATCACCTACTTCTTTGAACATTAGATTCTGCTTATTTGCCCTCCCCTTGTCTTCCCAGTGGGATTGAATGGAATGATTGTCCACCTTCAGGTCTTGAATACACTGTTTATTGATTTTTGATTCACGTCTTGAATACACTGTTTATTGATTTTTGTTTACCATTTTGAATTATTAGGCACAAATGCCAGTTGTTTTCAAAACATTTCTTCCTTATCTTGTTTTTTCTCAATCTGAGCTAAGAGATACACAAATACAAATTAAGATGACATCTTTTGCCTTTTCTGGGCATGAAGCCAAACTTAAAGTAGTTGCATTTGACCTGTCATTTTTCAAGTACTTTCCCCTGGCTTTTCTACCAGCTTAATATCTTAGTAAGTCAGATTTCAAAGGGCTACCTTTATTCTTATATGGGGTCATGACTGTGCACCTGGACCAGATTGCTAAGAAGTGACATTCAACAATGATATGGATGCAGATGTGTGTCATCCATATGAGTCATGTCATCAAAAGCAGATAAATCTTCATTGGACATCCTGATGGTACTGCTACCTTACCTACAGAGCATTTTGCAAGGACTGTTTTAAATTCTTCCTCACTTACCAGTGGACTTACACCAAGTATTGATGAGCTTTTGATGATGACATCCCATGTGCTATCTTCATTTATTAGTGTCTAGATATTCCTTCCAGGCTTTCTTTTCCTCAACTCCAAAGACAATGTGTCCACTCTTGTTCTTAAAGCATACAGTACCTTCATGTAAGACAACTCATTCACCATTTGCTTGGCCAATCTGATGGAGCTTTATTCTCCGTCAGAGTTTATGTCTTTTTGATAGGTCCCGACATTTTTTTTTATCAGCTTTCATTTGCTGTACTCTATTATTTATGTTAAGTTTAAACAGGGTACAAGCACTGTTTTCCTCCCTGTACACTGCTTGGATCAGCTTTTAAGTTTAAGCTTTGGCATCTTGATTTCAGGTAAATGACAGCATTGCCTATCAGTGTTGCTGTACGTATTCAAGTCCTGTGTTGATTTTCATGCTTTTTACAGAATGGTGTTCTCGACTCTTGACTAACATAAAGTTAATCTGACTGCAAATCTTTCTGACTCAAATGTGACAAGATAACCAGCCAATTTCCTGACGAAGATTTTCATTCTTCATTTTCTCACATAAGTCTTGTGCCACCAAACTTGACAATAGACCTTCTGGGTTTTTTGAACACACCCCATACCTCAACGAATGCCTTCACAGCCTGTTGGCCTTTAAAGTTGCCTCTGATGGGCTAACCCCAATGCAGAATGTTGCTGATGTTGCAAAGTACAATTTATAAGCTAACAAGAATTTTAATCTTGTATACCTGTGTAATCTTAGAGTAGCTCATAAAAATCAAAACCAAATAGACAAAAATAACTTTACTACTGGTTACTTAGTAAATTCATTTTCAAGCACCTGTGACAACTACTGACCACCGTCTGGAATAATGTTAAGGATATTTACTATGTCTACTAACAGATGGTGTCTTTAATTTAGAATCAGAGAGAGGCTAACTGAACTGTCAAAATCAGTCACCTGATTGACAAATTTTATCTTACCTCGGTGATTTTTTAAATTTTTTAAAGAAAGGGTTTGATTGTGATTTTCATTCATTTTAAACTTCCATAATGTGACATACTAAAGATGTTTCTAATGTTTTCAACATAAGTGATTCATATGGTTTTAAAACATGTTTAGATATTCTGTTGTTTTCATTATCAAAACAAACAATTGTGTGACATGTAATCACAAAAGAAAACAGAGAGATGCAAACTTCTGGTATTATTTATAAACCATATTTAAATCAACATCACAAAAACTAAAACGAAACTGATCTAAAGGAAATATTAATAAACATAAGAATTTATATAAAGAGGTAGAGAAACTTAGCTGATATCACATAAGTATATAAATTGCAATTTATTTATGAAAATGGTTGAAAAACTGACTTGTAAATGATTTCTCTTCCCTTGGACACCCAGCTTGCTCGATATGTAAGGTGATTCCTGTGGTTCCTGTGGTTGGTCGAGCTGCAGGAGTTTGATTGTAGTAATGTAGCTGGACTGTCTTTGTTCTCCAACACATATTTATGTTTTTGCGTTAACTGCTATTTTATCATTGTCTATAGGTACTTTTGAACCTGTTTGTATATCCACTAACAGAAGTACAACCAGGTTGCCTATGTCTTCACACAGAAAGTATTATTGATGTGTGTGCTGTTATTTATTATTGAATATAATTATGTTCCTTGCAATCTTTTTCAATCTAACAGAAGTGGGGCTTGGCTATAATTGTCCTCAACCAGATGCATGCAGTGAGAGCAACTCCAACTGTAACCAGGATATCTGTGTCTGTAACACTGGTTTCTATGACAGCAATGGTTCCGGTGCTAACAATGGAACCTGTGTGTTGCGTAAGATTTTATACTTGTTTCTGTTTTTTTAAAGTACATCACAGCAACCAGTTATAATCTTTATAGCATTTCCAGCTATTCTGGTGGAGGAAAAAGATTCCAGACAAATGTCTAGGTAGAAACCTGGCACACCAAAGGTCTGTTGGAAGACATTCCTATGTTAAGTCCTTCACCCTGAATGGGACCCAAACCTAAGTGGTGAGAGGCTAAGCAGTCAGAGGAGTTACAAATTGGCAACTCTATCACTATGCCACAGGTTCCCCCCATTTTATACCTACTTAGTGACTTTTAGAATACCATATATATATTTTATGTTTGTTTGTGTTTCGTCATGTCTAAGCCAGTTTTTGTATCCTTCTTAGTAAAATATTTAAATAAGTTCTTGTTTTTATCTTATTATGATATTTCAGAAAGTAATTAGTTCACCTCCACTATTTTAAAAATAAAATGTAGATAGGTAACATCAATCAACGCTGAAATTATTAGGTATGAAGTGAATAAGTACAGTCATGGAACATAATTGATCATCCACCTGCCAAAACATGGGGTTTTGTATAGAGGTTGTCTCTCTTTGGTTACGTTTTTTAAGTATATATAAAAGGCTTCTTTGGTATCATATGAAATATAAACAATCACTGATGACGTCATGACTTATTTGATGATGTCATCACGTTGCGTTCTAGAATATTTAGAGCAAACATAAACATGGTCCAAAAGAAAAGAAACTAGCACAGAGTTAAGAGAACTTAAAATTAAATGTCATCAAAAAGGAAAATACTCAGTACAAAATTGCAGAAAAATATTTGGAATACCTAGAGCTACTGTGCAGAGTATTTTTGAATAAATTAAAGCAACATGGAGTAACAGAAAACATGCCGGGTAAAGGGGTGTGGGGGGAGTGTTTGTTTACAAAAGGGATGAAAACAAACTTTTCTTAGACGCTAAAACAAAACAGAACCAAGTATTTACAGAACATTACTAACATAGTGAATGAAGGCAAGGATCATAGTTTTTGTACAAAGACTATTCAGAGAAAATTATCCAGCATGGTATTTAAATGCCATGTTTTAAAGAAGAAGGTGATAGTCAGGGACATTAACAAAAAGAAATGAGTATCAAGGTGCCAAGAAAGGAAAGATTGGTCTGTAGAAGAAGAGTG
Organism: Sinonovacula constricta; assembly: GCA_007844125.1. Taxonomy (NCBI): domain Eukaryota; kingdom Metazoa; phylum Mollusca; class Bivalvia; order Cardiida; family Solecurtidae; genus Sinonovacula; species Sinonovacula constricta. Next base: position 44,829,137 of record CM017556.1, read on the forward strand.
GTGTAAGTGGATAATCACAGATAGTAAATGGGTCTGATAATCACGTTTATATCTGGCGCAATAATGATGAAGTAAATATGCCCCAGCTGATTTGCCCTACCCACCAGAGGCTCCTTATTGTTATGATTTTGGGTTGTGTTTGTTTTCATGGGATTGGAACTTTTACACTTGTGTGCAATAATATTGACTCTAGAAAATACATTAACATATTGGATATGTTATGTTATACATATATCAATTATGATATCAATTATGTCGCATGACTTAACTCCCACAGCTAGGTAGAATGTTGGTGCAGGAAGGTGGGGCAGTTAACTATTTGGGTTATGGTGGTTAATGTGATTTTTATGACAGATTAAATTTAATTTAAATTAAATTTTACAGTATGTTTATCATACAGTTTATGCATATTTTGTAAGGTGATCATTGTTTACTTAGTATATGTACCTTTTGTTTTGAATTGTGGATTAAATGTTTATAATGTCTGAAGATTCCATTACAATTTGACAAAGAAAGTCTCTTTGCATTTCTAAATTCTGAAATCCAAAATGGTGGAATCCATTCTAGATTTCAAAGAGATTTTATAAACAACAAAGAGTTAAGATACTGGTAGTTTGTTTTTAAAAAAGGTTAAAAAATATAAAATTCTTACAGAAATTAAATACTAATAGTTATATTTAATTATGATTGTTTAAAAAAATGTTAAAAATGTAAAATTATAAGTTGTAATAGCTATATTTAATTATGAATTGATTGTGTATTATGTCATATTAAGCAAAATTAATAAGTCAAGCAAATGGTGAAAAATTTCAAATAAAACATGTTAATGTTTTCAAGTGTGCATCTTATATGTATTGGTCTTACGGTCTTAAGATATCCTTCAGTTGAACACGGATTTTTACACTTATTTAAGTACAGTCAAGTAATTTATAAACAGATAAAAGGTCAAGTCTTGTTAAACACATATACCAGTATGTATTTGCAGGGATTTGATTGTTCAGAGAAGTACAACTTTTGAGTATTTCTGTTATCATTTTATGAGTTTCATGTGAATAAACTTGGACTCAAAAGCGATGTTGCAACATGCTGATGGTTTAAGAAAATGTGTTCCAACAACTAAAATTAATTCCCCTGTCATCTTATAAAGAGATTTACCTCTTAACACCACTGGGCCTCTGGCTGCCCCTAGATTGCCTTCAGCAATATCTGTCTTTCCCTATCAGTGTATCCCCCAATCACATCCCTGTGATTGTAAGGATACTCTTTCAAAAGTTTATTTCAAAAAGCTTCAGTTGCATATGACTTAAACATTCCTTTTAACATTTTGAGAAAATTAACATGATGCCATGCCTTTAGATAAACAACTTGCCAATCAGCAAAGAGATTTACTGATGCTTATAAGTTGGTAGTTGCTGTCCGCTTTAATCTCTGGCAATATTGCCTATTCAGATTATTATTATGCATGTTAACCTTATGACCTTAAGTTAAAATGTTAAAATTTCATCTACCCCCTGGCCTCTCCCATCTTTCATTGGCATACTTCATCCCTTGAACTCTCTAGCATAAACTAGGTTTATACAGCAATGTTTCTTGGTAGAAAAACTATGCAATACCATTCAGTGTTTGAGGTCAGCAAGGTCTTGGTCATATGACTTTGTGAGCAAAGAATTCTTTTATTTGGTGTCCTGTTAATTAAAAAGCCTCCAGACCAAACTTATATTGAATACAGGTCATGTAAATGAGATACTTATAAGCCATTTTAGGTTTATACAAAAATGAGATTAAGATAAATATTATAGAACCTGAGCTTCTACTGTAATGTCAAAGGTCAAGTTGTGTGCCGCTGTGTGCTGTACACAAGCAATTGGGCAGTCCGATAACTAAGTTGTCTGCACTTGCGTACTCTCCGAATGCGCATGTGCACTCGCGCTGATAAAAACTTCTGGGGTATAAGTAGACATTTTATCAGCGTGTATAACACAAACATCGAGTGACATGGAAAGTTAATTAAAGAAAGAAAAAAAAAAAAAAAAAATGGAAATCGACGAAATATTGCTGAATATGTAAAGGTGTTTATAGTGGGAAGGTGGTCGAAAACAGAACTGTTTCATTGCATCAATTTCCTCAAAACAAATGACTGCGATGCATTTGGATGGTATTATAACACTTCACCCTCCCTTAATTGGTAACAGTTCGCCCTTGATCAGTAACAGCTCGGCCTAGATAGGTAACAGTTCGCCCTTGCTTTATAACATGTCGCCTTCGGATATAAGTGTATACATCAAGCAAAAAATAGTAAATTTTTTAATTTATTTATAACCATTCACATCGTATTTGTTTTCTTCGTCTTCATATACATTATGAGCACTTCTGATATAAATGTATACGCCACCCTTCGCTCTTAAATCTTCAGAAATTAAGTAAAAAAAATGTAAACGTTTAATTTATTTTTATTATTTTGACACCATTTACATTTAATTCATGCTTCCTTTGTCTCCTTTTTCTTAATTACTATCGTATTATTAGCATCATAAATAATTATATTTTTTTTTCATATTTTAAAATTGTTTTACCCAAAGAAAAAAATCTGATCCTCTCAGTACAATATAAACTGCCACTGTTCCTTGATTTAAATGCAATGTTACATCCTAAAATATAATAATTATACTGTGTAAGTGGTTTATTTATTTCATATTTTATATTTAAATAAAATTCCGCTGTTGCAAGGATTTTAATGTTACTTAGTTGCATACATATTTTGCTGCCAATACTTTAATAAGGTTGTCACACTCGAGATGACTTGAGTATGCAGTTATCATATAATTGCACATAAAAGCATGAACATTAATTGATGTTTGCCTACAGTCATTATTGTGATGATAGCATTCGCACTAACCTTACTAATTAGTCAGTGTGATCTTAATTAATGTTTACCGACATAGACATATATAAAAATTAAAATAAATAAATTGGTCAGTGTGTGATCATTAATTTATGTTTGCCTACAGTCGATATTGTGAGGATAGTGTTAGCACTAATCTTGATTGATAGTTAGTCACTGTGATCTAAACTGATGTTTGCCATCAAAGACGTATATAAGTGCTTGCAATTTATAGACTGGTCAGTGTGTAATCTCGCAATGTACGCTAGCTTTATCACAATGCAGTATGAAGAAGTCGACTAAGACGGCAACCAACTAATTGTGTTTGTATGCATATCTAACAAAATATAATATATATATAATATATATAATTCATAATTGCCAGTAATATCTAGCTTGTGAGCGCCGATAATTAGCACAATTAGCTGATATTTCCTTCCGGATCCATTCAAACGATGATTGCCTGGTACTTTTTTTAAATATGTTGGCTTGAAATGGTCCATTTCTCAGTTGTTTACACAAGCTTCGTTGATTTCTTTGTCATTGTCCGCCATCTTTTTTTTTACTTAGTCCCAAGAGGCTCAGCGGCGAGTAGCCTTCCTTTGAAATCAAGGGAAGTAACTGAGTTATCGGACTGCCCAATACTCTAGCGAGAACAAAATTTAATAGTAATTTATTGTTACAATTGTTAAAACAATTCTCATACTAGTTAACCACCATTTCTTAACAATTACCTTAAGTACTTAATTCACTTGACATGTCTCTTACTAAATATTGACCTTACATACATTTCAATGTTTACATTTGTTTTGATGGAAATTGACAAATTAATATATATTTGAATAATTTTTAATATACTTCTCCTTGTTTTACATGTTGACAATAATAATTTCTGGTGGTTTTTACCATCAGTGGTTATTGTTGTTTTTTATTTCATCTTCTGTATATTTTAGTCTTTGTGGAACCTGTCACTGATCAGATGCTTGCAATAGAACCTATAGATAGTATTTAAATTCAAATAATGATAAATTTTACAGATGTATACCTTAACAAAACATCTTTTTGAATGAGATATGCTGTATATTTCACAGAGGTACCACTGGGATCCCAATGTACCATGGTTACAGCCTGTGCTACAACAAACAGTGTCTGTCTTAATAGCACCTGTCAGTGTAGCTCTAACTTCTATGATGATAATGGTGCTAAACCTGAAGGGGACTGTCAGAACAGTAAGTACACTTTTCTACTCCTGAATCAGAAACATTTTTGAGGGGAATAGACAGGTACAGATAAAGTATATGCAAGCTCAATAAACACCTGCTTGTATACACAATTTGTCTGGTGAACATGTTTAACCTTAAAAAACTTTTTTTTTAAAGAAAAATCATTCAAAACTTTTTAATAAAATAAAAACTTATGTAATCTTGATTTTTTACTTCATTAACCTTTATTTTTCATATTTTTCTTGGATTACTTTCATAGTAGTTCTTCTTTTAAAATTTTGCCTGCTTGCAGTCAATTCAACATAGAATCATTCAATCTGAATGAGTGTTCAGTGGGTGTGTATGCAAGCTTCCGGATGTTATTGTCTGGTCTATAACTGGATTAATGGATTTTAAAATAACTTGGCACAAATGTCTCTTTTAGAAATTAAAGGTAAAATAAGGTGCTTCTGAGCTTGTCTGGGCTTATACTTACCCATAGATTGAGTTTTTTTCGTAATTGTTAATACAGTCTCCAAAATAAGTAGTGTGTATAATCCTACCCTATTTACTTAGTCTGTAGCAGAACTAAAATAAGTCATCAAACCATCTTTATTACAGGGACAATTCTGAACAGCGGGTGTAATGTTAATGCCATTACTAGTAATCAACAGAGGGATCAGTGCCAGGATGGAAATGCTGAATGTTCCTACACCAATCCATATATCTGTACATGCAAGCAGGGATATCATTCTCAAGGAAATACATGTGTTGCAGGTATGCTAAGATACATGTTTTTAAGAGAAACTCAAAGTGACCTCCAGGAACTTTAACATAGGGTGTGGCATGCATTATCACACACCTTTCTAATTTTCTTTTATGTTGTTTCTGCCTATAAAGCCATCTTTAGTCTGACCTGTTTGAACTACATGTTTCTCTTTTAATGACCATATGCAATAGATGCACATAGTTGAAATGGAGCCCTACATGATTTGTTCATATTTAATAAATAAAATAAATTCACATTGTACACATCTTTCCTTTATGATTGTAAGTGGATGTGTTTCTAATTTCATTTTAGCTCTTTATGTGTATTACTTTTTAGAGCAAAAAGTACATACAAATTCTACTAGGCAAAAAAAACAGTTTTCTTGACAGTATATGTGCATGTTCTGAAAAATTAAATTAAGATTTATTGGGAATAAAATATTGATCAAGATATTTTTGTGGTTTGGTGTATAAATAAACCGTAAGGGTTGTTTTGGAATATTACTAGGGATGTAAATTGAATCCCAAAACAATATTCGAATATTTGTTAAGTGTATTCGAATCATATTCAAATATTTGGAACAAATTTATATCAAAGTGGCACATAACATGGTAATTTTCCATTACTTTCAATGTGTTTATTCATTGTAAAATGTTTTGTTTCTGGCCATAATTTACATTGCTAGCCGTACTTATTGCAGAGGCGGCGGGAGATTTATGATTTTAGCATACATGTAGCATTTAATTTTAAAAAGATAATTTCTTCTTTTTGAAATACAAACAGCAATATTATCTATCTGCCATTATCCTGTTTATAGTGAAGGACCAGACTGGGTGTTTCTTTACTCGGTCAACGGTAATTTGCAAGAGAATACTGTCAATGAAGAATGCCAATAAATGCGTAAACAATGTGTTTGTTACTTATCAAATATTATATTATTATTATTATTATTATTATTATTAACATTGAAACTCTTACAAAAAACTATACATTAACCAATCAATGTTCAGATGACCTGCAGAGTCCCGTATAATATATACATTATTAATTAGTCACCTTAATTTGGGTGTCTTTTTGTTACTTGTTCTACTTCGTGAAATAACCTTTACAATTTAAAGACATTTTGTGTACTTAATTACTTATTTTTATTAACATGTGACATATTAAAAGAACTACTTAAGCTCCTTTTAATTTTTACATATCAATTTAAAAAGACCATATCATAATTTTATAAGATGAAACTGTACAACACATGCAAAATAGCTCACAATTTTAATATTTTACTCTACTATCCGCAAACAATTTATAACAACAAACAGTCAATTATGTTTTGTAAACTAATCTTATAAAATACATTAATGATCAAAGGAGGCATTTTCAAAAGGACGGGTGATACTGGAACGACTGTAAGACAATGAGGCAAAACCACGAAGGTTTTATGAAGGGAAATCACTCAAGTGTACAGCCAATTAATGGTCTTGATTGGTTAGTGGTCCGATTGATATTTAATTGTGTTGTGCTGATATCGCTAAGGGTGTTAAAATCGAAGCCATAACATGTCAATTAGGGACATTTAGTTACCAATACACAAGTAACAATTACAAACCTGCTCGCCATATGCCTATGGATGAAAGGCGAGGGTAAACAAAACCATTTGATGATGACAATTACTGAGATTGGCTAGTGTCAAGATTATCTGACTGTTGATAAACTGATGAAGTACCAACCAATATATATATAAATAATGATTAAAATTGTAAGCACGTTAGTGTTAAGTGTGTTAAGTAAAGCTATGACGAACAATTAAAAAGTCTGTAGATTTACGTTTTTGTAATTCGTAGAGAACGAAGCAAAAACACAGAACAGAAAATGGTGGTGACAAAAAATAACAGATGTCGCAGTATTGTATAGGAATAAAGTAACAAGTATGAAGTAGAGTTACAAAAATAGAAAGTGATTGCAATTAAAGTTTGTTTGACAGTGATCTAGTTGTGCTTTCCAAAAAAAAAAAGAAGTTCTGGTAGACTGTTATCAATAAGTATAGCCTTATATAATGTATTTGTTACACACTATCCCCACCGAAGCTGGGTAGAGTCAGTGTTAAGTAATTGCCACAGCATTGAACTGGATGTGTGTTTATTGTACTTTGGCAACTGTTTCCACAGCTGTATGGTGATGTGACTAGGTCTAAGTGGGAGAGAGGCAGAGAAGGGGCAGTGCGCGGTAAGGTGATTTCATGCTGTTAACCACATGGCAATTCATTATCAGGAGACATGACCCACCCCCTCTATCTTAGAGCGAGCGCAATCACATATTGCCAGCATCTTAAGTTGTTGGGAGACAATACGATCAACTAAAGAAATGTCTTTTCAATTTTCCTTCAAACTTAACAAAAGTGAAATAAAAATGATAAAATATTCAAATCCCTTAATCTCTATTCGAATAGTGACTTGATATTCGAATATTCCTTAACATTCCTAATTATTACATTTATTAAATTTATTTAAAAATGTTTTTAGTTTAATAAGTCCAAGCATTGAAAGTTTTTGCTACATAATGAAAATATAATAGTATAATGATATGAACAACATTAGAATAGAAATATTGTTTATAATAGACCATTTCAAACATCCAGTGCGCATGCGCCGATTTATATCTCGCGCTACGAGACTTGACCCGTTTTCTTTCGATTGTCAAAACTGGGGGCTCTTGCGCAAAGGATTTCATCATTTGTGTTCGTAGTTTCTTAGAAAACAAGTTGGGTTTTTTTTTTCGGTTTGCACATATTAGCGCCAATTAACGGCTGTAAAAAATAAATGCGGTGTTATTTCTTTCTGGCGCGGAGGGCTCTCTGGCTAACACTGCAACAACAAAGAAAATTCTGGGAAACAATCGACGGTCACTATCATTTGAAGTCGCCGAAAAGAAATATTTTTGTGTCAAATTGACCGACCCATTATTTCACAATACTGTGTAACATGATATCGATCGATAATTGTCTTCAAGCTGCCATTTAGAAGATAGAGAGGGTGTGAACGTTGGGTACTGTCGAGAGATTAAAAATGATAAGTACACGTGAACGGCGTGTGCTATGAATAAATATGGAACGTTATTGACGATTTACCTTCGCGGCATAAATATAAGTTCTAAAAGAGTGAGAGTGGAGGGGGGAAACTTTTCCTATGTATTAATATTTCAGACTGCGCATGTTTTTACTTATATAAATATCCTTACAAACTTCTTTTGTCCATTGAATGATCATAAGCATTTTTATAAAGGAATTATTTATATTTAAGGTATGGATTAACTACAAAAGAATAGGCGATCTATTGAAATAATACCTTTGCAATAAACACGAGATGAAAATATACATTAGATTGTGTTCCTTGAAATCCCAACATCCACGTTTCCTCTTCCTTAACGAAAAAATAGTGGGGTTGGGAAAGAGTGCACCATTGTGGGTACTGCTAAATATAGCGTTAGGTCCTTTTATGAGCCAAAAAAGATATTGTAGACCTTAGTGTTTTGTCCTTTTTGTTGTCGTCGCGTAAGTCAATGCATATTGGTCTGTAAATGGTGAAGGTCATAAACCATACGACTGCCATATGGTGACAGTTTCAAACACAGCTGCATAGCGGATGCATGTGTTAATTCTTGCGAAGGGGAAAAGACGCCAAAACACGGTCACACTTCCTGTCCACTAGACAAACAAAGTGTCATAAAACTGCCAATTAGCTTAATTAGTTGGGGTGTCCGCTCATGTCATAAAATTAGGGATTCAATTAGAGTAGAACTTTATGATGGTATGAAAGGGACCCACGCCCATAGAGAAACATACCCGGTAATATGAATTTACAAAAATTAAATTAATACATTTCTATCTTTAAATGGGTACAAAAATTAAGTACCCGGTAGGGCCCACTTTAGACCACATTTTGGCATAGAACATTCAAGCCATGAATGGGAATATAAGACGTAGCCAGGCATGTAGACCCTCATTCAAATAATTGCAAATCAAGTAAAGTCAAAAGTTGTATGCAGATTTTGAATCGCAGTCCACGAATTCCTATTAATCATTTATACGTAATAGCGCATTATGTGACCGATGCATTAAGAAATAGGGATTTTGACACTATTGTCCAAATTTACAACATTGTTCATTATAAGATATATAACAACTAAGATTAGAAGCATAAGAAAATTTGCTTGACAAAGATCCATACCCCTGTAACTAAAGTAATGATGATGCAAATGACAGTGATGCTGCTGCTGCTACTGCTGATAATGATGACGGTGATACCGATGCTGTTTATGATTATTATGTAAATGGTAAAAACGGTTACGGTGATGCCCATGACGATTACGATGTAGATCGTGATGGCGGTGATGCTGCTGCTGATGATGATGATTAAAGGTGATTATACAGGTAATATGGGATCATGATGATGATCATGTGTGGCCAGATAAATTTAATGGCGGTAATGATTATAATTTCTTTAATATTTAACATGTAAATGGACGTGATATAAGTTCGTTTTTATTAAGGTTGTTTTATTTAACTTTCAATTGATGATTGTATACGTGCACTATTTGGCAACTTATGGTTATTCAGACGTTGAACTTTTGTCAATTTCATGATTTTCAGCACTGTATTACGTTCAATTAGATAATACAAAATCCGGAAGTGAAGAGCCCCCAGTTTTGCAAAACAGGTCGAGTCTCGCGAGATTTTCTCACAAAGCGTCTACTTGATCAGCGGAATAGGATTGGCTAGACGCTTGGTTTGAAATGGTCTATTGGATATTTTTTTCCAGTAATTATTTTCATGGCATTATATTATGGTATACATGTAACTCACAAAAAGCAATTTTGAACCTTAAATTGTTGCAATGTTATTATTTTAGAAGCATTTTCAGATATTAAAACTTTTATTTTGTTTACAAGCATTTGCATCTGACTTCATTCACTTGCCTTCTCACTGACACCTTGGGGGATCCAGTGGCTTTAATCCCTAATCCTGGCTATCAGTCTTCCCCTCTTGTGTAGGTCACCAGTCATTGACAATTACCTATGTGGGATGGCAATGGGCAAGTATTCCCCAAAACCATGCCCCGAAAGGCCACAGTGGATATGGGTACAGTTATAGTGCAATCAGGGTCAAGTGTCTCTTTAGGAGTCATCACTTACCATTCATGTCTCAAAGATAGAGTTACAGGACTGTTTTAGAGTGGCAGAGATAACTTCTGTCACCAGACTACCTCTTCTCAAGATCTCTCTAAGCAGATGAGTGATCTAGCTGCAGAAAATTATTCCCATCAAGTGGAAGTAGAGCTTTTTCCTACATGAGAAGTATTGTCATAGTCATTGTCTTTTCTCCTTTTCCTTTTTCAAAGAGGTATAGTAGAAAAAGGGGGCACCCATGGAATAGTGGTAGAGCCGCCTCTGACTGCGTAGCCTCTCACCGCATGGGTTCGAGTCCCGCTCAAGTCAAAGGATTGTCCTCCAGCTGACTTGTGGTGCGCCATTGGTTCTACTCAGACATGTGTCTGGGGTCTTCCTCCACCAAAAAGCTGGATATTGCTATAACGATCGTAAATGGTTGCTGCAAAGTATTTCAAAAACAAAACAGTTGAAAAAAGCAGAAATAGAAAACAAAATAAAGATGGTGATCTTCAACTAGATCTCCCACAATTTTAAACCCATGGTCAGATACTAGTAGGATTACACATTGCAATTCTAGATTTTCTTATTTTACAGGTCAAGTCTAATGTGCGCTCGTTAAACTCCAAACCTTGTGTTGAGACTGCCTAGGTGCCCCCCCCCACCCCCACCCCATTATCCACATTATCTAAGACCACACTACTCTATCCTTAGGGCTTCTTTGCATTAACTTGCTCCCTATGTCATTCCTCCATCAGGGAACCTATGTAAATTTCTTTGTATTTATTTTTTCCATCACTTGAACAATAAAACAGTAAAATCTGACCCAATTTAATACCTTAATATCTCTTTGTTTAACCTAAATTATATAGAGAAAGGGTATAAGAATTCTTAATACCTGTTGCGATGGGTAAACAAGACAAATTTGCTGATAATAAACATTTTGTACTGGTTAAGTATTGACAAATTTTGAAGTATAAAAGCATAGAACATGACTCTTAAGTCTATTTCTTTTCAATAAAATTCATTGTTAATAAAGTATGATTTAAAAGTGTCAATATTTTCTTGATATTTCTGCAAATCAAGTTTTATTGGTTGGAAATTCTACTGTAACTTGTTCAGTTTCAGCTTACTGAAATTTGCTCAAGGGGAAAGTCTGTTTAGCTGACTTTCTAACCCTGATAAAATGCAGGTCCTTTTGGCAAAAATACCCTGTTCATTGTTAAAAGTCCCAAAATCATAATCCAGACAGCCCAGACTAACCTATTGCTAGATATTAATTTTTAGTGAAAAGAAGTGAAAAAATGTGCATTTTAGGGGTTTTGATTTCATTAACAAATGCACTTATGTTAAAAAATTACACCTTAGTGTTTTTTGTCACTTTTGTCAAGGAAGAGTAATGTGCTATAAAAAGCGCTATTAAAACTTCATGAGTTATCGATGACATCATTCACTGTTGACACTTGTTAACCTCCGCAAAAACCTGTGAAATTTAAAAGATGCAAAAAGAAAGTGTACCATTGGCAGTAGACTGTAACAGAGAAAGCCAAACAGGCTGCTGTTATCATGAAGTTTATACAGATTAACGACACTGCCAGTTATCCGGAAAAGGTGCAAAAATTGCCCCAGGGATAAACTAATCAGTGAACTTTAGAAGACAGGTGAAAAGCAATTGATTGTTTATAATTGAAATTGGGCTGACTCCTTATGCATATTTTCATGAATTTTTAACAAAGGTTAAGAAGAAAGGGTTTGGTGTTTTAATACTTTATTCAGTAAAATGGAATACGCCTATAACCATTATTTAATTAACTGGAATCAACTGTATTGCAAATAAAAAACTAGTAAACATGGAATGTAAACTACATTTTAACACAGAAAATGACCTAATGACCAAAAATGGAATTTGGAAAATTGACAGAGTTCTCAAGTAGTGATTTTAAGACTCATTGACATTCCAAGTATTCAGTAATTTCTCTGGTTTGCAGCATATTTGTTACAGTGTGAAAATTTTCAATAAACTGAGGGTTTACCCCTCAATTTATCATGTTTTTTTCTCACCATTTTGGGAACATGACCAGAACCCTAGAATTGGGATTTTTCGTATTGTTTTAGACAAAATCTGGAAAGACTCAAACCCTATATATCAAATAAACAAAACAAAAATAAAATATTTGGTTCATTCTGTTCCATTTATAAGTTTCTAATTTATAAAGCAACATCTCTATTTCTCATATGACCGAATAGTCAATTATATCATTTATTTGACCATGGGTGAGAATTATACTTTTCTTTCGTTGTTTGAATTTGAAATTCTTTCCTTGAAATTCGGGGGGAAAAAAACAACATTTTTTGCGAGTGGGAACATAACTCAGTAATGGACCACAAATTTGTCAAAAATACCCTGTTCATTGTTAAAAGTCCCAAAATCACAATCCAGACAGCCCAGACTAACCAATAACAGCTTAGGCTCATATTTACCGCAGGTGTTAGTCTGACAAATCTTAAACCAGTTCAAAACCACTGCCACTCGCATTTTAAACCTTTTATAATTAAGAGTTTTGATTTTGACAAATAATAGCTTTGATGTCTATGGTGAAAATGTCAACTTGATCACAATTGTATTTTCTATTCATGATTTTCAGAAAAAAATATAATAAAAAATATGATACTGTGCCCTATAAAGTCAATATCTTTGCACACAATAAATTCCTACTACAAATAATAATTTACAAATTTTACCAGTGAATCAAAATAATGCATAAAGATAGTGTTTGCTCTATCCTTACTTGTGTTTAATTTTTAGGTGCTTTCCTCTTAATACATTGAGAACTTTTGGGGAAAAATATTTTCTCCTATTAATGCCATGTCAATATGCATTAAGTTTAATTGTAAACTTTTGTTTCTTGCTTTTTCTTCCCATTTTCTTCCTATATGGTTAATAATGACTTGTATTGTGTGGAAAAACAAAGGAAAACGTAAGGTTCTGTGGGCTTTAAATAGGGGCCTGGTATCGCCAAGAAATTTATACATGTATTGTGATTAATTGCAATACTGTGATATATTGCCAGAGATAAAAACATACAAAAATGTACCTTTTATTTTTCAGACATTCTAAACAACAAAGTGCAAATTAGCTTAATCATTGAGCAGAACAATTTAAAATCTTTAACATTTGTACAAACAACTTGTTTAGGTTTCAACTGTTGTTCACATGTCATCTCCAGCTTGTAACGTTCTTGTCTTGTTTATTTCCTTGCGTGAAAACATAAGCCGTAATTAAGTCTCTTTAATTAAAATGTAACAGGCTTCACTGCTAGTTAACTTTTAAATGGTTAAAAGTAGCAGGCAGTATAAGTTAACGTAGTCATATTAGCATTTAGTTCTGCATAATAGATAAGATTCCAAACATTATGCTTCAGAACAATCATACTAAGTAGACAGTACCGTCATTAAAATACAGTCAACTCTCGTTATCTCAAATTTCAAGGGACCGTAAAGAATAGTTTGAGATATCCGAAGTTTGAGTTATCCGAATTTAAGGATAGTTTGTGTAAATCTTAAAAATCTTACCTGCTACACGATGACTGGTAATGAGTGAAATTCCTTGTTATATCTGCCACTGTAAACTAAATTTCTGCAAATTTGTGTGGTTTTGCATGTTTAAAGTGTTATTAGATTTTTTTACAATGTAATTTAATATTCTTCTTTTTATTGTAGGTTGTTGCGTCATCGTAAGTGAATGGCCTAATTTTGTATACCTGAAGCTTATTTTTTTCAATAATCAGTACGTGTATTGTGGGTAGGTAGTGGAAGAATGATAACAGCACTAACGCGACCTCTCATTTTATTAACAAGTTGAGAAGGACGTGTCAACAAGTTCTCAAAAACTGTTACAACAACAAGTACAAACTGAAACACTTTAATCAGCGTTAAATTATTAACGAAATTGTTGTTCATTAAATCAGCTAATTAAATAATAATCGATAAACCTCTTCTCTTAATTACTTGACATCCTGATTGCCGATAATTGGCGATAAAACTCGCGCCCAAATCTTCGCGAGTTTCACGGTAGGTGTGAAAATCACTATTGTTGCCGTTTTGCATTTTATAGCAATTTGAAGTTTGAGATAGACCAACTGATTTCAACAGTTTTATACGTGTGGGGACAAAGAATTTAGTTTGATATATCCGATAATTTGACACATCCGAATTTGAGTTAAGCGGAGTCGACCTATATAGAAACTATAGGGAAAAAACGGGACCGTAGAAAACAGTTTGACATAACTGGAAATTTGAGATAACCGATTTTGAGATAACGAGAGTTGACTGTAATACTTAACAGCAGATTGGCATAAATGTTGGAAACCAAATGACTATGGTTTTGTTAGGTTTTACAATGTGTATATCGGCCATCGCTAGTTTTGAACTTTAGATATTACTGCCTTATTGTTTTAACAGCATTTTGTATTTCAATAATCAATAAAACTTGTCAAATAAGTATTTTTCTAATGAAGTATTTTATGTGTTTTATGTGAATGTACACACATATTGTCTAGATATTGGCCTTGTTCGGTAAAAAGTAGTCAAAAGCATGAATTTGGATCCCACAATTGTTTCATAACAGCTTTCCTTTATTTCTATGTCTAAGCAGACCCTGTAATGCCTGTCAACTATATTACAGACAAACCACTAGGTGGAAGTTGCAACAAAAGTGAAGAATGCTCTGACGACAATGCGCAATGCATCAATAACAAGTGCACATGTGGCATCAGTTACTATGTCCATTATGGTTCAGATCGTGGCGAAAAATGCATGCCAGGTAAGCACATATTTCTACTTATTAACATCATTTTTGTGGAAAATTTCAGCACATGATGCTGTCTGGTTTTTGCCCAATAACCACATTTTATACAATGTCCCTTATCTGAAATCATTATTTTGTTAAAAGGTTTAAAACTTTGACCATAGAGATATAGTAAAGGGACCGCTGACTCGTTACATGACGCTATATACTCTATATAGTTAGATTGAATCCGTCTCAGCGCTATCACCGGGAGTCATAGAAAACTTCCGGTGTAAACTAAAACAATAACAGAAAAGCTGAAAGCTATGTTAACATTAATAAAAAACGCGTAAATTTCGTGTTAATGATGGTACTATGATGAGAAATTATAACTTTCAAAGGGTTTTACCGAAAAAGATTGGCGGGACACTATTTCTTGTTTATAATCGTTCAGATTTTAGTGTTAACCCAGACTCGATGCACATCTGCTCCGCCCACTTCGAGTCTTCTGTCAAGGTATGTTATTCCTTTATTCCTTTGTTATTGTTTTTAATCTGAATATTAGGTTTGTCTGTATATATATATATTATATAATCAGTCATTTTACGTTTATTTTCCTGCTGAATAGATGGCTAAATTGAAAATCAGCACGTCAGTAGCAGCTGTCAGAAAACCTTGTTCTACTTTCGGTTTCACGTGTGATAAATAGTAACTGTTTAGTTTAAACTTCTGGAGTATATTATATTAGGATCAAGCATTTATCTTTGAATGATCTCTTTCTGGGATGGATGTGCTAGACACAAAAAAGCAATACCTTTCTTGACTTACTCACAAAAACAATTCAAATTCGGGTTGTTATCGTAGTATATATGTGCCTCATTTATGTGATTTTTTTACATAATATGCAATTTTATTTTTATTTACAGTTCCTGCAAAATGAATTCCTTCCACTCTTGAACACATGGTAAGAGGTTGTCAAGCCACTCAAGGCATTTATTAAAACTGAAACAGGCTTTATGGAGATATTCTTGTCCACTCAGACCAATAAAGGAATGTAATGCAAGGTAATTTTGACAAATCTATATCTTTAATAATTGACATCATTGAAATTGATTTTGAGACAATTAATCTGTATTTTACTTAACCCTGTGCATATTTTTTGTTTGTTTTTGTTTTTTGTTATATTGCACCGACACAATTATGAAATATGGTTATATTGGTGACGTCCAGGTTCTTATTGGTGAAAGAAGAGCCTAGATTTATGTCTAGGCAGATCCACCAACACACAGCAGGTCAGCTGGAAAACCTTCCCACCTGATAGTTCTTGTCCTGACCAGGACCCGAACCCATGCATTGAAGTGCTACTAGAGGTAGAATGGTTTACTTAAAATACTACAGTGTACATGTATTTTGATGTCATGTGCATTGTCTATATCTTTCGTCTTACTAATATCTGACATTTGATATAAGCATTATTTTTCAATCTTGGCTTGTAAAAAACTATAAAAAGAGAAATAGTATAAAATATTTTCTGAATGTATATCTGTTCTTTTTTTTTCTATTATAGTTAAAGTATTCACAGTCTTCTGTCTCACTCCACTACTTTCTGCGCAGACCTTTTGCCAAATTTTGTGGAAGAGCCTTTCAGTCCACATAAAGGCATTTTGTTTTGACACATTAAACCTACTACCAAGAGGTTCAGGTAATTCAAAGAATCATCTAAATGTACAGATCTGAAACATATTAAACATTAACACACCTATTGGGAATTTCTAAGTGTTAATAAATGCCATTTTACTAAAAAAGTATTATATACTGTCAGATAATACCATTATATTTGTATTCAAAGTTAGTTAATAAGATTTTAATACCACTTTGCTATTGAATGACACAGAATAACTTTTTTCTCAAAATGGACTTTCGAGATTTTTATTATAGTATAGCTATATATTTAATATATTAATATAAATATCAGATGTTGATATATTAAAGGTGATGTCCGACTTTGTCTAAATAGAATACATGTAATATCTCACTCACTGTTTTGGGAATTTTGTCACAACTTTTTGCATAAATTCACCCTTTAGTCCAAGTAAGGACAAATTTTGATACTACCTTAATGATGTTTGTAATGATGAATGGGGTGTTGTGCTTCACTTTTCACTTGCCTAGGGTACTTCAGTAACCAGCATTTGCTGGATCTTTTCAGTTTACAATAATTTATCTGATTGTTTGAGAAAAACATTGTATAGTCAAAAATGTTAAAAACAATAAACCATTATAATAAGAATAGGTAGGATTTACCCTGCAAAGATTTTTGACAACTGTCACATAAATCTAGGACATAGCAGGATTTTAATATTTTTGTTCTAACTTTGTATGTTTTGTTTTATATTTTTATTGGTGAATCAATAATAAACGTATTTGTCCACACTAGGACCAAAGAGGTTAGGCAGGTGCAACTTTTCATTACCTGTAAAACCTGTAAAGCACACTTTTATTTGTTTAGTTACCATGACATGGACCATTTTTTCAGAGACAGTTCATCTTTAAATTCAACGCCATGGACCAGCATACAGAAGTACAGCTGTCAGGAAGACAGAGAGGAGATATCAGTTATTTGCAGTCCTTTGAAGAAGACTAAATATTATTAAAAGATTTCAATTTTTTTTTCTGTCTGTATCAGTATTGCTTTCTTAGTGGTAGACCATTTCTTAAATTTTACTTTTCAAAAAACTGTTCTAACACATCCAAAGACAGGATTATGTTAAATATTGTTTATTTATCCATATAATCTACAAAATAATTTGACAGTTAAAAACATCAGCATAATAGACAATTCTAATTCACTTTCAATATCTAATGGGTGACAGAGTCATGTTTTTAATTTTATCAAAACAACTATTTAAAATGTATTTTACTAAGATTAAACCACATGTTGAAAACTTTAAAAGAATGACTTAATGGCACATTTATCAAGTATTTGCACATAGTAAATTTATATCAAATGTTATTGGTAGATTGAAACAATGCTATTATTATACAAATTATTATAAAGATTTTATTAGAAACAACTTTAATCAATTATTTCTATTAAAAAGACAATGGTGTTGCATAATCTTTGTCTGAATATTTAAATTTATATGTTTTTGTATTTATCTGTCATAAATGCATTTTTCATTCCACATTAAAATATTTTCTGCACACTATAAAGCTGTGTTCTTGCTTAAACACTTAAACATGAATGAAATGGAAAAAAAATTATTAGTAAAACATATTTATTCTTGTTTGTTCTGATAACATTAATTAAAAAGGAAGTGAAAGCCAGTGCAAGTTAGAGTGTCATCTCTGGATGCATGATTCAGTAGTTTTAAACCCTTGAGCCAAGTTGAAAGTTTTCACAATGCAAGAAGAAAGGTTATACTATATAAAGTAAGGACTTAATCAGGTTGTAAATTAATAAAGACCTTTGTAAGAATTAAATCATGGACCCAATTTTTTCTTACATTAAGTATTAAATTGTGTTTGATTTAGGCCTTGGTTCTGTAATGTTACCTATCCAATGGCTCTTAACTGATTCAGTTTAGTTGATGAATAACCAATGCAACTAAAACATATATGGTATCATTTGTTAAATTGGCATGTTTGTTATTTTAGCTTGTTGCTTTTTGTTTTATAAATGCACACTGAATCAGAAAAAACAAATAAAGCTTATTCCCAGTCAATACAAATATATACTTAAAACTAGTGCTGTCATTGATACGCCAAAAAGCGTATCGATGATATTGATATATCGAAAGAAAAATATCGTCGATATATCGACATATCGAGGGGAATTTGGAGAAATTGTAATTCTTATTTAATTACTGCCTAGTATGAAATTCTGGGTATACTTATGCAAAGTGTTCTTCTTTAATATATTTTTCACTAACATTCTTGTACTTAAATCTTGATATTTAACAGCTTTTTTCAAATAAAATGTTGAAAAATAGTTTTTAATTTGTTTATAACTTATCCAAAGATGAAAAGGAAATGCTCATGTTTTAACCATTTAATTAAATAAACAGAAAGTGTTCCTCACTGTACTAATATACACTATTACTTTATAGTGATAACAGTCAGATTAACAAATGTACTGACATAAGTAATAAATCATTTTCATAAACTTCAGAAGTGAAAAGTCCCCAGTCAGGTACATCAAGTCATAAACTTATATGATAGTGTTACAATGTAGACATTGACATTGCCATGTGTATGTGAAGCATAGTATAATACTGTTTAGTAACATTTTCCCATTATGTACAACAGCACCCCTTAAGCACTAGTCATAAACAATCTTCACCCAGTTATAACTTATATATATATATATATAAATTATAAGGCCTTGAGCTGACGGTAGTTGTTGTATAAGAACACCAGCATGTCTGCATTTTCTGTCGTGAGTGATGATCATTTTTTGTCTGTTTTTGGAAATTATGTTTCCTGCTGTAAAGAACACACGTTCTGAAGGCACACTAGTTGCAGGTACTTAAAGATAGTGAGTGGCCATTTTGGAAAGTCTAGGGAACTCCTTTTGATGCCCGCCCCACCACTCAATTGGATACAAAATCTTCAAATTTTAACATAAAAAAAGAGTATTTTGTTGATTGATTTCTTTCACAAATTGGCAAATTCATGATCTTGCAACTGGCTCCTAACTTTAATACAACATTGTTGAATTGTAAATGATATGTAAAGCACTTACATGATTTTTTTCCAAATGTCGAATTTCTGACCGTTGTCAATGGTATAACCTTTTCAACAGTTCCCTCCTTTTCATACAACATTCTGTAGACTTCCAGTTGACGAAAAATGTTGATTTTAACATTTTTTAAAAACTTTTTTCTTTCTATTTTTTTTCCCGCCGATATATCGATATTTTGAAATGCATATCGATATTTTAAAATGTGTATCGATATATCAATATCGGCCGAATCGATGACGGCCCTACTTAAAACTACATATTTTTATTTATTAATTTGCTAATACTTAAAACATACATGGATTGTTGTGTTTAGTTTATTTCTGAATTTTGACATGTTAATATTGTCAAAACAACATACAATTAGAAAGAAACATTCTGTCAATAAAAAAAAAATTAAATTACTGCATTAAACATGCATAAACAATTCAGATAATGGAGTTTTTACATTAACTCGATTTATAATTTGTGTACTAAAATATGAAAAGCAGGGTTCCCCTGATTAGGCTAGTTATTTTAGTCGTTTTTTTAAACAAATCTCAAACAAATTCCTTCACAACTGTTACTTGTGTTTTTAATTTTTTTAATGTCTGTAGAATACCTAAAAAAAAAGTCTTCAAATGAAATGTTGTCCGAACTTGAAAATAAAATCATCACAAAAGGCACACCCTTAATAATTTTATTAAATTTTTTAGTTTAAAAAATAACAGCATTTTTCCAATACCATAACAGTTAGATTCATTTCCACAAACAATATATACAAAATTTGCAAGTTACATACTTTTAATGATCAAATGGTATGAAATAGTTTAATTGTTATACTTTTCACATACTTTTGTGTGTCAAAGCCATATTCATAAAACAAATATTGTCAGATGTATTTGCATACTTCTTAATTTGGTTAAATGTTAACAAATATATATATCTCAGGATATGTCTAAATTTTAAAATCATCTTCTGCAATGTCCACATTACTGCAGTTTATCCCTTTACAATCAACACATGCAGCTGAACACACCAACCCATGTTTTCTGCAAGAACACCGTACTGAGTCGCAACCTGCCTTACAACAGCATTTCACTTTCTTGAGCAACCTCTCCGGAGCTGCTAGAAGGTCACATTGTTTTGGAACAAGTCTCTTGTCTTGTAGAGACCAACCCCACTCCAAAGGGTTAAGATTGTTACCAATCCATCTTTGAACTTGCAAGTAGGTTCGATAACTGTGATACTTAGCAGCTTTTTAAGTTGGAGGTAGAGTTTTTATCTTAACACATGTATTACTCGAACATACTTTTTGCATGAATTTCTGGTACCGTAGGTCATTTATTCCAGTGTTGCTATCTCCATTATAATAGCATACAATTATCTGTTCTCCAAATGCTTCATTATCTGCATGTGATGATTATTGTAAAAAGACATTGGCTCTGCCTTTGCGAAAGTCATCTGCAAAGTACTTCTTTACTGCTGACACCTTACTTACTCCAAACACCCTAGAAGTTGTGTCGCATCCGGTCAACGCATGTAAAAGTAAAATATGACTGCAAAATGCTCATTTTTGCACTTGGACAATATCCCATATTTTCCCTGTTTTTGAATCAGTCTTAGAGACTGACCTTAAGTATATGCAGTTTTGTTCCGGTTTTGCATGAAACAACAGCAACGCAAGAATGTCTGTGTCTTCCCCTACAACAATGACAGGTTTTTGTTGGGAAGCTTCAGCAGCTGTTTGAACAATGAGTATGTCAGCGTCATCTCCAGTGCATATCACTTTACACCCTTTCTCTGTGAGATGTCCTTCAAGTAAATTGATGAAATCTTGCTTGTTTTCAGGATTTGTCAGGAACGTTTCTTTCTTCCCTTTAAATGTAGTGCTTCTGTTGAATATTACCCTGGTTCTTTTTGTGCCTATTGTGTGTCTTGTGAGTGCAACATCTTTTGTTGTTAGTCCACAAATATATCCATCAAACACAACAATTGGTGTACTGTAATGTTTTCCAACAAGAGATGTATACCTCTGAGCAGTTTTACCAAACGACTCACCTGTTGTCCATGGTAAACGATGAACAAGTGATCCTCCGTCTAAAACAAACAAGTGTTCTTCTTGTATGTTTGAAGATTCAAGCTGACACATATTCCACAGAACTGAAGCAAGTTGTGACTTTTGTGCTTCTCACAGAAGTCCTGAAGAATCAAAAAGTGCTGAAGGGAAGGCGCAGAGCTCATACTAGAACAGGTTTCTTGTATCGTCAGTTTCGGTGTCTGATAGCATTATAAGTCTTTGAAAAAGCAACTTAGGGTAAATATTATTTTCTTGGTCATTTATCTTCAGACTTGTTTTCATACCCATGGTAATGGCCTGTTTTGCTTTTTTGATTGTATATGAATGAACTTCTTTTCCTTCTATATCCAATAAAACTTTGTCCCCAATATGTTTGGAGTCATCAACATTAACCTTCAAGTCAGCGACAGCCCCTGTTTCGATGTTGCGGAGACATGGTTCTTTTACAAATGGGTTTCTTTCGCTTAAATATTCTATAAAGCTTGCTCTATCTTTATCATCTTGTGTTTTTCTGGCATTGGAACATTCTTTATGCTGGTCATTTGTCTCGTATTTCTGTCCTGTGAATTCTTGTAAAGCAGCATTCATTTCTGCGCAAGCTGGCATTGCTAACAACCATTTTAATAATTGTGACTCTGTCATACCTCTTCCCTGTGTCATTCCTCCAACTGATTTAACACTTCTCATTAGTACCTGTTCAATTATGAGATCTGTAGAAAGGCCACCCAAAAATCTGTCACTTCACCGTATCACATGTTGGCCATTCATAAATGCATAAAATACTGCTGGGTGTGTTTCCGCTTAGTTGAACATTGTTGATACACATAACTTGATTTTAAGTAAAGGTTGTGTCTAGCTGCTGCAAAGTAAGGCAGCATAAGTTGCAGGGCCCTTAAATGTTGTTGCCAGTTTCCTGTCCTTTCAGCTTTTAAGAAATGTTTCAATATGTCTATCATCTCCATGTACTGCAACCAGAGTTTAGATGTTCTGTACTGTTGCAAAGACCATTTCATCTGTTGATACTGTTGCATCAGATCTTGTATCAAAGAGATATGCACCAGCTCTACAACTGGAACAGTTTTGTTTATCACCTTATCTATCAAATCCACAACACTTGCATGATGATGCCTTTTGGCTGGAGTGTTGTTATTTTCATCAGAAACCTCTTCACACTCTAAATAATTCTTAAACAAAAGACTGGCCAATGCATCATACACCAAAAAGTGTGTTCTGATAGCTTTTCCAACAGCCTTTCCACTGAGCATATGGCAGACTGTATTTGGAGCATACACAGTTTCCAGCAATTCCGTCAAACCACAGTTCTCCATTAGTTTCCCAATACAGCCCCAAAAGCTCATTTCTGTTTTAAATGGTCCAAGACGAAGAACTGTCTTTTTGTGTCACCTGAAAAGGCGACATATAGGGATTACTTTGTCTGCGGCGGCGTCCACGTCGTCGTCGGCGTCCGGATTTCCTTGTCCGGAGCCTAACTTTGTCACTGTAGGTCCAAATGACTCCAAACTTGGTATACATGTTTCTGGCAATGACTCGAAGTGCAGCGCACAATAACCGTAACTCTACCTTGTTCCATTTTTGAATTATTCCCCTTTGATTGATTTTTATAGAGCATTTCTTGTCCGGAGTGTAACTTTGTCACCGTAGGTCCAAATGACTCCAAACTTGGTATGCATGTTTCTGGCAATGACTCAAAGTGCAGTGCACAAGAATGGTAACTCTAGCTTCTTCTGTTTTTTAGTTATTCCCCTTTGATTGATTTTATAGAGCATTTCTTGTCCGGAGTGCAGTGCACAAGGACCGTAACTCTACCTTGTTCCGTTTTTTAATTATTCCCCTTTGATTGATTTTTATAGAGCATTTCTTGTCTGGAGTGTAACTTTGTCACCATAGGTCCAAATGACTCCAAACTTAGTATGCATGTTTCTGGCAATGACTTGAAGTGCAGCGCACAAGAACCGTAACTGTACCTTGTTCCGTTTTTTAATTATTCCCCTTTGATTGATTTTTATAGAGCATTTCTTGTCCGGAGTGTAACTTTGTCACCGTAGGTCCAAATGACTCCAAACTTGGTATGCATGTTTCTGGCAATGACTCAAAGTGCAGTGCACAAGAATGGTAACTCTACCTTCTTCTGTTATTTAGTTTTTCCCCTTTGATTGATTTTATAGAGCATTTCTTGTCCAGAGCCTTACTTTGTCACCGTAGGTCCAAATGACTCCAAACTTGGTATGCATGTTTCTGGCAATGACTCGATGTGCAGCGCACAAGAACTGTAACTCTACCTTGTTCTATTTTTGCATTATTCCCCTTTGATTGTTTTTATTTAGAGCATTTCTTGTCCAGAGTGTAACTTTGTCACCATAGGTCCAAATGACTCCAAACTTGGTATGCATGTTTCTGGCAATGACTCAAAGTGCAGTGCACAAGAACGGTAACTCTACCTTCTTTCGTTTTTTAGTTATTCTCCTTTGATTGATTTTTAGTGCATTTCTTGCGAAGGGCATAACTTGTTGTGCATGTTTTTTGCAATGAGACAATTAAAAGGTTATTTTATATGTGAGTTTTGTGCAAATACATTGCTTATATCTGTACAACAAAAAACTAATTAACATTTTTTATGTCGACTAACAAAATTTTCGTCAGGCGACACATCCGACTCACGGAGTTCTTGTTTATATCACTTTTCTTCAGGTTCATTCAAAATAATATTGAGTGCCTTCCAGAACAATGGTTGATCAAAGGTAATCATGGGTGTAGCATTTATTTTTCTTGCTTGAAGTGCTACAAATTTTAATGTTGAATAGATGCAGAACAAATCACTAGGACTTAAGTCTATTTTCGGCAAAAATAAAACTTCCGACTGTCCAAGATATCTTCCAGTTTGCACAGCCTGCATGATTCCCGACCATCCTGGGCTTCCTTGTTTCAGTGGTCTTGATATCTTTATCAGAAAGTCCAGTTTATTGTACTTGTCACTTATAGGTTCTGTGTCTGCAAGATGTCTGAATATCATCAATTCCATCTCATTGTTCTGCTTCAGATAAAAATGAATGTCTATCTTTCCCATGTTGACAAGGTTTTCAGTATGTATTTATTTCCTGGAGATAATTCTTCTATGCTCTTTCTTTGGTGTAATTGTGGTTATTATGCCCATTCCATGAAAAGTGTTGTGTCCATCAATTGTTGCTGTGTTGTGATCGATGTTATGTGCTACAAACTGCACAAACTGGTCTTTCTCGACTGTAAGGTCTGAGCCCTGGACTGCAGCAGTGCACGACTCAAACCTCATGACCTCCTGATAAGATGAGCAGAATCCCAAACTGCCTAATGTGCCAACCAGAAATTTTGACCCAAAATGATGGTGCATTTGGACTGCTAGACCTATCTGAATTGGAGCTATAACACTCCTTGGCATGGCTGCTTGTATAATTGCTTGTCCCATTGAAGCTATTTTCTTTTCACAACCTTTCCTGTATATAATCTGTTCAAGAAATAATCTTATACTACCAGGCAAAAAACTGATGTTAGTTTCCAATGACTCAATTTCAGTTGAAGATAGATAAAATGATGTTTCATAGTTTACTGTTTTCAAGTCATTTAAGATAAGTCGGGCTGCAGTTTTTATAATAGTGTTTTTCTCTGAATCACTGTCATTCTTATTTACTCTGTCATAAAAAGAATACATAATAGCATGTGCAGTACTCTTAAAAGAAACAACATTATTTTTTCCATCAAGTTCAGTTATTACAATAATGTTCCCAAAATGTTCAAAAAGCCTTTTCTTCATTTACACACTGCTGTATGCCTCTTCTTCACCACATATATCATTCATTTTTTCTACTAAATCAGAAACAGTCTTTTAAAAACTATAATTTTCTTTTAAATAGTGAAAAAAATTTTGAAAAGCAAATCTGTGCTCTCTCTTGAAGGTCTTCCTTTTTTACCGCCGATATATTCTGCTGGCGGCTGAAACTGCTTTGGAATTTTATATCCTGACCTGAAATTTGCTGAACACACCTGATGATATCTTGAATCAGCAGCTGGTAGGTCCTGTGCATACTGAAGGCGACCAAGCACAGTAGTTGCCAAGTCATCACCTCTTCTGTTACACACATCAGTAACAATTGTCTGAAATTCTAATGTTACAACAGGATGAACGTCAATACCCCTCTTACCAGCTACACATTTGGCATCTTTGCTACAAAAAAACACATTTTGTTTTAAAGTCAAAAGTATTTTCATTAGAAAGTCTAGTTTTGGGTGCCGGTACAACCACACTTGTGCCTGTCTGCTTTTAGTAGCTGATTTGGATGACAGTACTTTCTTCTGCATGACGTATGAACCGTCTGGCCAGCAACAACACGTAAACTGTTACCTGAAAATGAAAGATGTAATGCAAGTGTTTGCCTTATTATTTTAGACGTGAAAGAGTTCAGCCACGCACTCTTTTACAAACTAAAATGTATCCACGTATGTTTGATGCAATTAGTTTTCCAATTAACTATAAACAGAAAAGAACTGTAAAAACACTGAAACATGTTTTGGTAACTGACTAAATTGACAGACATTAAACCCTACAACTTTAAGCTGTAAGCAACATGAATGCAGGAAGAATTATAGTTACATGAATACAACCCTTTTCAACTTTGCATCGTCTGTTTAAAAAATAAAATGGTCTAATTGCTACAAAGACTTATCAAAATCTGATGCCCTCAATAAATCTGACAAACAAAAACCATTCTAACACTTCTGCTCTGCAGCTGCATTAAGTCCGAAACATCCTTTTGAGCTTAGCTTCACAGCATGCAGATTATTGCCTTCATCACATAACACACAGATGTCAGGTTTATTGTTCTCCATCTGAAATGAAACAGAAATATTTTTTTATTTTTGTAAAAAAATGAAAGACAAGTACAATCACAAACATATCAAATTATCAATGTCTGTCTAGCTCATAAGAGTGTTTGCCTTATTATTAAAATGTGAAAGAGTTCAGCTACAATAAACTGACAGACATTAAACCATACAAACTTAAGCTGTATTAAACCCTACAAACTAAAGCTGTAAGCTACATACATGCAGGAAGAATGACAGTTTCATGAATAAAAACTTTTTGTCAATTTTTCATAGTCTTCTAAGAAATAAAAGGACGTATTTTCACAAAGCCTTATCAAAATCTGACACTGTTAATAAATCTAACATACCAAAACCAGTCTCACCTTTTTGCTCTGCAGCTGCAATAAATCCAAAACATTAGTTAAAGCTTAGTTTTTACAGTGTGTAGATTATAGTCTTCACCACATAACACACAGATGTCAATGCTATTGTTCTCCATCTGAAATAAATAATAATTCATTATAAAATTTAAAAAAAAATCACAAACATATCAAATGATCAATGTCTTTTTAGCCCATAATACATGCACCCTTTGAATCTCAGTATTTTGTTATCTCTTAAAACCATAATTTAAAATCAAAATGCATATTGTTCACTAATTTTACAAGAAAGTCTGAACAGGAACAATAAAATGCAGAAAAAACACTCGCAATTCTACTTCTTTTCAGCGAACCAACTATGAAATATATACATGTACTTATCGTGGAATTTTTATCCTTCCACGCTTCCATACTGTAAAAAATCCAACTTAAGTCGTGGTCATGGATACACTAAATGTTTTGATTTTTAGCCATTTGTTTGTGCTAGAGGTACTATAACATAGTTTTTAAACAACAGAATATTGCAAAAATAAAACTCTTTACCGACGTAAAAATCGCAGATTACAAATAAAAGGAATGTTGTCTGTTTTTTACAAACGCTATGTTATGTCACTATGTATTAGAAATTTAATAATTCGGGTATGTGTACTAGCTCATTGACAAAATGTGATAACTTTTCTTACCATAGTGTCGTGCTTAACTTTCAAAACGATGACCTTTATTTTAATTTCCCTGTCATTCCAAATTAGTGATGAACTGCGCCATCGTGTTTATGTCTTCACCGTTTCTGGCATGTTCACGGCATGTTCATGGTATGGTGCACTATTATCGTCACAATGACTTAAAATGCTTTTCCAAAACTTTCGTAGACATTATTTTATTATTTAATGTAATTTCTCTTAGGACTTTACAGGTATATATTTACACCTTACATTACCAAAAGAAACAACAATCCCTTGTGAAGGAATTTGTTTTACCTAACAAATTATAATAACTAGCCTAGATATGAAATGTCAAAACTATATGTCAGCAGTAGGTAATAAGCTCTGTCTGTCAAAAATGTAGGATATTTATCAAAATTTAAAACACCCCCAGAAGATCACACCTTCAATGTTGTCTTATATGATCTATTTCTAAAAGTGTTCTGTTATAATAAAAAATAAATATGTTGACATCTAACAACTCAATAGTAAATTTAATATTGTCTGGATGAATTCTTGCTCCAAGATGTGTTTAAGTTCCCCTGTACTAGTTGAACGTCTCAGAGCAACAGGTACAGGCAGAAAGTCTCTGGGTCAGGGGATTCATTACCGTTGTCTTATTTCTAAAATCTGTATAAAAAGACAATTAATTTTATACTCTATAGGAAACAGTATAATTTAATTATACTTGTCTTCAAATATTGATAGTTGATTGTGGTTCTTTTTTCTTTCCAAGTTGAGTTCCCTTACAACCTTAATCCTTACCGACATCATTCCTTTCGCAGTCTTCCTCCTGTGTCTCCAAGCAACGACTTATTTTTTTTAAGGTAGCAAAAATAAGACCTATATGGGACTTGTCTGTGATTCATTCAAAATTCGGGTTCTTTGTTTACACCTGGTTACGATATGTTTACTGCCGATTCATGGAAAACTAAAAGCAGGCAATGAATACACATGCAAAGAAGACATTTACCTTCAATCCATTTTTAAGTTGAATTCTTTTCCGTGGCCGTTTTTCTTCAAACCTCTGTTCTATTTGTCAGCTTTATGCCCCCACAGGCGCAATAGCTCAGGTGGTAGAGCATCGGCTTGCGGATCGGGAGGTCGTGGGTTCAAACCCAAGCTGGGTCAAATCAAAGACTTTAAAGTTGGTAGTAGTGGCTTCCCTCCTAACGCTTGGGGCTAAGGGGACAGCATTACTCCTGAGTCGTCGGTGTCAGTATAATGGACCGGCCGGGTTCAGTCCCTTGGCACCTCATAAGTGCCCCTGTGCTATCATGATAGAAATGTCGCTGCACAGTATCGGCAAAAATGCTGGCTAATCCCATCCCATCCCAAACCCCGACCGGAAGTCTTTCTATGACTCCCGGTGATGGCGCTGCGAAATTGGAAGATATTCGCACACTTTGCAGAGTCAGCAGTCCCGTTATTATATGTCTATGCTTTGATAGAGTAACACCCTAAAATAAAGGTTTGAATTAATTTTAAACTAGGTTACTAGATGGGTTAACAGAAGACAGATTGAAATGATAATGAGTATCATCTCTACTTTTTGCTGATAGGCAATTGATACATAATTTGAAATATCAATATTTTGTAGCATATTTTTCAAGCTACAATGTTTAATGATTACAATGTGATTGTTGTTACATGGTTAGTACCTTGTTAAGGTTTTCTTAAAGTTATGACAGAGTATTAACGCATAAGTCAACAAAACCATAACAGTTTATAACAACTGCATAAAACAAATATTTGACTGGTTGGTTCTTAACTTCTTAATATAAACAAAAGCAAACTATTTCACCTTTTGCTAGAATTTCAGTGAAGAGTGAAAATATAGTTTACTATTTAAACTACCAATTCTGTTAGAACTAGCATTGTTATCAATACATGAATTTTACAGATCTTAACTTGACATGTGTTTACTGTCATTTTAAGACCTAGGTATGTGTCTTAAAGTTCTATTCGGTTAATAAGGTTTGTTTATTTTGTTAACTAAAAATAAATTTTACATCTTACAATTTGAATTCCTTGTTATTAAAACATATTGACTCTAAAGCAAAACAGCAGTCGGTGGCAATGGCCACTTTTTTGGTGAAAATAAATCATTGCCAGACATCACATGCACCAATATAATGTTGTAAACTTTCAATTTGTATTATAATTTGTTAGAGCAGTTATATTTAAGGCTTTCAAAATACATGTGCCAGGTACAGACGCTCTGTTGCCTAAGTGCTCTGTTAGGACCAAACACAATGTTTTATCTGCATCATTTCCATTATAGCATTCTTACAGTCTACAAAGATTTTGATAATACGTCTGACTACTGAACATAGTTGCTTGTAGTGCTTTGTTGGATTAAGATGAACCTTGATTGTAAGTTTTATAAAATTGAAAGATGCCCATCATATGTTGTGAGATTTATTTTTCTTAGAATAGAGCTATTGCCTTGAGATAAAAAGAAAATTGTCCTCAGCCATTACTCAAAAGTAATCTTGAACATAGATATATCTTATTTTTAAATTAGAACTAAAACAATTATGATGGAAGGAAAATTACGTGTGGTCATTTCATGTAAAAACAAATATGATTTATTTCTGTCCCGAGCTTTAGCTTCATAGGTATAACTTTGAAACTTGGCAAGCCTTATGTTTAAATTGGGCTCATTGCCATTGTTATCTCATACAGTTAAACAAGAAAAAAAAAGTTTTGACTCATCGTAGCAAACTCTTGAACTTGTTTTTTTTTATAAAAGCTTGTTTTATATTGATGACAACTTTGGTTAGATGCTATAATATTTGTGAATATTCTTTTGTGACTGTGTGTACTATTTGATGACATTCTGTGTATCTTGTAGTAAATCAAAATAATGTCACTGATCACCTAGTAATCTTTGGATGCATAGCTATGAGTAAGCTGAATTTCGGATGCACAAAGGATTGGACCTGCATGACCTTGACTAAGTGCAGACAGTAAATACTTGTGAAGAAGTACTGCTTATACAGAAACAAATATGTATGTTGAAGGAGACTAGATGTGTAAGCTGTGTCCATGTATGCTTCAAATGTTAACATAAATATTTTAATCTGTTTAAACTAGAAACTCGAATGATTATGTAGTGTAAAGCAGATATACATAAAATGCAGATTTATGAATGCATAATTCAGTCAGAATATCGCTCAGCGGCTAGAGGAAAGGGTCAATCGAGTGAACGAGTGTTCCACAGACTGCATTATTGGCGTCACTCTTATGGATTGCATTTTTTTTATGGGAATGATAGTGTAGCAGTCAATAACCTGTGGTCGAAGGTTTTCGTTAGACACTTTTCAGAGAAAAGAACCAACTGTTCTGTTTTTTAACAGGGTAGCTTGCAACAATAAAGTGTAGCTTGCAATTATAAAAAGTAGCATACAAAACGTAGCCGTTTGGTTTTGTTTAACAAAAGCAACCAAGAATACTGATGTTAGAAATGCAGCTTGTAAATACAGATGTAGCAGAGAACAAGGAAAACAAAGTATAAAAAATATGCCACTTCCCAGCAGAGTTATGGTTCGTTACTGTCAAGAGTTTATGTAATTAATCAACAGAGTAAGAGATTGTTTAGTTCTTAGGATAGTCATCCTTATGTTTAAAGCGCATGCTCTCTACGGCACCCTGGATGTCTCACTTTCTGGCTCTTACTTGTTAAGTAGGCAGAGATATTTGTAGTATCCCATGTGGGATCACACTATCTCTGAGACTTTGTACTGGGTTAAATATGTCAGAGGTCATTTGTATCTCAGCATCTCAGTCTTATGTTATCTCAGCATCTTAGTCTTATGTTACTGCATGAATTGGGAATAGACTGGCACTCTCAAGACTTTTAGATTCAGATCACAGGGATGTAGTGTTGACGAAAAGGGGATTTAAATTAAAATGGTGTTTATTTACTTTTAAGACCATGCTCTCTGTAGTGCCTTCGGATGTTTCACGTCCATGTGTTTTCTTTCATATCTGAAGAAACTAGATAGCAAAGGAATATTCATTTTCAGATTTTCAACGAGGGTTTCAATTAAATTACAGAGAAAATGTCATTAGGATCAAAGTACTGGCTAATTGGTCATACAAGTCCTCCTGCAAAAAATGTTCATTCAGATAATTAGTTTTGTTCAGATTTTCTGCTTGAAGTCTTATATAATTCTGGCATTAGCCATGGGTAAAGGCAACTTTATTGGTTTGAACAGGGGATGTCAATTCCAAGAGTTGCTTGTTTCTGGAATTGGCTAGGCCATAATTGATAGAATCAAGAATAACAGCTCCAATTAAAATCCTTACTTACTGACTTGCCAAGGATATTACTCTAACTAACATGTATTATAAGAAGAATACTGTCTGGCTTGTTCAGTAAAATGACAGTTTGACTGTGAGGAAACATTTGACTATGTACATGATCCATATATGCTATACATGTATAGTAAGTAGATGCTAGATTATTTGTGTTAAATATGTTATAAACCTTATTCACTTGACTTGACCAGTCACTTACGTAGGCATATACTTTTTTATGGGACCACAATTCTTGTGTACAAAGGTAGTCACTTAATATGTATATACTGCAAAAATAATATCCATTTGTTTTTTAAACATAAACCCAGATTAATTGTGTAGAAAATCTTGTCCGGGCTCCTCTTTTAATTTTGCTATAACATAGTAGAATGTCTCATGACTTCTCTGATGTGACTAATGCCAGGCATCTCGGTTAACTATTTAGACTAGCAACACTTGTTTCAAATGCACAAATAATTGTTGTTGGTAATCATTGGTTACGTCATGTGTAGTTGCTATTGTTTACGAATGTCATGAGTGACAATGTTCTGATGTTGCAACTTTTGATATGTTACAGACCACTTAGGGCAAAGAGAAAATATCACGTGTCATTTCTTAAAGGTCCTTCTTTTTTGGGGCATTGTATTGAAAAAGCTGGAAAGTTATGGTAAATTCTTGACCAAATGGCTGCATGTATAATTTGGGATCAGTTTGAAAACAGTGTTACAAACTAGCAATGTCTATCCCTGTTGCAAATACACTAAAGCCACTTTTAAAGGCCAAATAAAAATGACAATGTTAATTTTGTTGAAAGTCCTCTTTTCTTATCATTAAAATAATAAGAATAACATTCTAACTCCTGCTTTTGTTATCCAATGTTTTGCAATTACTTTGGAGGTTAAAAGTGAGCAGATTCAGGTGCACAAAAATCCATACTTGCTTATCACCCTTTGATGACATGAATTTTATCCATTCCACATGAACTGTGGCCCAAGTGACAGCAAGGGATATCTGTCAGTCTGTCACTGCACTGATGGGCCGCATATGGATGTGAAATGGTGTATGTGCAACTATCAGGTGTAACTTGCTGTCAAGTCACATAGGACCTATTAATAAAGTCTATTATTGGTTTTCACCAATTTCCCAAGGACAAGAATCTTAACAAAATTTAGGCAAGTAAGATCTGCCATTGTGATTAGATTGACATGTGGAAGCCATTTGTGTCTACCAAAGACAGTAGACTGCATTCGCTGTATTATGAAAAAGAAAACAACTTTGTGTTCAAACATACTATTCTGAATAAGATTCGAAACAAAAAATAAAAACAAATCTTGATGACGACTGTGGTGTTACAATTTTCAACTTTCCAAGCAAGACAAACACAAAGATACTTAATAAACAGAGAGTCCCTCCCAGTAAGCACCAAGCTCACACTTTAGTCATTGGTTTTCGGCAATAGCATTAATTTAGATTCTATATTTAAGGCTCCAGCACGGTGTATTACTGTTGGCTTAAATACTTTTTATGTAGAAAAAAAGTAAGATAGGTCATTACAGCCTAGCTTGAGAAGTAAACCATCAATTAAGATTCTGCGGTTATTTATGTTTGACTTTGCTCGTGAGAAATGAATTGGTCAAACCACAGGCTGATCCAGTTAACATTAATAGTACAAACTAACTAGGCTAAGTAGATAGTCCAGTGGGGTATGTGCTAATAGTAGGGTCATAAATCTGCCAATTTAGCCATTGACACCACCTCTCTTCCTGCCTTCCTCTTCTGTCCTCCTCCACTCACCAGGAATGTTTATTGCACAATGATGCAATGAAAGAGTCATTATGAGTAATTAAAAGACTATTAATTAGTAATTAAAATATTGACTTAATACTCCTCCGCATAAAATGGACACATGGGAGCTGTTAGGTACCAGAGGCCACAGTTTCAATCCCAGGCCGTGACATACCCAAGTCCTTAGTGGTATACTTCCCTTATACTCAGACAAGTATAAGGGTTGGCCAGGTGTCAGGATAATTTGACTAGGTGCAGTATCATGACAGGTTTTCACAGCATGCTATATACGGTGCTATTGCTATACATGGTGCAGGCAGCATTATATCTGCTTTAAATGGACACCAGATAACAAATACTTTTGGTGGGACAATAAACCCAATGAACATACACAGAATGGACAAGTATAGTAATGAATCATGACTTTAGAAAGAACGTTCAGACACCTATATACATTTATTTGAGCAATTAATTATCTCCCTTTTCCATATTCTTAGAATAACAAACAAAAGTAAAATAAATAGAAAGAAAAACAAAAACATTTATTACAAATAGAAGAATGGGTAGTTAATATTGCTTTACAAGGTCATATCAACAATCGTAACTAATCATTGGTGAAGCCTATATGCAAATTTGGTAAACATTTTGGAGAAATGGGCAAATTGTTCAGACTTATTGTTGTCCTTTATGTAATTATTATTGAATTTATTTTATCTTAGGGAGAGGCGGGGTTTGATTAAAAAAGCTCTTTTCAAATGTAATATAGACTGGTTCATAAACCTCGTACTATTTAACCAAACAGGGACAAAAATAACAGTACTAAAATTATATTATTTGATCTTTAAGACACATAAAACAACTGTAATGGAGTACTTAGAAAGTTTTATACATATTATGCTTACTTACAGTGTCGAATCTGGCAGTGACAGACATCACCTTCAGCGCTATTACAAACACCTCCATTACGGTCAGCTGGAGACTACCTGAAGCCGCATCCTATATCAATGTCCTTATTGTTTCCTGGAGACCATCAACAGGGACTGGTCAGACAGTTACTCTCAGCGGTCCTGCACAGACGTCATACACTATATCATCACACATAGAACCAGGGAGGGCGTACATCATCTCAATAATCAGCAGAAACACCATAACTGAGATCGGGTCAAACAGAGAAACTGTGTCAACAGGTTACCAAGCTGCAAGTATGTATATAGCATGTTCTAAACAATATTAAAATAATAGATATCAATTTTCACATTACAGATGATAATTGTTGAAACCATTATCTACTTACAAAAGTCAAATGTATGGTATATCACAAAGAGTACGTTATCACATTCTGTCATTTAGTTAGTATTTCATCCTTCCAATGAAATATTTTCATATAAGAAGAGAAAACTGACAACAAAAGAATGACTTGTATAAGTCATTATATTATAGATTATCTTATTCTTTGATCATACCATTGACATTGTCTTATCATTTAAACAGTTGCATTGCTGACAATATTTCTGTTAATGTTAAGAATGAAATAAACAACAGTATTCTTTTACGCAACTTGTACTTATGCACTATCAAACTATATAATCATAAAGAAAAACCTGTGTTGATCTTTAAGCCACAATCTGCAGTCATATTTGTGTAATTAAATAAACTTAGAATACAAGAAGTTGTTGCACTACATGCAATCCAGCATTGAATTAAATGACATGTCATTTGAAATTAAACGTTTTACTTTGAAATAGTACTTAAGGAAAATCACAATAACTGTCCTGTTCTGTCATGTGGAAATTACATCCTCATGGAAAAAAGTTCTTATGGTTTTGCATTAATTAAGAGTAAGACTTTGTAACCACCTGAAATTTCTTATAGGGTGTGGCATGCATAGTCTCGGCATTTAGAGAAACATGTTGTTCCTGTCCACTAGGAAGTCATAGGTGGAGGCTCAGATTTTCAATTTCTATGATCCATTGCCATTGTAACACAATACAAAATATTATTCTTATGTACCAATCCATTTTTAAGCTTTTTTTGTGCAAAACAAATATAATTGTCATTTTTAGCTCACCTGCACTCAAGGTGAACTTTTTTTATACTGCTTCATCCATCGTGCATCATCAACAATTGGCTTGTGGAGACACCAGAGGTTACAGTTTTTATCCAGTTTTCACTAACCTTGGTCAGAACGTTTGTCCGCAAGAAATTTTGGAAGAGTTTGTAACTTGGTTACATGGGGTCAAAAATGAGGTCACCAAGTCAAACAAAACAAAAGTCATGTGAACACACAAGAGGCCACATTTATTGCCCAATCTTCACTTAACTTGGCCAGACTGTTTGGTTGAATGAAATCTTGGATGCGTTGAATACTGGGTTACGTAGGGTCCAAACGTTGATCACTTGGTCACATCTAAGCAAACACCTTATAAACATAGTGGAGGATACCTTTATAGCCCAATCTTCACCAAACTTGATATGAATGTTTGTCTGCATGAAATCGTGGATGACTTTGTAACTGGGTTACATGGGGTCACAAAGTAGGTCAATTGGTCAAATGTTAGAAAAAACCTTTTGAACATGCTAGAAGTCACACTTTCACTAGAATGTTTGCGTGCATAAAAGTGGATGCGGATGAGTTCCTTACTGGGTGACCAGGGAAGGGGGGGTGTTAAAAGTAGGTCACCAGTAGCGCAATCAGTAAAGCATCAGCTCCAGGTATGGAAGGCCTTGGGTTCAATCCCAGGCAGCGACATACCAAAGTAAATACCGGCCGCAATAGCACGAGTGGTAGAGCGTCGGCTTGCGTATCGGGGATTGCGGGTTAAAACCCCGGCCGGGTCAAACCAAAGACCTTAAAGTTGGCACTAGTGGCTTTCTTCCTAACGCTGGGGGCTAAGGGGACAGCATTACACCTGACTCGTCTGTGTTAGTATAATTGACTGGCCGGGTTCAGTCCCTGGGCACCTCATAAGTGCCCCTGTGCTACATGTATCATGATAGAAATGTCACTGTACAGTATTGGCAGAAATGCAGGCAAATCCCAATCCCAATAAAGAATGGTAGTGGTATAGCTCCCTTGCTAACACTCAAATATAAGGGTAGTTCCATGACTGCTTGGCCTGGTGTCAGGATAATGTGACTGGGTGTGGTATCATGCCAGGTGTTCATGGCATGCTATACACAGTGAAGGCATCACTATATCTGCTTTGAGTGGACACTGTCTCCAGATAACTAAAATATTGTTGGTGGTATGATAAACCCAATAAAGAATAAAAGTAGATCACTAGGTCAAATATTAAGAAAACCTTGTGAACATTCTAGAGGCCACACTTATTGCCCAGTCCTAAACAAACTTAGTCAGAATGTTTGTCTGCATAAAATTTTAGATGATTTGGTAACTGGGTCGTGATGGGTAAAAAATTGGACACTTGGTTAAATCGTAGAAAACTTTGTGAACAGCCGAGAAACCATACTTATAGCCCGATGTTTACCAAAGATTTATAAAGTAAATAACTCGTAATCACTTTAGGCCTGATATGAACCTACTTAAAACCTGTGTATTTAGATGAGCTATTAAGGGCCATGATGACCCTCTTGTTTGTACATCTCAAGTGAATAACCAGCTTGTGGGTAGGGTCTTTTTGATTTTAAATCCAATTTTATATATATAGTTTTTTGAGCCAATGAAAGAGATACTTTATTATGATGCCATGTTAACAAAAGCATTCACAACACAGGTTTTGAATATTTTGACAAACTAAGATATTTTGTCAATCTTTACATAAAAACATGCAGCTTATTAGACATTTTTGTCCTCATGATATGTGTGGTTTGAAAAAATACAAGGTAAGAAAATGAATACCCTTGTAAAAAAGCTTTCCACAGTACCTAACCCACTTTTAAAATAGCTAACAGTATTATTGATTATTCCAAAAAAGTTCTTTGATTTATGCCTAGTATTACATTGAAGTGAAATATTATAAAACAATACGCTACCCTTACAATCGATACGTATTCACATAAACATCAGACGATACGATACATACCGCGATACTTCATTTATTGGTAAGGAGGATACATTTTTTCTTATCACAGAACTACATTATTACACCATGTCAAACAATATGTAAGCTAAGCTTTTTTACTGAAACTAAAAATTGTATAAGACTATAAGCAATTGACCAAAATGTACGACTTAAAATTTTTTCACATATTAAATAATTGAACTAGCAGAATAACTTGAAATTTAAACATGTTAGGTCTTAAAAATAAAATGTAATATGACATTGATTCAAATATTTTTCATATCCTTATTCTAAATTCAAAATGTCTATCACAAACAAAAATATTTACAGTTTGATACATTAGAAAATAAAATAAATTTAAATTTTTCATATAAAACATCTGAGAAACAATGGTGGCAGGTTGTTATGTCTGGAATGTGATATAATCCTATACTTTTCTTTTTGTTTGGACTCCACAATGTGTCCAAATCTTTGACTTAAAATTTTACAGAGGTGATCTTAATTTGATATTGGATGCCATATCATGTACGTGACTCTAGAACTGGGGTATACCGTCAGATGGTATATTGTTATACCTTAAGTAAATAGTGTATTAAGATATTTTGACCAGTGACTGAAATAATCCCATATTATCACAACTAAGGGAATGATATATACATTTCAACATCTAGTTTATGTAAGCATTGTTTTCATATGACATATTATAATAATTTGGTGAGCTGTGAACAAGATGGCTGCTAAAGAAGATATTAAATACAGCTTCTTAAAAGCAAACAAATTGAAGAAAATTTAAACTCATAGCAGGTTTAAAAACTTTATTACTTTGTTCATTTTTTAAACCAAATAAAAACTTACATGAATGGTGCTATTATGGTAGGCATTAAAACATAATTTATGGCATTTGCAAAGGATAATTCTAAATGCCCAAAATGGTAAAAAATGAAGGAAAAGGGACAACTTTGAAAGTTATAGAAATGCATTGGTATTGCTTAGAAAAGTGTCGCTATTAAATAAATTATTATTTGGGCAGTACATTTTTCAAATGCCATGCATGAGAATTAGGTGGAATTCCTTTAACACAATTACACCAAATATGCCTCTTGCAAATAGGTGAAAAAAATGAAGTAAAAAAATGTAAGGATTTTTAAACAAAACAGAGTTGCCAAGAAATTAATGATCTTGTAAAGCTACCCTCATTTAAAAAATCAATTTTATTCAGTTTTGTGTTCAGTTACTAAGGAAACCATCGATCTACAATGTATCGTTATTCTTTGACTTTTAATTTTCTTTCATAAGATCTATACTCTTAGACTCAGTTAATTATAAATTAGAACATTCCCAAGGAAAAAAAAACAACCCAGACCCAAACTGCGATGACTGATTATTAAAAAACAACAACAATAAGTCTTTTTAACATAGAAATGCTTAACCATGAATATGGCACTGAAAAGATTGTGGTTAAATTAGTGCAGTCCTGCAATTTAAAATAAGAATTTAATAATCGATGTGCATAAAAGTTTACTTGTTACTTTTTCATAGTTCCTGCATTTATTTTTGTTTGGTAGTTCCTAAGAAGACAAAACAAAAGAAACAGAATACTTGGAATAAATTTAACAATGTGTTCTTTAACAGCTGAAATAGAATAACAATTTTTATTTTAAAAAATATGATTGCATCTTAACATCTGTGACATCACCCCATGGGCATTTCCAAAACCAATTATAAGTACAGGGTCGCCGAGAACGGTGACTAATAACACACTAAAACATACTATGCCGCTATGCCATTTATATTATGTAGTAATTGTCTTGTCATAGCATTGATAATATGATATGTTGACAATATGATGTAATAGCAGCCCTTTTCACTTCCACTTGCAGAACCTAACGATCCCACTGGCCCACTGCAGCTCATAGATCTTGATGCTTCTGACAGTCGAATTACTATTGGGTGGCCAACAGTACCTTATTTTAGTGGTTTTGATGTCAGCTTAATGAATGGATCTCTATTAGTTGAAGAAAGCACTCAGACAGCCAACACTTGGCAGATATATAACATTAATATTCTTAATGGATATCGATACAATGTTACACTAAGAACGAGGAGTGAAGTTTATATTTCTGACACGAATCCTGTTGTCTTTAGTGGTACCTACAGAGAGCAAATAAAAACAAAGGTCCAAGGTAAGAGATGTATCTCATTGTTTTAACCTAATAAGGATTTAATGCCCAAAATGTATGGTGTTAGGTACATTGTTTCATTAAAAATGGTTTTTTTTTTAGATACAGATGGCATTAGGCCGATTTATTGCAGATTATAGATTTACTATTAATACTGATAACCCATTTATAAACTCTTGAAACCTAACAAAAAAGTATCATGAATTTAACTATTACAATGTATGGTCTATAAAAATTGGATTATTTGGGCAAATGATACTATCATGATGGCATATACAATTAAATATAAGGGTAGTTCCATGACTGCTTGGCCTGGTGTCAGGATAATGTGACTGGGTGTGGTATCATGCCAGGTGTTCATGGCTAAGGTCCATATTTTACATGCATTGTATTATATATGTAAAGCTTTAGGGATGTGATCCAAATGTCATATTGTTATGTTAAATTTTTTTCTGTTTCTAGCTCCTTACCCACCCATGTCTGCACAGTGCACCACAGGAGAGTCTTACTTTATTCAACTGGCATGGTTACCTCCTTCTCACCCTAATGGGGACCTTGTCCAGTACCACATAGAAGTGTATGCACAAGCGAATCCTAACAATTCATTAGCATATCACAGCACTGGCAACATTTCTACAGTGTTCACAGTTTCAAAGTTACAACCAGGTATGTCTATTGTTCAAATAAATATGTTCAATATATTGTCTTTCTAAAGACCTGGATGCTTCTGAAACTGATAGTTATCTCTGTCTTGTCAAAGGTCTGAAATTCTGTCTTGACAGGGTAAAACATCTTAGGTCAGGCAGGAATTGTCTCTTAGACATTTCAGCAGCCTCCTTTTCTAGATGGATTGCTTTCATCATTCTTCTAGCCTATTCTGATCTGTCTCTTTAAGATCTTTTTTCTCTTCAGATCAGACCTCATGAATTCAGAGCTCTTTTATCTTCAGGGGCTTTTGTTAACCACTACCCTCCTGATGATATTTTCACTTTTCCACTAAGTGTCTCAGGTCTTTTGCTTCAGTCTCTGACAACCTGCATGCAATTGGTTCTCTAGTAGTAGCACAAAAAATTCTAGGTCAGTAACACTTGAGCATGGCATCCCTCTGGGCATGCCCGGTCTTGTGGACCTTTTATCTAGGTGACTTAACTACCTCCCCTTCTTTGCTACAAAGTCTGCATATTTTGTAGCAGGTAAGGTATTTTGCTACTACGATGTGATTTTATAGTTATGTCTGAGTTAGAAACCCTCCTCGCACCCTGCTAGTTTCCATCCCCTACCTTGGAATTTACCAATGATAAGCATGCTGCACATTCATGGTAAGTACTGCACTTTTATAATTTTTAAACATTCTTGTTGGGTATCTGTGTAGTAAGGTTGTTCAAAGTATTTTAATCCATCAAAATATATGGCCAGGGGCATGGCCATTGTCTATATAGTCCTGTTTAATAACCCTCGTTATCTCCCTTGGTAGAGGTATCGTTCGTTTTTCGTACAACTGCCGGTAGGCAAAAAAAAACAACAACAACAAGATAGCGTCTGAGAACAATGAAATCTGTGATCTTTGCAAATTTTCAAAACTATCAGTGCATAAACATAAAGACTTTCTTAGAGAAAGAGGGGCGCATGTATCAGGGAATCGTCCGGAACTTATAATACGTGCTAGAGGGATGGAAAAGCTTGGTATACGGACATTATGTGAAATTAAATTGGGCGGCCAAGAAGAC
The DNA here is from genome assembly GCA_007844125.1 of Sinonovacula constricta. Classification (NCBI taxonomy): domain Eukaryota; kingdom Metazoa; phylum Mollusca; class Bivalvia; order Cardiida; family Solecurtidae; genus Sinonovacula; species Sinonovacula constricta. The sequence continues at coordinate 44,870,689 of CM017556.1, forward strand.
AGCATCAAAGGCGAAGGAGACTTGTTTGTAACTCCATTTGGAGAAAATCTTCCAATCTTGGCAATCTAGGACTATCATCAGCATCCTGAAACCAAAATAAAACATGTAATTAAGTATATTTTCACAACAGTCTATGATAATTAACTCCTTTTCTATAACTTTAACCAGGTAAAATGAATCTTAAGGATGAATCTATTTATACAAAATTATTCAAACTCTAGATAAGAATTATAGTAAATTTAGTAAAAACTCTATAAGACAATAAAAATCATATAAAGGAATTTAATGTTTTGTTTAAAATAATTGAATAAAAATAATTGTATATTTTTAACCTTTATGTTTGAAATAGCTCAAAAGGAGGTCTACTGCATTTACATAGTGAAGAGAGTGTATTGTTGGGCTTTTACTCTGGTTAAATACAGTAACCAATCAAGGGTGTCATTTCATTGTAGTGTTATGGGGTCGGTTTGATGCAGCGACTAACGCACACTACTTAGTATTTCCATTTAATTTGGGGCACTGACGCCTACGTCTGCAAACACAGAAGACAAGCTGTTGTTGACTATGACGTTTATTCTTTACTGTCCAAGTTTCTAATGATACATTGTATGAATATATATAGAAATACAATAATTATCAAAGCATGGTTAAAGCAATCACAAATAAAAATAGTAAGGGGAAACTCGCTTGGCTGGTGAGAAGTACCAAATGTGATTAACTCTAGTAACCATTTGACAATTAAGCATTCATATAATTCATCAATATAAAATATACACATTTTAACATTACTTAACATAGAAATAAGATGCATGGTATGATTTCAGAATAATGCTATATTCAGCAATTTACTTTCTATTTGTCTAAGGTGAAACTAAGAAACATTAAACATAAGTGAAACCTACAATAAAACATTACCAATTAAAAAACAATAATATTTAACAAGAAAAAATTAGAATCTGTATGTAACATATATTGTAAAAATTAAGTATAGTAACATACCTGCAAACACAGAAGACAAGCTGTTGTTGACTATGACGTTTATTCTTTACTGTCCAAGTTTCTAATGATACTTGGACAGAGTCAAACAGCTCTTTTATACTCAGATTCTGTGTTGCACATTAAGACAAAGGGATTACTACCCAATGGTGGAAATCTAGTTATAATCCTAGAGATGGCCACCAAATCAGTCACTATCTATAAGATCTGAAAGAGACCAAAGGATGGCTTCATCCTTCTTTAAGTTACTAATCAAGAAGGGTTGCTGCTTATCTTGCAGGTTGAAGGTATAATCTTAGTGATGACCACTGTATCTGTCATAGGATGGTTTCATCCACACTTAAGCTAGTATGCAAGTTAAGTAAAAGACTTATGATTATCTGACAGGATTATAACCTAATAATCCTACTTGGGATGGCCTCTTTACTGAAGGTACCTTTGTAGCTGAACAAAATATTATATTATCCAAATTAGAGTTAATATTCAATTTTAGTAACTTTTGACCTAACTTCTAAAATAGATGAGTAATAGTTAAATACTTGAAATCTACATGAAAATACCTTCATTTTGATATAAAACAGTATATGTACATTATAACTCATTTTTGAGATATTAAATAATATGAATTTGTATACAAAAACTTACGATTATTATAATGCTGCATTTCCACATGGAAAAGCAGCTTCATAATAGTTGTACTGATTCAGCCATTTAAGATAACCTTCACCTGTCATTTTTTTAAGAAAATAGATTATCAAAAAGGTTACACACATCTATCAAAAAAGTTATAAGATTTTCTGGGTGTATCTGCTATGTCTAGAAAGGAAATATTTTTAGTATGTTTTTTTTTTTAAATGAGTCAATTACACAGATACGCTTCTTATCTGGAGTCCTGTTCAAACTACAGTATGTAATAAATACATTTATTAAGTTAATTGTGTCACTATCTAGCCAATGAATGTATGTTAATGGCTGACATATCAAACCACAGGCATAGTTTGGAGATACAGTCAACTCTCGTTATCTCAAAATCGGTTATCTCAAATTTCCGGTTATGTCAAACTGTTTTCTACGGTCCCGTTTTTTCCCTATAGTTTCTATATAATTCGACTCCGCTTAACTCAAATTCGGATGTGTCAAATTATCGGATATATCAAACTAAATTATTTGTCCCCACACGTATAAAACTGTTGAAATCAGTTGGTCTATCTCAAACTTCAAATTGCTATAAGATGCAAAAAGGCAATAATATTGATTTTCACACCTACCGTGAAACTCGCGAAGATTTGGGCGCGAGTTTTATCGCCAATTATCGGCAATCAGGATGTCACGTAATTTAGAGAAGAGGTTAATCGATTATTATTTAATTAGCTGATTCAATGAACAACAATTTCGTTAATCAATTAACGCTGATTAAAGTGTTTCAGTTTGTACTTGTTGTTGTAACAGTTTTTGAGAACTTGTTGACACGGCCTTCTCAACTTGTAAATAAAATGAGAGGTCGCGTTAGTGATTTTATCATTCTTCCACTACCTACCCACAATACACGTACTGATTATTGAATCAAAAAATAAGATTGGTTATGGCAACAGACCACTTTAAACATGCAAAACCACATAAACTTGCAGAAACTTAGTTTACAGTGGCATATATAACAAGGAATTTAGTCATTACCAGTCATCGTGTAGCAGGTAAGATTTTTAAGATTTACACAAACTATCCTTAAATTCGGATAACTCAAACTTCGGATATCTCAAACTTTTTTCTACGGTCCCTTGAAATTTGAGATTACGAGAGTTGACTGTATTTAGATATATTGGTACATTGTGTTGTTGAGAAAAAAAATGGGCTCAAATTAGAAAGTGTTGCAATACTATGATCGTCCCTCCCAACACATTTTTTTTTAATACATAGCATTGTTCCATATAACAACTTGATCAATGATCATACTTCAATTTTAGTTTTGCAGTTAAACCAAAACTACTCCTTAACAGTCTTTCCCAAGGTCACTCGACCTGGTAGCACAATAGGTAGAGCGTCGGCTCCAGGTACGAGAGGCCCCAAGTTCGATCCCGGGCCGCGAATACCAAAGTCGTTAAAAATGGTAGTGGAATAGCTCCCTTGCTAACGCTCAAGGAAATATAAGGGTAGTTCCACGACTGGTTGGCCCGGTGTCAGGATAATGTGACTGGGTGTGGTATTATGCCAGGTGTTCAGGGCATGCAATACACAGTGAAGGCAGCACTATATCTGCTTCAAGTGGACACCGTCTCCAGATAACAGAAATACTGTTGGTGGGACGATAAACCCAATAAACAAACAAACTTTTCCCAGGTCACTAAAATATTGCATGTTTTAATTTCGAAATAGGAAAAAGGGCTGAACATGATCTTTTTTAAACATTATTTCTTTTTGTTCTAATATACAAATACAGACATAACATGTCAATACATAGTTGACAATCTTGTTTTGGGAATGTCATCTCTGATGGTTATCACATAATATATGAATTGCATTGGGGAGCATGCTCTTAAATATGTCGGGTGCGGGAATAGTCGTACCACTACATTCTCGTACAGGGAATAGTCGTACCATATATGAATTGCATATTTCCATATTAGTGACATAATTGCTGCCAGGTATCGCATCTATCGCACTGGATAGCATGCATTCTTGCTGTTACAAATCGGTTGCAATTTACGCATTGGAAAGTCATTATAATTTGGCTTGTTTGGAGAGACTGAATTTTCAGCAGAATCGTATTCTACATATATTTTCTACATATATTATCTTATTTGACAAACTATTGACTATATGAGATGCCATTAATATAAAATATAACCACAATGAAGGCAGCACTATATCTGCTTCAAGTGGACACCAGATAACTGAAATACTGCTGGTGGGACAATAAACAATAAACAAACATATTTGTCACAATTACAAAAAGCACACTCATTTAAACACAAGCTGCTTTTAATGTTTTGATTTGTCCAGGTTTTGAAACCATGTGCAAATTCGCTGCTGTTAGCTTCACTTGATTGTGTTAGTTTCGATTTGCACGCATAACCTATTAATCGCAGCCATTGTTTATATTTGAATATGTAATAATAAATGCATCGATTTTTCTTTTATCTTTCGAAATTGATATTTTATTTTCTGTAAACAATTAAATCTTTGAGACGCTTTGAGTTTTCTTTATGCCATGATTGATGCACACACAATTCCATACCTACTTTGAAAAACACAATGTACTTCAATAAGGGAACAGATTTTGCCTGTGTTAATTTGAAGACTAACTGTTGTCTACAATGGATCTGTACGGTATAGGGTGCTCCTTGGTGTATTTTCCCATTAGAAAATGCTCTGAACAAAGTCTATCATTCTTCAGATTACTAGTGGAAATTTGACTCATTGTTTTAATTCAATTTATCAACAGTTTTCTCAGTTTATCATTAGTTGGAAATCTGTAAGGGGTAACGTGGCATCCTTCTATCAACTTTCCTCTGTAATTGCTACACACACAATAATAATGCCTCTTTTTTCTGTTGATTTTAACACTTTCTTCCATCGGTGACATTTTTTATTTGCTCTCCACCGGAAATGAAATGCGGACCTCCACACTAAGGAGCTTTTAAAGGAGGCAATTATTCAGGGGAGATAACAAAGGTTATTAAACAGGACTATAATATGGCCAGGTAGTAAAAATGAATCTAATTGTCAATTATGTTGCTTATGTACATATATTAGAATTATTCAGGTCATTTTTAACATTGCTGATATTCCTTGCTAATTTTACCATAAGTCTATGGCATTATGGTGAGCAATATTAGGCCACCATGGTCCTCTTGCAATTGATTAATGTCCCTTTGTTATATATATTGAAGATATTTTTTCTGTTCTAATTCTAAAAGGACTTAGATGTAACTGTATTTGCCTTTAAGTGTCAATCTTACCCTTGGTACATCATGACTACATAAATCTCAAAGAGTTGTTTCCTTTTGTTATATTTTGTCCACTCTTTTTCTCAGCTACTATTGGTCCGATCGCTACTTCTGATGACCTATAAGTACCAATGCTAGTGCTGCATATTGTTGGCATGTCATGATCAGCTAAAATGAGTTATTACCATTTGATATATATTTTGAATATGTTCAGTATGTGATATGTCTTCAGCTATTTGTCTGCTTGGATAGAGACTGGCATGGAATGTCAAAACTTCTTGCCATGCCCTTGACATGATTTCAGTAACTCTGGCAAAGCAGTATCTGGGAGAATCCATCATTTTCAATGATAGCTCTTGTTCTATTTCAAACAGGTTTTACCTACCTCTTCAAAATCAGAACAGAGAATGAGATGTACAACTCAACCACATCTTTAGATATTTACAACTGCACAACAACTGCAAGAAGTAAGTATGCCTTAATGTTATTGTGTTATTGTTAACTAAAAACACATTTTCATAATTGTGAATCCATACAATCCTTCATTTGTCATATTGCCTTTCATAGTTTTGTTTAAGAATATCTACAAAACAGTTTGACAAATAAAATTTTGAGTTGGAGCTTAAATAGCTTTTGATGAGTAGAAGTGCTTTTTATGTAACTCTACCTGAGTTAGCTTTTTACTATTTCCCTTGTTTATTTCTTTGTGTCAGAAAATGACCAACTAGATGGATCCACTTTTAAACTCACTATTTAGTTGTCTGGTGATATCGTATTTACTCACCCATAAGTCTACTTCGCTCATAAGCAGACATGTGATATACCCTTGGTTCAAAATAGGGAGACTTAGGCTCCCAGAGAGGGAGATTGCGGTGCCAGGGAAGGAGACTTAGGTTCCCAGAAAGGGAGATTAGGGTGCTAGGGAAGGAGATTTCCGTGAATGCACATTAAATTGACTATGTTGCGTATTCTATTTGTAAAACAGTATTTTTTGTCTTTTTACCAATAATCCTAGTAATTTCAGTTATACATTTTTTCTTAGTGATGTTTTTAATGAATTTTCAAATTTATCTAACATACTTTTAGCTCACTATCTAGACATAAGTTCTATGCTTTGGTTTTAAGCTTGTGACCTACAAAAAACCGTAACAGCCAAACATGGTGTAAGCAAGTCAAGTGTCAACAGCACTTACAAATGAACTGAAAAAAGGTTTCCAAAGTGTCCAAAATTTATTTATGTACTTATTAAGATGTTAAATTTTATATAATGAGTATACAAGCATACAAACAGTTTATTTAAGAGTTTTGATAATTATAAAATATTAGTGGTTAACTCTCTGATACCATTATTGCCTAAACAAATTAAAGTTAAATAAATTAAGAATACATGAAGACATTGGATTAATCAAGATAAAATAGCAAACATGTGTGTTTTCTATGAGAAAGTAGTAACTGGATAACTGTCTAGATTAAAAAATATATATATATAGAAGTTATTTTACATTAACTAACGAATTCTTTCACCAATGTATCATCTTATAACACAAATGAAGTAAACTGGATTGAACTAGTTGAAATGGAAAATATGTTTTAAAATTGTCTATGGTTGGCATTTTATTTACTATTCGTGCACAAAATGAGATGGTACGAACAGACATGAAAACCATTTACTTCCATGATATATGTATATTTGCAGGAAAAAGACAAATTTTCTTTCAAATAGAAATAACACTTTTGTAAAGTAAAGAAAAGATTTACTCCTTAAAAATGCTAAAGTCAAAGAAATTGTTGGGAAACTGCCATGTTATTCATTTCTTAGCTTTGATGTGTTCCAAGGTTCCTGTGACCTTTGCCGATTTGTCTTTTAATACCGCTGACATATTTCAGGGCTAGAAGCTTGCCTACATGTATTAATGTCCTAAATAATATGCAGTTAGGAAAAGGCCGTAAAAAAGATCAAATTAAAATCAACGATTGTTTTAGTTGCAAAATGCACAGAAATACATGTTGCAAGCTCTGTATATTCAGCAGTGTTATTGTTTCATACATTCATCTCTTTCATGCAAACTTGTTTTAGTATTAATTTCATATGCACATTATTACTTTTACTTAATGTTTATTTCCATGTTAATTACAAGCAACCTGTTCTTAGCATAGGTTTTGAGTCTAAATTAGTGATTCTTCCAGTCGAACCCTTTTATCAACTGACCATTCCAAGGCCGTAACTGTTGGGTTAGCTCATTTTGTTAACTGACTCATCACATATTTACTTTTACATTTGGCATGCACATGAATACCTTTGTCCTGTGCCTTTTCAAATTTTGGCATATGTTGCAATGCTCATAGGACTTCGTCATATATTCTTCTTCATGGAATAGAAACCACGCTCGCTTGGTTCGCTCCCTTTGGTTTCTAATTCCGAGATGAGTTGCTAATTGAGACACTAACCTTAACATAGTAAAACATTACACAGCAGTCACGGTTTGAGAAAAAGGCAATTAATACCAGAGTAAGTTTTATGAACACACACGAGCGCATCAGTTTCAACAAATGCTGTAGTCGGCTGGCAAAATGGCATTACGACACGATGATGTCATGCATATAATTAGCACTAGTTTTGTGATACGCGTCCGTCGTTCGGCGTCCGTCGTCCAACATTCGTTGTTCGTCGGTCTTCGTCAACATTTTACCTTGTGAGCACACTAATGTCTAGAGGCCACAATTTTTATCCAATCTTCACCAAACTTGGTCAGAATGTTTGTCTGCATGAAATCTTGAATGAGTTCATTATAGGATCACCTGGGGTCAAAAAGTAGGTCACTAGGTCAAATTTTAGGAAAAACCTGTTACCACACAAGAGACCACATTTATAACCTAATCTTCACCAAACTTTGTCAGAATGTTTGTTTACATGAAATCTTGGATGAGTTCGTAACTGGGTCACGTGGGGTTAAAAAGTAGGTCACTAGGTCAAATCTTAGAAAAAGCTTGTGAACACACTAGAGACCACATTTATAGCCCAATCTTCATCAAACTTAGTCAGAATGTTTGTCTGCATGAAATCCTGGATGAGTTCGTAACTGGATCACGTGGGGTCAAAAAGTAGATCACTAGGTCAAATCTTAGAAAAAGCTTGTAAACACACTAGAGGCCCTATTTATAGGCCAATCTGCATCAAACTTGGTCAGAATTTTGTCTACATGAAATCTTGGATGAGTTCGTTATTGGGTCTCGTGGGATCATAAAGTATGTCACTAGGTCAAATTTTAGAAAAAGCTTTTGAACACACTGGAGACCACATTTATAGCCCAATCTTTACCAAACTTGGTCGGAATGTTTGTCTGCATGGAATCTTGGATGAGTTCGCAACTGGGTCATGTGGGATCACAAAGTAGGTCACTAGGTCAAATCTTAGGAAAAGCTTGTGAACACACTAGAGGCTCCATTTATTGGCCAATCTTCATCAAACTTGGTCAGAATGTTTGTCTACATGAAAACCTGGATGAGTTTGTTATTGGGTCATGTGGGGTCAAAAAGTAGGTCACTAGGTTACATTTTAGAAAAACCTTGTAAAACACTTAAGAGGCTACATTGATGGCCCATTCTTCACCAAACTTGACCAGCATGTTTGCCAGTATGAAATCTTACATATGTTTTGAAGTCATGTAGATTCAGTAGGTTACTTGGTAAAATTCTAGAAAATGTTATCAACCCAGTGGCCACACTTTTAATCTTCACCAAAGATTTCTAAAGTAAATAACTCTTAATTACTTGATGCCAGATTTATGCCTACTTAAAGCCTGTATTATCAGGTGAGCGATTAAGGGCCATCATGGCCCTCTTGTTTGTTGTGTGTTTTGTTGTTGTTGTTGTTGTTTTGTAATGCACGTATGCAGGTCTTGGTAAACGTTTCTGAAGTCAGACGTTCAGTCTAATTATCCTGTGCTTGTGTTTGGGTAAATACAGAATAGTTCTTATAGCACTCTATTAACAGATTGTTGAACATTTAAAATTTCTCTACTCAGTCCAATGAGTTTTCTCTTATCAAAATAAAACAGTAGATCTACAATATGTGTTTCATTTTCATTTTGGATGTGATCGCATTTCTCTAGTGGCTTTCAAAATGATATTATACAAGCTCAGAATCTCGTCCGCCTTTAGATTCAACCCGATAGTATTTAATATAACGGGTAAACAGTAATCGAGTGTTACCTTTCATAATGCTTAACTCCGCCCATTTTAATTAACATAACATAATCGCTCAGCCAATCAAATTTAGAAAGCAGATAAATCGTTTTGAACGGTTAAGTGTATCTCTTATAGTTGGCATATTAGCATAACCCCAAACCACCAGCAAGCTGTCATTTGCCTCTTATGATCTTGTGTATTGTGCCAATTTCATCCCACTGATATCTGTCATCATGCTAGTTGGTGACATAGATCAAAGAAATTGAGGCCTTGCCGACACTGATGTACTTGTATCTGGGAGGTCAACGACTGCTAATTTCACTTGTAACATGTGAAGTTGACACATTTGCATAGCTGTTAGCCAGTACACAGTTGAGTGATAATTTCGGATTATTGAAGACATATTTGAACGCTATGATTATGTGTTTTAAAAAGGGTTAGTATTGTAATGTATGATATTTTGAACTTGATATATACCAATGTGTACGTGTTTATTGATGCATCTGTCCATTGGCTCTGCCCTAAATCGATGCCCCTTTTTTTCTTCTTGTTACCTTGTCCATACGTCAAATAGACTTTTTAAGCAATTTTAGGATACATTTTCACTCGACTTATGGGTGAGTAAATATGGTGATTAGAAGGGCAGTGCACGGAACCACAACTCAAACTATGATTCATTTTTGTTATCTCCTTAAAGTCAAATATGGACCTTGTTCAGTCGCCAAATACTCTTGTAGTGTGAATGTTTAAATGCTCAAAATGAGTCAAATGTAATGTTTTTTCATCTCACTTACAAAAAAATATAACTAAAACCTTACTTTTGCTTTCATCACCATAGTCGATCGTAGCTGATAATTTTATGCATTTGTGCATTACTGTCAAATGCGCCAAAAGTAAATGGTATCGACGATGTTTTTCTGAACTGATGTTAATTCTAGATTTGTGCTGTTCCACTTTTTAGTTAATGGTTTTCCTTTTCTTTTCGAAAATAGACAAAGTTGGCTTTTCTCTCCTTAGAGTCGGTTTCCTACATCCACCATTGTTATTTACGAATTAAGGGTCAATGGACAAAAATAAATGCAGGTCATGGGATAACATAAATGCTTACATAACTGATTGAAACATTAAGGGGTTTGAGCGAAGTAATTTAAAATCGTTTTGACATCCCAGTGCTTTTTATTATTTTTTAATTTTTTAAAATATTCTTTTTTATTGACTCATTTGAAATAATATTAACAACTATAGACAAACAGGCAGTATATATGTCATACAATGTGTCTGAAATGTTATTTGCACCAAATTTGATGGAGAAATTCCAAACCATATAATTATATAACTACTGCATGGATTTACTTCAAATTTCGCTTTATAGATACCTAAACATTAGACTCTGCATCAAGTCATACACGCTGCTAGAAAGCATAGATATTATGCAAATTCTATGCCAAATATGAGATAAGCAATGAAAAGTTCATACATTCTTACCGTCATATAACATATAATACATACAAATACAAATATGCATAAGGGGAAATTATTAAGTTGTTTTTCCAGCATTTGCTTAGAATTTTGTTAACAAAGACTGCTCCAACCTATAACGACTAAAAACTCTGGTTCATTCGCCAGAACTCGGATTTGAATGCCTGTTGCTCGTGACGACATAACTTTTTGTGGTAAATGTGCATGAAATGGAACTGTCAAGCCAAGTCTGACCAATCTTGAGACAGTAAATCAAAAAATTGTAATAAGATTCATAGGAGGATGGATGAAGGCAACGTTATAACACAAACTCATATTAAAAGGCTAGTTTCTTTTCATAGGTATTATTAAACAAAGTTGAACTTGCCATCAGTGCATATTCGCTTAAATCCATATGCTACTCTTGATAAAATCAGTGAACATTTTGCAAGTAAATGGTGTATCAATAAAATATTTCCTGAGTTTTTAAAGCTATTTAGCAAGTAGCGCCCATTGCTTAGTTGGTAAGCATGGCATATTTACAAGAAGGTAATTGAAAAGTCGTGGGTTCAAATCGAGATACATCTTTTTTTTTTTTTTAAATATGAATTTGCTTGCAATTGCTATCCTTTTAAAATTCCTGCTGCACATGTTATGTGTGTGTGTGTGTGTTTGTTTGTCTATAATAAATGTGTAGTTATAGCAATAAAGTGTAGGTAATCAAGTTTTTTCATTAATAGCCAGCACGTCTTCACTATGTCATAAATGAAACCGATAAAACATTTACATTCAAAAGTATAGTTCAATGTTATTATATTTTTTAAAAATTTACAAGCTCATCATTCCGGATCTGGTAGCGTAGTTGGTAGAGCGTCACCTCCAGGTACGGAAGGCCTCGGGTTCGATGGCGGGCCGCAGCATACCAAAGTCATAAAAAATTTGTAGTGGAATAGCTCCCTTGCTAATGACCAAGCAACTGTAAGGGTAGTTCCAGGACTGGTTGGCCGTTGTCAGTGTGTTATCATGCCAGGTGTTCACGACATGCTATGCACAGTGAAGGCAGCACTATATCTGCTTCAAGTGGACACCATCTCCAGATAACTGAAATACTGTTGGTGGTACGATAAACCCAATAAACAAGCTCAGCAGGGTGAGAAGAAAGGGTTCTCTTACATTACAAGTTGATGGTTTAAACCAAATGAATGTATACAGACCTTTCTTCATTTGTCGAGTTCGATAACCATTAGGAAAGTTAATCTAGGGCAAGCTCAACATTGTTTACTAATAAAACAGGTAAGGTCACATCATACAAAATCTGAATGTATTGTGTATAAAACACAGAATAATATAAGTGACTGTCTGGTCCCGTGGTTAGGCACTTACCTATATAATACTGTTTTGAAGGTTCGAATCCTTACTAAAACACTTTATTCCATTTATACAAAATATCCTTGAACAAAGACAAAATATGTATTTGACAAACAATGTAAGTATAAGTTACATGTAATTTAATATTGGAATTGTTTTCAGAAAATTCTAGTTATAAAAAATTAATGCTCCGTATTGGGTTCAAACCAGCACTAATTACATGTACGACCTGTCCTCTTGCAACTTTATCCATTAAACAAAGATATTAACTTAAATTAGCATTACTGCATGTATTTATGTTTTTTTATTATATGGTACATTATTATGATTTATCTGCCTTATCTGTATTGGAGCAATGCAATGAACCATGAATGCTCAAACTAAATCAAGTGATGAGTGGAAGTGTATTGCACAACAATCGTATCTCTACCTGATGTTTAGTTTTGATCTGATCTTTAACTAAATTGGTCAAAATGTTTGTGTAGAATTTAGTGAAGTTTTTAATATATATCTTTAAGAGAACAAACACCTATTTATTTGCATAAAAGTGCCACATCCACCTTTAACCTTCTGAACAGACACTGTGATCATTATATGCCACCATGTGCGGTCATGAAAATAAATCTACTTACCTTTAACGAGCCCAGAGACAGCAGCTAATTTGTCAGCATTTCTCTAAAAGCAGTTATTCTTATAGAAATTCTGTAGAACAGATAGAAGAGTCACAAAGAAAGTTGTTGTATGTGATGTAGTTTCATTTCTGTGAGTCTTTTTCATTTTCTTTGGCATTGATTTTTTGAACACTCCATTTAGTTTATGAAGCAAATTATTTCCTGCATGTCTATATTTCTTGTGGACACTGAATATGTCTGTTTCTTAGACATTCTAAGAACTACTTAAGACTAGTCCTTTTAATAAGACCTGGTAATTCGCATTTCTTTTCTAACAATCTCACATTCATATTTTTTGTTGATATATTTAATTTTGACCAATATGCTAGGTCATATCTCTCCCTGAACAGTGCCATGTGTGAGCAGCAATAGTTTCGACAAAGGCCTCTGTAATGTGTACAAAAAATGACAAACCACTTTATTAAAACATTGTTTTTAAAATGAACATAAATACATGTAGAAGTCCATACATGTGTTGTAGTAATACATAATTTTTCTCAGTTGACTGAAGACCTGGCAAAAAGTTTATATGTTACATCAGTTATTGAATGTTCAGCTGTACAGAATTACAATTACTAAAAGACCGAGTTGTTCAAATAGGTTGCATAAACTTAAGGGATTGTTTTTTCAGACAAAATACTTACTCTATGTAAGTGGTCTTGATGTGTGTTGGCATGAGGCTTTTTAAGACTTCATATATAAGGTAAAATGCAAACTAAAACATGACCACATGTGTATATGTCATTGATACAGTTAAGTAATTTTTAGTCTGCGCATTCATGTAATACATTCTATCAGGATTGTTACATGTATTTACCCTTTGGTGTACATTTGACATTGCTACACCAAGTACACATTCTTCTCTGTCCTTGATTATTACATTTAATCTCTTTAACAGTCTTTCTGTTTTTGTGTAGTTCCAATAATATAATCATATGTATCCCTCCCACCCAAATACAATGTGGACAGTATTTTTAATTACATCACTATTTCCTTTAAATAACTTCATAACTTAGCTTTAAGAATATGTAATCACTTGGACAGTTTTAAGTCAAGTTATATAGCCTCAGGACGTGGTTACTGCTCTGCAAATCTAGTTGAAGCACCTCAGTTGGTCGGTCCTCTTGCCAACTGACCATTCCAAGGCAGTAACTGCTGGGTTTTCTCTATTTTATGTAATATCTTGTCACAGTTATGTGATATTTACATTTAACTGGCATTTGAATGTTTGCCCTGTGTTCAATATATGTTGCAATATTCATAGGACCGTGTCATATTTTTTTTATTAGAAACAGTACAGACCTTATAGCACTGATTCATGAATTGTAGCCCAGTCTTGAGCTAAAAACTTGCATTTTAGTGAAGTTTAATGCACATTTTTCATTTTCCATAATACACTATGTTAATTATTTATTTGCATTATTTAAAATCAAGAACCTAACTTTCTGCAAATGTGCAGAAGCTACTTAACAATGTAGAAAGACCAAATCATGTACCTGGTGCATTCATAATAATATCAATAACATACTTTTCTTAACATATATGGAAAGAGCCAAAGATGATGCTATGTAAATGCTGCTTTTTTTTTTCATTAAGGTCCTTGAGGTGACACTAAATTGTCAGAAACTTCCTAAATAAGGGTAGCAGAAAAAAGGATGATTATATCTAGACTTCTGGCAATTTTACCTGACAGTAGGTGACTACAGTTATTATAAAGTAAAGCTTTCTAAACAATACTCAGATATGTATACTTTGACTAAGATTTCAAAGTAGTGAAATGAAGCTTAATTATTTAAAATCTACATTTAAAGACCATCATTTTGATATAAAACTGTATGGGTGATCTAGGACTGAGTATTAAGAAACAAGGCAATATGTATTTCTAAGCAAAGGGAAAACTATTATGCTGCATCTAATTATGGAAAAGCAGCTTCATAATTGAAGTATATAAACACTGGCCTGCATCAGTAAGCACTGAATAGGTAAATCAGGTAAGGTTACAATACTTAATTTATAACTTAATTACAATACTTAATTTAATTGTTCAGAAATGTAAGTTAATTTAATCGACAGTTTGGTCCCAGGGTTAATGACTTTTCCATTTGATTATACTTTTATAATTTTAAAATTTAATATGAGCCTTTTATGTATAATAAAAACACCTTCCTTACACATGTTGATGTCTATAATTCAACTTTGTGTAACCAATTATCAATGGCAATCTTTGAAATCATATAACTATACTTATTACTATACTTATAATTATATTATAACTATAATTTTCAAACATGAGATTGTTATTCTTAATAAAAAAATCTTATGAAATAATGTTGTGCACTTCAACTAACAATAAAATAAAAACTAATCTTACTAACATCATAATAACCATTTTGCATTCTTCCATTAATTGTAATTTTCAGAAATATTGCTTTTTGTTCAAACCAGTATTAATTACTTCTTATTTTTTAAGTCCCCATGCCTGAATCTTGTAGAGAAAAGTATTGATATAAATATTTTTTTTATCTTTATTATTATCATACTATGGAATGCACACTATCAGAATAATGCCTAACTTGGATAAATGCAGGGAACCATGGACCCTCACATTATCACGAGGCTACTTAATTATAAAAATATGATAAAACAAAATGTAAACATTGACTTGTTTTGTTGTCCTTAACTGTGATGCATCATTTTTAGTTAAAACATGCAAATACATATACCATGCAATACATATAGTTGCCAAATTTTATTTTAAAAAACAAATATCAATCAAGCCTTATCTACCACAGATTGCTTGCGGAATGCATAACTACTTTGCTCAGTTTAATTTAGGAAACAATTTTTTCAAAGAATTTATTATAGTTGATCTACTGACCAATTAAAAATACTCAAAAGTACATGTATATCGAACTTGCAAAAAATACAATATTACTTATATTTGCATTGTGTGCCTATTCTTTTATATAGAACATTAATTGATTTCTTTGCAGCTGTTATTTTGTCCCTTTCTGTTCTGTTATGGAAATACATTTTTGCACATACTTTAGTCTTCCACATTCATCTGAGTCTGTGGCATGGTCTTGTTTCTGTAGGTAAGTCCATATAGTTGTCCTAATGACACCTATATGTAACCTGGGATCCAGGACAAAGCTGCCCATAAATTCCATTTAATAATGTCACTACAAACATGTATCAGCTTGATGCTTATGGGATTTTCACTAGAGTAAAACCTCTTATATGTTAACCAGCTGAAATAGGGCAGACTCCTAAAGCTGAAATCTACTGCCAAGTAATGAATCATAGAATATTTTATGAAGTTAAAATCTCATTTACAGAGGAAGCAATATTCACAACTTATTTAAATCCCTGTCATTCAAATGTTACTCTTTGCCTAAGCTGTTTTGCTTGTCTTGGTTATTTTCTTAACAATGCTTACTCTAATTTTTCACCAGAGTCTGGGGAACCTACAAACCTGACTGTGACAGGAGTGACTAGTCGCTCTATGCATGTGTCGTGGGACTACCCAGAGAGGACCAACAGTGAGGAAATCTCAGGCTACATTCTTCAGATAAAAGACAACTCAGGCTCCTGTGTTCATGAACAGCTCTTCAAATGTCAAGATTGCAAAGATACCTTTCAGGTAAAATGTAGCTATTCTTAATTTCTTTCTTATTCTTATTAAAAGTAGATGAATATACAACTCCTTTAAGAACATTATTTCAAGGTCATTTATTACACTCATAGTCTCAATTTCATAAATGTTTTTGTTTCAAAACATTTTTTCTGGTGAAATTAATAAATGAAGATAGTACAATTAGGACTGTTATATCCTCTTTTTTCTCCTAAATTATAGTTTGATGTTTACATGGCATAGAAATATGCATTTGGAAAAAGAAATAATTGTTTATATTACATATAAATTATGCCTTTTTGCACAACTGTTAAATTTAAACAGTATATATAGTTTATGTCACTTTCTACAGAAAAACAATAAAATTGCAATACAACAGTTCAAAACAAGAAGTATATGACACAGTAGGGGTGTAACGATATTCTACCTTCACGATACGATACGTATCACGATATATACCACACAATTCTATAAGTATTGCGATACATAATATTTTGGTACCGATGATACATTTTTGCTTATCACACAGGTTCACCATTAAGCCATGACTTATATTAAACCATATGTTAGCATAACTATTTACTGAAACTTGTAAGTCTATAAGTCAATAATCAGAATCTATGACATAAAAGGTTATCCACATATTAGATGATTTAACTGTAAGAATAACCTAAAACTTTAAAATGTTAGGTCTTAAAGAATAAAAAAGTAATATAATATTTCTTACGATATTTTTTTCTCATCTTTATTGTAAACTCTGATGATACAGACTGTGTACATTAATATTTTGGTACCGATGATACATTTTTGCTTATCACATAGGTTCACTATTACACCATGGCTTATATTAAACAATATGTTAGCATAACTATTTACTGAAACTAAGAACTTGTAAGTCTATAAGTCAATAATCAGAATGTATGACATAAAAGAAGTTAGTGTTTTGTATGAAATATAAGAGAAATAATGATGGCAGGTTGTTACTAGGACTCCGTATCGGTCAAAATCACCGATATGATATGTTTATCAATACAAAAATGATCGATATTCGATATATCATATATCAGCAAATGTACATGTAAGTGCTTTTATTGGTTTTTTCTTTTGTTTACAAATAAATCAACTATTGCCTGTAGTATAATATATACCGTCCTTCTACTATAACATGGTGTTTAGTATCGGTCAAGTTTATACAAAGGAGGCTGTTTCCTTTAACACTACAAAAATCACATGGTATCTATAGTTTATATATGGTTAAATAAATACTTTTCAGCAGGAAATTTGTTTCCTAGTATAAAAACATATTCTTGTCCTTCTGATGAGGCCAGAGCATTCAGATATTGTTCTGCTTTGAAAAAAAGGCGATCTGTATTGATGCCATCAATTGTGCTTGCGATTTCACATTTCTCATGCTTTCATTTTCATAATCGCCTAGAAAATTTTCAGAAATTCCTGGTTTATTATTTTATATCATAAGATCAGCAAATAAGAATAATGCATTAAATGCCATTACTTTTCAAAATGTATAATGTCATAACACCCCCTCCAAAATGAAAATTTCTTCCATTATCCAGAATAAGACCAGCAACGCTTTAAACAGTTTTTAACTACAGTCACACTTGTATTAAGCAGCCAACCAAGGGACAGCCTAAATTTCACTGCTTAAATGAGTTGACTGCTTAAGACAAAATATGATATTATTGATTGTTTGCCTATAACTGTGAGCCTGTTTGCTTACCAATAAGTATTACACGTAATTAAATAGTATATCTACTGGAAAGTACTGTTTAAATAAATATTTATCACAATTATAACTGCTTTTGGAATGTTAATATATGATTCAGAATATGAGAAGTTTCTCTCTATATAAATGTATTATTTGGAATATCAGAAGTTTCTCTCTAAATCTAAGAAATTTTGCTCAATTATTAGTAGTCTGGTCATGAAGGTGCAAAGCATACCATGTTAAATTAGTCACATCAAATTTATACTGAGTGTACCAACATATTCTCAAATTGTAGTTTGACAAATTACCAAAAAGTGTACATATATTTGGACGGCCATGTTCCAGATGGTGTGTGAGTTTAACTATGCTTTAGCAAAACAACAAGCAGTGTGTTATTAGTTGAAGTAAATCATTTTTATGACATGTTTAACATGCTGCTGCAATGAGCCTACCAGGGTCTAGTGAGAATAAATCATAATTTTCGGCCCTTATTCTCTTTCAAGTTGCATATCATTAGTAACTATCCAAGAAAACTTGCCTAAAATGTTAAGAAACATATCACACTGTTTCACATCCCCCACTGTCAAATGGCATCAGGCATGTATCTAGGATGTGGATCAAGGGGAGTGCCACTTAAAATCGCATGTTCAGAATGCATCTTTAATAAATCATGTGACTGTCAGGTAAGATTCAAAGCAGATAACTCTATACGGAGGACTGTTTTAACAAAAATATATTCTGATTATGTTGATATATCACATTTATAAACAGCTGCATAGTTAAACACTTACATAAGAATCTCTATCGGAACTGTTAAAAATCGCATTTTAATGAAATTGAAATGAAAAAACATATCTGTATTTTTTAGTATGAATTTGAAATCTGTGCCCAGTGGTAAGAGTTGCAAACTTGTGGCTAGAGAACATTCATGAGGGAGGTTTGGCAACTAACCTGAGGTGCACCAGGGTTCTGCATACACATACATCAGTGTTCTTTCTCCTCCAATAATTAGCTGGATGTCACCAATATGACCATATTTGTGTTGGTTCTATGAAACAAACAAGAATTAAAGGCACATTGCGTAGAAGTTCATAAGTAAATAGATGTCTTTAGATATTATGTTTAACTCTCTGTTTATACATATTGGTGTATTACCGTTACATTCGAGACAATTAAAATTGATTCATTAACAAATAGTTGGTTATCTGTAGAGATTGAATGTTTATTTTAAAATAAGCAGATTTTGATTTTAGAATCTGCAGATGTAAATGTTAGCTATTTTTTCAGTAGGAAATGAAAGGCCTTACTTTGGTTTCAAAGCAGTTCATGTTTTGACATTAGACCTTTGTTGCAGACACAGTTTTGTATGAACATGGTGAGATTGGAACAAATTGACCAAGAAAGCACATATCAGAATCGTCCATCAATAACCTGGCACTTTTTTAAGTGTTAATCAATTTCCTACAAATAACACTCTGCTGTGATAAGAGCATGTTCCTTGGCTTTGTATTAAAATCATTCTTTTTTGTGCATGCTGAATGTTAACTGTGTCCCCTGCCCAAAATGCCTAATGGCATTTGTCCGAGATACAAACAATCACTGTTACTGGTCTTCTGCTAGATACATCTGTCTGTCTCAGTTGTGAATGTTGATGACTAGGGCTACATATTAATCAATTGTGTTATGTTGTTTCTGGACAATGTCTGTCTAGTTTGTTCATTACATGTCGAAGTCTCTATTTGACATTATCTCAACTTAACCTTTCTTCTGCAGAACCCTGCTGGTGTCCACTGTGCTGATAACGTTAGACAACCTGACAAATGGTTGACCAAACAGCAACTGTCCAAGAGGGTAACATACAATGTTACTGGTCTTCTGCCAGATATAGAGTACAGTGCATCTGTCTCAGCTGTGAATCTGTTTGGCCAGGGAAATACGTCTGTATTTGTACAGAAGTCAGACGAGGAAGGTAAATTTTTTCTTTCTTTATCTTTTACTTTATTGACTAATGATATTGAAAGCAATATACACTACAACCTTTTTTAAACAACATTGTTTAATATATATTTGTATGATTTTCATAACCCTGTGCTGACTTAACATTATAGTTTTTTTAATATATTACTTCCTTTGTCAGTTATAATTGAACTGATGTGGCTGGTCATGTGCCTTAGTCAGATCATATGACTGGAGGATTGCTGCTGCTACTTCGCCTCAATAGCTTTTTTTAGTTTCCTTTTGATCTGTCCATTCTAACATGTGGTATTCGCAGCCACATTTCTTCATGTATTAAAAGCATTAAAAAACACAGCCCCACAACTGTATCATGTATAAAAGCCGTAAATTGTCTTTAAAAGTGTTGAACATAAAGATATTTGTAACTTGGAGCTTGCTTGTAACTTAGAGCTTGCAACATGTTTCTTTGTATTTGCATTATGAAAATATAAATATTTATAAGTGTAATAATTACTTATATGATTGTTGGGCAAAATGCTTCAACTGATTAAGAAACATTTTTCATACATAAATTAAAGACATTTTCATATATAATTTTAAGTCAATTTAAGACATGCAAAAATTATATATGATTTGTTTTTCAACATGAAAATAAAATTGTTGCTGACAAATTATTATTATTACTCTTTTTTTTTTCTTACTTCAAGTTTTTAGTGGTATGTGCTTTAAAGAAAATAAACAACAAAATTCTAATAAAGCTGACTGTAAAAATGAATAGTATTTTTGCTTGTATTTTCTTATTGCTAAAAATTGCTGCAGAATTCTTGCTTTTTAACTTTCTAGTTGTAAAATATCTCTCTAGCACTCTCACAAGTTATATTCAAACAAAATGACATTCTGTCACATTACAATGTGATTTTACATCAGGGACATCAGCAACAATGTCATTGTATTTAAAATGTTGTTTATAATTCTCTTGTGTGACTTTCATATGGAAGACCAGGTCGCTTCATCTCATCATTTATTTTGATACCTGAACATGGTCTGTAATAATGGGGTTAAATGTTTGTATATATATGATTACTGACTATTTATTCTTATTTCGTTTGCTGACTAAGAAACTCATTTAACTTGAGTTTTATACGAGTCAAATGCTTGAAGAATAAAGTGTGTGAAGGAAATTGGAATTCATCCAAAAAAAAAAAATGTTCACTTTACAAATGGGTAAAAAGAAAAGAAATGCAAATATTTCTTCTTGTAAGTAGGTACATGTTATATGTGAGAACTATTCAACATAAAATAATGTCAGGGATTGTCTTTAAGCCTAAGTTGCAAGGGCTTTAATAAACTCCCACATTCATTTTAACCCTTTCAAAGTATTGTTCCACGAGTAGGATATTGGTGATAAGAATTGTGCACCTACAATGATTGACAGTGTCATTTGAGGATTTAGCTAGTTGATTTTGTGAGCTTTTATGACACAATGTTACAACATTTAAAAAGTTATATAACAACATCTGTTCTGTTTAAAGATTGCTGAAATTCCTTGCTCACAATTACTTAATGTCAATAGCAAGCAGACAAGCCATATAGGGCCATCATGGCTTGGTTTGGGTGTGGCTTGGTGTGAGTAGTGGTGGTGGGGTTCATGGTGGAGGGTGTTTCCTTAACACAGGTACTTTTGTTTGCTAAAATAATGACCGGCAGCAATAGCTCAAGTGGTAGAGCAACGGCTTGCTGATCTGGAGGTCGCAGCTTCAAATCTTTGATAAGATTTATCCATAGAAAGACCTGGTGAACTAATTGACACAGCATATGATACTAATTTCTGCCCATGTAGAACCACAACTCCTTGTATTATTGCACACAGTGAACACTGCTGATAATGTGATGCTATATTTTACCTGCAAGGGACCTATAACTGAGGGATATACATAGCAGTGTCATTAACCACACTCTTGATGCTGAAAATAATCAGTCACAGTTGGGCTTCCTTTTTTATTATATTCATTTTATTTTATGAAGATCATAGTTTGGGTACATTTTTAAAGGTATACTAAAATCTGTGGTATAATTTATCCGATTGTAGTTTATTAATACATGTTTTCATGGTTTATTTTTAGTATTAAATAAAAATGTAGACGTTGCCTTATTTTAGACAAAAGTTATCATTCATGTGGCTTAAACAAATAAAAAAAGTTGTCTTTTCAGATTCTTTATTTCATGCAAACAACAATGGATTAAGGTTATTAAATATTGGTTATTTAATGTTTGAATGCTGAATGGATTTTTATGTTTGAATGAACTTAGAGCATGTTATCACTTTAATTCAAATTTTGTCATTTGATGCTACATGTATTTAATTAAGTTTTCTAAGACATGGGTATGTGTGAATCACAGTCAACTCTTGGATGTGGGATGAGTGTGTAATGTTTTACAAACTTGATGTTTTTTACTTGCATCTCAGATGCTGCCTTGTATACCTTTTTTTACCTCAAATTCCCATAGCTGTCGATCTTTTTTAACTATATGTCCACTACAAAGCCTCAAACGTTAAGATGTATGACTGTTACAATATCTTCCTGTAATGTGTATTTTTATTTTTAATTTGTTATGCTTTATTATCTCTGTTGCAGAACCACAGCTGCCAACCAATATCAGTGCTACTGACATTCAACAGAGGACCATGATTGTCACATGGAAATTACCTGGTCCCAGGCCAGGCTCCACCACATTCACTATTACTCTGACTGCAGACTTCCCTGCAGAGCCATCTATCACTACAGTTGAAGGTATGACTAAATTTGAACTGTTTTTTTTTTCCATGATTTCTTTAACATATTGCATATCAGTTATTGACATGTATGTGATTGTATGTATTGCTGATACTGAATTAAAAAGGTTATGATAACTTGTTTCAATGTTTTTGACATAAATGATTTGTGTTTTCAAAAATTATGTTTTTATTCTAATGTTGAATTTTTTATGTTACGACATGCATTAAATAATGACAAAAAAAGAGGAGGTAAATTTTTACTTTGTTTCTTTTAAACAAAACCTATATTGAAATTCTGCACCTTTTATAACCCTTTAATGTTACAGATTTTATTGCATCATTAAATGTAAATATAATTCCAGGTTTTGAGAAGACCAACGTATTGGTGCACAATCTTGAAGAATTCTGGACATATAGTGTTTCTGTCACAGCAACAACATCTAAGGGCAGCAAGACAGCAAATTCTACAGCCAAATATACAACAAAACCGGATGGTAGGTCAGATTTTTAGGGAGATACATGTATGAGTTGAGCATGGTTTTGTGCTCTCTCTTGATACCATTAACATTGAAAAAGAATAACTTCAAAATGCACTTCTTCAGTCACCTAGATTCATATTTATGAATACTGTTTGTACATTCATGTCTCTCAATAGACTCCATTTCTTATCTTACCTTTTGTTATTCTTGTGTTCTGTATCTTCAAAATGGGTTTACATCCATTAAACTTTCAAACTGATGATTGAGCTCACTACTACTATGTACCTATTAACTGACCCCATGTTATGTTGCTAGTCCTAAAACATAACAATCTTGTTTGGAACTGTTGATTGTAGCACCTGGTCCTGTAGGTAACTTTACAGTAGTGACACCTGGAAAGGATGTCCATAAGCTCAAGGCCAGTTGGATGATTCCAACAATTTTGCAGAGGAACAGCAACATCACAGGATATGTCTTGAATGTGCAAAATGTGTCTGGGACAGAGGTAAGATTAAATGTCAGGTAGGGTAAAATATGACTTCATTTACTAAGTATGTGATATTATAGTAAAATAATAAATATGTAATTCAGTGTATAATACATTAAAACTAGCAACACTACAAGATATTTCTTTGTTACTATGACAACAATAGTTTAAGTGATTTAAGTTTTTTATTAAAAATATTATGTGAAATAAGATTACCAACATCTCAGGTTATATTTCTTTTATGGAAAGAGGGGTCATGTCAAGTGTATGCTGCCAGTTCATAAGTTCGTTGTTTTATGGCATGTTTTATTCCAGTAGTGGTATAAATAAAAGAGAAATATTTGCATCACAGTATTTGTCTTTGTGCCGAGTGTGAATGAGGAGAAGAGGTTTCATGCTACCTTATCTTCTTATCAATGCTACATGTATTTCATGATAATTGCGAAGTTATAAAATCTAAAATGTCAATGTCTAAAATTACTCTAAAATGGGAATGATGACAAGATTTTAGAAATGTTATGCCTTGCTCTTATTTAATGAATAAGAATGTAGAATAAGAATGGTGATTTATTCTTGTTTACTTTTTTATTATTAATTTACATGTTTTCTTTAAAGATCTACACAGATGTTCCATTTGTGTCAGAGTCCCATATGTACGAGGAAACTCTGTCAGTTATTCCAGAAAACTTCTATACCTTTAAGGTAGGATAATGATTTTGACTCGTATTTGGACACCACTTGTAGTTCAGAATGTAGGTTCAAGGGAAAATGGTTTTAATTTGTTTTAATTAGTTCATATAAATAATATAAGAAATAACAAAGTATGAAACATACAAAAATAAATCTTTTCATGTCAGTTTATTACATTTTTGCTGTTTTAATACATGACTGTTGACTGTTCCTTATGAAACCATTATAAGAATGTTATCATTTTGATTATTTGCACCTGTGGCCAAGTGGCATAGTGGTAGAGTTGCCAACACTGTTGACTGTTCTGTCTGTTGCTTCATTGGTTCGAGTCCTGGCTGGTGCAAATGACCTTATATAAAAAGGTGTTCCACGTGAACTGTGGTGCATTGGTGCTTTTTTCCTGACATTTATTAAGCGTCATTCACCATCAAAATAGCTCAAAGTCCTACATTGACCATAATTGTTTTCTGCTTTGTATCTATAAATAATCAAAAGAAGACATGCAACAAAACAGAAAAATACAAATAATTTGATAAAATAAACAGTGTGAAACAATGCAACAGTCTTTCTAAGCTACACCACATAGACTGGGATACTTTTTTATTTACTTCATATTATGCTGAAGCTTAATGCAAAAATGCTTGAATGAAACAATATACTTGATCTTAAATTGAAAGGAAAAAAATAAGCTCTTGATGTGTGTCAAAATTATAAATAAAGTAACAGAACTAATAGAAATGATCTGATATAAACTTTAATGAAATGTGCTATAGGTTCAGTAGATGTCACAAATGAAATAGAACTGCTCTTTTATTTTAACACATGAGGTCATCAGTCATTTGATGACATCATAAATATAAAGAAATACATTTGAATAAAGAGTAATAAAATACTGGACATAGCTTTTGATTTTGTTTGAAACATCTCATATATGGCGCATGTTTTTTCTGCTTTGTAGTAACCGGTAATCACTGAGGCCTATGGCTTTCATTGTTAGATAACTGTGCATCTGAATGCTACATAATTCATTATGAATCACACAAAACCGAAGCCTGTTTACAAAATCCTTAATGAAACAATAAAACTAATCTTATTTTGACTCTAAAAGAACATGCTATAGATGTATGTTATAGATAAAACAAAAGAACATTTCCCTTTTCACTGTAAAAGGAAACATAGATTTATGCAAAAATCATGAATAAACAGTAGAACTGTATTAGATATTGGTTGAAACAGGTTTATGCAGAAGTAACAAAAGCAACAAAATATGTGGTAAATAAGCCAAATTACAAATGCAACAACAGAACACATGTGTATTTAGCGATATATGATCCATCTTTTTGTTTTATGTTAAAGTCATGAATAAAACAAGAAAACTGATTTATTACCTTGAACAAAATATTTATACCAAAATCATACATGGAACAACATGATCTTTTTTTAACATATGTACATTTTTGAATGTTGATGCCATATAAATGAGAAAAACACAACACCTTGGAATTATCTTAAATTGACTTAAATGTAAAAATAGTGCTATAATAAGTTCTATGCAGAGGGTCATGAAGGCGACACCTTCTTGAGAATGTCTTATCTAGAAAGACCATGCTGGTAGATCACTGTCAGAATTGTCATAAACCAATCTGTGTTACTACTGGACAAATACAAAGAAGAGGGTCATAACACAAGTTTGTAAACTGTTTCACACTTGGTACATATGGACTAACAGCTATACCATAAGTTAGCTGATATCAGCTAATACCAACAACTCCACACTCCCACTGGCGTCTCCAGCTGTGGTCAATGCTGTAAGTTTATGCAAATCATCAATAAAGCAGCACTAGACATTAAATATTGAACTTAACATGTACTGTAGGTTAGTCATCATTACAGAGGCAGTATGCAGCCCTTGAATAGGCATATTCAATATTAACATTCTTTGTAGGTTTATGCCAAAAATCAAGAAGGAAAGAATGGAACAGAGACCAGAATAAATATGGAAGCACCTGCAGGAGGCAAGTTTAACAGGGGTGGGGGAGCCTGACTTTTGGGGGCAAAAAAAGTGTTGTATTTGTGTTCAAAACTTTAACCTAACTATTATATATTTTACTAAGTTTGATCCAGTTTTATGATTAATGCCAAAATAAGCACATGTGACAGTCATAACTGGTTTCAATTCTTTTTATATTACATTTACTTCTTTGCCTCCCAAAAAAAGTGACATGCTTTTGATCTTAACAAGTGAAGATAGTTTACTTAAATTGACTGAATTGTAAACAATACAAACTATACTACATATGTTACTATTTACTGGGGATAAAATGAGTTTAAAACATTGCCTATCACTGAAATGGTTTTACTATTTGATGATCATCCTTTAGTGACGTACATTTTTATGACAAAGTCTAGGCATAAGGTAAAGCTTATTATTGTCTTATGATTCTCCTGTTGTTACATACAATGAGTTTGAGATCGAGCCTAGTGATAATGTTTTTCTTATTATCTGGTACATCTATACAATAATGTTGCGACAGATTCTGTCAAATATATGTTTACTCTTGTCTGGGTTCTGTCTTGTAGTTCCTAACAATGAGTTCGAGATGGGGTCTGTAAAAGTAATACCTTCGGCACCAGCGGTCAGTCAGACCACAGTGACAATTGTGGTGAAACAGGACTTTCTTCGCCAGTCAAAGAATGGTCAGATTAGGCTTAATGGACTTATTGGTTGTGAACATTCAAAATGCAACATCTCAGGTAGGGCTAATCTAGATTGTGATCTTAAACCTATTCTTACCTGATTTACTAATTTGATATAAGACCTGATTTGGCATCCCATTATTATAATGCCTCATTAAATAGATGTTTGTCGACATCTGGTGACATCAGTTTCTGTTTTTTACACCAAGGTTTTACTAAAGGGCAGTGGAACTGCCTGCCACAACTACAAAGTAATATGACTTGAATAATACACATCTGTTTAAGAATGTTACATTTACTACTTTAAGTAACAAGTGAAAATGTGAAAGGCACTGCATGACATCATTTAAGATAATTATATTTAAACTTTATTTTAAGGTTCCAGTATGAACAAGGCAGAATTCGAGAAAATGCGTACATACAATGAAGCATCAAAGAAAGGCTTTATTCCCTACAGGATCACTAAAGATGACTGGGGAAAATCTGGTAGATAACTGTTTACTGAATCTTATAATTTCTCCATGTTTAACAACAACTCACATGACAAAATACTTTACTTCCCCAATTGATTTAGCAAAGAATTTTCTTTTTCCTCATGATCTTAAAACATTGCTTGAAAATATTATGCCGCCCTCCCCAATATTCTAGAAAAAAAGGATTTTTCCCATTTATAGAGAAAGATATGTAGTTATTGCCTTGTGCTGGCAAAACGTCCATCATATTTACATTCCCAGAAAAGTCCTATGGATGGCACCTTGTTTGTTTGATATCTTCCCATGTAATTCAAAATTACTGTTTCAATCTGGTTTTTGCCATTTCTTAATTTTTTAATTGAATTATTAATTAATATTTGACTTAGGTACTTGTGGGAATAAAACATGTGAATATCAGTTCATTTTTTGTCTATGTTTTGTTGTATTGTTTTGAATAGAGTTTGATGGCATTTTTAAACTTTTTAATAAAACAAGGTTTTGTTGTTGTTTGGACAGTTTGATTTAAGGCAAAAAATGTACTTTTAAACAGCCGCTCTATGGTGCCCTTGATGTTTTGTATCAGTCCTTGCATGTATACCTAGGAAAGAATTCTTATTTTGCTGAAATTCATGCTTTGTGAATGCTGGTGGCCATGTGTACTATTCCATGAGAAGCTAGAGCTCTTCAATGTCAATTACGTTTGCTTTAACTTTAACCTTCATTGATAAAGCATAAACATCAGCAAAATGAGATTTAATCCTTATATTTATATTTATGTTTAGTTGTGTCAACAACTATTGCTTACGTTTTTAAGCAGCTGTCCCAAACATTACAAAACAGATTTGTTAGTTAGTTGGACATTTTAATTCAATCCAGCATCCACCTGCTTGCTTAGGACAAGCCCATTTGCATTATTCACTGACTAAATAGTCTTTTGATTGGAGATACTTTCCTCTATAATAAAACATCGTAAAGCATATAAAAGACAAATCTTTTCTAAAATAAACTGCTGTAAAGGAGCAGTTTTTGGTCAGTCTTCCCTCTTTTTTACTGATGGTAAGTGTGATTGAAGAAACGCTGTTAAAGAATACATTTTTTTTTTGCTTTTTAAAATTATTTCATCTAGTCAATAAGTAAATACTTATTGTGACTTGTTGCTTTTAAAAACATAATATTCACTTATCATAGGAGTTTGACGGTTTTAACAGGTAGCCGTAAGCGACGTGCACTAGAGGATGAAATCACATATACAGTAGGGACAGAGAGATGTGACTCCACTGTAACCACATACTGTAATGGACCCCTGCCTCCAGACACCTCATTCAGGTGAGTTGAGGTTAAGTTAAGCCTGCATTAAACCATTTTATCTCAACAACTATTGTAGGCTCTCTGATAGTAAGCAAATATCAGTTTGCAAATGGCTATAGATATCTTTCTATTATTGTTTTATTGCTTCTGTTTATACATGTATGTCCTCCTTACCATCTTCTTTTCACTGAATTTTCTGTCAATGGTTCATTCCCATATTCCTACTTTTCCATGTTTTAAATATTTGCTAATTTTGTCTTTTCCTAACTGCGATATTTTAGAGACTGTTTAAATATTCTTTATGCTTTATTTTACCTGATTTTTATATTGTTTACAGTTTCATAGTCGTCACATGTACTAATGGTGGATGCCTTCTTAGTAGTAAATACGGGCCTTACAGAACTGAAAAAGGTAAATTTGTTACATTCAATGTTTGATCTTAGTTCTTTTAACTCACCAAGTACCAGTAGGCTAAGCCGAGGCAATGAGCATAGATTCAGATCTGCTTCCCCCCACCCCTGCTTTGCAGTTTGTACGCTACCAACCATCTGATTGACTTCAAATATGTACGGGGCTTTCTGATTGGCTTTGTTGTAAGTAACAGAATATCAGATTGAGTTCAATTTAAATTGCTGTTTGATTGGCTGTGATGTTTGAAGTATGCTTCTCTTGTGTCATTTTGTATTTTATTTTAGTTAACAGGATGTTTAATTTCCTTCACTGTAACACACTCTTTGGTGGATTGTCCTGTTAATTACAGGCTGTTTAATTTGTTGTTTTTGTTACAGAGCCAGATGAGTTACCAGTTGGTGCTATTATAGGAGGTGTTGTCGGAGGTGTGGCTGCCCTTGTAATCATAGTCATTATTATCGGGGTGCTGATGTATAGGAGGAGGAACCAGGGGCCTGGTAAAATGTACGGGGAATGACCTCTCTTATAAAGTTTTAGTTGTTGAATTAATGAGACTTTTTGTCATTAAAGTTGCAAGATTTAATAACAGGAATTAATCATACAGAAGTATTTGCATGTAATTATAAGTAAAATATGTTGCAAAAAAGAATATTTATTAAAATTATTGAAAGTTTCTTTAAGTGGCTTGAGTTAAATACTATATTGAAATTTGTTTCTATTTACTTTATACATTATATGTTTATTGTTTATAATTTAAAACAATATATACATTCTACTGAACATGACATGCAGTAGTGTTGTAGTCACATCAATAAATATCATCAAAAAATTAAATTGAAACATTATAAATTTGAGCCTGTAGTGGATCACAGCATCACCACAATCTTACAACTGCTATTTTCAGGACAAAAATTGTTGAAGATGCTGCACCAAACTTGGGCAAGATTGAAGACTTGAACATCTCTAGAAAAAGGTTAGTTAAAATATTTCAGCTCAAACATTAGTTTAATTGGTTTATTTTGAGTAAGATGTAAAAAAATGGGCATGAAAAACGCTAATTGCTTAACCTGTAGATTTTTGCAGAAACATGTCTTACCATTAAATGGAATCAATGATATTATCTTTTTATTAACAAAGAACACTGGATTGTCCTTACTAAAGCCAGTTTTAAGTTGGCACAATACTATTTGGATAAGAACATAATAGGTAGTTTGCACATGTGTATTAAAATGTAGAACAGACTTTACATATATCAACAAAAAGAAAACAATGTATAATATTCAAGTTTATACAAACTAATGATAACCTACACTAGACAAACAAGAAAAAAAAATATAACTTATGCTATACATGTATGAACGTACACAAAGGTAAACACATAGAATTCCAGACAAGTACCTACAAGGTAAGAGGCTTCCTAATATCGCAAGTTGCATCATTTGGTGCCACAAAAACAAATCACAGTCAGCACAATGTATATCTGTATCTAGGTTATCTTATACTGACAGAAGTGACACTTGTCAATGCATTTTGTTAAAAGAAACAGGATTTTTTTTTCAACTTTGCATGGACTGTGTATGGATTAATTTATAGCTAAAATATGATCTCCGTCAGTTGTAAACACTCACTGGTAAATAAGATTAGAAGGAGATTAGAAGTCTTTGCTATATTTTTTGTGCATCTTTATAATATTTTTTGGCAAATAATGCATTTAAAAATTTAAATAGACAATGTCTTTAATTCTAATTATTGATAAGAAAGAATGACTGGATTTAATAAGGTCACTTATTAAGCATATTCCTATACATGAATGAACAAGTACATTTGACATTAAATCTTTTGCATCAAGTTTAAGGATCTTTTTGGGGCACTACGAACTCTATATTAAGATATATTTCAAAATTGCATTTAAAACATAACTATAAATACTAGATCTAGTGCTCTTTGTCATTATATTTGTTACAATGACAACAAATAGTGTTTGGAGAATAAAAAAAAATGTTAGTTGGTTAAATTTAAGCACATATACAATAATCTCTTTTCCTGGCACCCCAGTTTATCTCTCTAGAATCTTTAGTCTCTCCTACTTTTGGAAACAAGTGAAGATAATATGTCTGGAATTTATACACAAAAAAGCATACCACAATAAATAGGACAAATAAATTGAAGCAGAAAATACTGTTTAAAAGGAACACAGGTAAGCAAACCGCTCTAAAGAATTGAATACAGAAATAAGAAAATAAAATTTATTGAAATAAAGTAACAAATGGGACAAAATGACATTCAGGTAAAACATAAACACATGAAGCAAACAACACTAGTGAAATACACAAACAATTGAAACAACCCACACAATAGAAAAGCTATAAAACTTAATATTGCATACCAAACTGGAAATGTGTTCAGAAAGGAGACAAACCATATTTTAGAAATACTACTCAGATAAAATAAAACACACTAAAACAGACCTCACTCTAGAAATACCTACAACGAGTTGCAAGCTTTATTATAGAAGTACACACCAAACTGGAGCAAATTATTCTAAAGAAATACATGCATAAATAAAGCAAGATACACTATAGAATAAAAGAACACAATGGTAAGCAAACTAGACTTTCTTGTACATAAAAAACAGAAGCAAGCAACACTATAAAAATGATTCACTATTATTGTAATCTAGAATTTTAAGTTACAAATGTGTACACATATGGGACAAACCACTCTTTAGAAATACAGACACAAATAAAAATTACTTAAAAAACATTAACTCGTAAAGAAAGCTTCACTTTTGAAGTATATACATAAATGCAGGGAATTTTAGAAATAGATTACATTTTTCAAACTGAAACACAAGACTACTGCACATAAATATAAAGGCACTGAGGACTGTAGTATTCATAGTTTGCATTTTGTATAGGAAAAAATTAACTGAATGACTCAATGTGTCACTACTTTGTACTTTTAAGGCATACAATGGTAGGTTATTAGCCTTAAGAAATACATTTAAATAGTTGCAACATGTAACAACAAGGCTTATGCTGTTTGTTGTACTTATAGTAAGTAAAGTTTTTTAATCTTCAGAAACTGTAGTGTCCAATTTGTCTAGTACATTTTTATCATTTGTAAAACTCTATGCAGTCATGGAACTACCGTTATATTTGCTTTTATGTAAGCAGGGGAGCTAAATTACTACCATTTTTATCTCTTTGGTATATTCTGGCCCGTGTGTGTGTGTGTGTGTGTGTGTGTGTGGTGTGTGTGTGTGTTTTGTGTGTATGTGTGTGTGTTTTATTTATTTTCATTAATTTTAAATACATTTCATGAAGAAATTAATTTTATTAGTTACTTTTCATGTGTTTTGTAATGTACAATGTACAATATCATGTAACATGGGAATATTTTATCCATAATCATAATTTGAACAACTTCTGTATGCTAATGGTATTAAATCTATAAACATGTTCAATTAAGCAATCAACAATCAACAAAAAACAAGGATCTATCAAACCGAATTACTGTAAAAAAAATTTAAATGAGAAGTTACAATGGAATTGGTGATCTTTCATAACCAGTTGATTTTTGCATATATCTGCATTCATCCATGCGGTTAGTTACATATTTCATGCATTGATAATACATCAATTTTGTATAGTTTTAATGTAATATCATTGCTGACCCCACCCCCACAATGAAAAGTATATCCTTGACAATTTTATTGCATTATACTGCAGCATTATCAAAATACCTTTCAAGTGTTTTTGTTTTAAATGGAAATAACTGTCATCACAGAGACAAATAAGATAATTGCAAACCACACAATAAAAAAGAATGAAATACAAAAATGGAGCAAATGGCTACTTACATGTAGAAACACAAACTAGAATAACAAACACAAATGTAGTATACCACTTTAAGGAAATACAAACACAAATGAACTTTAGAAATACACAGTTAAATTTGGCAATTTGTCTTGAGAAATACAATTTACATTTATTATCTAATGAAGCAAATCTTTACTTGACAAATAAAAACTAGTGACAGAGAAATATTAAATATTTGTGCTATATAAACCAACAACAGCATTGTTAGAAAATATATGTAGACATTTGATAGGTTATCAGCATTATAGTGTATGACATGTGTAACAGCATATATTATAATATGTTTGTTCTATGCTTTGATAAAGAAAATGCCGGTAAGTACACCACCTTTCCTGCAGCTGCCTCATACATGTAAACACAATGTGTTTGTCAAAGCTTTTTGTGCAACAATCTTTCAAGCATTGCATTTAAAAACAACATTCTTCCTGGTTGTTGATTATCTTATATTTTTTTAAAATTCATAATAGTGTTTCATTGGTAATGATTTATAATACCACCATGAAAAACTTTCAATAAAGATCCACAAAAGTAAAATAAGTCACAGAATGTTATACAAACTGACAACACTAATACCAGAGCTATAAATTAATTACAGTAGAAAACTATAGTCTAACTCAAATGATAAGTTTTCAATGCTTTTCTCTTGATTAATTGTCAAATTGCTAAGAATGAATTGATCAGGCAAAAAGTGTAAATCTAAATTAGCCAGTTCAGATTGGGAGCTGCATGATCAGGGTATACATAATTAGCTGCTAAGCATCTATCACAATGACTTGTTAGTTTAAATGTAGTTGTAAGAAAATTGAAGCCGTATATGGACTATAGGTTTATCACAGATATGACACATTTAATCTGCCCTTCATTCTCTTCCTTGTTGGTTCTGTTGTGCATGAGTGTGTTCTTTATCTCTTGCTTTATCAATAATAAACTTTAATTTATTCTTGAAATAATGTAGCAGCTGATCATTTAATTTACATGTTTCTCAGAAATGTTTTGGTACATGATTTTCCTAATCACATAGAGCCTTATGTTGCCTTTTATGCATGTCCAGTTAATTTATTTGTAAGTTACATTTGATGATGATCTAAGTCTTTCTGAATGTGCATTTTATTTTTAAAGATAATTTAAATATGAAAAGTTATTGATGTTACACCCAGAACTTTAATATTCAGCACACACAGGAATGCCATTTAAGCCTTACTATACACATGTCCCCATTGTATCAATTATTTATTATTATGTCCTCATTGTTAAACATAATCTTTGCAAGTTTTTTTTTTTCACAGTCTTTTTTAAACAATAGTTTAGATATTAAATGCAATACTTGATTCCTTTTTAAGTTTTTTCCGTTTTCCCACTAGTTACTGTTTTTAGACAATCCCTTTAAGACAAATGTTTAGCTGTTTAAATGATTATAATTTATGTTAGATAATTTTTTTTTTTCAATTTTGAAAGCATTAAAAAAACTTTGCTAAAGCAAATGGAATACGCGTTTAAAAAGGCATCTTGCCAAATTTTTATTAAAAGAAATAGTATGCATTTTACATGCAACAATTTTTTTTTCTCTTGTTTGTTTCAGACCAGTTAAGTTGTCTGAGTTTGAAGCCCATTTAAAAGAAATGCATAAAGACACCAACCTTCAGTTTTCTGCTGCTTACGAGGTATGTAGTAAGCATATTACCCCTGCTTTTGTATTCTTTTTGCAGGTTGAAATATACTTTTGCCTGATTGCCTAATTGTCTTTTGTGTTAAGACATATCTTGGATGGACAATATGTTTTAAACAAGAAATGAGTTTATATACCTACTTGCAGGATTTGAAAGCCATCAGCCCTCGGCATTCGCAGAATGCTGCAAATGAGGAAGATAACAAAATGAAGAACAGATACATTAACATTCTTCCATGTAAGTGGTTTGCGCTTCATATTCCTCTGTTGTTTTCTTTTTGTGGAACGTTGTCTCAGTATATTGCATTTTTTTTATTTTTACATTTTTTTGTTCTTCTAATTGAAAGTGAAGATTTAATCCATCATTAGCAAAGGAAACAAGATCATCAAACAAAAAGTTGTTTTGCCCCTGTTCTTTAAATATAAATTAATATACATACATATGCATGTACCTGTTTATATTTTCAGTTGATCATTCACGGGTAAAACTGAGTGCCAGTGGAGAGGACACAAAGGAAGATTATATCAATGCTAACTACCTGCCCGTATGTTAATCACAGACTGCTTTTTAAACCACTCCTTACTTTGATTTTATATCTACATGTATTCTTATTTTTGTCGGTTAAAATGTCTTAATTGAAATACCACCACTTCCTGGTATAGCTCCCTGGATTTTGAATACTATCTTTATGAACTATATTGTAATGTTTCACATTTATACTGTCATGCTGCAATAATTTCTGAATTCATGAATGCAATTCTTAATGCAATCTTTTGTATTTACTGTGCAGGGATACCGCTCTCCACGTGAGTATATTGGTTGCCAGGGACCGTTGCCAGGTACTATTGATGACTTCTGGAGGATGGTTTGGGAACAAAATGTTTCGGTTGTGGTCATGCTAACATTATGCAAAGAACAGCAGAAGGTGGGTTTATTAATGAAAACTAAAAACTTAAGATAATGTTAGACCTATTTTGTTGCATTTTTAATTTAGTAAATTTTACGCAGTGTTATTTTAGACCAGAAACGGACGAGGCTATTGTTTTCTTCTCATTTTGCACACAAATCAGAACTTTGTTAAATTACAATGAATGCTGTATTTAAATAGCTAATTAATCGATAGCATAAACAGATCTTGATTTAGAGTTATATGTGCAAAAATTTATTGATTGTAATTGCAATTACTCATAATTACAATTAACTAAATGTTTAGCTTATTTATGCTTTCTATTAAAGGTAAAATGTGAACAGTACTGGCCAAATGAGGTCAATGATCCAAAACAGTTTGGGGATGTTGTTGTTGAAGTGACATCCTACTCTTCCATCAAGACTTATGATTTTAGAGTGTTCAAACTTGTCTGTGTAAGTATTTAGTATAAAAGTTGGGTTAATTATGCTGTTCACACTGTTATATTTTTATTGACCTACATCTATTTTGAATATTGTGAACAAAAGATTTTTTTTTTTTTGCAAACTATACCAACAACAACGAAAAATAGTTTTAGATATTGATACATAATATTGTGGAATATATTTTAAGTCAGAAAACATACTGAGAGTGAACTTTTGAAATATCTTGAAACCTAATTAAAGGATTCTGATTAGTTTATATTTTCAT
The DNA here is from genome assembly GCA_007844125.1 of Sinonovacula constricta. Taxonomy (NCBI): domain Eukaryota; kingdom Metazoa; phylum Mollusca; class Bivalvia; order Cardiida; family Solecurtidae; genus Sinonovacula; species Sinonovacula constricta. The sequence continues at coordinate 44,907,117 of CM017556.1, forward strand.
CACAGCCAATCAGATTCTAGGATATGGGCCCTTTTGCCGACTGACCGTTCCAAGGCGGTAACTGATGGTTTTTCTTTATGTGTGTTATGTCTCGTCTCTGTGTTTGTTTGTTTTTCACATTTGCATTTACCTTGTTTGCTTTTGTCTACTGGTGGATAAAATTTAAATATCTGTTGGAGTTTTGATAGGACCTTTTCTTATTTACCTATTCAATAGGTACTCAGCTAAATTATAGCTATTTGCTGTCTCTACACGAATACATGTACCACATAATCATTTAATGAAGTTAAATGATGGGTTGAACAGTGATAAAATTTAAATTGTGTCCCTTTCTGATAGTCGTTTGTATTTATTTAAAGTAACACTTAAATATGTCCATCATTACTTACTATTTGACCAGGTATTTCACAATGTAATTGTATTTAAATAATAAATTTCAATAACTTTTTTATATACATTTAAAAGTATCGCCCTTGTTACTATTTTGACACACTTGTATTTTGTTTCATACAGAATGGCAGGACAAGGATTCTAAAGCATTTTCACTTTCTGACCTGGCTGGATTTTCAAGCCAATGTCCAGCATGAGATTATCATAGACTTCATTACCCAGGTCCGCAGCCATGTGCAGCCTCCTGATACCGCCGGACCAATGATTATCCATTGCAGGTTAGTGTTCTTGTTTCCAGTGACTGTAACATCATGGTATTACACTGGCATTCTTTGCTTATGTCTACAATGAGAAATTTCTCATTCCTGCAGTCATGGCAACCCTCCGAACAGGCTGGACCACTGATTGTCCACTGCAGGTAGAAGTTATAAATATTGGTAACTATATTACTACACAATGCATTTCTTTTAAACAGAAAAGCCCCTTAGACCAAGCAGTTAGTTTTCCTCACTAGCCTCTGATTCAACTGGGGCAGCTATGTGTCAGCAGTGAATAGTTTAGAATTTTCAAGTACTATTTGTCCACACAAAATATTCTATATACATGTTGCAGCAAATCTCAGCTTCCAACTTCAACATTGTGCAATGTTCTAATAATACATTCTAAACACAGTTAAACACTCTCAACACCATTGTTGGAATAACACGGTATGCTTTGTCTTTGAAATACCATATCTTGTTTCAGTGCTGGCGTTGGTCGAACTGGTACTTACATCGTTCTGGACCATTTGATGCAGTATATAGATGAGCATGACTTTGAAGTGAACATTGATATCTTTGACATGGTCTTGAAATTGCGAGAAAACAGGCCTCACATGGTGCAGACAGAGGTTAGTTGCTTGTTGTTTTGAAAAAACTATTTTTTAGTATGAGTATGATCTGCTGTTGCTTTTACATTTCAACAGCGGTTTTTTGCAAGATAATAATATTTGTTGTCAAAGCAGCAAAGGAATCCTGGCTATGAAATATTGCTTTTATATATATGTAATGTGTAAAACAATATAAGTACCTCGAGTGATTAAATACCTTCTGAAGATGGATGTAAAGGTTGACTTTTGACTATGTGTTAATTAATAATAATGTTACAACTACATGAACAACTATATTTTTTAGACATCTTATCTTGCATCATTTTTTTGTTTATACCAGTTCTGTTTCCAGACTGATGTCATTTATAACTTGTTTTATGAAAAGATGACTGTTTGCCTGCATTCATAGAGTTAATAGACTTGTTTTTGCCCATATAATTGTTAATTTTTTACCTTTAAGGTGTACTTTTTTTTGCATTCATTAATCTCGTATGTATTTAAAACAAATATTAATCTATAGCTTATATCTTAGATAACTCTTTTGACTGAGCTAATTGTCCTAAAGCAAACATATTTAGATTCACTTCAAATGCTTATAACCACTACCTATGGTCATATACTGCTATGTTTGCAAAATGCATTCCTGTGTTTTACAGCAACAGTTTGTGTTCATCCATGATTGTGTGAAGGTTTTGCTGGACAAAAAGCGTATTGCTATGGCTGAGCAAAACAATATCTATGAAAACCGGGCTTTCGATAGTAAGTATATGAAAAGCATGGTTTTAAGGTATCCATTTTAATATTATTTTGGACAGTCTTTTATAATTGTTATTTTTACAATACATATATAAACACATAATTAACCTGTTGAAGAAGGCCAGTAGGTAGACTTAGGCCCTGGATATCCAAGCTCCAGTCCCAGGCCAAAATATACATGCATGACATCTGGATGACTAAATCACTGTCACTGTGACATTTTACCACCTAGCAAGTAAAAGTCCTTGCTAACTTTCATCATGTGTTCTTTCTTCCAAGACAAAAAATGTCACTGTGTATTGTATGCTGATATCATGTTGTCACTATGGTGGCACATGTTTACTATAAGTAGAAAGGATTTGGTGTATTTGTCTTAACAATCCCAGATATTTTAAGAGGTTACTGTAAAGGAATGAATAACTTTGCAACTATTTTCATTTAACACATTGATGCTTTTGCAAGTATTTTCATTTAAGACATTGATGCTTTGTATATACACTGTTTATCAACCAAGCTTAACTTAGCATGACTTTACCAATTAGTTAAATTCTATATTTTTATTTTTCTTGCAGCTAAAGAAGATAATATCTACCAGAACCAGCAGGAGCTGACCTACGAAAATGTGCAAATGAAGACAGAGTTATAAAACAACAACAAAACACTTCTTGTTTATTGACTGTTAGTTATCCAAACTGCTGTGGTGGTTGCTGCTTACTGAAAAGTACACATGGTTGGTTTAAAGGTTATTAGAACAAAGCTCAGTGTCATTTTCAAATGCCATAATGTTATGGTTCCTTACACCAACCAAGTAAAGTACAGTTTAAGCTATTTGTGAAAAGTACACTAACTTGTATCTTTATTTAAATCACATTAAATATCTTTTATGTAATCAGAAACCCTTAATGACTTAATTATAAAAATGGTTCACAAATTATTTTTTGGTTAGTGCACATTTATTTGATGATAGTTTAAATGCACTTTCTTCATTGATTCACTTGTGTTTATGGCATTATAACTTGATTATAAAAAAAAATATTCTAAAATATTGGAAGTAAAGAATACCGGTAGATATCAATAAACATTTGTAAATATTGTTATATTTCATTGATAAAGAATTGCTTTAACTTGATTTTATATTTACATCACCTTTATATTTATGTAGTTTATTAAAAAATCTCTGAAAATATAATCCCTATTACATTGTTTTGTTATGGTATGTTTATACATTTCTACACACCAACTTTTACATGTTTGTTTCCACAAGTTGTTATCTACTTATATACTTTACATGTTGTAAGTATGGTTTTCAACTTACCAGTACAATAATATTGAATATTTTCTAATTAATGTTAAAAATTCATTGACATGCTGTCGTATCCTTTTTCTTTCATTCCATTTTTATTAAGTTTTATTTCATACACAGCATGTGATAATGTTTTATATTCAACTGGTATTTGAAAGAAATATGTATGTGTTTTTATTTATGCTCTTACCACAAGGAACAAGGTACACAAAACTCTTCTGCTTTTACATAAATTAAGCCTTGTAGAAGAATCAGAGCCAATGTACATAATTAAGTATGTGGGGAAATTTTTTAATCAGCACAATATATGCTATACTTGTTTTTGTTCTAAAAGTGCTTTTAGCTTAACATGTGCTACTTGTATTACAAAAATGTGCCTCCTGAAATGCTTTTATGTTAACTATAAATGTTCATTCTTAAAAATTTCCTGTTTGTTTAGGCAGATAATAGCAAACATTGTTTTTTAAAAGTATGACTATTAAAGTAACTTTAGTGTTTAATTAGAAGAGATTATACTTTTCTTGACATTTGTGAGACAACATTCTGCCTATATAAGTGTGGTACATTACTATCACAGGTAAAAAATTATGTTTTTATTCACATCATTCATTACCAATGTGACTGTCTGTTCTGCATTGAACAAAACCAATCATGTCTATTTGATAAATTGTAACCATTCTTGCAGGGTATATTTATCAGGGTTTGAAATTAAGTCAGACTTTAAAAGGCAATTATAGACAAATGATTGCTTGATTTACCTGATCTGTAGCCCAGTTGGTAGAGTGTCGGTTCCAGGTAAAGGAGGCCCTGGGTTCGAACCCGGGCCGCAACATACCAAAGTCGTAAAAAATGGTATAGCTCCTATGCTTACACTCAAGCATATATAAAGGTAGCTCCATGACTGGTTGGCAGGTGTCAGGATTGTCAAGTTGTTGTGGATTCCAAAATGGTGGACAGACATTTTGTCATTTTACGTCATTGAAAATAAAAATACACCTAATTCTCAGCTTTTGTAGAACTTTTTGATTGTTTTTGAGAAAATATGCAACACATCATATTTATGATAGTTGTCAGGGTCGTGTTCTGTTAACAGAAGAGCCATTGTTTTCAATCAATGTTTATTGTTTAATTTTTTTATATTTTTTTTGAAAAGCTTTAACCGTGTAATAAATCCAAGTCATGTTTATGTTTTAGTTATCATAACATTTAGACAAAGGTGTGCAACTTCATCAAATGAGGTATTTTTGTCAATACCCTTTGTATATGGACTAATTTTTGTACATTTGTATTAATGTTTTCATAGTTTTCAGATGTTTAATTTCTTGTAAATGAATGCTGATTTTTGTACTTCTTACTGTTAACATATATGTGCATTGTTGAGAGCTTTATATGATATTGTTATTTCCTTTGGAATCTTACACTATACAGTTGTGGTACTTTCATGTTAAATTGTTATAATGCATGTATATGCATATATTGAGTTTTACAAAGTAATGACATGTTAATTATATAAATAGTTTAGTTTTAATTAATCTTTATAATTAGAATAACTTTGTTGTTCCCTATCTGCAGCCCCTTAAATTGGTCTTATGAAGACATAATATCTGACCTATTTAGTTGTGTTAACATCCTTAAAAACTTTTGTATAATTTTATTAAATTGCTCTATGTTCAGAAAATACTCTATATGATCTCCCTTATTTACATACTGTTAACATTAATATTTTAGTGTTAAAATGCTTACAAATATGAACTATTTTTGTGACAAAGCCAACATGATGAAACTGTGTGATTTTTAAATTAGTGCTATCCTGCTATCATTCCTGTTGCAATTATATTTTTTGATTATTCTTCAACTAAAATTTGTTGAATATTTGTTTGTTTTTTAATTGAACATAATTATAGATAAAACTATGCAATGTATTTAAGAACTCTTTATCTCATGGTATTAAATATTGTCCCTATTTGTGTTTTACCAAATCAAGATTTGTGTGCCATGTTTAAAAGAGGTGTATTTTTTTTAAATGTAAAATTGTATAATCAGACAACATATGTAACCCTATAAGATGTAAAATCACCTTTTATGTTCTTTATCATTAACACATTGTATTAAATCTTTTTTATACATTCACCATTTTTCAAACTGTGACTGATATTCCATTGTCAAATTTTTCGCAAAATTTTCAGCAGCTCATATTCAATCTTTCTTTCTGTAACTCATTGACTTTTCATTATGTAGGCATTGACTATTTGTGTAGTTCTAGATGTACTAACTGGAAGCCATCTGACTTAAACATAGCCCCTAATTGTTGCCAAGTCTCTCAGTATGTCAAGAAATACTACAGACTAACACAAACATAATATGCTTAAGTGTTTGTTTTAGTTATTACACTTGTACTAAATAGTTTTGCTAAGAAATTGTAAAGTACATGTTAGTTAAATAAAATATTGTATTTGTTCATACAAAGAAGTGAATTTACCATAATACTATCATATTTACAGTTTAAAAGAATATGTGAAAAATATATACTCTCTTTGAAGTAGTTAAAGATATAACATAATTTCATCTTTTTCCAAATAAAATGTAAACTTATTATGCACTTCACACAATAGCAATTTTTTGTTTTTTGTTACTTCATCTTCATATAAAGTATATATTAGATTTACAGTATATTGTAAAGGGAAGAAACACTCACTTAATTCCAACTATATATATATTTTGTTATATCTTTGAATAAATATATTTAATGTAATGTATGTTTGTTTGTATTATTCTTTTTTTTTCTTTTCATTTTACTAAATTATGTAAGTTGCTGCCTCAAAACAGTAAGAACATATTTTTTTTTTTTATTGTGGTTCATTAAAGCATGTGGTAAATTGGTAAATGTTTACTTTGACATTCTTGAGGAACAAGATGCATCGTTGAAAAGAACAAGATAGGCATTGATGCAAAGCTTCAAAGGGTATCCAACATATGTTTAAAAACAGACAATACATTATCTGATGAACGACACCTTGGACAACCAATGAGTATTTCGACTTAAAGTGAGCTAAAAATATGAACGAACAATGATCCTTCACATGGAGACTACTATGAAAGTATGTTGTCCTTGATCAGTAAAAACAAAACAAATGTTCTTACATGACTACATACTTACAAATAATTATGACATTGTCGCTGTGACGGCTACATGGCAAGGAACATCAATAGATATACGTGTATATGTATCGGTGAACTTTTACCAAATTGCTATAAAATCAAACACCCCACAAAAAGGGTTCAGATGAGATGGTGGCGTTGCACTTATATGCAAGACATCTACAGAAGTTTTATAGCTGCATCCAGTCAATAAAACAACTTCTTAACATTTGAATGAATAGACTTTATCATATCTTTTAACAACTTCGCATTGTTGTAGTACATAGGCCACCACAACCAAAAGATTTAAGTCCAATTAATTTTGTAAACATGGACAGCCCTCATTTATGTCAAAAGTTGCAACAGTGAACAAACATATTAATATAGATAGTTCCCATGTGATGTCAGGCACTGATAAGACAGTTTAAGGCAGCCATCTTTGAAGGCAGAAGCGAATGCAGGCAAAATCTGAAAATATGTGCTGTATTAAACTCCCGACAGTGTTTTGTATTTTTCAGTCTATTTTACTAAATTTTATATAAAATTTTACACCTTTTATGTAGTATTTTAAATATCAAAACTATATTTTGATAGATAGTTTTAAAGGTAAACAAAAATACATCCAAAAAAAAGACACACTGTACATTTTTTCAAGGATGAGCCAATAATTTTATTTATGTGTATTAATTCCTTCTGCATTTATCAATTTTAAAAATGCATTCTTAAAATATTAATCTCATTAGCTTTCCAATGGTGTATAGCTTTTGGTTTTTGTACCACAAATGAAGAAATTACAAGAAAATAAAACTTACACTTCTATACAATTAATGTGGATTTAGGAGTTTTGTGGACAAAAAAGAACCACTAGTCAGACCAGGTTATTCCAGAAGTGATGTGTGAGTGGATTCTTCTTGATCCAGTATTTCCGAACACGTCACATGGCAAGAAAGTAGTTTATTGTTGTTAATTTTAAATATATTGTAGGAACAAAATATGCCCACAGTAGCAATGGTGAATGAAGACACAAGAAAATGTTTGGGTAGTACCACCGGTGCACCTTAGGTCAGCTTAAAAACCTTTTCCCTTTAAGTCCTTTACCCGAACTGAAAGTTGAACCCAGGTGGTGAGAGGCAATGGTCCAAAAAGAGACAGAGGAGTTAAGCCAACCCCTAGTTTTTTGTTCTCGCTTGTAATGGAAACATTCAGTTTGGGTATATTATGACAGTCCAGTGGTTATAAATGGAGAAACATCTAACTCAGATACCTTGGTAAACATTACAGGTCTTTTTACTTTCCTTCATGAAAGTTTTTAAACCAGCTGTTGCTCAAACTTAATCTGAAGTAATTGTCAATGTTTGATTCTTGACAATCTGTTGATATTATAGCAATGTAGTCAACTTAAAAGGCCATCATGTGGGTATACTTGATAATCAAGGTAAAATTTTAGTTGGGAAGGGTCTTTCTTCTGACTTTATCTGAATAAAGTTGGTTCATTAAGCTGTTTTTTAGCCATACACATATACACTATCAACATGTATTATTGGTATAGATGCAAAGTTGCAGCTATCTGCAATTAGGTCATCTTAAAGCAACCTGGTCACAGTTTAGCGTACTAACATGGCACACACAACCACTGATTTGCATCTTTATGTTACAACATCACTATTGATTCAGTCAGCATTATGCTGCATATTATTTATTATTAACATACACAACAAATGAATATTATTGCTTTCACAGTTTGACAATGAATTAGTTTAGTTTTTGAGCTAAGTACGGTTTAAAAACTACAGAAAAAATGTTGAGACGCTATTACTTTTCCAACATAAACACAACTTTTGAAGAGCAGCATTTCACATTTAATATAGTGGTTAGAGGTATCAAAAGAATTTATTGTATTAGTGTCTGTAATTAAGTAGTTTCTGCCTTTTTGAAGCTTACAGAATAAATTGTAAATTTTATGAACCGTGGCCAATTCACTTTTCAAGCTATGTAAAAGTTGAGACCTTTTCATTGTCATATTAATTACAACAGATACATTTTTCAGAACTGTTTTTGTAGCATGGTTAATGTTTTACTAATGTTGATTTTTAAGCTTATTCTGCAATATTAAGTGGGTTTTACTGTTTCATATGCAAGTTTTACCTACTCATTTGTGGTCATAATGGTGTAATAACGGATAATACTAGTAAAGAAAAATGCTTTGAAGTTATATGAATGGGGCTATGTTGGAAACGGTGACAGGACAACTTGCGCCAAAATTGGTCAACTCGCGCCGCATATAGTCTATATATAGTCTATATATATGATACATGTAGTGAGAGGTAGGTGTGAACAATGTACGGGGGATGGCGATAATTGTTGTTTTTCACATGTTTTGACTTAGATTTGTCTGTGTAGGCCTAGTATTTGCAGATAATAGAAGTAAAATATTAATGATTAAATGATTTATTGTTTCAATGAAATAAAAACACAAAAACAAACATACAGTGTAGAAAACAGATAATGAAATACGAATTTCATATAATTCATGTAACTAAGCGCTCGACTTCAGTGTAACTGACTTGTTGATCTCTGTCAAGAACGATGCTATCTAGTCGTGGTTCCGCAAGAGATCGATCCAGTATTCGTGGATCGTTGGATGACACCCCTTCTACGGTGAATGATTCATTGCTGAATGTGAATTCCTCTGGTTGTATTTCTTGTTCCAGTTCCATCAGCTCATCGCTCAGTGTTGGCACTGTGTCTGGAACTGGGTCAGGGCCTGGGTCTGTACATCTGGCACAGGTCCAGGGAAAGTCAATGTTCCCTTTCACCATCTCTTTATAGATGTCTGCAGTGATGCCTGTTTGACATTTCCAAATCATTTTTTATTATTTATTTCAAGCAATATACAATGCACATCCCGCGCGTACATGATAAAAAGTGTGTCTCGTACAGTTGGCACCTGACCTGAAAAACAAACACAAAGAAATAATATGAAATAGTGTATTGTTATACAGTTTATGTAATTATGTAATTAGGTAAGCGCGAACATCGGTAAGTGCAGTCTACTGTATACTGTAAGTCTATATGTGGCGCGAGTTGACCAATATTGGAGCGAGTTTTACCTGGCGCGAGTTGGTTTGGCGCGAGTTGTCCAGCATTCGTTGGAAACCAGTTAATCTGTCAGCTTAAATTATTATAGCAATAATACTGAAAGAATTATGGCCCTGTATGCTAGCTTGCACATGTATTTGGTCGTGGCCTGTACTAACACGATATTATAACACAATATAAAACAATAAACAAATAACTGTTTTGAGATTCACGATAATCATGAACATCTGTAAATGAAACCGATTTGTTCCTGATTAGTGACTAACTAACAATAAGATTTCGACACTTGCTTTCTCTTTGGCCTCATCGTCAATCATAAAACAAATTTAAAATAACTAGAATTCGTGTATAATCATGTAAAACTTCCAAATATCTAATGCAAAATACTATTTACTTATTGTTTCCAGAAAACCCAACGGCCATTGTTCTCGTGAAACTTCGCGACCTCACGTTTATCCGGCATGGTAAGGCTAATTTATTTGCCATATTCATTTGTTTACATAAGCTGACCTAAGGACCGGAATAAACTACATGTTTGTGCTATATACTAAAAAAAAAACTTCAGCAAATGTGATAACTATGTAATTATGAAATAATAATTTATTTTTAAACAGATATGCTTTATTCCCAGTATTCCCGTGTTTGTTACTCAGGTATGTATCTCTAAAACTGGGTCTACTTTATCTTCTGTTACAGTGAAACAATGTGTCCTTCAGGGTAATATATTGTTTGTTTTTTTATCCGAATTAACATAAACATAAATACCATTGTAAAAAACTTTAAACGAGGTAGTAGATTGTTCACTGTATGTGGAAGATTTTCTAATACGCTATCGTTCCCAAAACATGAATACCATAGAAAGGCACCTACAATAATGACTCAACAATTTACAAACTTAAGTGTAATGGTTTTAAACCTTCACCTTCCAAAACAAATTGCATGTATTTCTGTCAGAAAAAGGCTTTACGTAACGATCTTGAATTATTTCTACATAACACTCATATTCCTGTCGTCGAAGAAACTAAATTTGTTGGTGTTATATATTTGAAAAGAAAAGTGTAAATGGTTGTAGCATCCTGCTCATGTGTAGATGGAATTAAGGAATTAGAAGTTCAATGTCTATCAAATTAAAATACTCGAAACAATTCTTATAAGATGAATTAAATGAGATTACTTCTTGAATTTGTATCATATTCTGATTGGGGAGCTTACTGATAAGTTTAATTAAAACTGAAAATATCACTGGTAAGATCGAAATTATATTATGCCAGCATTGTTTACGGCTCTGCCAGGAGCCTATATTTGCTAGATGTTGTTCACAACCAGGAGGACACAGACTGGCCTTTGGAGCCTTCAGGACTTCACCTGCATAGAGCCTTCACATTGAACTTTATGAGACGCAATTATGTCTTAGGTTAGAGAAGCTTGCACGTCGGTTTATTTCACACGTTAAGTCCACTTCTAAAGAACCGACACACAAAACAATTTTAAATCCCAAATATTAACCCTTGTATAACCGTAAACCATAGGCAATCTATACTTTTTTGCATACTTTTCGCACTGGATATACTCGACAAACTCATTCTTTTATAAAGACAAGCTCAGCCTGAATGAGTTCCTTGCCAGGAGTGACTGACAATTAACCATGTTTTATTACATTGTATTGACACAACCCATATTCGGTTAAAATACTCCATCTTCTATCTATACCATTTCTACTCACGAACATTAATATTTACCTGATTATTTTCTCTTTACGTTAAACTTCCACAAACGGTCACATTTTCTATGTGTTACTTTTATTACCCTTTGCTTAATGTCCATGGGTAAAACTACCGTACACATGTACTCATGAAGGAAGAAACTACATCACGTTCATGTGAAGATGGAAATGAGTAGAATGTCCGTCAAAGGAAATACACGTAACAGTCCATACAGGACTGAATTGAATTGAAATCCTTATAGGATGAATTAAATGACAACACAGATTACATGCACGGAGACATGTTTTCCGACAGTCAAACTGCAAAAGTAACATTGTTCTAATAACGAATAAGAATTATATGAGAAAGTCCTATGGGCATTGCAATATATACTAAAATGCACAAGACAAAGGAATTCATATGTAAGCTAAATGAACAAGTAAGAACAAATTTGTGATGAGTCATTTAACAAAAAGAGCAATCCCAATCAGTATTTCAGAACTATTTTCAGAACTTCCCGAGGGATTTCTCAATTGCAAGCAATGAAAATGAAACCGATCTATTGGAATAAAAATGTTCAAGCACAGACATTTTCTTAGATATGTAATGACGAACTAGTGACGCCATTTAAAAAAAAATGTCCACATAGTATTCAGAAGAGAAAAAAATACTTCTGTTAGAAGATCTTGTTGATTGTAAATGACATCATTTTTAATCAAAAGGTAAAAATGACCAGAGACGTGTACGTGGTTGTAGCATCCTGTTTATGTGAAGATGGAATTGAAGAGCCAAAGTCCAATTTCCATAAAAGGAAATACTCGTAAAATCCTTATAGGGTGAAGCAAATGACAAATTGAAGGTAGCTGAAGTATACTCCCAGCCTGTACATTTTCGACCCGCGATGTATAACTACATTAGACATATACGCATGAAATCTGTGATCCACCATTAAAAGTGTGATCAGTGCCGAATCATTATGCATTCTTGCTTGTAACTCAAACATTTACCTGCAACAAGCATAGCGTTGGGCATAGTATGAAAGAAGACTATTATACACCTACACTTACGGGTCTTATTTGACCTCTTCCTGATATGGTACGTAAACATCAAATTTTCTTCCCGGTATGCTAGGTTAACCAATGGATTTATCCAATCTAGCTAAGCAGGAAGATTTAATAAACGTAACACATGCTGGGTCGTTGTTTACCGTACGGGTATATGAAAGCACGTTGTAAAATGTAGATTGGTTTAAACGTCTCAGAGAAAAGGTGTCTTAAAAAGCCTGCTAAATACGGAGTGTAAAGTAAAAAATGGCGATCGGATTTTCGTGTTTCTATTTCGTCTTGGTAAGTCCTATATTTTGTATTCTTTTTTTTTTCTAAAAATACTTAACCCTCCCTTCTTTTTCTGTATCTATGTATTGTTTTTCAATGGCTATGAAAAATACAATGAACGTTTCTATGTTAAAATTTAGCGCAATCTGGTGTTAAATTATGTTTCGTCTATTTTGTCTTAAGCGATTTTTGCTGGTCTTAACATCTAACGATACCGAACTAACACCCACAGTGCGAAAAAATACACACTTTTATATAAATGTGGTTTTTATGTATGTAGCTACAGTATGAGACGATATAGAATTACAAAGCAAGAGTACATACTCTACCATTATCTGTTATGTGTGATATACGAGTACAAAGTAGCATGTTAGTTGAAATTATGAACACAACACCTAAAGTTGTTATAAGAAATTAAATGTATACACAATGTATACATGTTACAATTTGTACATATTGTTGTTATTGTTGTGCCCTTATAATTACAGTTGTGTTTACCACCCAGTCTGGAAAGAGATGGTATATATGTGAATGTTGTTAACATTAGGTGGGTAAACCATTGACTTTCATTATTATTGATTTACCATCTCTTTCCAGATTGCGTGATATAAACGGTGGGATATTTACAGATTTTACATTTAATCTAGAAACAGATACCTTTTTCATTAAAAAATGATGTCAATGTATGCACTTTTAACCATATGAACAGTACAGCTACATAAACAACACAAAAACACTGAATAATAAGCTTGGGCAATAAAAATACGACCAACAAAGAACTTTTCTTGCACTCAACACCATCTTTTACCTGATATGAGTAGACTTGAATTTAGTGTTATGCTCAAATCATAGCCTTCAACTATTTTAATCACATTACTTTTACATGGCATATTCTTATTAAAAGTAGCAAAATAAAACAACAAAAAAACACACCTTTACAGTGTTTGTATGTTGCTTGTATTTATTTTAAAACCTTCCGTGTGTTAATCTTTAACGTAGGTTTAAACAAACATTCAAACATACGTAGATGTACATTTAGAGTCAGGCAACAGTTGATACTTTCTATTAAAATTTGTAAAATTCTTAAATGATTATTACATGTAACATGTACTATTTATAAGACCCCCTTTTATAAATGTATATATATTATCTACCCATGCATTAAATTCTCCTTATATACCCACAGCATTAAGTCGCCGTGACTTCCTAGTGTCGCTAATTAATTTTATTTTTATTTCAAATTTGTAAACCATAAGTATTCGCTTTCACTATAAAGTCGATCAAACGACGCATTTTTTAACTGATCCATTTATAAATACTCCATTAGTGCTTAACCTAAACGAGTATTTTATGGGGAGTGTTTACGGCAATAGCTTAATGTGTTGTAATTATGTCTAAGAAAGAGACTTAACCTCAAAATATGTATGTTTATTCATACATATTTATATTTAATCTAACCAATCTACTTTTCTTAATTACAATGAACCAGTCATCTTCGACAGAAAGTGTCAAAATGGCCAGTTAAAGGTGCAAATGTAGGCCGGTCATGATCTCGAACATAGCAGGCACTTCAAAGTTGTCTCAACTGTGTACTCAGGCTTTGCCTGTTGGAAACTTCAGACAACATTTTGCCATGTTCTATGACCCCTATATGTATATGTGAAAACACAACACTACACATTGGTATCATGTTATTCTGCCACGAGTCAGCTTTATAGGTTCAAACGGAGATAATTGAAAACCGGGCCATGTTTTAACATGGATAGAATAATTAAGCACTAAAACCCCCAGTACGCTTATTAAATTAGTTTAATAACCTCATTTTATAATGGAACGATAAAAAGTTTCTCTTTTATGCAATTTCGTGTAAGTCAGTTCTATTTATGAAGCGTGTCTTTTGTAAAATACCTTTAATTAAAAAAAATCATATAATAATAATATGGATCGAGCCTTGGCTGTTATTAGTTAAAATCTAGCTACTACTATTAACATAGTGATCATGTTTTACACATCAATCAATAAGAAGATATATGACATTGCAACATATACAATCATTTGAAAAGGCACAGGATCAAGGAATTCACATGCAAAAAAATAATTCTGTAGTTCTTCTAATAGAAATAACATGTCTTTCTCTTTCTAATACCGTGTCATCATTTTGAATCACATCACTACTTTTTTTTAATGATATTATTCTAATAGAAATAATATGTCTTTCTCTTTTTAATACCGTGTCATCATTTGAATCAAATCACTACTTTATTTTAATGACATTATAACTTACTTATCTAAGAATAAGTCATCGCTTGGACATTTCTATATTTCAATAGACGTTTTCTTTCACTGCTTGCATTTGAGAAACCCTTTAAGAAGTGCGATGTTAGAGATCTGTAAAATCGGTTTTAGCACACTAGTCGGATGACCGTCACAAAGCGGTAACTGTTGGGTGGGTTTGCTCTTTTGGTTTAATGACTTGTAGCCAATTTTGAATTACTTTTACATTTGACCTGCGTGTAAATACATTTGCCCTGTGCCGTTTCAAATTTTGGTATACGTTGCAATATTCATAGACCTTAATCATTTTCCCTTATTTTTATCTTTAATTACCAATGTTAATATTTGAGCCATATATTCAATTATTATTGCGTCTCTGAAGTAAAACATTCACAAGGAGAATGCAGCAATGTTCTTTTCGTTATTTTAGTTGTCATTTTATTATACGTACATACATGTAACAACGCTCTTTTATTTCAGGTGTTCCTGGTTAATGTGCTATCCACTGATGCTGCCACACTTGGACAAGACTGTAATAATACAAATACCTGCACAGGGGACCATGTTGTCTGTTCAAACACAAGAAATATCTGTGATTGTGACACAGGCTATCAGAACAATTCAGCTGCAGATGCTTGTGTTGTAGGTAAGAAGATTTTGATCACCTTTTACATCTACGACTTAGAATTGCTGCCTCACAGGCTTGTGAATGGTCATGCCTTATCTGAAACTTTGGTACTCCCAAGGAAATCCCCACCAAGCAGATTAGCCAGATGCAACTCAAAGTGGTTTTGTAAGACTACACATAAAGCAATATAATTTTATGAGAAATATATAAGACTAGCCATATACATTTTTAAAAAGAAAAAAGATGTCTTTTCTGGTAATATGAATATAATTTTGGAAACATGATTGAAAATTAAAAACATAGTCAATGAGGGAAATAAAAAATAAACACAAAAGTAGTTTTCACGTTTACAAAGTTTTGTAGAAATATATCTGGAATCCCCGTGCATGTAATCTATGTTGTCATTTAATTCATCCTATGAGGATTGTTACGTGTATTTCCTTTGATGGACATTGAACTTAGGTTCTTCAATTCCATCTTCACATGAACAGGATGCTACAACCATTTATTCGTCTCTGGTCATGTTTGTTCATGATTCAGAAAGTTAATTTTATTTGTGGTCAACCATTTTTGTGTTGTTTTTCAAATCGAAATAATACCATATTCCTTTTCTGAACACTATGTGGACATTATTTTTCGATGACGTCACTACTTTCGTCATAACGTATAGAAAGTATCAGCGCATGGACATTTTGTTTTCAAATAGATCGTTTTTCTTTTCGTTGTTCGCATTTGAGAAACTCGTCGGGAAGTGCGAGGTTAGAGCTCTGTAAAACCGGTTTAAGCACCCCAGTCGGTGCATATTGCCGACTGACCGTTCCAAGGCGGTAACTGTCGGGTTTGCTCTTTTCCTTAAATGACTCATCACAAATTTGTTCTTACTTTTCGCTTGGCTTGCGTGTGAAATACCTTTGTTCTGTGCCTTTTCGGAGTTTGGTATATGTTGCAATACTCAAAGGTCTTTGTCATATATTCTTATTATAGATTTATACTTTCAAATGTTTCTTTTTTTAACCTTGAACAAGTCGGTGTTAAGCAGCTGAATTGGTGTAAGTCAAATGGGACAAGATTATGTCACACACCTTTCTTGTGATTCTATTGTAGTATAAATAACTTTATGCATTTATATGCCAAATTAAAAGTTATTAACTGGTGCTGGCATTTTTCTCATTTGTCTGATCTCCAAAAGCCACATTTTCTTAATGTACTTTTTTCATTCAAAGTTATCAAATTACCAATATATATATTTACTGTAATCACTTATGTATAATAAGTGGAGAGAAATATACATTATGGGCAACCAATTATTGATTTCATTTCTTAACTAGTTGTGAATAAACCTTATTTATGTATATTCCATGTTCCATGTTCTTAGGCAACATTTTTTGTCTGAAGACAAATGATCATTGGCTGTAGCAGATCAAATGTCTATGTTGCCAATTTGAGTCTGGTCGAAATCCAATTTCTGCTGTCATTATTGATATTCTGGACCAGTGAGCTTGTCTTCAGTCATCAAGAAGCTTCTGAGTAATATGGGTACATCGTTGGAATGAGAGATATTGGTGACCGATAAAGTTGTAACTCCACGTTGTCAAAGCTTTTTAGAAAATATTTCCTTTTACCATTTATCTAATCTTAAGCTGAATTTTGACTTCAGTAACTGTCACTCGCCTGTCTTTCAATAATACATTTAAGCAGCATCTCTTAATCTGCTCAGCTTTCCGCCCACTTTTTGTACCTTTGTCTTTAACATGCTATATAGTCTGTTGTTGATTAAAATCTAATTTCCGACTGCTTATTTTGAAACATTGATCTCTTGACCAGCAGCCAATTGTCCATGAACCTTGGCATACTTTCAGCTAGCTCTTCTGCTGTTGTGTTCGTGTTGCCAAATTTTCTCTATTAAAAATAGCTGCAGTTTTCTGATACACGTTAGAAGTGGCAGCGACAATAGAATTACAACCTGTTTTTTTACTTAATTCAAATTTTACAATTGAAAGGTAATGATTTGACCAAAGTCGGGTGTGACAGATTTTGGAATAAATCAAAGTGCCTTAGCTTACAAAATTTTCCAACTAGGAGACTGCCGTTTAGAATCACATTACTATGTGCAGTAATGTGCAGGGCACCGGTTCTGGTAGCGCAATATTCCCCGGCAAATATAAAAGTAGTTCCACGACTAGTTTTTCCGGTGTCAGTATAATGTGACTGTGTGTGTATCATGCCAGGTGTTCGCGGCATGCTATACACAGTCAAGGCAGCACTATACCTGCTCCAAGTGGACACTGTCTTCGGATAAATGACATATTGTTGATGGGATGATAACCCGCAAAAAACAAACAATAATGTGCGATGTTTATAGCATAATACTTTTAACAGTGAAACATTAGAAAAGTTAAGTATTAAAAAAAATGTATAATGGAATAAGTGTCATGTTTTTTTGTATTTGTTTTCTGTTCAAAATAATAACAAATCAGAATGTATGCATGCATGTATAATGAATTGTTGAATTTACGTGAACATGTTATCTTAAGTAACAAACTGCAAAGTTTATTATATAGTGGTTAAAAGCACATATTAATTCGCAGAGTTTTAAATTGTAGCTGGTCTGAATGTCCCCAAGTTGCTGGGTCCTTCTCTGGATTGTTCAGTTAAGCTTTAACCCGCTATGCTTGCCATTTCTTAATTGAAATGATGGTGATATCAATCAGCATTTATACCCACCCTAACAGTGCAACACTGCTGTGAGGAAAAATTCATTTATATTGTCACTCTGCTTAATTGATTATAGATGGTAACTGATTGTTAAACTAATCAACACATCATATGTATTTAGCAACTTCAGCCAACCAGTTAATGAAGCCAAACATCGAAGATACTGAAGTAACCTGTTTGACTTGTGACAATGGTCGACTTTTTTTACATTATATGAGGGATATATTAAGACCGACCAATGACTTCAAATAATGCATTGGCATTGAAAAAACGAGGTTTGACTGTATCAAGCATTTCTGAACATAGAATGAACCAACATACTATTTTGAAAAAGTTTAATTTCTCAACCAAGCCATTACCTTCTTATCACATTTAATATATTTATTACACACCATGTACCATCTTAAAAGGATTTTTCCCCCAAATTAATATTGTTTGAAACATATACCTACATGGTTGATCAATTATGCTGGTACAAATGTAATTTTAAAGGTACCTCGGGTGAAAAATTCTTTGCCTCTATATGTTTAAATGTCCCATTTGACTTACTTAAATTGCCCGAAGCGTTAAAACCCGATCAATCGATTTTTCATGAAAAAAACAAACAATAAAAATAACACATACCCAAAACACCACTATTCCATAGTGGATATTTCATCCTCAATGTGTGGCTTGTTATCGGCAATGTCCATTAACCTCCATACTGTTACGTCAGTGACAGTCCCGTGTGAAACCGGTCAGATAACCATCATATTTGTAAACAATACTTGTAGTGATTTGGCACTTTTGAGCTTCTGAAAAAATGCAATAATGGGGGATGTTGCTGTGTTGTTGGTGGGTGTTCAAACATACGGTCAGGAAACATACGTCTGCACCTGTTTCAAAAGGACAATTATCCCAGGAGCCTATGTGATTAAGACACAATGACAGGCTTAAAGTTGTATGTGAAGGATCATATCCGCCACTAGCATTGGTGGGTGGGGTGGGGGTCCCTTATCCCTTATAACTATTTCATAGGGTATTTATCGGATATATATTTCATAAAATATACAGGTTTCATAACTGTGGTTTCATTATGTAAAATCACACAATTCTGTTGCTGCTTTCTTCGCATGCTAAACACGGTTTCAATGAATTTGATAAGTAGATCTGCTGAACAAAATAATCAAATGTTATTTGATAATGTAAACAGACACTTGTTAAATTGTGACCCAAGAAAATTGTATTTTCTTTTTTATGCAATAAACTTTGAATAACTTATATTTACTCTTATTACTGGTACATTTTTGCACATTCTTCATACACTCTCTGTTTTCCACTTTATGTTAGCTGCGCACTTGAAAAAGAAAGAAAAACAATAGCTTCAATTTTTTTAAAACTCGTTTGTTAGCAAAATAAATTGTACATGAATTTAGCACATGTACAAGACTGGTATAGATCAGAATTCAATAGTTATACGGCATCAAGAAATAAATACCGGTAGTATGTAACAGAGCAATAAAAACTGTTGGAATCCTTTGTACAAGTTTAAACTGTATCTTTCACGAATTCTGCTGAAAGCACAGGCAGGCAGCACAACTACATCGAAAACAACAACAACAACAACTGTACTCAACATCTCGCATCCTCCTGAAAACAGTGATACATAAGTTAAAATTAAATAACAGTCTGATTTTTTTCCTGATATACATTGCACTGACATATTTTACATATTTTCGGTAACTTTGTTACTATTATATCTGCTAGCTGGTTAATAAAACAGTTTAGTCATGGTGCCATCATATAGCTCATCATAAACTTTTAATGTAAATGTGAACACCTTCAAGTAAATGCAACTGCACAACTGAAATGGACATAACTTGTTAATTGGTGCCCAATTATTTAACTGACATAGGCGGAAATCTGTAAAATCAGAGAGGGCACAGCCTGTTAAGTTAAACCCCACTCCACTATTTATAGGTTCCATCTCACTCATTTAAGTCCCATTATTAAGTGAATAATAGAATATATTATCACTTTATTTACAGCATGAAATATAGCACATGACCATAAATTAAAGAAGATATCAAAAGCACTACATTGAATAAATGAAACAGTATTTACAACATAAAATATAACACATTTGAAGACAAATAAACATAAATTATAGAATAAATATCAAAGCACTACAGCATGCAATATAGCAAATATGAAAAGTAAAAAAATCTTAAGCACTATTTTGAGGACCCAATATAGAATAACATAGTACATGGTAATTTACAAGAATATATGTAGAGTCCAACAAAGCAGGTAGGAATTACTTAAGCCTAATACACTGTCCAATCGCAGCCAGAAACTCCTTCACAGTCTTCTCTCCTCCGACGAGGTGGTTACACAACGTCTTCAGGCTGTTCTGGTGGTTGTTGTTCTTCGTTCTTCTCCTCTTCTTTGGCTGGATGCCATGTTGGTGCAGCAGGTTCTCGGTTTCTGTGTGGGCGACATCTTTCTTCTGGCTGGCGATGACTGTCCATAGTGATGGGTTGGCGCTTCCGACGAGGTACTTGAATCCGTTATTTCATGATTCGCAGTTGTTGTTGGTTCACTTATGGTCACTTCATGGACATTCCACACATTAGGGGGGAATCTGGGGGTGTCCTGCGGAACCGCATTACCTTATCTGTACCTTATCCCTATCACACACCGCAAGGACCCAGACACAAATGTACTATCGAAGTAGTCCACCACTGAGTTTAGTTCTTCCGGTGCTTCTTCTTGCAGGAAAGTCATCCCTTCAGTCACCCTGTCGACAGAAAGGAATGCTGGATCATCTAGTATTACAACGAACGTGTGGATGTCATCGTCCTCCCTGTAGGCAACTTGTTGACCATCGGCTTGTAGTCGTCGCCAGGTACTCTGTGTGAGATGGTAAAAACGCCCTTTGATGTGGATGTCCTGTCTCAGCACTGATTAGAGAGCGTTGTGGATTCCAATCATAAAGTCTGCGACGATTGTAGTTGGATCTGGGCGTAGGTTTCTGCTGAGGCACACGTCTAGGACTGCGGTGAGGAATTCTTCATACACGGACTGGGTCTTTGATGGGAGTAGTCCGTACACAGCAGACACATAGGTATTCCCAAGGGGCACACTCACCACAAACAGCTGTGTAAACTGCTTAGGAGCAGTTGAGTGAGTCCCATCAACGAACCACACATTGGCTTCACTGAGTAAGCTAATTCCTATTGCACTGGAGAATACTAGCACTCTGTCACTGTCACCATTATTATCATACACTAGAAATCGTTGTTCGCCCATGTGGGTGTATTCCGCTAGTAATGGTGATGGGATGTCACTGGTTGTCTTAGGGTCATTTGGTGCGTTGCCCCTTCTTCTCTTCTTGAATTATCTTCTTCAAGTTCTCTCAGTTTCCCAGTGCAGCTCGTACTTCAACAGGACACTTGGCCAGCTTATCAGCTACTATCTGTCCTGGCTGTCCACAATAGGCGTCCACGATTTTCTTGATTTTCACGCGGACCCTCACTGTTTCTGTATGGAAGGTGTCTGCTGGATGGCTGTGGGGTTTGCTGCTGATCTCACTGGTACTCTGTAAGCAGATAATAATACATCTTTTATAAATGAAACAAATTAACTCAGTAAAACATATGGAATATAATATTACTATTACCATGCATTTAAGTGTTTTGTTTTACAATTTTAAGAAAATGAATTTTAAATTTTTACTTTGATTGAAATTACTATTAGATCAGTGTAGAGAGCCATCACATTGAAGAGGATTGAAGACTTTGTTGATCTCTTCTTTGTGTAGGGATATCACTCATAGAAGAGCTTCTGTAAACCTCTTTAACTTGTGCTTAGTTCCACTTTGAAATGAAATGTTACCAACATTTTTCTTCAATGATTTGAGATGAACATTTCAAAGCTAAAAGTTGATACAAACAACACCTTTAATTGATAGAAAACCTTTAACTTGTAACAATATCAACCCTGATTTGCATCAATTATTGCCAATTTAAATAAGTCATTATCACTAATTCCATTTTAATTGCTCTTAATTGATTCTTGTTTCTCTCTTGTAACAAACAATAACATTTGTAGTAGTTATCCTGATAAGTTTGACTGTATCATTTAATTAAGATGAATAAATAATAAATTAGTATTAAAGTATATAAACCGTGACTTTCTTTTATGCCCAGTATATGAGTAATATACACATGGGACCAAATGTCCACCCCTTACAAATTGAGATGGGATGAAATGAGATGGGACCAATTGTCCACTCTTTCTAAAATGGGATGGGACCAATTTTCTAGTCTGGCAAAACTAGATGGGACCAATTGTCCACCCTGTCAAAAATGGCATGGGACCAATTATTGTCCATGGGACCAATTGTCTGGCTCCCCTGTCTATCACATGCATTGTCTGTGGAAGCGACCCGCTCACCTACCATGTGTTATGTGTCAGACAGAAAATACTACACTAACAGGTGTTAGACTCTGAAGGTTGCTTAACATCTGGAAACCTAAGCTATATGCAATGTGACATTTTGTTAAAACATATTGTACTTTTTTCATGTTAACCCTTTCGGAACATCGCAATTGAATAATTGTTAGAAAACAATATTAACCGATAAATCCCTAACTTCCATAATGTAGATATATCGTCTTTCTGTTTTTCATCTTTTAGATAAAACAACTAGATATAGATTATGCATAATGGTCAGTGAATACTATTTCTCAAAGGTCCAACAATTAATAAAGATTTGAATTAACCCTAAATAATAGAGGCAGTCTGATTTGTGCTTCAAGAATATGCATCTGCTTTTGCGATACATAAAAATATTCTAATCGCTAGAATAAATTCCAAGTTAACTTACAAGTTACAACTTACAAACTTGCTGTTTCGTGCTGATTTAATCTATTTATTCTACTTTCTTTCTTCTGCAACTTTGTTGACTCCTAAAGATATAGTAAGATCATTTTAATTGCTATCAACTTCACTATTTGAAAACTTGATTGAATCAAACAAAAAAAGAGATGAATCATCATTCTCATAGGCAGCCATGTGTTATAAGAACGCGAAGTACTTTCACTGATGTCACGTGGTGCGCTTTGTCCATGATAATGCGTTTGGCTTTTCTGGAGGTTTGCTCGGTAGATTCATTACCTTAGTGTAAAAACAAACATTTAACACCTCATTTTACATATAAATTGACGCCAAAATCAGCGCAAAGTTTTTGTCCTGTCAACATGAATGCCAATGTGACCAAAAAAATCACTTTCATACCAGAGTTACTCTTTAAATTAATGATCCAATAAAAGCATTAGTTAAACAGAAAATCCAGCTCTAGCCTTTTTTTTTATAAAGGTAAAAATGTTTTCAATGAAACTTTAAAGAATTGATAATGCAAACAATGCTTTGGCATAATATTAATTATAAATCCATCAGTAAGATCTTTATTGTTGGTTACATGAACACTAGAACAGTGGAGATAAGTGTCAGTTTAAACAGCGATGCTCAGTTTAAAGTGTCGAAGTTTATTAGAGGGATATAATGATGCCAAGGACATAGAATTAATACATTATATATCTTTTAGAAAAGTTCTGCATGTAAAACGCTCTACTAATATATATGCACTCTGTGGAGAGATGTGTAGATATCAGATGAAAATAAGTAGAGAAATTGTTATGGTTAAGTATTGGATGAAACTAAAAAAGCAAAGAAACATATCATTAAACCTATGTATCATATGGTAGCAAATGATGCTAACAATGGACTTAATTCGGCAAGTCATATTAAATGCATACTAGAAAATAATGGCTATGCTTTTATCCGGCAAATGCAAAACAGGCATTTGATTTCTTTTGGTTTAATAAAGAAGAAAATTGTAGACATGTTTAAACAAAATGGGTATTTTAATATAAACAATCGTTTTGTTCTGTAATGAAATAGAGTTGTTTACTTCCATTTAATTTGCGACTGTAAGTTGGACTTGTATTTTTCTGAAAACAACAACAACAACAAAACAACATATATATGATATGAATTATGTTTAAAATACTTTAACCAAAACAATTAGAACTGGAAACATATAAGTGTACCTTTATCAAGTAATATATTAAAAGGTACTTAAAAATCATAATGTATTATATAGACCTGGTACATTAGCAAAATGACACCTTAGGTGGGTGGGGAAGGCCTAAACACTTCTGTTTTGCTTCTTGTATATTGAGCTGCCTCACTTTTTTCAATTTTGAAAAACTGAGAAAAACAAACTGCACACTATACACACTAATGAAGAAGTTGATTTTTATTTAAGATCTTCTGTTTAAGTTAACAAAACAATATATTTTTCAATATATTTTATTATGTGCCATAAATAGTTTTGGTATTCAATGGATATAACTTTTTTCTGACCCCTTGTCCATGAAGTCACCTGATGATTAAGTGGGAATGATTTTTCAAAGTTATTTTTGATATGTTTAACCTGCATTTCACAGCTTTGTCATAGACATAATGTCACAATAACATCTATCTGCACTCTAAGTATTGATAGCAATTTTTTTAGGGGTATTACATCTGATTTTGGCCAATTTTCTGACAAGAAATTTATCAATGAAGGGGTTTGATTGTAATTTCCTTTTTATAACTTTCCTGGTTTGAAATACAACAATATTTTCGACGGTCCATAATTTTCCGGATTAAACAATGAATAGTGATGTTTTCTATACACAAAAGTGGATTGTGCAGCGTAAGTTGTACACTATTATTGGAATAAGCATACTGTGCACTGGCTGGCGAGACCTAAAAACAGTTTTTGTATATTTAGGTGTGACCTGTGCTCTGGTGGTGTCTTTTCTTGATACAAGTTACTAATCACAACTGAGACAGATGATCCGGTGTACATGTATTCAATACTAATGAAGCAAAATTAAGCAACTACACACAACTTCCCTAAAAACATTAATCTCTGACAGTTTTGCTTATTTAAGTATGTTAGTGAGATAATAAACAAATGATTAAAGCTCGTGAAACCAGATTATTTCCATACAAATATGTTTCGTAGGCAATAGGACAGAATGTTATAGAGATCATCTAACATTTGATACATTTCTTTTTAAATAATATATCTTTATTTGTCTTTAACTTGATTTGCTTCCACGTTCAAGTACTGTATTTTGTTTTAGGACTAGGAAACCCATGTCCTTCTGGAACTTTAGACACATGCTCAGTAACAAATGCCGTGTGCACCCAAGAGTCATCTGGGTCCCCGAACTATGCCTGTCAGTGTACACCTACATACTTTAACAATGGAAGCACTTGTGTACCAAGTAAGTACTGTTTGTCACTTGTTTTAGATAAAACAGTCATCTGACCCATTTGTAATTCACACTTCATGGATACATCAGTAATGAAAGTTTTATATTTTTGATGTACAATGTAACTGTACATTGCAAAGATTACAAAATCAGTTACAGTTACCTGCTAACCTCTTTAAGCATGTGACCTAACTTATTAACATGTACAAACCTCTTTAAGCATGTGACCTAACTTACTAACATGTACAAACCTCTTTAAGCATGTGACCTAACTTATTAACATGTACCAAATCAGTAACCTGTTTACCACATCAGGCATCTGACTGGTTAATCTATTATGTTGTATGTTTCCAATTTTAGTTTTACATGTCGTTTAAGCCTGTAAGCCTTTAATGCATAGACCAGTACAGTATATTAAATTAAAAATCAAAATGTACTATAATAAAAAAGAAGTTAATATATTTGACACAATCAATGACACTATTCATTTCAAAATGTTCTAATATTACAAATTAGCTTAAGAAAAATAGCTGCATGAAACAGTACTACATGTATAATTAAAACTGTATGTGAGAGAAGTCTGCAAAATACTGGATTGATAAAGATCACAGTATTTATTTTTTTTTACAACAAACAACTACACAGTATGCCCATGTGACACTTGTCATAGAGGTATATTGGAAGAAGGTTTAAACACATGCCCATGTAGGACAGTGAAGGTGTTAAGACTTGAGCAGATATAAAGGTACATGTATATGAGTTAAAAGAATCACAGATAGTTTATCCTCCTTGAAGTTCCCCTCCTATATTTAGAAATGGACTGGTAAAAAACTCCTCTATTCTCTGTTCCTAATGTGACAATTACCTTCCTAAACATTATGAACATAGCAATGTACTTGTTGCAAAAGCAAAAGGGCATTACAAACATTTAAAATCCTTGAAGGATGTGAATCATTTTGACATATTCCTCTATGTTTGTTTAATTAGACCCATTAGTGTTTCCCAAAGGTGCCATTATATTGTATGGTGTAGCTGGGTTTGGGTGGGAATTGTCAGCCTAGAAAAAAATGGTGAGAGTGGTTTTGTCAGGCATTGCTTAAATGTATAGAATGGAAATTATTTAGAAGGGGAAGCTTCTAAATACATAATTTTATCACATTTCGGCTAAATAGGTTGCACAGTAAACATTGTTGAACACTTTTCCTTTCTGATTGGCTTTAGCCTTTTATTTTTGAGTTGGCTTCTTACTCAGAAGAACACTGGGACTTTTGGATTAGAAATGTGACAAGTTCACAACTACTGGTAGATTAATTATGTTTGTTATTAAAAAAGATATATTAGCATTGAATACAAACATGATAATGGTTCAATGATTAATAAAAAAAATAATTTCAGGCAACCCCAACTTTAACTGATGTTAACTAAAATAATAAACTTGTTTCAGTTAGTATTGTAACAACGATTGTTATATTCTTATACTGTTATATATATGTACATGCATTTGTGAAATTAAAAAAAAAGTTTCAAACTTTACATTTTACTATCCATTTAAATAAGACATGAAATTGTTTGTGTGTTTTTATAATAAAATTTCTAACCTTCTTAAAATATGTATATTTAAATATCCATTTGATCCTAAGAAACTGTAATTAAATTTGCAAACAACATTCTTTATAATAGTAACATCATTACAATTTACCCAACAGAAATAGCCCTGGGAGGGACATGCCTAAACTTGAACACAGCAACCTGCTTAGACCCTAATGCTGAATGTACAGGAAGCTGTACATGTAAATCTACACACTATAGCAATGGAACCGCCTGTGGCAAGAAAGTGATATTTACTGTCTCAATTTTTTTCCCTAAAATTGTTGTCATATTTGTATGCTTCCTCAAAAAGTTTTGGGGAGTATAAAATAGTCACCACTTCTTCTATCCATCTGTCCCTCCATCTATGTGTCTGTCTATGCAGGCTATATCTCACAAACCTCTGGTTTGAATAAAAAGAAAATTTATGGGAAGCTTCACCAAAAAAATGTGCAAAAATGTGCAAAAAATGTGCATATAACCATCTTCTGTTTCTACGATTTTTACAGAGTAATTGTTCTTGTTTATTTTGCATAATATAATAGGACCATTCATGTTGGCACTAGTTGGAATTCAGTGACACTTTATAGCTTTACTAACAAGTGCAGATGTGGTTTGCTGATTTTTCACAAATGACCTTTTAACTTTCTATAGTATCTATGCAGCAGTCAACATTCTTTAAACATCTTCTCTGAAAGGCATGGGAAACAAAAAGTTTAAAAGGACAGTGATCCGTTAAAAAATGGCCGCCAGGATTTGGCATTTTTCCTATATGGCTATATTGGAAATATATGGCTGTAAAGTCAAACTTAGAAAATCATCTCATAAGAAACTACCAGACCTAGAGCTTTGGTATTTAGTATACATGTTCCTTAGGTGCCCCTCCATAAAGATTGTTCATAGAATTTTCATCCATCAGAAATCCTGGCTTTGCCCTTTTCCCGTAAGGGTTATCTAGTGAAGTGTAACATCTTCTCCCCAGACCTACAAGATCTAGAGCCTTGATATTTAGTTAACATGTTCTTTGCTTAGCCCTCTATTAAAACTGTTAAGAGAATTTTGATCTGTCAATAATCATGGCCACCAGGGGTGTGCCATTTTTATATATGGCTATTTAGTACAACTTTTTGTTAGAAACTACAAGATCTAGAGCCTTAATATTTAGTATACAAGTTCCTTGCATAGTCTGCAATCAAGATAGAATTTTGATCTGTCGAAAAACATGACTACCCTTTTCTCTCATGACTTTGGCTGCGCAACAAACTCCTTAGCAAGATGCCTATTCCCACTGTCCTGCTCAGGGACCCAGTCCTAGGACATTGCTTTTTACCTCCTCTCAAAGCCAGACCAGATCTTCCTGTGGTAGCTAGGCTGACGCATTTTCTTTCAGCCTGGTTTCTTATCTCACAAGACCCTTGGATTTTGTTAATTACAAGGTAAGGTTACTGCATCGCTCCTGCATTTTCTCCACCCTTATCTTGATTCCCTTTAGATCTATGCTCAAATCATCAGTATTGTCTTAACAATTCACAGTCAGAGAAAAGAGAAAGGAGCAGTAGTTCTTGCAAATTTTCCAGGATTCTACTACCGTCTCTTGCTTGTTTCCAAGAAGGAAGGTTCCTGGTGACCCATCATTGATCTCTCCACGATGAACAACTCTGTTGTCATAGATCTGTTAAAGAGATACAATCCTCGATAGGGCTGACTCTCTTTAACCAGATCATTGGGGTGTGTCGATCAGTCTTGTGGATGCATACTTACATACTTATCCAGCCAGTATCAAGACATCTTCACTGTTTTTGTCATGGGGGTCTGGCTTATCAATTCAGAGCACTCCCGTTCGGTCTGTTGACAGCCCCACAAGTCATAACAAAGCTTCTAACGGTGGTGGCAGTGCATTTTTGCTCGCATCTGGCTCTGATTCAGGCCAAATCACCATGTTCTTTCTTCTAATCTTAGATGTTGTCTATTGATCATGACTGACCTAGGTCTCTCAGATCTTCTCAAGATTTCATCTTCTTAGGGATTAATTAAAAAAAACATCATTATGTTCAGGTTCCTCCACTATGGTCTACGAACACACTAAAACCTGTGTCACTCTTTCTAAATTGGACACAGTGTTTAGTAAGATCTCTTCTTTCCTCTCTAGGTATCCGCAAGTCAGTTGTGGACTTCCTTACTTTTGGTGGTCTTCATCTATGTCCTCTCCACACAGTGGTGGAAGTTTTAATCATTATAAATATGGATTCTGCTGGGATTATACAGATGTATTTTCAGGGAGGCAAACTACCATACGTATTAAGAAATCGAAATGTCTAACCGAGTAGATGTGGCTTTGAAACTCAAGTGCCACTGAAACTTGTATGCATTAACTGTTTTAAACAAGAACAAGAGCTCTAACAGCAGAATATCCCTACCAACAACAAGGTAAGTAATAAATAAACTTCTAATATATAAAGAACAATGTTACTGAACTTTTTAACAGATGATTATTACAATAAGGAATGGATAGACAACTGCTATCAGTCTAAAAACATTGTCTAGCCATAGCAGGTATGTAACATTTTATATTCTTACAGTATACATATTGTTTGGGTGGTCCTGTATGAAGTGTGTTCATATAATTCTGATCCGTCAAGAAACATAGCCACCAAGGTTGTGGTCATTAAGGCTATATAGGAAAATTTATGAGAAATTCTTAATGTCAGAAGCTAGAGCCTTGATATTTAGTACACATTTTCATTGGGTGGCCCAGTATCATTTTGATCCAACAAAAAAACATGGCCACCCGTGGCATATCCATTTTCCTTGTATGACTATAAAGTAAAAGATAGAAAATCTTTTTGTCAAGTACTGGACCTGGTAGCGCAATTGGTAGAGCATCGGCTCCAGTTACGGGTGGCACCAGGTTGGATCTCTGGCCAAGACATACAAAAGTCATTAGATATGGTAGTGGTATAGTTCCCTTGCTAACGTTGAAGCAAACAAGGACAGTTCCATGTCTGGTTTGCCTGGTGTCAGGATAATGTGACTGGGTGTGGTACCATGCCAGGTGTTCGCGACATGCTATACACAGTGAAGGCAGCATTTTATCTGCTTCACGTGGACACTGTCTCCAGATTACTGAAGTACTGTTGGTGGGACGATTTACCTAATAAACACAAACTTCTTGTCAAAACTGCAAGAGTTAAAGCTGTGATATTTGGCGTACATGTCCTTTGGTCGCCTTGTATCAAAGTTATTCAAAGAATTCAGATCCGTCAAAAAATAGCCTTTAAAGGAGTGTCCATTTTTCATATAGGAAAACAGAAAACCTTGTCAGAAACTACAAGAGCTAGAATTATGATATGTAGTACACGTTTCTTGGTTGGCCCTGAATCAAGATTGACCAAAGATTTTTTAGGAAAACATGACTGCCAAGGGCATGGTCATTTTTCCTACATGACTATACAGGAAAATTTGGAAAATTTTGTCAGAAACTACAAGAGCTGGACCCTTGATATTTTTTTTTATCTATGTTCCGTTGGTTGTCTTGTATCAAATGTGTTAAAAATAGTTTGATCTGTCAAAATAACATGGTTGCGAAGAGCATGATCATTTTCCCAATATGGCTGTATAGGAAAACTTTAAAAATCTTCTTGTCAGAAACCACAAGAGCTAGAGATTTGATATTTGGTTTATGTATTCATTTTGTATTAAGATTGTTAAAAAAGAACTTTGATCTTCTAAAAAGCATAGCCACAAGTCATAAATGTCTATGGCACTCATGTGAGCAATCTAGGGCCACCATGGCCCTCTTGTTTATTATTCAGTCACATAAATGCTTTAAAAAAGAGCTCCGGCAATGCCTTTTTCGTTTTCATACTTAATCCTTGTACTATCATTGTTTTTGTCTGTTTCAAGCATTAGTTTTAGTTCAATCAAAATAGAATTGATATTTAATAACTCAGACATTTGAGAAATAGGTGATCAGATTTGAGAAGATTTTACCATGGATATTTCACTTTATAGCATATTTAAAAAATATGTATCAGCTTTCAGATTGTCAGAAATGGGCCGAAAATATTCTTGATTCAATATTTATTCAACATCTTAACATTTTAAATATAAAAGACAACATGGTATGTCATCTAAGCAGGAAGTTATTAAATTTGATAACTGTTGGCCAAAATGGGGAATTAGAATAGAACTTTTGAAATCAGGACCACTGTGACAGAAATTCGACAGTAACACTGAATAGGTACACGTATAATTGCTCTTTTCGATAATTAAGTTGTCTGCCTTGAGTACTTTCCAAATGATCATGCGCACTCACGTTGATTTCACTTCAGAGCAGAAATTTTATCAGCGTGTACAACATAAACAAAGAAAGAAACTAAACCGAAATCAGAATCGCCGAAGTATTTCTGCATATGTAAAGGGGTTTATCGTGGGAAGGTGGTTTCATTGTATCGATTTCCTCAAAACAAATGTCTACGGCGCATTTGGATTCAACGATTTCGTACAGTAATAAGAAGTTTTAAGTGGACAGATCACAATTGTTTATGTAGTGAATATTTCATCGAGTTCCGTGGACCTTTATTCCAATATACTCTTTCGTCTGTTTTTCCAACTGAGGGTGGAATTACAAAAGAATCCTTGGTTTAAATACAATGTAACTTCACATAATAATGTGTTAAGACAAACGAGTTATAATCTAGATTATCAAATAAAATCTATACAAATACTGGAATGGTACACATTCATATTAAAAAACTAAAACGTGTGGTTTTCCCTTTTTATTTATTAAATAGAATTAAAACTTAAATGAGTTTTATTATTTTTATATTTTAATGAAGCTCTACTGTTGCAAGGTTGTTTCTGTTACTATTTATTGGCATATGTATTTCATTGCCTATACTTTTATAAGGTTTTCACACTCATGACAATTTGGAGTATGTAGTTATTTCATAATTACACAACAATGCAACACAAGAGTGATCTTTAATTGATGTTTACCTACTCTAGTTACTGTGATGATAGAACACGCATTATTCTTGGTTGATAATGAGTCCTTTATATTGATAATGTTATTATTTTGAACATCTACATAAAATGTTCCACTACATTTGAATATTGAATGTGTCACTCATTTAAAACTATGTAAGTATGACCTCCTTGTGAATATTTTTAAATGATTGTCAAAAAGAGTTTACTTTAATTAACTTAATTTACTATGATATCATCCTCTAGAAGTTGTGTTTTCTCTGATTAAAACTTTAAACATAATATTTAAACTCTGTTGTAAGAAGCTGTTAGTCTGTTTCCTGATTTGTGCATTATTTCAAATGTCTTTTCAATAAATTTATAATTAAAGTTTTAAATGATAAGTTTAACAAAGTTGAACAATTTAAGTGTTGTTCTCATTCATAAAAAATGTTTAGAAGAAAGGGCGAAATGTGAACAGCTTTTGCCAAACGAGCTCGAACTGCTGAAAGGATCGCAAAGTATGAAAAGGGCGAAGTGT
This sequence comes from Sinonovacula constricta, assembly GCA_007844125.1. NCBI lineage: Eukaryota > Metazoa > Mollusca > Bivalvia > Cardiida > Solecurtidae > Sinonovacula > Sinonovacula constricta. The sequence continues at coordinate 44,939,731 of CM017556.1, forward strand.
TTCTAATTCATATCCAGCGAGGTGAAATCCCTATTTCCAGAAGGAAGAATAACAATTCAATGTTTCTCTCCTTCTTCTTGAGTTGGTCTCACCTTTTAAGTTTTTAATTGTCAGCAACAGCTAGCTTCTGAGCGCCGATAATTCACTTGATTAGCTTACTTTTCCTACCGGACACATTAAGTCTACGATTGCTTAGAACTTTTTAAATCTTAGTTTGAAATGGTCCATTTTTTTTACACGCTCTTCGTTTCTTCATCTTTTTCCACCATCTTTTTTTATTAAGTCCCTAGAGGGTCAGCGGTGATTAGCCCCCCTTTGAAATCAAGGGACGTAACCATATTAGCGGACAGGACAGTATCGATATATGATATAGAAAAAAATATGGTACATTGTGCAACAAAAAAGATATCTTCACACACTACTGTAATCACATAATAACCACATACAGTAAATTAACATTATTTCTTAAAATATTCACAAAGTTTTGGTTGAACACTTTCTAGCATTCTTTTTGTATTAGTAACACTAGGATGTACTTCTGTGTTCTGTAACTGTGTTATGTTTATCATCTTACCCCTTGCTGACATCTTGTGCTAGGATTTATTTTTCGTTTTGTCATCAACCCACCAGTTGCCGCGTATCTGAACCGCCATATTGGTAGTTTCTCTAATATTTCATCACAGTGAAAAAACACTATCTCACAAAAAATCGTGACATAAATTTACTGAAAATAGACATTACAAAAAACTGTCGAAAGAAGGGGAGAACGCCTGGGATTTATTACGATATTACCCTACATTAAGACAATATTATGGTTTATAATCCTTAATTGGAGTAAATGACGTTTAAAATGGAGTATTGATGTCACATTGAGTTGTTAGGTTTTTTAATCATCGCTGACTGACTTGGAGTTATTAGACTGTTACTAGACTATATAGATTGCCATCCTAGAGTAATTTGACCCTATACCATCAACAAGCCATAGCTGATTGATTTTCAAAATAGCAATGCTGCACATGGACAGGATTCACCGAAAGAAGTCATAGTATGTTATAACATAACATAAACTAATACTGTTTTCAGTCATTCCTATAAATTGCATAAATGTTGGTTGACTTCAGGTTTTTAGGCCCAATAGGTAACCTACATAGAGCTGTAAGGAAAAGGCATTATTATGCCCCTGAGCTTAGAGACATGGAATTATTAGACCATATCCTTATGACATGAAATTATAAGATCATATTCTTGCAGACAGGGCGATATTATGCTTAATACATTGCCGGCATTGAATTATAAGATTGTATAGATTGCCAACATGGCGCTAGATTGTATACTTGCAGATAGGACCTGGTTGAAACCTGGTTCTACCAGACATTTGTCTGGGTCTTCCTCCACAAAAAATAGATGGATGTTGCTGTAATAGCCAATAATGTGTTGCTGCGATATTTAAAAAAAAATAAAAGTAAAAAACAAAAACAACAAGTATTAGGCCCTATACATTGGTGACCTGGAGTTATCAGACCATACATACTTTGCGAATATTGCATTTTTAAGCAGTATAAATTGCGTGTGCATGTGGTTATTAGCACATATATATTGCAGATGTGGTATAAGATTGTATACATTGCTGACATGTTATAGTGGCAGTACAAGTTATTAGTCTGTATATGTTGCTGACATGGAATTATTTTGCTGTAATTATTGCAGACACTGAACTCATGGACTGGATAAGTTATCGAAATGAAGTTACTTAACCGTGTAAATTACCGACATAAGGTCATTAAAATTACAGACATGGGGACCATATTTATTTCCGCTAGGTGGCTATTTTTGTTTTTTGTGTGTCACATGTCAAACTACATTCTTTAAAAAATGTCTTCTCTGAAACCCATGTTTCAAGTTCAGTTGATTTCCCCAGAAGCTTCATTAGGCAGGCGGATTGAAAACTTGTTCAAATATTTTGATCCATCAAAAAACCTGGCCACAAGGGGCATGACCTTTTTTCATACATGACTATTAAGGAAACTTTTAAAATGTTATTTTCAGCAACCTCAAGAGCTAGAATCTTGATATTTAGTATGCACGTTTCTTGGTTGGCCCAGTATCAAGATTGTTCAAGTATTTTGTAAAGAAACAACATAGCCACCAGAGGCATGTCCATTTTTCATATATGGTTATAACAGAAAACTTTGTAAATTATCTTGTCATAACTAAAAGAACTAGAACCTTGATATTTGGTTTATGTGTTTATTGAGCAGTCCTGTTTCAAGATTGTTCAAACAATTTTGATCCATCAAATAACATGACCTCCATTTTTCAGGAAAACCTCGTAAATTTTCTTGTCAGAAAGTACAATAGCTATGACCTTGATATTTAGTATGCATGTTCCTTGAGTAGCTCTCTATCAACAGTATTCAAAGAGTTATGATCTGTCAAAAAACATGACTTCCAGAGGTGTGCAGGCTTGTGGCCATTTTCCAAATATGGCTATGTCGTAAAAAATTGAAACTGTTCAAATGTTGCTTGTGTACATGTGTTACTGGTCTGTTTAAACATTGCTTCTATTCCTTGTGCACAAGTACCTTATGTCTATGGCAATCAGGTGAGTGATATAGGGCCATTGTTGCCCTCTTATGATAATGGAAAAATAAACTATAATTTGCCATTTATGTAGTGTATAAATGTCATTTACACCTCATACTAATTATAATATATGTATTAAAACTGGTTACTCAATCAACCCCCTTCACGTATTGCAAAAAAATTTAGGATGGTAACTGTTGTAAACAGTAATAACATGTATATTAATAATGTATTCAAACTTCCCTCATATGGAATAAACTTTTACTCACTCCTACTGATAAAGTTCTTCCAATTTTTCTTTTTTGAAATGAATTTTATACACAGTCATTTTCAAGACGTAAGATTGTATGTGCATAATAACTATGATTAAGGTAAAATACGTTGGTGTTAATGGTATAAGAAAAGTTCTATACTTTTTAACCCATGAATTTTTTATTATTAGTTAATTGCGTGACAAACAGTAAATATCCTTTATAATAGTTTACATCTTTACAAGATACCACACAGAAGTTGCCCTTGGACTGACATGCACAACATTGAACACAGCGACCTGCTTAGATCCAAATGCTGAATGTACAGGAAGCTGTACATGTAAATCTACTTACTACAGCAATGGAACCGCCTGTGTGGCAAGCTATATTTACTGTCTTCAAAATAGATGTTACTTAAACTGTCAAGTAATGTTTATTTTTTGTAGTTGTACAATTAATTGGCCAATTAGATTGGTTTGTCTCTGAAATACATTGAAGTGACACAGTTGAATTCATTATAGCAGCATCCAGCTATTTGGGTAGTGAGAGACTCGAGTGAAATGTCAGAGAACCACAGTGTCACCCGCATGTCTGCTTGAAATGTACATGTAAATCTACATTCTACAACAGTGGCGGCACTTGTATGCTATGGGAATCACATTATTATCCTAGGAGTGTTTTTTTTAATAAATTCTTTTATGACTTTCAGGTCATATATATATATATATATATATATATATATATATATATATATATATATATATATATATATATATATATATATATATATACATATATTTATTATATTATTTATATTATAATTCAGTGCAATATTTTATATTATAATTCAGTGCAATATTTTTAAGTAAATAACATGGCAGCATTGGAAATGTGTATGTTCAGAATTCATTATAATATTTCAAAACATTCATTATAAATTCATAGCCTTCTAGTTATAAGTCTAGCTGTGTTAGATAATCTTATAAATATATGAAAAACAGACTTTTGTTGTCCTCAACTCATTACACATAATTTTTTAAAATGTAAACATCTCACGCTTCCATGTTTTGTATGGAAACATCTTTTATTTAGTATCTGAGTTACTCAACAGAAATAGCCCTGGGAGGGACATGCCTAAACTTGAACACAGGGACATGCTTAGACCCCAATGCTGAATGTACAGGAAAAATATGTAAATCTACACATTATTGTAATGGAACCACCTGTGTGGCAGGTTATATTTACTGTCTTCAAAGCAGATATTTTTTATACTGTTGGCAAATTAGATTTGTTTTGTGTCACTGGACATCTAATTGTAGTTCAGTGTCATCAATTTATTAATACTGATTACCCACACATGTTTTTTTTACAAAAATAAATAACTTTGAAATAAATAAAAGCTTTAAAATGTATATGAATACTGCTCAAGGAAATCGAGGCTTAATGACTTTGAGTAAGTGATGTCACGAGTGAGGATTATTGATGTCATTTAAACATTATACTTTGGCTGGTTTTTAAAGTTTCTCGAATGATTCAATTATGAAACAAGCCTGTTTGAGTGTAAAACTGTTTAAACACACACATTTGAACAAACGAGCAATAAACAGTAGCTTAATTGTGTCTGTCAACTACTTTTCTTAGGTATGTACTGGTATTGTCTCTTTTACCTGTTTGCGGAAGACCTAAAGGCATCTAAAGCGGATGTTTGTTTCATGTTTTATGGGGTTTTCTTCAGTTTTTACTTATTATAGGTATAAATTATCAAAAAGACTGTTGATTACTTGAATAAAAGTCTACATTCTTTTTTATAAATCATTCAAACATATTAACAGTGATTTGAGATATAAATGTTAATTGTCAGTATGGGAATGAAACAAAATGTCAGTCTAAATTCAGCAAATGTGAAATGATTTTATTGTTCATGTGTCAAACTGTACTAACTTATTTAAAAAGCAATGATGCAGTAGAAAGGGTTCACTTAAAGAAGTCATGTTTTGTTGTAACATAACAAACCCCACAATTATTGGTTTTAGGCCCTATAAGTTGCTGACATGTAGGTATTAATTTTGATTAGTTACTGACATCTAGTTGTTAGGCTGAATAGGTAACCAACATAAAGCTGTTATTAATGTTGAATTATTCGGCCCTATAACTTGGAGACATGTAGTTATTAGACTTGATACATTGTCCACAACCTGCGGTCCATTCTACCCAGACATAACAGGGTTCGCACAGTCTTAAAAAGTGCTTAAATTTGAGCCCCTTTCTTAAAAAGTGCTTAAAAACGAAAAAAAGTCCTTAAAAGTCCTTGATTTTAATTACTCTCTTAAAAAAGTGCTTAAAAAGTGCTTAATTTTCTCTAAAAACGTGCTTAAAAATGAATAAATGACTAAGATCGTGGTAAAATGTCGAGAGTTTTAAACAGACAATCGAATTTAGTATCAAAATATATAAATTGTTTGCGAAACGTAATAGTAAGGGACAAATTTCAAGCGGTTTGAACTAGTTTGGGTACGAATACGTCGGAGTTGCGCCCCTTTGTAAACAACAAAATGGCGTCAGGAAAAAAAGAAACGTGCTTAAAAAAATAGATAACGTGCTTAAAAAGTGCTGAAAAAGTGCTTGAATTTTGGCATGGGATGGCTGTATGAACCCTGCATAAGTCGGGGGTTTTCCTCCACCAACAATTATCCATGATCCAGCAATCACTTTGAAGAGCAGTATGTTGGTGCTATGTAACAAAAAATAAATAAATAAATAAAATAAATAAATAAAAAAAAAATAATAATAATAATAAAAATGCTGACACGGAGTTAGTAGACCTTATACCATCTGACATTGAATTAATCAACGGTATAAATTGCTGACACAGAGTTATTAGACTGTATATGTACCGATAGGGTGTTATTAGGCTATATATGTTTCCAACACAGACTTATTGGCTGTGTTTTTTACCGATGGGATATTCTAAGAACAGAAGTCCCCCTGTTCAAACATCTGCCGCGACATACCAAAACAGACATGTGATCTTTCTCAATTTCCTCAGGAGACTCTCGATATCAGGGGTTGGTCTCACGCCTCACGCTGAGCACATCAATTCTCTTGCTTTGATGTTCCTGACAGACTTAATTTTACTCCTCCTAAAGACCCCAGTCAGTAGCTATTAGGCGATCATTTGATAACGCAATATAACCTACTGCTAGAGACCAGCACCTGTGTCTGTATGTGTGCAGCTAATCAGGTCAGATCTGATCCCATCATTGAGCAAACATAGGGTTCATTGGTCAAGATGACAATTTCGCGCCCCGCCTACTATAAAAAGGCAACCGTCACAAACTGTAATCCTTTGATTGACAATATAAGCACACCCATTTATTGAATGGCAGAGATCATGTCCAATCAGTGTCACATGTTCTTTTTTTCTAATACAGCCCTATGTTGAAAATGGAAGCAATGCTTAACTTACCTGCAGATGCCAGCCTTGGACTGAGCTATGAAATTTCAAATGTTCAATAACCCGTTAATAGGGCGCTATGAGAATTATTCTGTATTTACCCAAAAGCTGGCTCAGGATAATTAGACTGAACCTTTTCAATTTTGTACCAACTGACCTGTGTACGTGCCTTACAAATAGTGCTAATTAAATGTGTCATGTCATCGCATCATAGAGCCATTTTCTCAGCAGACTACAGCATTTGTTGAAACTGATGCCCTTGTGTGTACTCATAAAACTTACTCTAGTATTGATTTTCTTTGTCTTGAACCGTGACTGTAGTGTAAGGTTTTATCATGGTAAGGGTGGTGTCTAATCGGGCGCTCAACCTGGAATTAGAAACCAAAGGGAGCGAACGAAGCGAGTGACCATGATTTCTATTCCTTGAATAAGAATATATGATGAATAAGAATATATGACAAAGTCCTATGATCATTGCAATATAATATTATATCAAAATTCGAAGAGGCACAGGACAAAGGTATTCATGTGCAAGCCAAATGTTAAGTGATGAGTCATTTAACAAAATGAGCAAACCAACAGTTACAGCCTTGGAATGGTCAGTCAGCAAAAGGGACCGACTGGAAGAATCACCAATTTAGACTCAAAACCAATACTAAGAACATGTTGAGTGTAATTAACATGGTTGGAAATACACATTATGTCAAAGTAATAATGTGCATATGAAATTAACATAAAAATAAGTTGGCATAAAAGAGATGAATGTATGAAACAGTTTCACTGCTGAATACACAGCTTGCAACATGTATATGTGTGCATTGTGCTACTATACAAAAATAGTTGTAAGATCTTATTATATTATTATAAGATATTATTTAGAGCATTATGTTAAGCTAAGTTTGATTTTAGCTTTTTAAGAGGAGTTAATCGTTTTATTTTACAATAGTGTTGTTTCTTTTTGAAAGAAAATTTGTCTTCTTCCTGCAAATATACATTTATCATAAAAGTGAATGGTTTTTGTGACATTGATTCCATCTCATTTTGTGCATGAATAGTAAATAAAATGCCAACCATAAACAATTTTGAAACATATTTTCCATTTCAGCTAGTTCAAACCAGTTTACATCATTTATGTTATTAAGATGTTACTTTGTCAAAAGTCGAATTCATTAATTAATGTGAAATAATTTGAGCCTTGCATTACCATGTGACTTCTATATGTAAAAAACAACAACAACAGAAAATCTGGACAGTTACCTATTTACTACTTTGTCATTAAAAACATTTGTTTGCATTTTTTCTTGATTAGTATAATGTCTTCATGTATTCTTAAGGCAATTAACTTTTATTTGTTTAGGCAATAATGGTATCAAAGTGTTTACCACTAATATATTATAATTATCAAAACTCTTTTGTCACTAACTTACAAATTAAATAAGCTATATTTATGCCTGCATACTCATTATTTTAAATTCAACATCTTAATAAGTACATATATATTTTATTTTAATTTGATTTTGATGGTAGAATATATTTAGATCACTTTGTAAATCTTTTTTCAGTTCATTAGTAAGTGCTGTTGACACTTGACTTGTTTACACCGTGTTTGGCTGTTGTTGTTTTTGTAGGCCTCAAGCTTAAAAAACCAAAGCATACAATTTATGTCTAGATAGTGAACTAAAATATGTTAGATATATTTCAAAATTCATTAAAAAATAGTAAAGAAAAAAATTATCACTGAAATTACTATGATTATTGATAAAGCGGACAAAAAATACTGTTTTAAAAGTCTCCCTCTTTGGGACCAATGAAAGATCGCATGTCTGCCAAAATCGTCAAAATGTTTTGTGATATTGCCATCTTGCTATCTCTCAAGCAGGAAAGCATGTCTGGTCCATCAGGATAATGTGTCTAGGTGGGGTGTGGTATCATGCCATGTATTCATTACATGCAGTGTACAGTGAAGGCAGCACATTATATGATGCACGTGGACATTGTCACAGTACAGAAAAATGAAAGATTGTTTGTGGGATAATAAACCCAACCAACAATAAAGCAAGCAAACAAACAAACTCATTGCTGACTTGAAGTTGTTAGGTTGCAGGCATAAGGTTATTATGCTGTATACAATTACCAACATGTAGTTATTAGGCTATAATAGCTGCCAACATAGAACTCTTGGGCTGTATAAGTTATCAAAGTGTAGTTATTAAACTGTGTGGGGTCGAATCCTATTCGGGCCTTATTGTGTGCCAGTTGTCATTCTCCAACATCATATCTGGACATGGTTATAATGATCATAATTGGTCGCTCTTGGGCCGGAAAAGTTTTTAAACCATATAAATTACTGATATTTATTTATAGGTCATTTAAATAACCAACCAAGGAGTAATTTATATTTGCCAGATATCTTTTTTGTTTCTTGTGAGTCATGTGTCCATCAACATTTTTTAAATGATATCTCTCAAATGTTCTTGTCAAAAACCACAAGAGCCAGAACCTTTATATTTGGTATTCATGTTTTATGGCTGGCCCTGTAGCAAGATTGATCAGAGAATTTTAATTAATAAAAAAACAGCAATGAAAAACAACAAAAAAACAACAACAACATGACCGCCCTGGGCCTGGTCATTTTTTCATATATGGTTATAATGGAAAACTTGAAAATCTCCTTGTCAGAACTAAAAGAAATAGAACCTTGATATTTGGTATGAATGTTTCTTGAGTGTTTCTTTTTATTTCAAAATTCACTTTTAATCTGTCTAAAAACATGGTTGCTAAGAGCGTGGCCATTTTCCAAATATGGCTATGTGATAAAATAGAAGAAACTGACTGTTCAAGTAACGGTTGCTTTACGTGTACATGTATTATAGTTTAACTGAGTTATTTTTAGTCTTTTTAAGCATTGCTGTCATTCTTTGTGAACTATTACTTAATGTATATGGCACTTAGATGGGCAATATAAGGCAGCTGTTGCTTACTTGTTAAAATAATGATCAAGTAAAATATGACTTGTCATTCATGTTGTGTATTAATGCCATTTACACCTCATACTAATGATAATATGGGTATTAAAACTAAACTAGTTTCTCAAGGATATAACCATATTTTTTTACAGTGAAAATGACCATAGAGTTAGAAATTAGACTCAAATGTTTAGATACTTACTGACATAGTAGACGATATTTATGGCCCCTTATGTACTTTTCTTGTCTGGAACATATCTCCTATGTTATCAGAGCTATCGACTTGAAACTGCCTAGGTAGATAGATCTCATTTAGACAAAGTGCAGTGCACAAGAACTATCACTGTCAGTTCATGATTTGGTGGTTATTGCCCGTTGTTTAGTTTTGTTGTCCGGAGCATAGCTCAAATGCTTTCAAAGCTTTTGACTTGAAATTTCATAGGTGGATAGATCTCATTGAGACAAAGTGCAGTGCACAGTGAACCATCACTCTGCACGTCATGATATTGGAGTTATTGCCCTTTGTTTAGTTCTCTTGTCCGGAGCATAACTCCTACATTGTCTTGAAACTTGATGCATAGATAGGTCTTATTAAGATGGAGTGCAATACACAGGAACCATAACTCTGTACTTCATGATTTCGGAGTCATGCTACTTGTTTATTTTTCTTGTCCGGAGCATAACTCCTTTGTTATCAAAGCTATTGATTTGAAACTTCCCAGGTAGATAGATCACATTTAGACTGAGTGTAATGCATGAACCATCGTTGTACGCTTCATGATTTTGGAAATATTACGCTTAGTTCAATTTTCATACTTTATGTTTGTCTGGACCATACTCCTACATAATCAAAGCTATTGACTTGAAACTTCATAGATGTATAGATGTTATTGAAACAGAGTCCAGTGCACAAGAACTGTTACTCTCCTCTTCTTATTTTTGAATAATTCCTCTTTCTGCACAAATATCATTACTCTCATGTAAATTTTTGTATATTTGATGGTATTTCCCTTTGATTTTTTTTTCAATTATCCAGATTGCAGTCCACAATCATGACAGAGTGCAATGCACAACAATGCACAGCAGTTTGACAGATTAAAGATTTTTTATGTTATTCTTCTACTTTAATTTAAGTTTTTCTTGCAGTAACGCAGACTGTGGTCCAAAACTTTGCCATTCTACATTGCACCAGAGTGCACAGCTGTTTGTTTCAAATTGCCTTATTGATGGGTGTACTTTGCTCTGCCTTACTGTTCACTTGTTGTTGTTGATATTTTAAGATTGATTCTTTTGTTTTTGACAGATTAGCTATAATGAAGATAATCCTGTGCAATTTGGTGGAAAACAAAGCTAAAACATTGTGAAGTTATAAAAATAAAAGAAAACTGCACTCCTATGCTCAGTAATGGAATGATCCATTTACACTGAACTGATAATTTCACTGAAGTTGTGCAGGTACACTATGGCAAAATGACTGTGTATTCTTTTTTCAGTGGTGGTTAAACGTCTGTGCAACACTTTTCCTCACAGAGGCCCTTTTAATCACTCTTTCTCAGCATATATAGTTTTGAGGTTCCCCCCAAAAACGGTTCGCGTTTAAATTGCTTCCAAAGTTGTGACATTTAATATATAGTAAAGAACAAATTCCTTTAGTCTCATGTAACCTATAAAAGTCTGCAAAACAAACTTTCCCCATGTGCAAATTTCAGGGAGCATTCCATATACAGGCAACCTATAATATTGAAGCTGAATATTTTTAAACAATTATCCTATATTAGACCATTATCTCAGGTGATCTTTCAGCACAAAGTACTGACATTGCTTTTCAGTTACAAACTTTATCAGCAACAGTCTGAAATGAAATAATGTGATATTTTGCCATAAAATGTTTATGTATACTTATAAAACATAAAAATGCGTGCCAGATTAATATTTGAACCATTACAGAGCAGTTTGTTATTGTGTATATGTCATGTGTGTTGTTTCTTTAACAGAGAAAGGTCTTGGGTACACATGTTCACTGTCATTTACTGAGGCACAGTGTACAGATACCAATGCCGAGTGTGCTGGATCAGGCTCTTCAGCGACTTGCCAGTGTAAATCTGGCTTCTATGACACAAATGGAAATGATATGGGTGGAACCTGTGAAGCAAGTAAGCACAATATACTTGCCAGTTTGGTCTTTTACCAATTAATTGATATTTGATATAATCTTAATGTTATTTGGAATTTAAGTAATTTGCATTCTATATGTCTTTAGAAGGCATTTCTTTCCCTAATAATCATTTTCTCTTGCCATTTAAAACCAGTAGAGAAACTAAGAGTGTATCAACTTACACAGTGATGTTTTGGAAGCTCATATTTACCTGTTCTATTGCTTGTGATAATGTCATATGCCATCCACAGACTGCATCACTAGGAGCATGCCATCAGTTTGAAAATATTTTGAATATTTATATTTGGATTTCTTAAAAGTCAAGTAGATATATTTAATAACTATATTTGGCAAACAGAAAATGCTTCCCATCGGTGTTATGTTTTCAAAGGATATTTTTAACAACTAGACACTAGACCATTATCTTAGGTGATCGTTCAGCGAAAATTACTGTGATTGCTGATCAGTTACAAACTTAATCAGCAACAGTCTGAAATGAAATAATGTGATATTCCCATAAAATGTTTATGTATACTTATAAAACATAAAAATGCGTGCCAGATTAATATTTAGAAACAATACAGAGCAGTTTGTTATTGTGTATATTTGTCATGTGTGTTGTTTCTTTTTCAGAGAAAGGTCTTGGGTACTCATGTTCACTGTCATTAACTGTGGCACAGTGTGCAGATACCAATGCTGAGTGTGCTGGATCAAGCTCGTCAGCGACTTGCCAGTGTAAATCTGGCTTCTATGACACAAATGGAAATAATATAGGTGGAACCTGTGAAGCAAGTAAGCACAATATACATGCCAGTTTGGTCTTTAACCAATTAATTGATATTTGATATAATCTTAATGTTATTTGGTATTTAAGTAATTTGCATTCTATATGTCTTTAGAAGGCATTTTTTGTTTTCTTAATAATCATTTTCTCTGGCCATTTAAAACCAGTAGAGAAACTAAGAGTGTATCAACTTACACAGCGATGTTTTGGAAGCTCATATTTACCTGTTCTATTGCTTGTGATCACATCACATGCCACCCGGACTGCATCGCTAGAAGCTCGCCATCAGTTTGAAAATATTGTCAATATTTATATTTGGATTTCTTAAAAGTCAAGTAAATGTATTTAATATCAATATTTGGCAAACAGAAAACGCTGCCCATCGGTGTTATGTTTTCAAAGGATATTTTTAACAACTAGACACTAGACCATTTTCTCAGGTGATCTTTCAGTGCAAATTACTGTGATTGCTTAACAGTTACAAACTTTATCAGCAACAGTCTGAAATGAAATAATGTGATATTGCCATAAAATGTTTATGTATACTTATAAAACATAAAAATGTGTGCCAAATAAATATTTATAAACAATACAGAGCAGTTTGTTATTGTGTGTATTTGTCATGTGTGTTGTTTCTTTTACAGAGAAAGGTCTTGGATACACATGTTCACTGTCATTAACTGTGGCGCAGTGTGCAGATATCAGTGCCGAGTGTGCTGGATCTTCAGGGACTTGCCAGTGTAAATCTGGCTTCTATGACACAAATGGAAATGATATGGGTGGAACCTGTGAAGCAAGTAAGCACAATATACATGCCAGTTTGGTCTTTTACCAATTAATTGATATTTGATATAATCTTAATGTTATTTGGAATTTAAGTAATTTGCATTCTATATGTCTTTAGAAGGCATTTTTTGTTTTCCTAATAATCATTTTCTCTTGCCATTTAAAACCAGTAGATAATTTAAGAGTGTATCAACTTACACAGCGATGTTTTGGAAGCTCATATTTACCTGTTCTATTGCTTGTGATAATGTCATATGCCATCCACAGACTGCATCACTAGAAGCATGCCATCAGTATGAAAATATTTTCAATATTTGTATTTGGATTTCTTAAAAGTCAAATAAATGTATTTAATATTTATATTTGGCAAACAGAAAACGCTGCCCATCGGTGTTATGTTTTCATAGGATATTTTTAACAACTAGACACTAGACCATTTTCTCAGGTGATCTTTCAGCGCAAATTACTGTCATTGCTTATCAGTTACAAACTTTATCAGCAACAGTCTGAAATGAAATAATGTGATATCACCCTAAAATGTTTATGTATACTTATAAAACATAAAAATGCGTGCCAGATTAATAATTATAAACAATACAGAGCAGTTTGTTATTGTGTGTTTTAAGCTCACTTTGAGCACATTCTGAGCACAACATGCTCCAAATGAGCTTTTCTGATACCCCTTCTTCCGTCATATTGGGTCACCTGGGTCAAAAAGTATGTCACTAGTTCAAATCTTAGAAAATGCGTGTGAACACACTGGAGGCCTCATTTTTGGCCCAATCTTCACCAAATTTGGTCAGAATGTTTGTCTGCATGAAAGCTTAGATGAGTTTATTATTGGGTCACTAAGGGTCAAAAAGTAGGTCACTAGGTCAAATTTTAGGAAAAAACTTATGAACACACTAGAGACCACATTTATAGCCCAATCTTCACCAAACCTGATCAGAATGTTTGCCTGCATGGAATCTTGGGTGAGTTCAAAACTGGGTCACGTGGGGTCAAAAACAGGTCACTTGGTCACATTTTAGGAAAAACTTGTGAACACACTAGATGCCACATTTATGGTCCAGTCTTCGTCAAACTTTGTCAGAATGTTTGTCTGCATGAAGTCTTGGATGAGTTTATTATTGGGTCACATAGGGTCAAAAAGTAGGTCACTAGGTCAAATTTTAGGGAAAAAACTTATGAACACACTAGAGACCACATTTATAGCCCAATCTTCACCAAACTTGATCAGAATGTTTGACTGCATGGAATCTTGGATATTGGACAGTAATTTGTGCTGAAAGATCACCTGAGATAATGGTCTAGGGTCTATGTTTTGAAGTGGGTCATGTGGGTTCAGCAGGTTACTAGGTAAAAATCTAGAAAATGTTATCAGCCCTGTGGCCACGCTTATTGTTGAATCTTCACCAAAGATATCTTAATTAAATAACTCTTAATTACTTGACGCCAGATTTGAACCTTCTAAAAGCCTGTGTCCTCAAGTAAATGACTAAGGACCATCATGGCCCTCTTGTTCTCATGTGTCTTCTTTCTTTTACAGAGAAAGATCTTGGGTACACATGTTCACTGTCATTAACTGTGGCACAGTGTGCAGATACCAATGCTGAGTGTGCTGGCTCAAGCTCTTCAGCGACTTGCCACTGTAAATCTGGCTTCTATGACACAAATGGAAATAATTTGGGTGGAACCTGTGAAGCAAGTAAGCAAGATATACATGTTAGTTTGGTCTTTTACTATTTAACTGATATTTGATATAATAATGTTATTTGATATTTACATAATTTGCATTAACTCAGTCCTGGTCGGGGCAAGGACTTAAGTGTGGAGAGGTTTTCCAGCTAACCTGCGGCACACCGGTGGTTCTACCCAAGCATACGTCTAGGGACTTTTTCCACAAATCAATAGCTAGGAGTCACCAATATGACCATAATTGTGTTGTCGCAGTGTTACAAAAAACAAAAACAAACAAGCATTCTACATGTCTTGTAGGAAATTGTTTTTGTTTTATTAATTATCATTTTCTCAGGTCATTTAAAACTAGTAGTGAAATTAAGAGTTTACTAACTTACACAGTGATGTTTTGGAAGCTCATATCTACCTGTTCTGTTGCTTGTGATGACATCACATGCCATCCACAGACTGCATCGCTAAAAGCATGTCATCAGTATGAAAATATTTTCAATATTTGTATTTGGATATCTTAAAAGTCAAGTAAATGTATTTAAGAACTATATTTGGCAAACAGAAAACTCTGCCCATCGGTGTTATGTTTTCATAGGATATTTTTAACAACTAGACACTAGACCATTTTCTCAGGCGATCTTTCAGCGCAAATTACTGTCATTGCTTATCAGTTACAAACTTTATCAGCAACAGTCTGAAATGAAATAATGTGATATCGCCTTAAACCTATGTTTATGTATAATCATGAAACATAAAAATGCCTGCCAGATTAATATTTATAAACAATACAAAGCAGTTTGTTATTGTGTGTATTTGTCATGTGTGTTGTTTCTTTTACAGAGAAAGGTCTTGGGTACACATGTTCACTGTCATTAACTGTGGCCCAGTGTGCAGATATCAGTGCCGAGTGTGCTGGATCTTCAGGGACTTGCCAGTGTAAATCTGGCTTCTATGACACAAATGGAAATGATATGGGTGGAACCTGTGAAGCAAGTAAGCACAATATACATGCCAGTTTGGTCTTTCACGAATTAATTGATATTTGATATAATCTTAATGTTATTTGATATTTAAGTAATTTGCACTCTATATGTCTTAAGAAGGTAATGTTTTTTTCTTAATAATAATTTTCTCTGGCCATTAAAACAAGTAGTGAAACAAAAAGTGTACCAGCTTACACAGTGATGTTTTGGAAGCTCATATTTACCTGTTCTGTTGCTTGTGATAATGTCATATGCCATCCAGACTGCATCGCTAGAAGCATGCCATCCATTTGAAAATATTTTCAAAATTTATATTTAGATATCTTATTCAAGAAAATATACTTTAAAACAATATTTGGCAAACAGAAAACTCTGCCCATTGGTGTTATGTTTTCAAAGGATATTTTTAACAATTAGACACTAGACCATTATCTCAGGTGATCTTTCACCGCAAATTACTGTCAATGCTTATCAGTTGCAAACTTTATCAACAACAGTCTGAAATGAAATAATTCGATATCGCCCTAAAATGTTTATGTATACTCATAAAACATAAAAATGCGTGCCAGATTAATATTTATAAACAATACAAAGCAGTTTGTTATTGTGTGTATTTGTCATGTGTGTTGTTTCTTTTACAGAGAAAGGTCTTGGTAACACATGTTCACTGTCATTAACTGTGGCACAGTGTACAGATACCAATGCCGAGTGTGCTGGATCAAGCTCTTCAGTGACTTGTCAGTGTAAATCTGACTTCTATGACAACAATGGAAATGAAATGGGTGGAACCTGTGAAGCAAGTAAGCACAATATGCATGCCAGTTTGGTCTTTTACAAATTAATTGAAGCAAGTAAGCACAATATGCATGCCAGTTTGGTCTTTTACAAATTAATTGATATTTGATATAATCTTAATGTTATTTGGTATTTAAGTAATTTGCATTCTATATGTCTTTAAAAGGCATTTTTTCTTAATAATCATTTTCTCTTGTCATGTAGCACCAGTATTTAAACTAAAAGTGCACTAACTTAAACAGCGATGTTAATATCATTTCACATAGATTGTTTATGTTAAGTTGTTACGTAACTAAACATATAAATATATTCAGCATTAATATGTATAAGTATAAGAAATGAAGAAACCTGATGTATTGTGAATTTATTGTTTCATTGCTTGATAGTTTGTAGTAGGGAGTTTCTGTCACTTGTTTACAGATAAATAGAATTATACAACATTAGTTAATTATTTATAAGGTTAATTATGCATCACAATAACATATTATACTACTTGTAATTTTGAAATTACTTTAAATATTATCATTATAATAAAACCATATTGTTAAAAAGGACTGAAATCTACTAAATAATTTTAAACTTATTCTTTAATATTAAAATGATTAATTATCAATAGTGTGAAATGTGAGATGACATGGTGAAACTAAACTCTTGTTATCTTGTTTCATCTTCTTTGACAAAATATAAACTCAATCAAACATTTGTGATTTAAAAAATTTCAGGGCAGATTAGAGTATAACTGTAGGGTTGTCAATCTACTATGTTCGCAATATTCCTGCCTCTGCTTTCTGCCAAGTTAAGTGGTGATGCCTTAAGATGCATAATTTTGAGTTATTTATAGGACAGACATCAGTGATAAAACTTACTTATAACACGGGAGCCCAGAGACATTTGTTTCACATCTCGAGTACGAAAGGTTTGACCCCTGGAATGGATAGGACACTACCCCAGGACCCTGAAAAGGCCTTTCTTAAGTTCTGGAAATGTGGATACTCAGTAGAGGGAGCCACCCAAAGAAGCCAAAAAATTGATTTGTTTCACACTCCCATGTACATCCACCAAACCTTTGCCGAAATGTTCTGCCATAGGGTCTATTGACAAAATGTGATTTCTTAAGTTCACCAATTGTGGAATTAGGGGCTTAAGAAGGGCCTAAGCGACCCCAAAAATCACATTTAATTCACATCTTGAGTACATCCATCAAACTTGGCTGAAGTGTAGTATATGACCAACTGTTTGAGAATCCATGATTCTTAAGTTCATCAGTTGTGGACAAGGGGGCTTAGGAAAGGGCCAAAGTGCCAAAATACCCAAAAATAGCAGATTTAATTCACATCATGAGTACATCCACCAAACCTCTTTCAAAATGTTGGGTTTGGGGATGACACTCAGAATCAGTCTTTCTTAAGTTCTGCTACTGTGGATATGGTGTCTTAAGAAGGGCCCAAGTGACCCCCAAATTCACATTTAATTCATATCTCGAGTACATCCATCAAACTTGGCTGAAATATAGTCCATGACCTACTGTTTAAGAATCCATGATATTTTGGGTGAAAATAAAAAAGGTATGAAAAGAAGTATCACTAAACTAAATTTTATTATATACGTTTTATTACAAAATCAAATATTTGACTGATCTGAATGTGCGCTTCGTGTTTTAGCAATGATGATGTTAATTGTCACTGAACCCATGACCTATTATGTTTACCAGCGTGATCTTTAAATTGAGATGTCGCAAGAAGTGCCATCACTGCTTTCAAATGAAAGTAAGCAACATCAGTCAAGACTAACATAAATAGCATCAAATAAGGGGTGCGTCTTATCTATGAGTGCGTCTTACACATGAGATTTTAAGGTACATGTAGTATGGGTGATTACAGGAAATTAACCATTGCTCTGTGAAGAATGTCCCAGTAAAATAGTGATAGCAAAACATCATTGCATATCAATATTTCATTAACATTTTTCAGGGCTATTCCTCTTTTGGCAACGCTACAAATGTAACAAACATTTATGTCATGAATAAGCTCTACTCTGAACATGTCAACTAGTGAAGCCAACTTTCGAATCTCCTGAGTACTGTATACCTAATAGTTTCACAAAAATGATGATTGATTACAAAATAAATGAACTTACAAAACTAAAACTACATGATTGTTATAAATTCTGAACATGTCAACTAATGAAAGCCATCTTTTGGATCTCCTGAGTACAGTATACCCAATAGTTTCATATTATAATTATGCTTGATTACAAAATGAAGCTACACAACTACATAATTGTTTTCAAGTCTGAAAATGTCAACTAGTGAAAGCCATCATTTAAATCCCTGAGTACTGTTTACCCTACAGTTTCATAATATTCCTTGATTAACAAAAGGAAACTAAAAAATTAAAATTGAACATAGGCCCCACTACTACCATGTACCTGAATACTAGTAAAGACTTCAATTCAACACAGTCTGTCTTAAAAACGTTTGCTTAACTTCAACTGGACTCTTACACCCCTTTCGCAGTGGTTTACCTCTACAGTTTAGAGAAAAATGAATAGGATACAACTTCAAATTTGAAAGACAGGTTTAGTCACGTCTGAACATGATTGCAACCACTACTGCTCTTAATTAGAACTTTTAACTCCTCTGCATCGCTGTCATCACCTTCTTCATCAGAAGAAGCCGCTTCAAAACTGTCATTGTCATCAATCTCATCGGCGCCTTCATGGTCCTCTGGCACCAGAGAATCAGGTAACTGAGGACCATCGAAACAAATTGGGGTTGTAAATTCCATTCTCCAGCATCCATCCATCATCTTCTGAGGGATGTTGAACGAGTTCTGCCTGATCAGCATCAGCCCACATTTTTGAAACAAATGCCACTCGTTTCAAATGACACATGACCTCAGCTTCACAAGGCGGCAGACCACTGGCATCGATCCTGAGTTTTTCGAGTGGATTTTTGCCTTTCATCTTTGGTTTATACACCGTCTCAAAACGTTTGTACCTATGGGAGTTCAGTGAAACCTTGGAGTTTTCTCGGGCTCCATAAATAGCCGTGAATTTGAGAAGAACCTTACGGCTTCTGTCATCTTTGGGTTTCGTTGAGATTGTTTCGAAGGCCTTCTGCTCATCGATGTTCTTCAGAAATTTGGCAAATGGCCTAACCTTTCCCTTCTTGACAAATGCTGAGGTATAGTCTGAACCCGTAAATGCATGAAACGCTGGTAACGACCTGCAAACCCCTGGCCCTAGTGACTTTTTTTTATCTCAGTGATGTTGATGAACCTTCAATTCTTCTTTGACACTGTTCCCACATCCACCCAGACTCTTCTGTCTATTTTCCCACAGACTAAGAGCACAGCAATGTCTGTGCCATGTGCTCTGACAACTATGTCTCCTCTGTGAGCAAGCTTGTCAGCCTCAATAGCATGACGTACAATCTTGGTGTCTGCCTCTCCGTGATTTGACTTGTTCTCAGGAATGCAATGACTCTCAACCTTTTCACCAACATTAACGTAGTGGAAGCAGTCCCCAGATGGGACATCTAGGACCACTTCACAATTCCCAATAACCGAAGCACAGGAGTCATCCTGCCATTCCCGTGATAGATACTGGCAATTCCCGCTTGAAAGATCTGGATTCTAACGCCTTTGAAAGGTCCTTTGGCCTTCTTTGAGATGAACCAGTTATGACATATGGTTGGCTATCCTCTATGGTACCCACACGTCTAGCCCTTTCTGCATCTTTTAGGGATGGTTGAGGGTAATCGTCAAATGCTATGAAAACCCTACGAGTTTTCCTAACAGCAATGGCTTGTGACAAGATGATTCGAGCAAGTCCACCATAGTGTGGAGGGATGGTGATGCTAGGTGGTCGCAACAAATACTGGCCATCAATGACACAGGCTGCAATGCTTTCAGGGCTGCTAGTTGTTTGCTTTCCCTCCAATTGTGCTAGTAGACTGTCTTTGCTAGTTTTTACTAACATCTCGTCTGGGTGACACATGGTCAGGGGAACTGGGGTGAGTTGGTATGTGAAGATGTGTGGCAAGTCCAACTCACGCTGTGCAGCTAGCAAGACTAGACGTCCCATCAGATCACTAGTACATTTCAGAACCACAACCATTCTGTCTAAAGCCTTCTTGTGCTTTGCACCATTTTCCGCGAAAGTCTTCAGAGTAGCCTGCTTTACAGTTTGTTCAAATCGCTCCTCATCAGCCACACACTCTTCAATGAACTGCTGATGGAGAGCTCTCCCATTTTCTGGTACATTCAGTAGGCTCTTGCATACTTCATCGCTAGCTGCTTTACCGGCGTGGATATTGAACAGCTTCTCACTTGACTCCCTTCCAAATGAATTACAGCTTGACCTGATCT
The DNA here is from genome assembly GCA_007844125.1 of Sinonovacula constricta. Lineage (NCBI taxonomy): Eukaryota > Metazoa > Mollusca > Bivalvia > Cardiida > Solecurtidae > Sinonovacula > Sinonovacula constricta. The sequence continues at coordinate 44,960,550 of CM017556.1, forward strand.
GTTCCACTACCTTTGCAAGGTCCCTGTTGTCATGTCTAATCCGAGATGGCTTGAGTTCTGCCTTGGTGTCCTCTTTCTGGGATATGCCTGCGATTTCCTGCACCAGGCTCACAAAGTTGGCACGTGTTGACTTTGTTACCATCCATCTCAGCCATGCAGCATAGTTGTTGGTAAATGCTGAGATCCCTGTTAACCGGGAGGCAGCATCTTGCTTTTATAGTTTGCTCCAGAGTCAGGTCAACTGGACATCTGCTGAAGGGATGCTCTGTCCGTCGTATCCCGAAAGCTCCACTGTCAAGTATATCCCTCACGCCGTGGTGGTGGGAATTATCCATGTTGATGAGATCCAGCTGAAATTTGGTGAGCCATCTGCAATAATTCGGGTGGTTTGCTAAAAAAAAGACCAATGACAGAGCTCAGGGACTGAACATAGAGGTCTATGTCATTCGTTCTGATGGCAAGCTCAAGCTCATGGTAGGTATGCATGTAATCCACATACATTAGCCAGAATTGGGCTGTAGCACCATGTTCACCTCTCCTGGCCAGAATTGTATAGGCCTCGAACTGTGTGATACAAGCTGTAAATGCACAGGAGTTCAGAGCAGAATCAACTTCATCTTTCTTCCCCAGGCTGCAGTTATTAACCAACATGATAAAGTCATCTGTGATATCGTAGGATTCTAGGAATTTGCGGAAAGGTAGTGTCTCAAAGGCGAGGGCAAGAATAGGATGTAACCTCTTGCATCGGTTGAAGTGTTTTCCTGCCAAGAAGCCAGTCAAAGATCCAGGGGCCAGAACCTCTGTCTCAGTGAGCATCTCTGGCCCCCAGATTTAGCTATCAACTTGCATTTGGCATTGAAAAGGGCCATTTCTGTGCAAAAGGACCCAGGCATAATAAACACATTGTCAAACCTAGGGGCTTCAGTTATTTGAATCTGCCAGGCTGGTTTGGCGGCGATGAGGTCATATGTCACAACCCCATAGGCCTGGTTACATTAAATCCAACCCACATTGGGACAGCAGTATTACCAATGGCATGGCTTATCATCCACATCAGGTCTACTTGTCTGGACCTGGTGTTGACATCTTGAAAGTTCAGGTCTGTTGTTCTGTAACTAAATTTAGTCATCTTTGGCACCTTCCTGTATGGAGCGATTGGTTGTCCAGTGTCCACATCCGGTGTTCTTTTTCTGCTGTTCTTTTGTTGGGTTGCTGGAGCTCTGTTGGTAGGCCTGCCTCTTCCAACTTCAACAGCATCTGCTGTAGGCACATTCTGGTAGAGAATACCCATCGAGTCATGTAGCGTATCGGCGCCTGAAAGGGTCTGGGTGAATTCATCATAATTATCAAACGCTAAACCCATCGTTCTACCAACTTCTTGAATGATGTTGCTTACTTTCATTTGAAAGCATTTTGTAAATTTGTAGCGTTGCCAAAAGAGGAATAGCCCTGAAAAATGTTAATGAAATATTGATATGCAATGATGTTTTGCTATCACTATTTTACTGGGACATTCTTTACAGAGCAATGGTTAATTTCCTGTAATAACCCATACTACATGTACCGTAAAATCTCATGTGTAAGACGCACTCATAGATAAGACGCACCCCTTATTTGATGCTATTTATGTTAGTCTTGACTGATGTTGCTTACTTTCATTTGAAAGCAGTGATGGCACTTCTTGCGACATCTCAATTTAAAGATCACGCTGGTAAAACGTAATAGGTCAAGGGTTCAGTGACAATTGACATCATCATTGCTAAAACACGAAGCGGACATTTAGATCAGTCAAATATTTGATTTTGTAACAAAACGTATATAATAAAATTTAGTTTAGTGATACTTCTTTTCATACCTTTTTATTTTCACCCAAAATATCATGGATTCTTAAACAGTAGGTTATGGACTATATTTCAGCCAAGTTTGATGGATGTACTCGAGATATGAATTAAATTTGAATTTGGGGGTCACTTAGGCCCTTCTTAAGACCCCTTATCCACAGTTGCGGAACTTAAGAAAGACTGATTCTGAGTGTCATCCCCAAACCCAACATTTTGAAAGAGGTTTGGTGGATGTACTCATGATGTGAATTAAATCTGCTATTTTTGGGTATTTTGGCACTTTGGCCCTTTCCTAAGCCCCCTTGTCCACAACTGATGAACTTAAGAATCATGGATTCTCAAACAGTTGGTCATATACTACACTTCAGCCAAGTTTGATGGATGTACTCAAGATGTGAATTAAATGTGATTTTTGGGGTCGCTTAGGCCCTTCTTAAGCCCCTAATTCCACAATTGGTGAACTTAAGAAATCACATTTTGTCAATAGACCCTATGGCAGAACATTTCGGCAAAGGTTTGGTGGATGTACATGGGAGTGTGAAACAAATCAATTTTTTGGCTTCTTTGGGTGGCTCCCTCTACTGAGTATCCACATTTCCAGAACTTAAGAAAGGCCTTTTCAGGGTCCTGGGGTAGTGTCCTATCCATTCCAGGGGTCAAACCTTTCGTACTCGAAGTGTGAAACAAATGCCTCTGGGCTCCTAGACTATTATCATCACTTTTAATATTGATTTGATAATTATTGTATATGTTGAATATGCAGTAATCAATACTAATGAAGAATGTTAAGGACCATTACACTACATTTTTGGGCTGTGTTGCTTTCAACAGCGGCCACAGTTATAAGAAAGCTGCATTTCTGAAGCATGAAGGATTGACCCTGCATGAACTTTACTACCCGTGGTCAGTAAATGCCTGAGTAAAAGAAGTACATGTACAGAAACAAATATGTAAATATATCGAAGAAGATAAGACACGTCACTTGTGTCCAGGTAGCTAAAGAGAAGACACGTCACTTGTGTCCAGGTAGCTTCAAATGTTAAAGTTAATATTGTTATTTATTTTAACTAGATGTTCAAGTGATCATATTTTGCAAGGCAGATATGCATGAGATGCAGATTGATGAATGAACAATGCCTCGCAGAAATATCCCTCACTAAATTAAGGGGCAAAAGGAGGGAGAACAATGTTTTTAGAACAAGTGTTTCAAGTGGACATTGTCTCCAGATAACTGAAATACTGTTGGTGGGATGATAAACCCAACAAACAAAGACTACAGTGTATTTTTTTTGCGCTCTAGATTGTGGTTTATGTATATAAACTAATTTGTTTTGTTCTGCATTTTATAGTCACATTTACATCTGGTTTAAAATCATACATGCTCCCATAAATCTTAAATATTAAGGAAGTTCTATGCCAAATATGCGATAAACAATGCAAAATTCATACAGTCTTACCATTATATATCACATAATAAGTACAAATAAAATATGTATAAAGTGTAAATTGTAAGTTGTTTCTCCATCATCTGCTTAGAATTTTGTTTACAAACACTGCTCTGAACTTTAACAACCAACAACTTGTATTAATTCACGAAAACTCGAATGCCTGTTGCACATGATATCAGCACTTTGTGCAGTAAGCACACAAGAAATGGAACTGAAGTCTAGTCAACCATCAAGCCTGTAAATCATAAAATCTGAATAAGATCCATCAGAACATTAGGAGGATGATAAGAGCAGCATTATAACATAAGCTGAACATCTACAGGCTTGTTTCCTTTCAAAGCTACTACTGAAAGTGGCTTTGGAAGTATTTTGATCAGGTAAGGATAGATTGAAGATGGTGGCTAAATTGAAAGTTTAATTGGTTATTCTTTCTAAACTAAGACCAGTTGTTAAATCTTGTCATTTTAAAGGTAAACATACTACAAGCTTAGTTTTTTTTATTTATTATTGGGAGATTCGAGTCCGAAGGAACAACAACGCCCCACGGGTGAACAGCTTCCACTCTTCCATATTTAATTAACAGAAGCTTTCACTTTAGAGATAACGCTTGTTCACCCATGCCGCGTCCCCGTTCAGACAGCTCATACATGACAAGGCAACTTAAAATTAACAAACATTTATTTTAATTCTTTAGATATACAACACAATACAATTTAATAACACTTCGGTAATGGCAGTTTATGGGCATGGTTCCCGTCTCCATCGTGCTAAGCCACTGTCAAAGCAGGTACACCGGACAAATAGTCGTTTAGGGCGACCGAAGACAGCCATCCGTAATATAGACCCCCATATTCAAGCGTATGCCCAACTAGGCTGAAACTGTACGCTTCGTTATGTCCCAAAAGGCTGAAACTGCATGCCCCAAAAGGCTGAAACTGTATGCCCCAAAAGGCTGAAACTGTATGCCCCAAAGGGCTGAAACTATGCATGCCCCAAAAGGCTGAAACTATGCATGCCCCAAAAGGCTGAAAATATATGGCCCAACTAGGCTGAAACTGTATGCCCCACAAGGCTGAAACTGTATGCTCTAATAGTCTGAAACTGTATGCCCCAATAGGCTCAAACATATATGATATGATATAAATTGATGATTACTTTTCTGTTCGGACTGTGCTGTCTGCCAAATGGCAATGCCCAATCTTGGGCAGTGCCACCGCCAAAGCGAAACGAACAGTAAACATCTATCGCTTTCGGAACAGCACAATCCAACAGAATACCATAATAGGGTCTACAAACGAATGGCCGGATGGAGACAAGAACCACATGTTACCCGTCCTATAAATTAATACATCTCAACAATCACCAACAACATTTACATTTGACTACTAGTTTATTGAAAGCATGCCAAATTGCCTTTATGGAAATCCTCCAGTGCCGATGCCCACTGATTCAAGAAAATGCAATTACCTAGAAATGTAAGATGCACACCATCATTCCTGTACAATGCTGGAATACACTCTTGCAGGTCAACCTGCTTAATGTAAAACCCTCCACCTTGCACTATCTTGTGTGCTGCATAATTGTTGAAGCGTCTCCTGCCTGATTCCATCGCAGCACAATTGTTAGAATATCTCCAACAGTTCCTAGGCAGCACTTCAGACCAAATCACTTTCACATTAAAGTTACTACGTACAAACAACAAAATAGCATCCAACAAAAACCTCATCCTCCGCAGGGAGATTTTACCCAAGTCATTGCCCCCACAGTGGAGCAGAATCACAGACGGCTCGTCACCAACCTGCTTCAACAATCGTAGCTTGCCCATGACATCCAGAAGCGACAGCCCACTGTATCCTTGCCACCATATTTCGGCCCAATCAAGACCCAAGGAAATGCCACCTGGACGAGACCTGGCTACCGTGAAAGCGTGCTTCACTATCGACGAACCCAGACACCAGATCCGTACAGTTCCTAAAATAACTTTGTTCCCATTATTAAAAGCGGGAATTGTGCATTAAAACCTATGACATGCTTATTCTAAAGTGAAAATACTATATGACAAATGTACGCCTACTACAATGCTTTTTACAACTTAGGAAGGGTGAACACCGAATCTAGCCTAATATAAATGCGGTAGGCATCCGACCGCCATCTGCCTGCCCGCTGGATGACGTCTGGAGGATAACCTGCAACAGCAGCTGCAGTAGCAGCCCCAATGCGAAAGGAATGTGATGTGTACCTGTCATATTGGAGCCCTAGCCGACTTAGACACCTTTTCAGAATTGCTGAGAACTGGTACCGCGTAAGAGGTGCACCATCCAGATGGCACAACAACGGACCCTTAATAAACGGACGTTGCTGCAAGAACCGTTGAACACTAAGCACTGGACAAATTTGTGTACCTGTATGGCACAGCTTTAATCGAGCACCATGCTCATGCTGGTCATTCTTAGAATGTCTAATTACTAGTGATAATGACTCGCCACTTCCATCAATGCTTATATCCGACTTCATAACGACAAATTCTGTGTTACTCCTATTAGTAGCAACTAATTCACTGACCCTCAGAAAACCAAAGAAAGCCAAGCAATATGCTGCAGTAAACAATCGTGTCTCGTACTCGTTTCTGCAAACATTCTGCAAAGCCCCAAGAACCCCCTTTAACAAGACTTGCGTAATTGGTAAACGTAAACCATTCCGTCTGACTGAGCGCTTTAATCCCTCCAGTGCCTTTTGCACAACAAAATTTCTTGAAATATCATGACAGCCTCTCATTTTACATTGAAACCCAATAGCATTTACATACAAACGAGCTGTGCTATCTTTTAATCCTTGCAAAGAAAGCCAGGCAATGAACAAGGCAATTGTGTCTATTGATGGGGGCCAATCTTTCAGTATACTATATTCAGTTCGAAATTTTTCAAAGCTATTCAGTCCTGTGTTGTAAGCATTAGTCGTGTTTGTAGCCAGGGCTACATTTATCAACCTTGAAGACTCGGATCGCAAATCCATGATCGAAAGCGTTCCGGTATGACCTGTGGTACCGCGTCTGCTTCCGGTGCCACATTCCGAAATCTCACCCACTGTTTGCGAGAAATTGAATCAGCAATGGTATTAGCATATGTTGGAATATGTTTGGCTTTAAATACGATACCTTGCTCCATAGCCAAAAGCACAAAGGGCCTTACCAATTGCATAAGCCGTTTTGATTTAGCAGTCTGCTTATTAATGACGGTTACCAGAGCCTCGTTGTCAATATAAAGCACAATCTGTTGATTGCTTAACTTATGACCCCACAACACCAGTGCAAGCAAAACGGGCACCATTTCCAGAAATGTTATGTCCCTTAAAATCTCATTTCCAAACCACGACTCAGGCCACTGAAAATATGCCCACTCCTTACCTAGTAAACAACCGCAACCTAGACCAGCTGACCCTGCACTGTCTGTAAACATATTTAAGCTATCATTACTTGACCAACTCTCATCTGAAATGTATGTTAACCCATTAAAGTCCTCTAAAAATACTACCCACACTAGCATGTCCTGCCTAATGTCACCTGATAGCCGTATCCTATGATGTGGTCTTTTAATACCCATCGTTGCATCATAAAATCTACGCAGAAAGGCCCTACTAGTCCGAACAGCTTTACTGAAAAACGCAAGCTTTCCAATTAAAGTTTGAAATTCTTTTAATGTTACTTTTTTTCGAACCAGCATTCCCAATAACATTGCATTTAATTCCTTGATTTTGGTGCAAAGAAATTCTTACCGACATTGAAACAGAATCTACTTCATACCCTAAAAATAACAATTTTTGAACTGGGCCGACCGACTTCTCTTCTGCCAGAGGCACCGCGAGCCAACCACAAACCATAGCAAATGTGTCAACAAGAGACTTGCAGTCCTGCATATTCTTAGTTCCACAAAAAATGAAGTCATCTAAATAATGATCCATAGTAAATTGCCCAGATATGTAACTGACCAACCAGTGTAGAAATGTCGCAAATTTCTCAAATAAAGAGCAAGAAATTTTACATCCCATCGGCAAAAACTTATCTATATATATCAAACCCTCTTCATCCTTAATTCCCAGCAAGCAATAGTCAAGTGGCGAAATAGGCAATATACGAAAAGCGGATTTAATATCTCTTTTTGCCAAATATGCGCCTCTACCCAGGTTAAAAATCATACCAACCACTGAATCAAATGAAGTATATGTCACAGAGCTAAGCTCATCGCTTATCCCATCATTAACACTGTCACCCACAGGATACGACAAATGAGTTATAAGCCTGTAAGATCCATCAGATTTAGGGACTAAGCCGACTGGAGAAATTCTTAAATTAGAAATTGGTGAATCAACATAGGGTCCTGCAAACCTGCCCAAACGCACTTCTTTACGAATTTTTTCCTTCAACATTACAGGATTTAAACGTGCAGATTTCAAATTTTTTGCTACATGACTACCTCTATTACCCTCAAAACCAAGGCGAAAACCATTTTTAAACCCCCCATCTAATAAAGCCGCATCCACTCTATTTGAATACAAACCTAAAAAATGACTCAGAACTTTTACATTGACTGGAGAGACTCCCAATTTTAAGTTAAAATTGTGAACCAGATCTGGCTCCGGCCCCAAAGGCAGTCCTTGACATAGGTCTAAACCACCCTCGGCCCTGGGAAACAGCGGCTCGAGTTGGTCCAGCCCCCCTGCCAAACTGACCTGAACCCCTGCTAACTGTGCACCGCCTGTAAGGATGAGCATTATTACAAGTTATGCAAACATGTCTAAATGGGCACTGTGACCTCACGCACGACCTATAATTAAAGTCAAAACACTTCTTAACTGTTGGAGTGAACAATGTACCTGAATTTATAGAGGCCCCAACATAAACCAACCAAAGCTCTTGGTCAATCTGCCCAAAAGATATGCCAGCTGGATTAGCGGCCACCCTTAATCTAAACTGCTGGTCATAATGCTTCCAGCCAGGCCCTGTGTGGCGACTAGCAGCCAATCTAATGTTTGCCATGTACTTTAAAATTTCATTTGTTCTATGTGAATGCACAGACAGAAAAATCGAAGCATAAATCAAAAACGCATCAGTCCAAACTTCTATTGTGTGGATAGTTCTGCTAGCATGGACTGGCCTTAATAATAATTCACCAGAACTGGACAGCTCCAAGCGCCTGCTGTCGTCAACAGCCGGCTGGTTTTCCAGAAGCTGGGCCAGCTCTATGTATTGCCCATTTACAATTTTGTTTTTCATGGCCTGTGAAACATTGAAACCAATATCCGTATGCACACTTACTAAAGCTACTGGTTGGTTGAAAACAAAAACATTACCTTCTGGCGAATAGGGCAGACTTGATGCCGCTGGCCCAGACAGTTCACCTTCTAACACAGGCTCGATCCCCACACCAACTTCCGACACAGGCTCGCTCCCCACAGCAACTTCTGACACCGGCAAGCTCCTGCCTGTCGCACGTGCCCTAGATCCCCTCGCCACTGTCCTGCCCCTTCTTGCACCAACTCTGCCCTGTCCAGACGCCTCAGCCTCCTTACCATCCCAGGCCCTAGGCGCACGACGGACCCGTCTAGGCCTAGGTATTTCTTTAAACGAACACAAAAGCAACACGAAAGATTCGGCAAACAAAATATTTAATAAACAAAAGTTAATAACACCTAAGCAACTACATTAAAACTTCGCCTGGAAAAAATAAATAATTACTCGAAAGCAAAATAAACAAACTTATCAATTAATAACCTTGCATCGACTGAACAAAACAAAATGGATACTTCACCTCGACTAAATCCACAGTAAAACAAAAATAGACTTTAAAAAAAACAAACAAACAATTTAAGAAACAACCACACACAAAGAACACCTCGTGTATTCAGGTCTATGTATCCATTCAAAATCTCACTCTATTTAAACCATCGATGCAATTAATACTAGCAGTAATGCAATTAAACACTAATAAAATCCTTCAGCTATAAATCAGCGATTAAAACAACTTTTAATGACTAAATTTACAAAAAATCTTAAGACCAAATTATTTGTGCTTGCAATTCTAAAATGCTGGACGGAAAAGGAAGTAGCTGAGACGGTGCATACATAGACTGTACAGTCAGACAATTTCCATAGTCATGCCGGTGCTCTTACCCACCATGCCTTGATAAAATGTGTACAGCAATTATCGACCTCCAATAACGGCGGTTAGCTTTAGCGCTAACCGCTATTATTGTCAGGAGGCTGATGCTGGAGAATATAATCTAACAGATAAATGTTCTTTTTTTAAATACCAAAAAAAAAATGTTCTGTTTTGTATGTAAAAGAACAGCAATAAGGACTAGCATCGAGAAGTAAAGAATCTAAATGCATGAGGCTTATATATTTTTGATTACTCATTGCCTCATAATACAGAAATTTAATTCTTTTATATCATTTGATCATTTGTCAGACCATCATAAGTTGACAATACAGAAATCTTATTCTCATATAAATGGCCATTTTAAAGAGCAACATAAATAAGTGATCAACACAGAAATGTAATTGTCTTATAAATGACTGTTTTTCAGAGCATCATAAATAAAAGGTGAAATAATATTTGGACCAAGCACTTAGGTTCAATCCTTTCTGAGGAGGAACAATTCCAGAAGAAGACATATGCATAACAGACTAATATACATCTGATGTGACCAAAATCTGTTGACCTGGTGAAAAGTGAAATGTATAATTGTATTGTGCTGGTATGTAAGGAATATGACTTATTAGATTTTGAAATTAGGAATACAAAAGGGACCCCTTTCTGCATTTGAACCTAGAGCTTCAAAATGAAAAGTAAATCTTAATTTGTCCCCAGGTTGAATGGGTAAAAATTTCCGCAGATATTTAAATCTAATCTACCTCTAGACAAAGGCAAACAGGGTTAATGTAAATGTAACAAAACACAGAGACGAGACATAACACACAAAGTTACTGCCTTGGAACGGTCAGTGGGCAAAAGGACCAACTGGGATGCGTAAACTTGGTTTGTGGAGGGCTCAAACCTTGCACTTCCTGGTTTTTCTGTCAAACAAACATTGTAAATAAAAATATTCCATCAAAGTAAAACAACTGAGAGTAAGCACCTGCATCGGGAGTTAAAACAGATACAATGAAATCCTATATGGCCACAACATACCAAAATATTAAAAGTGGTAGTGGTATGCAACTTTGTGCTCAAGCATATACAATGGTCTTTCCATGGCTGGTGTGCTTGGTGCTAGGATACATGTATGACTGAGGGTGATTTCATGCCAGGTATTCACAGTGAACTATACTTAGTCAGGGTGGCACTATATTTGTTACAGGGGGGGGGGGGGGGGGGGTCATTATCTCCAGATTATCTCTGGATTTCTTAAATACTGTTCTTCTAAGATAATGAAATCCAGAAACAAATTCCAAGTCTCATTCAAGCAATAAATTGGCTTTACTATCTCAATGAGTACATGAATATTATAATGTATATCATCTAGCAGCCGTATATATTTCAGAGGGAAAATTTATAAACCTCAATATCTAAAGAAAACTTTTTATTGTTCACAACTGTAAAGTTGCAATTTGATGTGCCACTATATTCATGAACCAGACATTCCACAAGTCCAGATAAATGTATATGTAGTATATTTTCAGAAATTTTAACAGTAATGTATATGCATCGAAAGACTGCATGCTGCAGTACCTGTCTCATACCTATATTAAGTTCAGGCACTGTGAATGGTACTATTGGAATTATGTTTCAGTATTGTTATAACTTAAAAGATGTGATGGGGTAAGGGGGGTGGGGTGGGGTAGTGGCAGCTTCTAAAACCTATTCATAAATAGGTCTCTTGGACAAAATCTAAACACAACAAATGTTGATTTGTTATTAAAAGTGATTTATCAACTCTTTCATTGCAGATATTCTATGTTCAAGTCATGGATTGATCCATTAGAGACAGAGGTTTAGAAGCTTTTGAATCATATACAGGCTTCATAGCAATGTGGCTTGGTTGAAGTTTTTGTTCCGGTTAAACTTGTGTTTGATGTAGAAGAAAAACAATCATTAAGTTTAAAACTTTGATCAAAATCCTCCATCTTGTCAATTTAAGAGGACATAAACACAGTTTTAAAGTTAGCATCATGTTACAGTGAGCTAAAAGTGAAACTTCGATAATCACAGTAAACACTGAAATAAAATATACCTCTATCAATGGTGTACATTGATGTCATAGGATGCTATACTAAAAATGTTTCTTTTCAGTCTGGAAATTTAATACATTTCAATGCTTTCTGGCTTGTTAGCTGTACTGTGTCCATATTGCATTTGTATATGTTAACAAAAACACAGAACACCAGTTTGCTCAAAGTTAATGTGGTGTTTTAAATTGATATGAAGTGTCATTTGTGTGTGTCTTGGCATCATGTGGATTTGCAAAGCGCTAGCTGAACTACTTTAAAGAAAGATCATATGGGTAGTAGAATAAACAATAAATTTATCTTTTTGTTTTAATTTGTATTATCAAGAAAACCACTACATGTTAAATACTTCTATTCTAATTTGATTTTTTTTACACTCAGTACACCATCAACTGTACAGCAGGCTTTCAAGAGCTCAAAACCAAAACGTTTGCTGTTATGGCTAATGCTTTACTGATTGAGCTTACAAATCTATTTACACATTCACTTCCCATCAGCCACTTATAAAGTAAATCATCAGATCAACACATTCGCAACCTTTCAACTAGCTTGGAATCTTTTTTATCATGTTTTTAAAACTAATCATTTCATTGTTTTCTTCATTGTGCATGTATTAAAAATTATAGAAGTATATGATTATATTGATCAAATTGAACAATGAAGTAAATAAAGAACAGAAATAAGACAGTGTACACATTTTTAAAGTACTTTTATCAAAGAAGAATAAAGTATACACTATTTATAACAAAATAGAATTATAAATGTGGAAGAGTGGTCTACAGAGGCATGGACAAGGATGGTCTAATTCTGAGTAAAACCACCATGAGTGTAAGATACATATATCTCCAATGATAACTGCTTTTTGTTATGTCTCTTCCTAAAAGCTACTAATTTTGAAAGAAAACCTAGAAAAACTCAATTGAAAATATCGGTCATATGCAGGAAACTTTAGTGCCAAAGAATGGAAGGCATTTATAGCCATGTCGGAGAATTGTAACTCTTGGGGGTTTTAGTGCATGGATTTGAATCCGGGGTCCGATGAAAGCTTTTATGTGGGGAGATCTTCCTGCTGACAAGCAGTGCGGTTGTGGTTATATCCAGACATATATCTGGGGCCTTCCTCCACCAAATATTTTGCTAATTGTTGCTTGTATGATAATTATTCAGTCAGTACAATGTGACAAAAACAAGTAAAAAGAAACATTTTCTTGTATAGATTAGTTGTTATGGTTTTTATAAGGTTCAAAATAGGAATAATGTGTTGACAATTGCTCATGATACATATTAACTTTATTGACCTAGAAACATGTTGGCATGAAAAGTCCTAATTTTCTCTAGTAACTTTTATCATTTAGCATAAAAGATTAGAGCCATAATACTGCTGACAGGGATGTTATTTGACTGTATTCATAACTGTTCAATAATAATAGTAAAAAGCTAATACATAAATCAAATTGAAGGAGCTGTAAATATAAAAAACAGAAAAGACAACTGTAGGTAGGGAACAATGTAGTGAAGCCAAAGAAACAAATGCTTGAACTTTGTAGCATTCTTTTATGGCAGTCCAGTGCGCTACTGATGGTGCCACTGAGTCTTACTTCAGGTTTGTTTTTATGTAGTTTAATTATACATTGTAAGCAAAACAATTTTATATGCAGATTTCAACATAATCTTGGTTTTGATAGGTTTCAATCAGAGCTTATTAGAGCTTATCAGTTCATTTGGATTTCAGTCAGTCAGGCCAAACGTGTGGTCATTTGCGATTGTCTTGGTCAGTCTTCTATATCATATACTTCTTGTTTTGGATTATTTTGTATCAATGTATAATGTTCATTTAATAAATGTTTTCAGCATAATATTTTCTTTTTTTTCTTTGTACAAAACTAAATTATTAATGCAGGGATTGAGGACTCATGCATTTACCTGACAACTGATTAAAGGATTTTTTTTCTGTTATTATTAACCTTTGCCCAAATACCTAAATACCACATGACATCAACTGTATTTTGACAGTTGTATTCTTGATAATACAAAAGTAAAATTTATAGTTAAGAAAGTTTCAAAAGACTAGTATCCACTATTGACCGCTTCTAGAGTATTGCTGGAATGTTATTTACCAGTTCAAGTTTACAGTACAGGTAGTCAATTCATATAACCCTAATCTATTCTTCAATTACATATACTAAACTATGTACAGGCCTTTAACATGAAAGAAATAAGTTCATTATACAATTATACAAAAAATTGCATCATTAAACCTTGTTAAGACCTATTATAACAAATGTTATGGGTTAGATTTGATGTGACTAATGCACGCTACTTAGAAATTCCATTTGATTTGTGGGGTGGATGCCTGCGTCTGCAAACGCAGAAGACAAGCTATTGTTTTTTCTGTCCTTGGTAGTGTCTGATTATACAACATAAATATATACATGCAAAATGAAACAAATAATTTTCAACCATTAACAATTTACTTTAACTTCAGGAATCTCACATGGCATGTAAAAGATTAATATGTAAATTGCTTAAGTAACAATATTTTATAATTACGCTTGTTGTCTGTAAGTTAACAATAATAGATTATTTATGGTAATGAAATGTCAACACCAAATATATATTAAAATTGCTGATCAAAGATTTACTTTAACATAGAGAACTAACTTATCTAACATTATCTGACCTAGGCACAAAACAGAAATTAAACTTAATTAAAAAGTATAGTAAAATGATTGTCCAATCAAGGCAAATTATGTTCTCTGGTTAAGAATTGGTCATAAACTGGTCACCGGTCCTGTACCCTCTACTAGTCATAGTAGACTTCATACATCTGTTCCTTGTGCTGCTACTCCTTGTCCACGCTTGCCATCTTGTTTTTCCTGTTTGGAACAAAGTGATGATGATGCCTTAGTCATTAATGTAGATAGGCAAGATCCCTTGTTCCTTGAAGAACAAAAATATCATTCACATCATGATGATGTGAATCTACTTACCAATCAATCTCCTTTGAATTCTGATTCAGATGAGAAGTTGATCCACCAGGAGCTTGCTAAACTTTCTTTCACTCATTTATCATGTACCTTTTACCCAAAATGTGCTCCATCAGCAAATTCCATTGCTGGTTCCTTAGCTGAATAACTGTGGTCAGGGGAAGGTCGATTAAAACCAGATCTCCTTAGATTGCATTGCCATTGTCTACAAAGGCTACAGATCTCCTTTCTTCTTCGGAGAAAAGATAAAATCAAGAAGGCCAGTGGTCAGTCGAAAATAAACTCCCTTAAGTGATTTGCCTATCTGTATCAGTATAACGCCTCTTTTTGGATGGATTTCCTACTGAACAAATTCCAATTTTGGATCCTGTAAGTGCTAATGTCAGAATTTCTAACCCATCCTCTTTTTTGGTTCTCAACCTTCTCTTTGAGAAATTTGAGGGAACTTTGTCAGTGGCATCAAATAAGTCAATTGTCTAACATTGATCAATTCATTTCGGCACTTATTACTTGCATGATGCTTCCCATCATTCTGTTTCTACCGTAAGGAGATTAGCTTTTCAGGTTGGTAGAGCTGCCCTTTTGACACTGGTTCTGGGACTAACAAATCTTGTTGAATCCTTACGTCTCTGAAAAGATGCCACTTTGGTAAGCATCAATATGCTTTTGGGTTCTTCCAAAGATACCCTGATGAGAGCTAGTCTGTCCTCCCCTCTTCTCTTTGAAGACTTTCTACCCCCTCCCTTCCAAACAGATCTTCCTGTAGGAGCCAGGTTGGCTAACTTTCTGCCAACCTCGTCTCTTATCACACAGGACCCTTGGGCACTATAGATTGTAGTGTGAGGTTATCATACTCTTACGCCTCCCCCTCCTTTTTCTCAAATATGTTTAAATATGTTCTCAGATCACCCATGTCTTGCTAAGACAGTTCACTGCATGGAACCATGGTTCTTTTTTTCCAGTCAATAAAGACTAAATGTATTTTAAAGCAGGTATGCATTTTTCACTAAATTTTTTAGTTGCAAAAACTCATTGAGAAATTATATTGACTTGTTAGTGATAGAAAAAAATGTATGTAAACAATTAATGAATGGTATAGCTGCTGATCAGACATATAAAGACTGTCAGACATAGGTTTACAAAATATTGCTTCAGTATATCAGTAATTGGTAAGTTAAATGATAATTGTTTAAAAATGTTTCAAACAAATGTTTAGGAAGAACCACCATGTGTGCTGCAAGCTATCTTGCTGTTAAGATTTACATGTCACATACTCAGTTCTGGTCTATGCCAGTCTTAAATAACCTTAGTGACCGAGGGGTTATGTGTCAGCCAATAATCCAATAAATTTGATCCCAGTTCATTGTTAAGTACTAAAATTTACATTTAAACTTGCTTTATGCTTTCAGCAGTAATTTTTCTGCAATGACTTGTCACTGTTAATATTAAGACCAATTGCTACCAGCAGGTTCCTTATTCTGGTGCAGGAGAAGCATTTTCGAACTGCGAGTATAAGCTGCCTGAATACTTCAATCTCAACTGTGCTTTTGCAAAACAGTTCAAAGAATATTGTTATGGTATACTAAAGAAAATCTAATTAATTAAAAACATTTGTTAACAAAGAAATTATCACTTAATCACAATTCTTACACTTGGAAAAAGGGATTTTTACAATGAACATTTTATTATCCCATATAATTTCAGCCAAAGGCGGCCTCATAGTTCAAGAGGTAAAGATGCAGGCCTTGTAACTACTCTAATTTTTCAGCCTCCTACAGTGAGGGTTTGAGTCCCAGTCAGGGCAAAGGACTTAATATGAGAAGGTCTTCCAGCTGACTTGTGTTGCCTAGGTGTTTCCACACACATATATGTGTCTAGGGTTATCCTCCACCAAAACAGCTGGACATAGCTGTAATGAACATGATTTTGCTGGTTTAACAGATTAAAAATTCAAAACAATCTCAACTTATGCTAAGAGAAGTACACTTATTATATAAGACAAATCATTACTTATCGACAGATATTATACCATGTGCAAAGTTGCTCAATAACCCATTGCATGAGATGTACAATTCTTGAAAAATAATTCTGAAATGTTGATAAAAAATGTAACTTAAAATCATGCAGTCAAGACCTAAATGGTTTGAAGTCAGCACAATTACACCAACTTGACCACATTATGTACCCTTATCAGGACTAAATTTCTTCAGATGGCACCTATGTTACTGTGGTAGAGTCACCGACTTGTAATGCCTCTGATTGCTCGCCAGTCATTTATGTGAGTTGTAGTTCTGGCTTTGGACAAAGACTATGTGGGAAGGTCTTTCTGCTGACCTGTTGAGCCACAAGGCTTTTACCAAGGGGTCTTTCCCCATCAATTTCCTAGCTGGCCATCGCTTAAATGATGATTCTATTCTTCTGAACACTGCTTTCTAAAATATAGATTCTGAAATTAGTTATATCTTCATAGGAACAGGTAGTAATTCAGATGTATGCTGTTGTGTAAACTGCACTGATGCTGAGGTTCTAATCCATATTGTACTTGGCATAGGTGGCAGTTGCAAATCCTGTGTCTGTCCTGCTATTTTAATGTATAAATATCGATAAAGAAATGCATCAATATATCACATCCAAATACATGAACTTAAACATGACTTAAGTTTCATACTTACTGATAAGAGTCTGATTTATTGATATTTTTATTATTTCTTTAGTATGACAGAAGAGAACATTTATATTTGATATCACATTGATAAGGATCAAGGTTGTTAGCACTATTGTGCATTTGTTGAATTTGTCTTCCAAAGACGATTTTCTTTCTAGTACTGAGAAACTTGCTCAAAAAATGAAATCAAATAGTTGCAGCAAATAAATTTAATTTACACTGGTGAGAACTTGTGGTGTTGTGCTTAAGATGCTGGACTCTGTTCCATTAGGTAGTTATCATTTGGAAAGTCCTCGTTTACTCATATCACTGCGATGCTTATGCAAAGCACAAATTCATTTATTAACTAATTCAAGTGATATTGATAACATTTCTGAGATAATAATACAAATAATGGAAACGTGAAAGAAACTTCTGACACTTCAGTACCTGCTAAGCAAACACTTCATCCTTACGCTGTCAGTCTCTACTCCCACATTCTTCATCAGTAATCCATTGCAGTCAAATTTATCTCTTAAAACAATGCAAAGTTAGTTTAGCTTACTGGCATTCCCTACGTCGTTTTTTCTATTTGGCTGAGGGGAAGGGTCTTTCTTGTTCATTTTCCATCACGTTCATGTTTGCTGCTTCTGTTTACATTTACCACTTTTCATTTTATGTGTATAATGTGTCTTCTAGGCTTACTAAGAACTTGTTGTAGAAATATCCAAATAACGGAGATTGCATATTAACATACAAAAATGAATTTGTGGTAATTGTGGAGAAAGATAACAGGAATAAAGCTTAAATTTCCAGGTATTAACTCTTTTCAGGGAGCATGTATGACTTTTAACACCACTATTGTGATCATTTGATGATAATGTTAGGCTAGTATATTTTAACTGTGTGAATCTCTTTTGTTTAACCGCCTATAATGAAAATATGCAGAATTATTTCTTGTCTTCTAGGACTCTTTCTACCCCTTGGCTCAAGAAATTATATTTTGTGTTAAAATATTTCTCATTCTGTTGTTTTTATTCACATCTTTGGTGTTTTTCATGTCGAAATCTTAAACAATTTTTTCATCCAATGGATTCAAATAACACTGTTTAGACTTTTCTGCAGAGGGAATCAGTTCTCATTAATGTGCATACTCCACCCATTGTTGTCTTTTCTCACTTCTAATGAAGCGGTATGCTATTTTAATTGAGGAATATTGATGTGCATCAATTAGGGGTATTTCCGAACTTTCGTGCCTCAAAACCCAGGAAGAAGAAGAAGAAAAAGAATCTAATCAATACTGTAAGCATCCCTAAGCTAGATTAACTTTTTCGGCTTCTACTAATTTATATGAATCACTTCCATCAAATTGAGAAAAAAGGGTTATTTTTTTTTCTAATTGAAATATTCATATACTGGATAATTCTTTCTAAATCTTAGCATTTGTTTCTAAAAAATATTCAATAGCAAAACATTTTTTGTAAAGTTACAACATGATACTTGACGATTCCTTATTTCTCAAATAGAGAACACTTAGTGTCAGAGATTTTGAATGGAAAATATCCATCAGTTAAAAATTGATGGCTAAATATGGTTTAAATTTTGAATACATTTTAGACATACAAAATTTTAATAAGTTTTAAAATCTCCATAATATCCAGTAAGCTTTCTCTATCTTTATATTGAAAATTTACTTTTCAGTAAGTATTTTCCATTTCTATTATACTAGAATAATTTTATTTCAAAACATGCAGATTCATTTGATCCTCCACCTCTTATTTCTTTCTCTTTATAACTATGACATACGTGACCACCTGGTCTAAATATGCAACTGATTTAACTTTGATTTAATTTTTTATCTTAGAATGGTGTCACATGGTATGATCCCTTAAATGTTTTGTCTAACATTTGTTTTCTTTTTAACGATTGTTAACGTTTTGATGCAATGAAAACACCTATATTTTTTTCTGGGTGTTTTTAATGTTATTTTTGTATGCATGAGATCTTTATTGTAACCAACATTAGAATTAAGTCTTCTTTTGTTCTTAAATATCCATAATTTCAAATAAAAAATAGTTTTTGTCTGTGGCCAGGTGGTTAGAACTGCTGACTTGTAACTCCTCAGCCCCTCACTGCATGGGTTCGTGTCCCAGTCGGGGCCACTTTCAAGTGGGGAGTTTTTCCAGCTAACCTTTGGTGCACTGTATGTCTACCTAGACTTAAGTCTTGAATCTTCCTCCACCAATAATTATCTGGATGTTGTCAATATGATCATATTTGTGTCGGTGTGATGTAACATAAAAACAAATAAAAATATTTTAAAGTTATATAAATACAAATACATGTAATTTCATTGGAGCTAGACTTAAGAATTTAATTTAGTCACCTTGAAAACATTTTCCTGTTGTCCCTAGAATTTTTGAGCTATTGTGATCATCCTGTGTTCGGTGTCTATCACACATCATGTGTCCATCAACATTTTTAAACATCTCCCCTGAAATCACTAGGCAAAAATCAGCCAAACTTTCTTAGAAGCTTAATTAGGCAATGGGAATGAAAAGTTATACAAGTAATTTTGATCCATCAAGAAACATTGCCGCTAGTGGCGTTGCCATTTTCCATATATGGCTATATAGGAAAACTTAGAAAATCTTGTCAGAAACTTCAAGAGCTAGAGCCTTGACATTTGGTATTTATGTTCTTTGGGTTGACCTGTATGAAGTGTATTTAAATGATTCTGATCCGTCAAAAAACATGGTCACCAGGGGCTTGGCCATTTTCCAAATAAGGCTATATAGAAAAACTTTGAAAGTCTTCTTGTCAGAAACTACAAGAGTGAGGCCTTGATATTTGGTATGCATGTTTCTTGGGTGTTTGTTCAAAACATGTTGATCCATCAAATTACATGTACCTGGCCCAAGGGTAAAGCCATTTTCCATATATGGCTATAAAGGAAATCTTTGAAAATATTCTTGTCAGAAACCACAAGCCTATAGCTTTGTTATTCGATTTATGTATTTCTTTGTGGCCTTGTATCAAGATTGTTAAAAGGATTTTGATATTTCAAATTGAATACATACAAGGGCTAAATATCTTTAGCACTCATGTGAGGTATATAGGGCCATTACGGCCCTCTTGTTTTGAACATCATGTTTGGGCCACAAGCTTAAAATCAAACCATAAAATGTATTTCTAGAATAACTTGCATTTACAAAATGAAACATTGATAAAGTAGGTATATATCATTATTAAAGAAAATAAAATTATTAGTAAAAGGACGACAATTATTGTTGGGTTGTCAGTTTAACACACATTCACTTTAATCTCCCACCACAGCACCTTGTCTCCCACTATGGGAGCCTAAGTCTTCCTCTTCTCCACCGGTAACATGGTAACATGTCTCTGCATGTATAATATCAGAAAAAACATTTTAAGGATATTTTATTACTGCTCATCATAAACTTGTTTCTAATAAAATATAAATATTCTAGTGCAACAAATGTAAATTTTAATTATATTGAAAATGGTATTAAATATGCAGTGAAAATTAAATCAAGGTAAACAATACATGCTTTTGTTCCATTGATACAGGGTTTGTACTGGAAATCCTGGAAAACTAAAAAATTAAAAAAAATCCAGCTCTGGAAAAAGTACAGAAAACAATGCTGTAAGAGAAAAAAAGTCCAGAAAAAAGATTGTCAAAGTATTACCATGCCCACAAAAAGCTCTCTAAGAAATCAACTTTTTAACAAAACAAGCTGAACCAAAGGCATTTGGAATTCCCTTTCAGTACTTTAATTTCTGACCAGGTTAAGACAATCATTATTTCTGCTTCTGGCCATGACATATGATTTAGCACTTTTATATGCATACACTCTAAATGTCATCAATTGGCAGCAAGCACACCCTTATAGATTGCTCAACTAGCCATCTTGAAACAATAGATAGCTAACTGATGTAAATATTTAATTATCTTCATTAAGAACACTATTTTGATTAAATAAGTTCCACAAAAAAACAGTTACTTTAAAATACCTCAAATGCAAATTTTAAATGATGTATGCCCTTGTGTATAAGAGGAAGATGATGATGGTGAGGAGGAGGGGAGATGACATAAAGGACACATTTTAAGATCATAGCTTTTATGTTAAATAAAACCCAATAATTGCAATTTTTTAATGCAAATGACTTACTTTCTTACCTTTTAAGTTTCTTCAGCGCAGCATAGTTTTGGGAATTTCTTCAGAGAAATAAACTGTGTACACATATTTATGTACACAATAATGTAACTCATTATTTATTTTGCCTTAATTCCTCACAGTATTGTCATAATCATCCATAAGATTTGACCTTAATGACGCGAAATGTTACAAACCCATGCTAGTGTTCCTGTAACATACTGCTCTTTTCACATATAGGACTATGGAATTCCTTTGATCTGTATCAACTTTGCCAGCATCAAGTAAGAAAAAAAAGAATAAATAAATCCCCCAGCTACCCTCTCCTTAATTCCCCCAGAAACTCTTTGATTACTGTACTATGTGTTGTTTATTTTTGCAGTTAAACATGCACTTAAAATGCAGTTAGGTGGCCCATATCTCTTCATTTGAGTGATTTATGATCTTGACAATGTGTAGGTTCAAAAGCTTAAAACTTAAAGACTTCCACTCGCACACACACTTAAGATCAGAGGTCAGTTAGCTAGACATGCTTTGTTTTCACAGTTTGGATTTTTTTATAATAGATTATGTTATAGGAGTGATATATTGTCGGTCGGTTGGTTGATTTTTCAGTTTTCATGGTTTCAGGATGATGACTCACAATAGGCTTTACAGATATAAATAATTTTTGGTACACATATGTAATATCACTAAATACAGGTCGTTTTCGACATTGGAACTGGTGGAGTAAATGTCAAGGTCACTGCTACTAAAAACAGAAAAAAACCCAACTTGTCCACTCTATAACTTTAGTTAGGAATGAGATATTCTGATGAACTTTGCTGCATAGGCAGCGTTTATGAAGATGACATTTGGGATTGAAAGTGGCGCCAGTTGGTTTGAGGTCAAGGTCACTGATGCTAAAAAAATCAACAGTTTCTGCTCAATAGCTAGAGATAGAAATAAAGATTGATATTGTGATGAATCTTGGTGTATAGTTAGCTTCTGTTAGGATGGCATTTGGGATTGAAAATTGGGTGGTGTTTCTGTTTACTGTTACAAAAAATAGAAAAAAGGTTTCTTGATGATTTCACAGATTTGAAAAAAATTCAGGTACACAGCTGTAGCATCACAAGAAACAGTTTAAAAGTGACTTATATGCCAACTTGATCAAAGTCACTGTTACTATAAATAGAAAAAAACCTTTTTGCTCAATAACTTAAGTTAGAAATGAGATATTGTGAATAACTTTGCTGCATAGGTAAATTCTGTTAAGATGACACTTACAATTGAAAGTGGGGAGAGTGGGGTCAAGGTCACTGTTACTGAAAATAGAAAAACAGTTTCTGCTCAATATTTTTAATGTTAGGAAAGTGAGATATTGCAAAACTTGCTTTATAGGTAGCTTCTGAGAAGTTGATGCTTGGGATTGAAAATGGGGCAGGTGTGGTCAGGGTCATTGTTACATGTTTCTATGGTTCTCATGTTATCTTATGCCATTTATTCTAAGCTTACCAGTTTCAGTATCAGGCAGCCATGTGGGAGTAATAATCACCAGTATGCTTGTTATTCAAGAAAACATTAATGATAATGTTTTTTCTACTTTTTGACCTTTTTTCACAAGTAAATAGTATATCAAGATGGTATTGCATAATCTTAATTTTGAGTCTTTAATAACATTCAGTAGTTTATAGATTATTGATCACCTTTATTTAAAAACAGACAGGTCAACATTGCATACAATTTGATCCTTACAAGATTAAAATGGTTATTGGCTAACGTGAGCATTAGCTCTAAGTGAGCTTTTGTGATTGCCCACTTTCCAGTATAAAACATCCAGCATTACTAGTTATATGTCTGACAACATTATTTAAACAACATTTCCTCTGAAAACTACTGGCCTAAATTCAACCGACCGTCCTCAGAAGCTTTAGCGTTAAAGGGAAACCAACGAAACATTTTCATTAAAAAATTCAAAGGAGTATCACCTGACGGGATGCATGGCCCTTGTTCTATGTAGATTACATTACTAATCCAGACATTATTTGTATCACCTGACGGGATGCATGGTCCTTGTTGTATGTAGATTACATAACTAATCCAGACATTATTTGTATCACCTGACGGGATGCATGGTCCTTGTTGTATGTAGATTACATTACTAATCCAGACATTATTTTTATCACCTGACGGGATGCATGGCCCTTGTTGTATGTAGATTACTTAACTAATCCAGACATTATTTGAATCACCTGACGGGATGCATGGTCCTTGTTGTATGTAGATTACATTACTAATCCAGACATTATTTGTATCACCTGACGGGATGCATGGCCCTTGTTGTATGTAGATTACATAACTAATCCAGACATTATTTGTATCACCTGACGGGATGCATGGCCCTTGTTGTATGTAGATTACATAACTAATCCAGACATTATTTGTATCACCTGACGGGATGCATGGTCCTTGTTGTATGTAGATTACATAACTAATCCAGACATTATTTGTATCACCTGACGGGATGCATGGTCCTTGTTGTATGTAGATTACATTACTAATCCAGACATTATTTGTATCACCTGACGGGATGCATGGCCCTTGTTGTATGTAGATTACATAACTAATCCAGACATTATTTGTATCACCTGACGGGATGCATG
The DNA here is from genome assembly GCA_007844125.1 of Sinonovacula constricta. Taxonomy (NCBI): domain Eukaryota; kingdom Metazoa; phylum Mollusca; class Bivalvia; order Cardiida; family Solecurtidae; genus Sinonovacula; species Sinonovacula constricta. The sequence continues at coordinate 44,984,517 of CM017556.1, forward strand.
GTCCTTGTTGTATGTAGATTACCTAACTAATCCAGACATTATTTGTATCACCTGACGGGATGCATGGCCCTTGTTGTATGTAGATTACATTACTAATCCAGACATTATTTGTATCACCTGACGGGATGCATGGTCCTTGTTGTATGTAGATTACATTACTAATCCAGACATTATTTGTATCACCTGACGGGATGCATGGCCCTTGTTGTATGTAGATTACCTAACTAATCCAGACATTATTTGTATCACCTGACGGGATGCATGGTCCTTGTTCTATGTAGATTACCTAACTAATCCAGACATTATTTGTATCACCTGACGGGATGCATGGCCCTTGTTGTATGTAGATTACATAACTAATCCAGACATTAGAAGGAAGTTGGTATCCTTTGATCTGGATTAGTTATGTAATCTACATAGAACAAGGGCCATGCATCCCGTCAGGTGATAGGAGTTAGAGCCTTGATATTTGGTATACATGTTCCCTGGATTTCCTTGTATTAAGATTATAAAAAGAACAATCTATGAAAAAACATGGCAGCCAAGGGCATGACCATTTTCCATATATGTAGCAATAGAAAGGATATAGTCTCAAAATTTGTTTGATTTTTACAATTTTGGCTGAACTCTCTTAAAATTTAGCACTGCAAAATCTGTAACATCTTTTGTAATAATAATTTAAATATGCAAGGAATTTGAAGAATTTATCAAATGAAACCTCACATACCGATTGTTTGCATATTTATAATTGCTATTATATCAATGTTGGTTTGTTAGCAACAGACCCTTAATACTCACATGCACCTCATGATGTATAGGTAGAGTTACAGTCAATATTGAATGTCCAAAATGTCACTAATAGGCTTCTGTATGCAAGACGCTCTAGGCACACCTGGACAAACTTTAAGATAGATGTCTTGGTTTTTAAGGCTGTCTGTTATCTTGACCAGCCTGTGCGAAAAATTTAATGTTTATGGAGTTGCTTGAGATAAAATGTTCATTATGTATAAGCGAATGGTATATACATAACTCAGCTAAGACAAAAAAACAAAAACAACTTTGTATCTTCAATTCTATGTGGTATCTGCTTTCTTGGTGGCACATAGGAAATCTGATGCTCAAACATAGCTGCAGACTCTTAATAAAAAAAGAATTTAAATTGTCAAGAGTCATTTTTTAGTTCGTGCAAATCCATATTTAAATATTTATATATATATATATATATATATATATATATATATATATATATATATATATATATATATATATATATATATATACCGGCCGCAATAGCTCAGATGGTAGAGCGTCGGCTTGCGGATCGGGAGGTCGTGGGTTCGAACCCCGGCCGGGTCATACCAAAGACTTTAAAGTTCGTAGTAGTGGCTTCCCTCCTAACGCTCGGGGCTACGGGGACAGCATTACGCCTGACTCGTCGGTGTCAGTATAATGGACCGGCCGGGTTCAGTCCCTGGGCACCTCATAAGTGCCCCTGTGCTGTAAGGATAGAAATGTCGCTGCGCAGTATCGGCAAAAATGACGGCTAATTCCATTCCATTCATATATATATATATATATATATATATATATATATATATATATATATATATATATATATATATAAATAAACAGTATATAACAGTAGTTATAAGTTCAAAACTTAACCCCTTAGGGTAATCTCTGGTAAAATCCCACACGATTCAGTACCCCAACCAATCTATCTTGTGTGGCGTTTCCAGTCTATTATGTTTATGTTGATTATGTGACTTGTTGCCAATTATGTGACTTGTTTAACATTGGTTTCTTGTACCGTGTGACCTTGTTTGAAGCAAAAGATCCTGCAATCTATATACCAGAAAATTCATGATTCCCGGTTTCATAATGATACATTTTGCAATCAATGTCGTTACAACCAATGAGAAGGAAACAAGCACATCATGCTGATAGTATTAAAAGAAAGTGGAAAAGAATAAAGCAAGTTTAGGCATAGTAGTTTTTTAGTGTAAAGTGCCGTGTTTACTTTTTTTTAATAAATGTGTGAGATTGTTGGTTCTCAAACTCTTGGTCATGTTTATTTAAATAAACCGGTTTATCCATTGTAACTTAGGTTTTTTTTATTTGTTGAACTGCTTGTAGGCATCTGAACCAGAAATGAATATAAACTATCAACAGATAAAAAAGAAGAAGGAGTTACATACTAAATGCAGTCGTGTCCAATCAAGGAGATTCGGCTGTTAAAGTATACCGACATATAAAAGTAAAAAAATTAACGTTAATATGAATAATTGACTTTTAACACAATCACTTACTGGACAAAACCCTATTGCATTTGGAGGCAAGCATATTCGGATAGTACATTGATTTTGTCTGAAAGGAGACTGCTCTGTGAACTTTGATCATAAACAGTAAGTAAAGAAAAAAATATATTGTTTGATTTTTGTTACAAATAATGTTCCTTGTCTCAGGAGATGTTTATTCCTATTGTAACATAATTTGGGGATTCAAACACACTCCAAAGTCTCGTTTGAAGATTACATAGTTTATTTAATGTATAAGCTCATGATGAATAGTGGCAGTACATATACATCTTAATAGGCCGATGATCGAGTGTCTTCCATTGTCGGTCTGACATGTTCTTCTCCCATCAGTTGCCTGTATTGTTCTGTCGCCTTTACTGGTCTGTCATCTGTGATGTTCTGGTCATGCGCATGTATGCATGCACTAGTTGTCATACCTATTTAGCATATGACCAATAGATGTGATCCATGTATATGTGTGCTCTTAAGGCTAATCTATGAATGGTATGAAGGCTAGGTAGGTAATAATGTTACACCATGTCTAATGTACTATTTTGCAGAAAGTTTTGGGGCCTTCAGTCCAATGGACCTGCTGGCTGAAAAGTTGAAGGTAAGGCTTTAGGAACTTTTCACCTTTCATTCATGCATATATTAATTTTTATTACCATTGCTGTTGCAGAGGTGGGTCTGGGATCAGCGTGCCCCAAGCCAAATGCTTGTAGTACAACCAATTCCGTCTGCAGTAACCCCAATGGTGGAGGGACATGTGTTTGTGGTAACGGTTATTATGACAACAATGGGAACACAACGATGGATGGCACTTGTTCCACAAGTATAATATTGCATATTATCTTCTCTTTTACACAATTTACACATCAATATTATGACCTACTTAGCCTAGAAAGAGATGGTCAGGACTCAAGTTAAAACAAATATATATTTTAATGCAGAAGGAGTTCTCCTGTTGTAACATTCAAAAGACAGTTAAATATCATTATCTTGACCAATGAATAATATCACTTGTTTTGATGATGCATAAGCACTTAGCAACTTGGCCATTTGTTTTATATATAATCATATTTTATTTGGATCATTTAGTTTTATTAGCTCACCTGAAAACAACGTGCTGAAGGTGAGCTTTTGTGATACCGCTTCGTCTGTCAGCCACTGTTCGGTGTAAACAATTCAACTTATGAACACCCTAGGCCACAGTTTTTATCCAATCTTCATCAAACTTGGTTAGAATGATGTCTGCATAGAATCTTGGATGAGTTCGTTATTGGGTCACATGGGGTCATAAAGAGATCACTAGGTCAAATTTTAGGAAAAACTTGTGAACACACGAGAGACCACATTTATAGCCCAATCTTCACCAAACTTAGTCAGAATATTTGTCTGAATGACATCTTGGATGAGTTTGTAACTGGGTCACGTGGGGTCAAAAAGTAGGTCACTTGGACAAATTTTAGAATCATCTTGTGAACACACTGGAGACCTCATTTGTAGTCCAAACTACACCAAACTTAATCAGAATGTTTGTCTGAATGAAATCTTGGATGGGGTCAAAAGTTAGGTCACTTGGTCAAATCTTACAAAAGCTTGTGAACACACAAGAGGCCACATTTACAGTCTAATCTTAATCAAAATTTTTCAAAATGTTTGTCTGCATGAAATCTTGGACGAGGTTGTTATTGGATCACGTTGGGTCAAAAAGAGTGCACTTTTTCAAAACTAAGAAAAAAATAATATAAACACACTAGATGCCACATTCATAGCCCTATCGTCCCCAAACTTGATCAGATTGTTTGTCTGCATGAAATCTTGAATGAATATAATATTGGGTCACGTGGGGTCAAAAAGTAGGTAACTAGGTCACATTTTAGGAAAACTTTGTGAAAACACTTAGAGGCCACATTGATGGCCCAATTTTCACCAAACTTAGCCAGAATGTTTGCCAGTATGAAATCTTACATATTTTTTGAAGTGGATAATGTGGATTTAGTAAGTTACTAGGTAAAATTCTAGAAAATGTTATCAACCCACTGGCCACACTAATGGTTCAGTCATCACCAAAGATTTCTGTAGTAAATAACTCTAACTTGATGCCAGATATGAGCCTACTTAGAGCCAGTGTCCTCAGGTTAGCGATCATGGCCCTCATGTTTTCATTGTGTTATTATTGGTGGATTTTCTGAATTACACCTGCAACATTTAAATGTTTTCAAACGTCACTCGAGGATGCTTAACTGAAAGAACATGCAAATATTTTAAAAATGCTGTTAACTCATCTGAGTATTGCTATTATAATTGACCACTGCGCAGCCTTACTCATTCGGTGTCGGTCGTCCAGCATCTCTCATCTGTCAACATTCTTTAAACAATATCGCCTCTGAAATCCTGGCCCAGTTTGAACTAAGCTTTATCAGAAGCTTCAGCAGGCAGTAAAATGGAAACTTGTTCAACAAATTTTTATCTGTCAAAAAAATGTGGGCTGCAGGGATGTGGCAAATTTCCATTATGGCTTTATAGTCCATACATGTCTGTAAATATTAAAAACCTTCATATCTGAAACTGCAGGAGCTAGAGCATTTATATTTGTAATTTCTGGGGAGGCTCTTTGACTTAACCATTTGTTTAAAAAGAAATTTGATCTGTCAAAAAAACATGTCTACAATGGGCTTGGTCATTCTCCATATATGGCTTTAAAGTCAAACTTTTAAAATCTTCATTTCAACTTTTCAGCTAAAGCAAGAACTAGAGCCATATTATGTATACATTTTCCTTAGATAGTCTTTTATGACAATTGTCAAAAGAAATTGAATCCATCAGAAAACATGGCTACCAGGAGAGTGGCCCATTTCTTTACATGGACAGTACATTATTTAAGTAGCAATGCGTGACGTAATCGCTGTGAGGAGATTGTCGCAATAATAATGCTGGCTTGATAAGGAAAAAACTGAAGACGTTCAGTCTAATTATCCGGAGCCTGCGTTTGGGTAAATACAAATTAATTCTCATATCACCCTATTAACGGGTTATTGAACATTTAAGATTTCGAAGCTCAGTCCTATGCCTTTGTCCGCACGTGCGTTAAGCATTGCTTCCATTAGTTGTGTAAGAAAATAGAGCATGTGACACTGATTGGGCATTATCTCCGCCATTCACTAAATGGTTGTGCTTATAGTGTCAATCAAGGGATTACAGTTTGTGGCGGATCCCTTTTAACACCAGGAGGCGGGGCACGAAATTATCGTTGCGACCAATTAATACTTGGTAGGCTCAATGATTGGCAGTGATCTGTTTCGATTAGCTGCACACTTACACACGCAGGTGCTGGTCACTTGCAGTATGATATATTGTGTAATCAAATGATCGGCTGGTAGCTACTGTCTGGGGCAGTCTTTAGGAATGATATTAAGTCTGTCGGGAACATCAAAGCGGGAGAATTGATGTACTCAGCGTGAGGCGTGAGACAGACCCCTGATATCGGGAGTCTCCCGGCGAAATCGGGAAACATCACATGTCTGTATTTTTGAACTACTGTTACTATGAAATCTTACTGCTGCTAGTGCTTGTTGTAAAACTAAATCTCAGTTTGTTTCCTATTGCACATTTTCCTACTTGACCTAACCAATTCTTAAACTTAGAACTATCCCCATGGTAAAATGTCAACTGCCATGTACAATGCACGAATTTTGTCTGTAAGGACATCAGCCATCATGAGTACCTCATAAAACGACAAATGAAACTAACCTTCAGCTACGGCGGCGTTGTACTTCTGCACTGTGTTGATTTCCCAGCTCCACTTGGTCTGGCACCATAAATTCGTTGTGGTATAACTGGGCTCCATAGTAGAAAGCAACATCATCCCATGATTACGATTTTATTAGTGAAAGTTACATTTTACAAACTAACAATAAAAATCTTTAAAAGATCTTGTAAGATTAAAACTCCTAGATCTTCTTGAAATTATTGTCCGTGATTTCTGTTATGTTCCTTACTAACAGTGTTCCGATAACTCTTGACTGCTTTTAGTACATTACATTATATTTACATTATTCAAGTAAGCAATGTAGTGCCATCTTGGCCTTCTTGTATATCCATAATATTATTGTAATTGTTGTTACAGAGGTGGTCCTGGGATTAATGTGCCCCCAGCCGGATGCTTGTAATACAACCAATGCTGTCTGCAGTAACCCCAATGGTGGAGGGACATGTATCTGTGGTAACGGTTATTATGACAGCAATGGGAACACAACATTAGACGGCAGTTGTTCAACAAGTAAACATTGCATATTATCTTCTCTTTTACACAATTTACACATCAATATTATGACCTACTTAGTCTAGAAAAAGAAAGTCAGGATAATATTTTATTTGGACATGTCATTGATAATATTTACAAGTTCAATATTTAACATTTGTTAATTTTTCAATCATTTATTTTTATTTTCATGGTATTAATTAATAATATTGGTAGCTTTTCCAAATTATGCTTGTAACATTTAAATGTGTTCAAACATTTCTCTAGGATGCTTAACTGAAATAACATGTAAATACTTTTAAAATGCTATAAGGTCTCCTGATCTTATGTTCAGAGTATTGGTATTGTAATCACCCACATAGTTATTGTAATTGCCCACTGTCCAGTGTTACTCATTCGTTGTCGCTTGTCCGGCATGGCCTTTCTGTCAACATTCTCTAAACAGTATCTCCTCTGAAATCCTGGCCTAATTTGAACTAAATTTCATCAGACATGTCAGCAGGCAGGGGAAATGAAAAGTTGTTCAAAATAATTTTTATCTGTCAAAAAGTTATGGGCGCCAGTGGTGTGGCAAATTTTCTTTATGGCTATATGGTCCATATATGGCTATATAGTTAAATATTATAAACCATCATATCCAAAACTACAGGAGCTAGAGCATTCATATTTGTAATTCATGTTTCTGGGGTGGCTCTTTGACTTTACCATTTTTTTAAAAAGAAATTTGATCCGTCAAAAACATGTCCACAAGGGGCTTTGTAATTTTCCATATATGGCTTTAAAGTCAAAATATTGAAAATCTTCATTTCACCTTGTTAGCTAAAGCAAGAACTAGAGCCATATTATGTATACATTTTCCTTGGATAGTCTGTTATGACAATTGTCTAAAGGAATTGGATCCATCAGAAAACATGACTACCAGGAGAGTGGCCCATTTCCTTACATGGCTACATAGTGAAACTTTGAAAATCAGATATATATCAAGATTCTAGAAGAGCTGGAGCCTCGAAATTTAAAGCACATGTTCTGTTGGTGGCACTCTAGTAAGATTAGTCAAACATTTTATCCATCAAAATAGATCACCAGGTCACCAGGGACATTATTGTTTCCCATGTTTAGCTATTGGATGTGTTTTGCAAGATCAAAACTCCTAGATCTTCTTGAAATTATTGTCTATGATTTCTGTTACCTTCCTTACTAACAGTGTTCCAATTACTTTTAATACATTACATTACATCTACATTATTCAAGTGAGAAATATAGTGTCATCTTGGCCTTCTTGTATATCCATAATAATATTGTAATTCTTGTTACAGAGGTTGTCCTGGGATTAATGTGCCCCCAGCCAGATGCTTGTAGTACAACCAATGCTGTCTGCAGTAAACCCAATGGTGGAGGAACATGTATCTGTGGAAACGGTTATTATGACAGCAATGGGAACATAACATCAGACGGCAATTGTTTAAAAAGTATGTTATTGCATGATTTCAAAACTGATGTAACATTTACAGTTAGTAATTTTCTGTGTCAGTCCTTTGTCCTAGATTGTCGTCTTAGAGATTAATATGTGCTCGGATACTAAAGTAACAATGCAGTTAGGGAGTTCTTCAACCTATGCCCATATTGGAAGACTAGCTGTTTCGAACAGCTTACCCTAGCTTACTCTATGATTTTTAAGGAGTTGCAGCACCCAAAGCTCATACACTTCAGACCTTCCAAACTCAGTTTTTAAGATGCCATGCACACTACGAGTGGTCACAGCAAGAGCTAAAGTTACCAAAGTGTGTCACCTGTCTCACCATATCTTTTACTTTATCTGAAATTTCATCAGTGCTGTCCTATCTTGTGATGTTCTAGCGGTTTGATGTTACCTTTACTCAAACATTTAAATCAAGTTTGAGCATAAAATTTGGCCGATTTTATTGATATTGTGCTATTCAGTTAGTGTTACAAGAGAAGTTATGGTTAATGCAGTTTACATTTTTGGTAATTTCTTATTAATTTTAATTGAATTTATTCAAGTAACACAGACTATGCCACTGATCATGTGAATATTTTTTTCTTAGACTGATTATGTTCACTAGCCCGTCTGCTCAGTTTTCTCATATTCTTTAGAGTACTTTTGGAATCATTGGTTTCACTTAAACACAAGTGCCCCATTGCATTGCTGGAACTCAGTAACATCTTTAATGTTTTACAATGTGCTGTTCCTAACTGCTCATGAATTTAATGGCTTCCCCTAGCACATTGTTCCCATTGATGTCATGATTTGGATATTTCATTTTGTGACAGTGCTGTTTAAAATGTGTACATCTTTCAAACCCGAAACACTAACAAACATCAAACTTTAAAGAATTAGCAACATAAATGATGTTAAACAACAGACAATTTTGCGGAGTTGTACACACAAAATATGCATTCAGATGCAGTAAAGTCATTTCAAGAAATGCTTACAAATGCATATTGGATGTTTAATGAACAGTGTACATAATATGTTCTATGCCAGCCACAGGTATAGGGTCTGAGTCAAAACTTACATAGCCAAGCACCCAACATTTTTCAGACCAATTGGTTATCAGCTGTAGGCACTTTTTTCACACTTTCTCCATTTATTGGCAAGCATTTCTACCATACAACAGGCAACGTTTAACACATTTCAAAAATAGTCTTTCATTATCAGAGAAGTTGACATGAAGTAAAAAAAATGGTTCCAGTTTTTCAAAAATAGTCTTTTATTATCAGAAATTTCTTACACCGACTGCGTAATTAGGTCTTGATAACAAAATCAAATCACCTCCCCACACACTTCTATGTCTTCCAGCAAAAGTAATGGAGACTGTCTCTTAAAATGACATGGCTAATAACACCTAGGTGTATTGTTAGATGCCATTGGTAAGTGTAGGATTTTCATATATAGTTATGGACTGCAGTCAGGCTTCCAGTGATATCATTAAATGTCTTGTGTGTCCACAGGTTGTAGTTGGCTATTACATCATGACAACAGACAAATTATGGGAAGTCACTTGGTACTAATTTCCTTGTTTGTGATCTTCTATCAAAAGAAGTTGATCTGTGTAGAGAATCACCAAAGAAAGACCCTCCCTTTTGAGCTTGTTAGCATGTCCATCACTAAGGTAAAGAGAGCCAGGCTGGGCACTGAGCCTTTTTAGAATCAGACTTGCACAGAGATGTTTTTGGACAATCCAGTGTTAGTTCTAACTGCAGTGCTGGACCTGCACTGAGAAGGATTTGAACCAGCAAGTGTTAGTTTTGACTGCAGTGCTCGTTTTGTTAAATAATGACAGTTGGCACAAGCAGTTCTTTAAGTTTAGGCTGCTCGAATGCCCAAAGAACAACTCTCCCCTAGGTACTCATTCGAGGGCCGTCACCAAGTTGACAAATGCCATATAGACATTTTAAGCTTTCAGGCTGCCGCAGTTATCCACTTAATAAACAACTGTTATTTTTCCCCTTTGGGGCAGGAATTTTTGTGTATCCTTTCCAATGAGGATACTTTTTCCCCAGTATTTTGTTTTCACTACAGCACAGCTCTAAGTTAGTTAAAATAGATACATAGATTTTACACATACCTCATTATTACTGCTTTGTTACCTTACATTTGTCTCTCTGTCAACGTCAATGCAGAGATAATCTTGATTTTTATTGCATAATTTTACAGGCTAAAGTTATTTTAATATGTCTGTAGGCTTTTTCCATGATTAAATATTGACCTTTGCATCAAACTCATAAAGGGTGTCTTTGATGATACATATAATTTGTTTTGTTTAATTTGGCTAATCCATATAATAAGATGACTTAGTTATAATTGTGAGACTTCCTGTTCTTGCAACAATTATATAGTGTTCATTTTTCCTGTGAAGACAATGTTCTCTTAAGAAAATGTTATGCAAGCCACTTACTGACTCCCTAACCTATGTTTATTTTAATTAAACTTGGTTATTTTTGTTATTTTTATTTTTATTATTACAGCTATTTTATCTATCTATATATTTTCAGATTTTTGTTTGTTATACCCCCACCACAAAATGTTGGGGGGGTGGGGGTGGGGGCTATAATGGATTCACTTTGTCCGTCCATCCGTTGGTCGGTCCGTCCGTCCGTCCCCATTATCGTGTCCGCTCTATAAATCCTATACCAATTAAAGGATTTTCTTCAAACTTGGCTGAAATGTTCACCTCAACAAGGGGATGTGCAGAACCCATGTTGCCCATGTGTCAGCTCAAGGTCAAGGTCACAAATGAAGGTCAAATATCAAACAATCAAATATTAGACATTATGTCGTGTCTGTAAGTCCTACACTAATTGAAATATTTTCTTTAATCTTGGCTCAAATGTTCACCTCATCAAGAGGATGTGCAGAACCCATGTTACTCTTTTGCCGGCTTAAGGTCAAGGTCACACTTGAAGGTAAAAAATTGACTTTGAAAGTATTCTTAAATTTTAACATGTATTTAAATATTTCTGAAACTAGAAAAAGCATTTGCTTGAAACTTAAAATATATATAAAGTGTCACAATTAGGATATGCAGGTCAAGTTTCATAACTCTGTATTGCATTTTGACAAAGTTATGCCCCTTTTTAAGTCTTCAAATTTCCATACAATCAAGTATTAGACAATAATTATGCCGTGTCCGCTCTGTAAGTCCTACACTGATTGAATTATTTTCTTTAATCTTGGCTCAAATGTTCACCTCAACAAGGAGATGTGCAGAACCCATGTTACTCTTTTGCCGGCTTAAGGTCAAGGTCACACTTGATGGTCAAAAATTGACTTAGAAAATATTCTTAAATTTTAACATGTATTTGAATATTTCTGAAACTAGAAAAGGCATTTGCTTGAAACTTAAAATATATATGAAGTGTCACAATTAAGATATGCAGGTCCAGTTTCATAACTCTGTATTGCATTTTGACAAAGTTATGCCGCTTTTAAGTCTTCAAATTTCCATACAATCAAGTATTAGACAATATGTCGTGTCCGCTCTATAAATCCTATACTTATGGAAGAATTTTCTTCAAACTTTACTCAAATGTTCAACTCAACAAGGTTATGTGCAGAACCCATGTTATCTTTGTGCCGGCTTAAGGTCAAGGTCACACTTGAAGGTCAAAATTGACTTAGAAAATGTTCTTAAATTTTAACATGTACTTGAATATTTCTGAAATTAGCACAGGTATTTGCTTGAAACTTAAAAGATATATGACGTATCACAAGTAAGATATGCAGGTCAAGTTTCATAACTCTGTATTGCATTTTGACAAAGTTATGCCCATTTTTAAGTCTTTTAATTTACTTTCAATCAATACTAGACAATATGTCAGGTCCGCTCTATAAATTCTATACTAATGGAAGGATTTTCTTCAAACTTGACTCAAATGTTCACCCCAACTGGGCAATGTGCAGAACCCATCTTATCCTTGTACCACCTTTTTCAAGGACATTGGTGGGGGTATGAATCGCATTCAGCGATGGTGGGGGTATGAATCGCATTCAGCGATAGTTTGTTTGTTAGGTTTATCGTCCCACCACGGTGTCCACTTGAAGCAGATATAGTGCTGCCTTCACTGTGTATAGCATGCCGTGAACACCTGGCATGATACCACACCTAGTCACATTATCCTGACACCGGGCCAACCAGTCGTGGAACTACCCTTATATTTGCTTGAGCGTTAGCAAGGGAGCTATACCAATACCATTTTTAACGACTTTGGTATGTCGTGGTCTGGAATCGAACCCGGGGCCTCCTGTACCTGGAGCCGACGCTCTACCAATTGCGCTACCAGGTCCGGTTTCAGCGATAGTTCTAGTTAACTTAGCCCTTTAATAGATTTTCTTATCTGTTCAAGTACAGTACATCACCTACTTCTTTGAACATTAGATTCTGCTTATTTGCACTCCCCTTGTCTTCCCAGTGGGATTGAATGGAATGATTGTCCACCTTCAGGTCTTGAATACACTGTTTATTGATTTTTGATTTACCATTTTAAATTATTAGGCACGAATGCCAGTTGTTTTCAAAACATTTCTTCCTTATCTTGTTTTTTCTCAATCTGAGCTAAGAGATACACAAATACAAATTAAGATGGCATCTTTTGCCTTTTCTGGGCATGAAGCCAAACTTACAGTAGTTGCATTTGACCTGTCATTTTTCAAGTACTTTCCCCTGGCTTTTCTACCAGCTTAATATCTTTGTAAGTCAGATTCCAAAGGGCTACCTTTATTCTTATATGGAGTGATGACTGTGCACCTGGACCAGATTGCTCAGAAGTGACATTCAACAATGATATGGATGCAGATGTGTGTCATCCATATGAGTCATATGTCATCAAAAGCAGATGAATTTTCATTGGACATCCTGATGGTACTGCTACCTTACCTACAGAGCATTTTGCAAGGACTGTTTTAAATTCTTCCTCACTTACCAGTGGACTTACACCAAGTATTGATGAGCTTTTGATGATAACATCCCATGTGCTATCTTCATTTATTAGCGTCTAGATATTCCTTCCAGGCTTTCTTTTCATCAACTCCAAAGACAATGTGTCCACTCTTGTTCTTAAAGCATACAGTACCTTCATGTAAGACAACTCATTCACCATTTGCTTGGCCAATCTGATGGAGCTTTATTCTCCGTCAGAGTTTATGTCTTTTTGATAGGTCCCGACATTTTTTTTTATCAGCCTTCATTTGCTGTACTCTATTATTTATGTTAAGTTTAAACAGGGTACAAACACTGTTTTTCTCCCTGTACACTGCTTGGATCAGCTTTTAGGTTTAAGCTTTGGTATCTTGATTTCAGGTAAATGACAACATTGCCTATCAGTGTTGCTGTACGTATTCAAGTCCTGTGTTGACTTTCATGCTTTTTACAGAATGGTGTTCTCGACTCTTGACTAATATAAAGTTAATCTGACTGCAAATCTTTCTGACTCAAATGTGACAACATAACCAGCCAATTTCCTGACGAAGATTTTCATTCTTCATTTTCTCACATAAGTCTTGTGCCACCAAAGTTGACAATAGACCTTCTGGGTTTTTTGAACACACCCCATACCTCAACGAATGCCTTCACAGCCTGTTGGCCTTTAAAGTTGCCTCTGATGGGCTTACCCCAATGCAGAATGTTGCTGATGTTGCAAAGTACAATTTATAAGCTAACAAGAATTTTAATCTTGTATACCTGTGTAATCTTAGAGTAGCTCATAAAAATCAAAACCAAATAGACAAAAATAACTTTACTACTGGTTACTAAGTAAATTCATTTTCAAGCACCTGTGACAACTACTGACCACTGTCTGGAATAATGTTAAGGATATTTACTATGTCTACTAACAGATGGTGTCTTTAATTTAGAATCGGAAAGAGGCTAATTGAACTTTCAAAATCAGTCACCTGATTGACAAATTTTATCTTACCTCGGTGATTTTTTAAATTTTTTAAAGAAAGGGTTTGATTGTGATTTTCATTCATTTTAAACTTCCATAATGTGACATACTGAACATGTTTCTAATGTTTTCAACATAAGTGATTCATATGGTTTTAAAACATGTTTACATGTTCTGTTGTTTTCATTATCAAAACAAACAATTGTGTGACATGTAATCACAAAAGAAAACAGAGAGATGCAAACTTCTGGTATTATTTATAAACCATATTTAAATCAATATCACAAAAACTAAAACGAAACTGATCTAAAGGAAATATTAATAAACATAAGAATTTATATAAAGAGGTAGAGAAACTTGGCTGATAACACATAAGTATATAAATTGCAATTTATTTATGAAAATGGTTGAAAAACTGACTTGTAAATGATTTCTCTTCCCTTGGACACCCAGCTTGCTCGATATGTAAGGTGATTCCTGTGGTTGGTCGAGCTGCTGGAGTTTGATTGTAGTAATGTAGCTGGACTATCTTTGTTCTCCAACACATATTTATGTTTTTGCGTTAACTGCTATTTTATCATTGTCTATAGGTACTTTTGAACCTGTTTGTATATCCACTAACAGAAGTACAACCAGGTTGCCCATGTCTTCATACAGAAAGTATTATTGATGTGCGTGCTGTTATTTATTATTGAAAATAATTATGTTCCTTCCAATCTTTTTCAATCTAACAGAAGTGGGGCTTGGCTATAATTGTCCTCAACCAGATGCATGCAGTGAGAGCAACTCCAACTGTAACCGGAATATCTGTGTCTGTAACACTGGTTTCTACGACAGCAATGGTTCCGGTGCTAACAATGGAACCTGTGTGTTGAGTAAGATTTTATACTTGTTTCTGTTTTTTTTAAAGTACATCACAGCAACCAGTTATAATCTTTATAGCATTTCCAGCTATTCTGGTGGAGGAAAAAGATTCCAGACAAATGTCTAGGTAGAAACACCGGCACACCAAAGGTCTGTTGGAAGACATTCCTATGTTAAGTCCTTCACCCTGAATGGGACCCAAGCCTAAGTGGCGAGAGGCTAAGCAGTCAGAGGAGTTACAAACTGGCAACTCTATCACTATGCCACAGGTTCCCCCCATTTTATACCTACTTAGTGACTATTAGAATACCATATATATATTTTATGTTTGTTTGTGTTTCGTCATGTCAAAGCCAGTTTTTGTATCCTTCTTAGTAAAATATTTAAATAAGTTCTTGTTTGTATCTTATTATGATATTTCAGAAAGTAATTAGTTCACCTCCAATATGTTAAAAATAAAATGTAGATAGGTAACATCAATCAACGCTGAAATTATTAGGTATGAAGTGAATAAGTACAGTCATGGAACATAATTGATCATCCACCTGCCAAAACATGGGGTTTTGTATAGAGGTTGTCTTTCTTTGGTTACGTTTTTTAAGTATATATAAAAGGCTTCTTTGGTATCATATGAAATATAAACAATCACTGATGATGTCATGACTTATTTGATGATGTCATCACGTTGCGTTCTAGAATATTTAGAGCAAACATAAACATGGTCCAAAAGAAAAGCACAGAGTTAAGAGAACTTAAAATTAAATGTCATCAAAAAGGAAATACTCAGTACAAAATTGCAGAAAAATATTTGGAATACCTAGAGCTACTGTGCAGAGTATTTTTGAATAAATTAAAGCAACATGGAGTAACAGAAAACATGCCGGGTAAAGGGGTGTGGGTGGAGTGTTTGTTTACAAAAGGGATGAAAACAAACTTTTCTTGGACGCTAAAACAAAACAGAACAAAGTATTTACAGAACATTACTAACATAGTGAATGAGGACAAGGATCATAGTTTTTGTACAAAGACTATTCAGAGAAAATTATCCAGCATGGGATTTTAATGCCATGTTTTAAAGAAGAAGGTGATTGTCAGGGACATTAACAAAAAGAAATGAGTATCAAGGTGCCAAGAAAGGAAAGATTGGTCTGTGGAAGAAGAGTGGTGTAAGTGGATAATCACAGATAGTAAATGGGTCTGATAATCATGTTTATATCTGGCGCAATAATGATGAAGTAAATAAGCCTCACCTGATTTGCCCTAACCACCAGAGGCTCCTTATTGTTATGATTTTGGGTTGTGTTTGTTTTCATGGGATTGGAACTTTTACACATGTGTGCAATAATATTGACTCTAGAAAATACATTAACATATTGGATATGTTATGTTATACATATATCAATTATGATATCAATTATGTCGCATGACTTAACTCCCACAGCTAGGTAGAATGTTGGTGCAGGAAGGTGGGGCAGTTAACTATTTGGGTTATGGTGGTTAATGTGATTTTTATGACAGATTAAATTTAATTTAAATTAAATTTTACCGTATGTTTATCATACAGTTTATGCATATTTTGTAAGGTGAATATTGTTTACTTAGTATATGTACCTTTTGTTTTGAATTGTGGATTAAATGCTTATAATGTCTGTGAAGATTCCATTACAATTTGACAAAGAAAGTCTCTTTGCATTTCTAAATTCTGAAATCCAAAATGGTGGAATCCATTCTAGATTTCAAAGAGATTTTATAAACAACAAAGAGTTAAGGTATTGGTAGTTTGTTTATAAAAAAATGTTTAAAAATATAAAATTCTTACAGAAATAAAATACTAATAGTTATATTTAATTATGATTGTTTAAAAAAATGTTTAAAATGTAAAATTATAAGTTGTAATAGCTATATTTAATTATGAATTGATTGTGTATTATGTCATATTAAGCAAAATTAATAAATCAAGCAAATGGTGGAAAATGTCAAATAAAACATGTTAATGTTTTCAAGTGTGCATCTTATATGTATTGGTCTTACGGTCTTAAAATATCCTTCAGTTGAACACTGATTTTTACACTTATTTAAGTACAGTCAAGTAACTTATAAACAGATAAAAGGTCAAGTCTTGTTAAATACATATACCGGTGTGTATTTGCAGGGATTTGATTGTTCAGAGAAGTACAACTTTTGAGTATTTCTGATATCATTTTATGAGTTTCATGTGAATAAACTTGGACTCAAAAGCGATGTTGCTACATGCTAAGGTTTAAGAAAATGTGTTCCAACAACTAAAATTATTTCATTTGTGGACATTCCCCTGTCATCTTATATAGGGATTTACCCCTTAACACCACTGGGCTTCTGGCTGCCCTCAGATTCCCTTCAGCAATATCTGTCTTTCCCTATCAGTGTATTCCCCAATCACATCCCTGTGATTGTAAGGATACTCTTTCAAAAGTTTATTTCAAAAAGCTTCAGTTGCATATGACTTAAACATTCCTTTTAACATTTTGAGAAAATTAACATGATGCCATTCCTTTAGATAAACAACTTGCCAATCAGCAAAGAGATTAACTGATGCTTTTAAGTCGGTAGTTGCTGTCCGCTTTAATCTCTGGCAATATTGCCTATTCAGATCATTATTATGCATGTTAACCTTATGACCTTAAGTTAAAATGTTAAAATTTCATCTACCCCCTGGCCTCTCCCATCTTTCATTGGCATACTTCATCCCTTGAACTCTCTAGCATAAACTAGGTTTATACAGCAATGTTTCTTGGTAGAAAAACTATGCAATACCATTCAGTGTTTGAGGTCAGCAAGGTCTTGGTCATATGACTTTGTGAGCAAAGAATTCTTTTATTTGGTGTCCTGTTAATTAAAAAGCCTCCAGACCAAACTAATATTGAATACAGGTCATGTAAATGAGATACTTATAAGCCATTTTAGGTTTATACAAAAATGGGATTAAGATACATATAGAACCTGAGCTTCTACTGTAATGTCAAAGGTCAAGTTGTGTTCTGCTGTGTGCTGTACACAAGCAATTGGGCAGTCCGATAACTAAGTTGTCTGCACTTGCATACTCTCTGAATGCGCACGTGCACTCGCGCTGATAAAAACTTCCGAGGTATAAGTAGAAATTTTATCAGCGTGTATAACACAAACATCAAGTGACATGGAAAGTTAATTAAAGAAAGAAAAAAAACAAAATGGAAATCGACGAAATATTGCTGAATATGTAAAGGTGTTTATAGTGGGAAGGTGGTCGAAAACAGAACTGTTTCATTGCATCCATTTCCTCTAAACAAACGACTGCGATGCATTTGGAGGGTATTATAACACTTCACCCTCCCTTAACTGGTAACAGTTCGCCCTTGATCAGTAACAGCTCGGCCTAGATAGGTAACAGTTCGCCCTTGCTTTATAACATGTCGTCTTCGGATATAAGTGTATACACCAAGCAAAAAATAGTATTTTTTTTAATTTATTTATAACCATTCACATTGTATTTGATTTCTTCGTCTTTATATACATTATGAGCACTTCTGATATAAATGTATACGCCACCCTTTGCTCTTAAATCTTCAGAAATTAAGTAAAAAGAATGTAAAGTTTTAATTTATTTTTTATTATTTCGACACCATTTACATTTAATTTATGCTTCCTTTGTCTCCTTTTTCTTTATTACTATCGTATTATAAGCATCATAAATTATTATATTTTTTTTCATATTTTAAAATTGTTTTAACCAAAGAAAAAAATCTGATCCTCTCAGTACAATATACAAACTGCCACTGTTCCTTCATTTAAATGCAATGTTACGTCCTAAAATATAATAATTATACTGTGTAAGTGGTTTATTTATTTCATATTTTATGTTTAAATAAAATTCCGCTGTTGCAAGGATTTTAATGTTACTTAGTTGCATACATATTTTGCTGCCAATACTTTAATAAGGTTGTCACACTCGAGATGACTTGAGTATGCAGTTATCATATAATTGCACATAAAAGCGTGAACATTAATTGATGTTTGCCTACAGTCATTATTGTGATGATACATGTAGCATTCGCACTAACCTTACTAATTAGTCAGTGTGATCTTAATTAATGTTTACCGACATAGACGTATAAAAAAATTAAAATAAATAAATTGGTCAGTGTGTGATCGTTAATTAATGTTTGCCTACATTCGATATTGTGAGGATAGTGTTAGCACTAATCTTGATTGATAGTTAGTCACTGTGATATAAACTGATGTTTGCCATCATAGACGTATATAAGTGCTTGCAATTAATAGACTGGTCAGTGTGTGATTCAATGTCGCAACGTACGCTAGCTTTATCACAATGCAGTATGAAGAAGTTGACTAAGACGACAACCAACTAATTGTGTTTGTATGCATATCTAACAAAATATAATATATATATAATATATATAATTCATAATTGCCAGTAATATCTAGCTTGTGAGCGACGATAATTAGCTCGATTATCTGATATTTCCTTCCGGATCCATTCAAACGATGATTCACCTGGTGCTTTTTTAAATATGATGGCTTGAAATGGTCCATTTCTCAGTTGTTTACACAAGCTTCGTTGATTTCTTTGTCATTGTCCGCCATCTTTTTTTTACTTAGTCCCCAGAGGCTCAGCGGCGAATAGCCTCCCTTTGAAATCAAGGGAAGTAACCGAGTTATCATACTGCACAAAACTCTAGCGAGAACAAAATTTAATAGTAATTTATTGTTACAATTGTTAAAACAATTTTCATACTAGTTAACCACTATTTCTTAACAATTACCTTCAGTACTTAATTCACTTGACATGTCTCTTACTAAATATTGACCTTACATACATTTTAATGTTTACATTTGTTTTGATGGAAATTGACAAATTAATATATATTTGAATAATTTAAAATATACTTCTCCTTGTTTTACATGTTGACAATAATAATTTCTGGTGGTTTTTACCATCAGTGGTTAATGGTTTTTTTTATTTCATCATCTGTATATGTTAGTCTTTGTGGAACCTGTTACTGATCAGATGCTTGCAATAGGAACTATAGATAGTATTTAAATTCAAATAATGATAAATTTTACAGAGGTATACCTTAACAAAACAGCTCTTTGAATGAGATATGCTGTATATTTCACAGAGGTACCACTTGGATCTCAATGTACCATGTCTACAGCCTGTGCTACAACAAACAGTGTTTGTCTTAGTAGCACCTGTCAGTGTAGCTCTAACTTCTATGATGATAATGGTGCTAACCCTGAAGGGAACTGTCAGAACAGTAAGTACACTTTTCTACCCTTGATTCAGAATTTTTTTATGGGGAATAGACAGGTACAGATAAAGTATATGCAAGCTCAATAAACACCTACTTGTATACACAATTTGTCTGGTCAAACAGTTTAACCTTAAAAATCTTCCTTTTTATTTTAAAGAAAAATCATTCAAAATTTTTTAATAAAATAAAAACTTGCGTAATCTTGATTTGTTACTTTATGAACCTTTATTTTTCATATTTTTCTGAGATTACTTTCATAGTAGTTTTTCTTTTAAAATTTTACCTGCTTGCAGTCAATTCAACATAGAATCATTCAATCTAAATGAGTGTTCAGTGGGTGTGCATGCAAGCTTCCAGATGTTCTTGTCTGGGCTATAACTGGATTAATGGATTTTAAAATAACTTGGCACAAATGTCTCATTTAGAAATCAAAGGTAAAATCAGGTGCTTCTGAGCTTGTCTGGGCTTATACTTACCCATAGATCTTTTTTCATAATTGTTAATACAGTCGCCAAAATAGTAGTGTGTATAATCCTACCCTATTTACTTAGTCTGTAGCAGAACTGAAATAAATCATCAAACCATCTTTATTACAGGGATAATTCTGAACAACCTGTGTAATGATAATGCTATCACCACTTATCAACAGAGGGCTCAGTGTCAGGATGGAAATGCTGAATGTTCCTACACCAGTGCATATATCTGTTCATGTAAGCAGGGATACCATTCTCAGGGATATACATGTGTTGCAGGTATGCTAAAATACATGTTTTTAACAGAAACTCAATGTAACCTCCAGGAACATTAACATAGGGTGTGGCATGCATTATCACAAACCTTTCTAATTTTCTTTTATGTTGTTTCTGCCCATAAAGCCATCTTTAGTCCAACCTGTTTGAACTACATGTATCACTTTTAATGACCATTTGCAAAGTAGATGCACATATTTGAAATGGAGCTCTACATGATTTGTTTATATTTAATAAATAAATTAAATTCACATTGTACACATCTTTCATTTTTGATTGTAAGTGGAGGTGTTTCTAATTTTATTTTAGCTCTTTATGTGTACTACTTTTTAGAGCCAAAAGTACATACAAATTCTACTAGGCAAAAGAACAGTTTTCTTGACAGTATATGTGCATGTTCTGAAAAATTAAATTAAGATTTATTGGGAATAAAATATTGAGCAAGATATTTTTGTAGTTTGGGGTATAAATAAACCATAAGGGTTGTTTTGGATTATTAACAATCCGCCATGATCCTGTTTATAGTGAAGGACCAGACTTGGTGTTTCTTTACTCGATCAGTGGTAATTTGCAAGAGAATAATGTCAATGAAGAATGCCAGTAAATGCGTAAACAATGTCATTGTTACTTATCAAATATTATTATTATTATTATTATAATTTTTATTATTATTATTATTATTAACATTGAAACTCTTACAAAAACTATACAGTAACCAATCAATGTTAAGATGACCTGCAAAGTCCCATATAATATATACATTATTAATTAGTCACCTTTACTTGGGTGTCTTTTTGTTACTTGTTGTACTTCGTGCAATAACCTTTACAATTTTGCGTACTTAATTACTTATTTTTATTAACATGTGACATATTAAAAGAGCTACTTAAGCTTCTTTTAATTTTTACATAACGATTAAAAAAGACCATATCATAATTTTATAAAATGAAACTGTACAACACATGCAAAATAGCTCACAATTTTATTATTTTACTCTACTATCCGCAAACAATGTATAACAACAAACAGTCAATTATGTTTTGTAAACTAATCTTATAAAATACATTAATGATTAAAGGAGGCATTTTCAAAAGGACAAAATGTGGGTGATACTGGATCGACTGTAAGACAATTAGGCAAAACCATGAAGGTTTTATGAAGGGAAATCGCTCAAGTGTACAGCCAATTAACGGTCTTGATTGGTTGATGGTCGGATTGATATTTAATTGTGATTGGCTGATATCGCTAAGGGTGTTAATCTGAAGCTATAACATGTCAATTAAGGACATTTAGTTACCAATACACAAGTGACCATTACGAACCTGCTCGCCATATGCCTATGGGTGAAAGATTGGCTAGTGTCAAGATTACCTGACTGTTTATAAACTGATGAAGTACCAACCAATATATATATAAATAATGATTAAAACTGTAAGCTCGTGAGTTTTAAGTGTGTTAAGTAAACCTATAACAAACAATTAAAAGTCTGTAGATTTATGTTTTTGTTATTCGTAGAGAACGAAGCAAAAACACAGAACAGAAAATCGCGGTGACAAAAACTAACAGATGTCGCGGTATTGTATAGGAATAAAATAACAAGTATGAAGTAAAGTTACAAAAACAGAAAGTGATTGCAGTTAAAGTTTGTTTGACAGTGATCTAGTTGTGCTTTCCAAAAATAAAAGAAGTTCTGGTAGACTGTTATCAACAAGTAAAGCCTTATATAATGTACTTGTTACACACTATCCCGACCGAAGCATTGTAGAATCAGTGTTACATAATTGCCGCATCATTGAACTGACATGTGTGTTTATCGTACTTTGGCAACTGTTTCCACAGCTGTATGGTGATGTGACTAGGTCTAAGTGGGAGAGGGGCAGAGAAGGGGCAGTGCGCGGTAAGATGATTTCATGCTGTTAACCACATGGCAATTCGTTATCAGGAGACATGACCCACCCTCTCTATCTTAGAGAGAGCGCAATCACATATCGCCAGCGTCGTTGGGAGACAATACGATCAACTAAAGAAATGTTTTTTTTTAATTTTCCTTCAAACTTAACAAAAGTGAAATAAAAAGAATAAAATTTTCGAATCTCTATTTGAATAGTGACTTGATATTCGAATATTCGAATATTCGTTAACATCCCTAATTATTACATTTATAAAATCTATTTAAAAATGTTTAGTTTAATAAGTCCAAGCATTGAAAATTTTTGCTGCATAATGAAAATATAATAATATAATGATATGAACAACACTAGAATAGAAATATTGTTTATAATTTGATTATTTCGCAGTAATTATTTTCATGGCAATATATTCTGGTATACATGTAACTCACAAAAAGCAATTTTGAACCATAAATTGTTGCAATGTTACTATTATTATTTTAGAAGCATTTTCAGATATTAAAACTTTTATTTTGTTTACAAGCATTTGCTTTATTCACTTGCCTTCTCACTGACACCTTGGCGAATCCAGTGGCTTTAATCCCTGATCCTGCCCTTCAATCTTCCCCTCTTGTGTAGGTCACCAGTCATTTACATTAACCTATCTGGGATGGCAATGGGCATGCACCAGTCATGTGTCTTTGTCTGTCCTGGTCCTGCACCAAAAATCTGGCATGTATTCCCAAAAATCTCGTCCCTGAAAGGGCATAGTGGATATGGGTACAGTTCTAGTGCAATCAGGGTCAAGTGTCTCTTTAGGAGTCACCCCTTACCATTAATGACTCAAAGATAGAGTTACAGGACTATTTAAGAGTGGCATAAATGACTACTGTCACCAGACTACCTCTTCTCAAGATCTCTCTAAGCAGATGACTGATCTAGCTGGAGGAAATTATTCCCATCAAGTGGGAGTAGAGCTTTTTCCTGCAAGAGAGGTATTGTCATAGTCATTGTCCTTTCTCCTTTTCCTCTTTCAAAGAGGTATAGTAGAAAAAGGGGGCCCCCATGGCATAGTGGTAGAGCCGCCTCTAAATGCGTAGCCTCTCACCGCGTGGGTTCGAGTACCGCTCAAGTCAAAGGATTGCCCTCCAGCTGACTTGTGGTGTGCCATTGGTTCTACTCAGACATGTGTCTGGGGTCTTCCTCCACCAAAAAGCTGGACATTGCTATAATGATATAAATGGTTGCTGCAATGTATTTCAAAAACATAAAAAAGTTGAAAAAAGCGGAAATAGAAAACAAAATAAAGATGGCCATCTTCAATTAGATCTCCCACAATTTTAAACCTATGGTCAGGTACTAGAAGGAAGACACATTGCAATTCTAAATTTTCTCATTTTACAGCTCAAGTCTAATGTGCTGGTTAAACTCCAAACATTGTGTTGAGACTGCCTAGGTGACTCGAGGCATCTTGACCCTCAATTATCCACATTATCTAAGACCATCTACTCTATCTTTAGGGCCTCTTTGCATTAACTTGCTACCTATGTCATTCCTCCATCAGGGAACCTATGTAAATTTCTATGTATTTATTTTTTCCATCACTTTGTTTAACCTAAATTATATTGAGAAATGGTATAAGAATTTTGAATACCTGTTGCGATGGGTAAAAAAGACAACATTAATGATATTAAACATTTTGTACTGGTGAAGTATTGACAAATTTTAAAGTATTTAAACATAGAACATGGCTCTAGAGTCTATTTCTTTTCAATAAAATTCATTGTTAATAAAGCATGATTTAAAAGTGTCAAGACTTTGTTAATATTTCTGCAAATCAAGTTCTATAGATTGGAAATTCTACTGTAATTTGTTCAGTTTACGCTTACTGAATTTTGCACATGGGAAGTCTGTTTAGCTGACTTTCTAACCCTGATAAAATGCAGGTCCTTATTCGGTTAACGGCATTATATTTTATTTATTTTTCTTTGCTCTTCTGATAACAATGTGCTTTTTGTGAGCTTTTTTGATACCCCTTTGTCCGCAGTGTGTGGTGCGTGGTGTGGCCACAATTCGCTTGTGAACAGACTAGAGGCTTCAGTTTTTTTTATCCTATTTTCACCAAACTTAGTCAGAACATTTGTCTCAATAAATCTTGCGTATTTTCGTGACTGTGTCATCTGAGGTCAGAAACTGAGATATCAGGTCAATTTTTAGAAAAACCTTGTAAACACACTAAAGGCCCCTTTTATAGCCCTTCACCTTTCTTCACAAAACTGGGCAAGAATATTTGCCAGCATTAATACTTGGATGCTGTAGTAATTAGATCAGTTGGGGTCAAAAAGTAGGTCACTAGGTCAAATATAAGAAAACCCTTGTGAACACACAAAGGGCCTCATTTATAGCTTAATCTTCACCAAACTTAGTCAGAATGTGTGTTTGTATGAAATCTTGATTGAGTTTGTTTGCCTGCAAGAAATATTGTGTGAGTTTGTAACATGGTCATGTGGGGTCAAAAACTAGGTTACTACATCAAATTTTAGAAAAAAAACTTTGTGAAAATGCTCAGAAGCCATATTGATTGCCCAATCTTCACCAGACTTGGCCAGAATGTTTGCCTGTATGAAATCTTAGATATGTGTTGAAATGGATCACATTGATTCAGAAGGTAACTAGGTAAAATTCTAGAAAATTTTATAAGCCTAGTGGCCACACTTATGGCCAATCTTCACCAAAGATTTCTAAAGTATGTTGCATTGTAGGTGAATAGATCTTGAAGTAGGAAACACTTTTTTTTCATTCAAATAACACCAACTGAAAGTTTCAAATAAATGATTAAACATAATTATATATAAGCTGTATCAAAAGTATAATTATATTAAGTTTTAAGATTTACTGGTGATTCTGCCTATTTGCATACATGACATCCAGACAAATTTATGTAATTAACCAGAATATGTGTTAAACTGCAAATAAAAATAGTAGTACCAGATCAAGAGCATATATTGTTTTCCTTTACTTCAGTTTTGATTTATTATAATTAATTCTCAGCCACTGTGTTTCTTAAAAAAAAATCAGTTCTATTTCCATTTATAATTTTCATTATTTGAAAATTATTGAGCTCGTAATTAGTTACCTCCAAATTCAGTAAAAGGTCGATTCTTTTTTCTAAAGGGCTTCCATTTTGTTTTTGTGACAGCAAAAAGAAACACCTATTTCATACGTGCTATTGCAAATTTCTAGATATTAATTTTTAGTGAATCGGAAGTGAAATAAATATGCATTTTATGGGTTTTGATTTCATTAACAAATGCACTTATGTTAGAAAAAATACACCTTAGTGTTTTTGTCATTTTTGTCAAGGAAGAGTAATGCGCTATAAAAAGCGCTATTAAAACTCCATGAGTTATTAATGACGTCATTCACTATTGACACTTGTTCACCTCTGCAAAAACCTGTGAAATTCATCTAAAAGATGCAAAAGAAAGTGTACCATTGGCAGTAGACTGTAACAGAGTAAGCCAAACAGGCTGCTGATTTCATGAAGTTTATACAGATTAACGACACTGTTTGCCAATTATCGAGAAAGTAGCGAAAATTGCCCCAGGGATAAACTAATCAGTGAGCTTTAGCAGACAGGTGAACAGCAATTGATTATGTTTATAATCGAAATTGGGCTGACTCCTTATGCATATATTCTTTAATTTTTAACAAAGGTTAAGAAGAAAAGGTTTGGTGTTTTAATACTTTATTCAGTAAAATGGAATACGCCCATAGCCATTATTTAATTAACTGGAATCAACTGTATTGCAAATAAAAAACTAGTAAACATGGAATGAAAACTACACTTTAACACAGGAAATGACCTAATGACCAAGAACAGAAATAGGAAAAGTGACAGAGTCCTCAAGTAGTGATTTGATGACTCATTGACCTTCCAAGTATTTAGTTATTTCTCTGGTTTGCAGCATATTTGTTCCAGTGTAAAAATGATGAACATTTTCAATAAACTTAGGGTTTACCCCTCAATTTATCATGTTTTTTCTCACCATTTTGGGAACATGACCGACCCCCAGAATTGGGATTTTTCGTATTGTTTTAGACAAAATTGGGAATGACTCAAACCCTATATATCAAATAAACAAAACAAAAATAAAATATTTGGTTCATTCTGTTCCATTTATAAGTTACTAATTTATAAAGCATCATCTCTATTTCTCATATGACCGAATAGTCAATTATGTCATTTATTTGACCAGGGGTGAGAATTATGCTTTTCTTTCATTCTTTGAATTTGATATTCTTTCCTTGAAATTTGGAAAAAAAACAACACTTTTTTTTGCGAGTGGGAACATGACTCAGTAATGGACTGAAAATTTTGCAAAAATACCCTGTTCATTGTTAAAAGTCCCATAATCACAATCCAGACAGCCCAAACTACTCAATAACAGCTCAAGTGTTAGCCTGACAAATTTTAAAACAGTTCAAAACCACTGCCACTCTCATTTAAAATCCTTTATAATTAAGTTTTGATTATGACAAATAAAAGCTTTGAGTTCTATAGTGAAAAATGTCAACTTGATCACAGTTGTATGTTCTATTCATGATTTTCAAAAATAATTATAATAAAAAATGATACTGTGCCCTATAAAGTAAATATCTTTGCACACAATAAATTCCTATTACAAATAACAATTTTTCCAGTGAATCAAAATAATGCATAAAGAGTGTTTGCTCTATCCTTACTTGTGTTTAATTTTAAGGTGCTTTCCTCATGATACATCGAGAACTTATGGGGAAAAATATTGTCTCCTGTTAATGCCATGTCAAAATGCATTAAGCTTAATTGTAAACTTTTGTTTCTTGCTTTTTTCTTCCCATTTTTAGCTCACCTGAGCACAATGTACTCGAAGGGAGTTTTTGTGATACCGCTTCTTCCGTTGTCCTTCGTCCGTCGTCAACATTTTAGCTTGTAAACACACTAGAGGCCACAATTTTTATCCAATCATCATCAAACTTGGTCTGCATAAATGTTGCTGTTGGAACTAGTTTAATAAGGGTCTACTCGCCCTGTTGAGGGCTTTTTCATGACCCCGCCATGTTGCCCATGCATGGCTTAAATGTTTTATTCCGAAAATATCGCCTAAAGTGGGCCCTAATTAGGTACCTAGTTTATGTACCCATTTACTGGAAAATGGTTTAATTTAGTATTTTTGGATCTTAAAGGGGATTGAGCATGTTTTGAGTGAATTCCACTCCATAATTTCTGGCTCGTTCCCCTGACACTAGGTTCTAATGAGATTTGTTTATTTAATTTTTACCATAAAAAAGGTTCCCCGTTTTCAGTGTACCTCTTCCCCTACGACTGTCTGCATAAAATCTTGGATTAGTTAATTTATAGGTCACCTGGGTTCAAAAAGTAGGTCACTAGGTCAAATATTAGGAAAAACTTGTGAACACACTAGAGACCACATTTATAGCCCAATCTTCACTAAACTTAGTCAGAAAGTTTGTGTGCATGA
Organism: Sinonovacula constricta; assembly: GCA_007844125.1. Classification (NCBI taxonomy): domain Eukaryota; kingdom Metazoa; phylum Mollusca; class Bivalvia; order Cardiida; family Solecurtidae; genus Sinonovacula; species Sinonovacula constricta. The sequence goes on from CM017556.1 coordinate 45,012,800, forward strand.
AATCTTGGATGAGTTGGTAATTGGGTCACGTGGGGTCAAAATGTAGGTCACTAGGTCAAATCTTAGGAAAAAAAGCTTGTGAACACACAAGAGGCCCAATTTATAGGCCAATCTTCATCAAATTTAGTCAGAATGTTTGTCTACATGAAATCTTGGATGAGTACGTAACCGGGTCATGTGGGGTCAAAAAGTAGGATACTTGGTCAAATCTTAGAAAAAGCTTCTGAACACACTAGAGACCACATTTATAGCCCAATCTTCACCAAACTTGGTCAGAATGTTTGTCTGCATGAAATCTTGAATGAATTCGTAACTGGGTTACGTTGGTTCAAAAAGTAGGTCACTAGGTCAAATCTTAGAAAAAGTTTGTAAACACACTAGAGGCCCCATTAATAGGCCAATCTTCATCAAACTTGGTCAGAATGTTTGTCTACAAGAAATCTTGGATGAGTTCGTTATTGGGTCACGTGGGGTCAAAAAGTAGGTCACTAGGTCAAATTTTAGAAAAAGCTTCTGAACACACTAGAGACCCCATTTATAAACAAATATTCTCCAAACTTGGTCAGAATGTTTATCTGCATAAAGTCTTGGATGAGTTCGTTATTGGGTCACGGGGGGTCCAAAAGTTGGTCACTAGGTCAAATCTTAGAAAAGGCTTGTGAACACACTAGAGACCACACTTTTAGCCCAATCTTCATGTGGATTCAGTTGGTTATTTTGAAAAATTCTAGAAAATGTTATTAACCCAAAGGCCACACTAATGGTCCAATCTTCACCAAAGATTTCTAAAGTAAATAACTCTTAAATAATTGATGTCAGATTTGAGCCTACTAAAAGCCTGTGTCATCAGGTGAGCGATTAAGGGCCATCATGGCCCTCTTATCTTCATATATGGTTAATAATGACTTGTATTGTGTGGAAAAACAAAGGAAATCGTAAGGTTCTGTGGGCTTTTAATAGGGGCCAGAGATAAAAGCATACAAAATGTACCTTTTATTTTTCAGTCATTCTGATCAACAAAGTGCAAATTAGCTTAATCATTTAGCAGAACAATTTAAAATCCTTAACATTTGTACATACAACTTGTTTAGGTTTCAACTGTTGTTCACATGTCATCTCCAGCTTGTAACGTTCTTGTCTTGTTTATTTCCTTGTATGAAAACATAAGCCGTAATTAATTCTTTTTAATTGAAACGTAACAGGCTTCATTGCTAGTTAACTTTTAAATGGTTAAAAGTAGCAGGCAGTATAAGTTAACATAGTCATGTTACCATTTGGTTCTGCATAATAGATAAGATTCCAAACATTATGCTTCAGTACAGTCATACTAAGTAGACAGTACCGCCATTTAAATAATACTTATCAGCAGATAATTGGCATAAATGTTGGAAACCAAATGTGAATGGTTTTGTTAGGTTTTACAATGTGTATATTGCCCATCGCTAGTTTTTAACTTTCGATATTACTGCCTTATTGTTTTAACAGCATTTGTATTTCAATAATCAGTAAACTTGTCAAATAAGTATTTTTCTAATGAAGTTTTTCATGTGAATGTACACACATATTGTCAAGGTATTGGCCTTGTTTGGTAAAAAGTAGTTGAAAGCATGAATTTGGATCCCACAATTGTTTCATAACAGCTTTTATTTTTCTTTATTTCTATGTCTAAGCAGACCCTGTAATGCCTGTCAACTGTATTACAGACAAACCACTAGGTGGAAGTTGCGACTACAAAGAAGAATGCTCTGACCGCAATGCACAATGCTTCCAAAAGAAGTGCACCTGTGACATCGGTTTCTATGTCTCTTCTAGTTTAGATAGTGGCGAAAAATGCTTGCCAGGTAAGCACATATTTCTACTTACTACTTATCAACATAATTTCTGTGTAAAATTTCAGCATTGGTGCTGTCTGGTTTTTGCCCAATAACCACCTTTTATACAATGTCCCATATCTTAAACCATTATTTTGTTAAAAGGTTAAAAACTTTGACCATAGTAAAGGGACCACTGACTCGTTACATGATGCTATATACTGTATATAAATAGGTTGAATCCATTGGAGCGCCATCACCGGGAGTCATAGAAAATTTCCGGTGTAAACTAAAACGATAAAAGGATAGCTGAAAGCTATGTTAACATTAATAAAAAACGCGTAAATTTTGTGTTAATGATGGTACTAGGATGAAAAATTTTTACTTTCAAAGGGTTTTACCGAATAAGTTCGGCGGGACACTATTTCTTGTTTGTAATCGTTCAGATTTTAGTGTTAACCCAGACACGATGCACATCTGCTCCGCCCACTTCGAGTCTTCTGTCATGGTATGTTATTTCTTTATTCCTTTGTTATTGTTTTTTATCTGAATATTAGGTTTATCTGTATATATATATTTATATATAATCAGTCATTTTATGTTTATTTTCCTGCTGAATAGATGGCTAAATTGAAAATCAGCATGTCAGTAGCTGCTGTCAGAAAACCTTGTTCTATTTTCGGTTTTCATTGTGATAAATAGAAACTGTTAAGTTTAAACTTCGGGATAAGATTATTCTAAACAACAAATCATGTCTGAAATTTATAGAAGTATAATTTCTTTGTACATATATATGATTTATTTTCCATGAAAAAAAATATTTGCTTTTTTTTTTTTTTACTTTGCAGTCAGTAGTGGGCACAAGTGGTTGGGGTCTAATCTATTAATTTTTATCATTTATGAAAGAAAACTAGTTATAGAATCAAATCTACCACTTCCTTTACTCTTGTTATGAATGAATAATTTGAAACAAATATAGTGCTGCCTTTTCTGGGATTTCATGCTTTGAACACCTGACTTCAATTAAACCCAATAATTTTATTCTGAGACCAGTAGTTTATTACATTCAGTTTGAGTGTCGTCAAGAAATTGAGCTACCAAATCTATGTACCACTGGTTAATGTCACATCTTAGGATCAAACATTTAACTTTGAGTGATTTACAGTTACAGTTTACAGTTCCTGCAAAATGAATTCCTTCCACACTTGAACACATGGTTAGAGGTTGTCAAGCCACTCAAGGCATTTAGAACAACTGAAACAGGCTTTATGGAGATATTCTTGTCCACTCAGACCAATAAAGAAATGTGATGCAAGGTAATTCAGACAAATCTATACCTTAAATAATTTACATCATTAAAATTGATTTTGAAACAATAAATCTGTATTTTACTAAAACCTTTTTTTTTTTTTTTTTTTTTTTGTTACATTGCACCAACACAATTATGAATTATGGTTATATTGGGGACATCAAGCTTATTATTGGTGAAGGAAGACCCTAGATTTATGTCTGGGCAGATCCACCAGCACACAGCAGGTTAGCTGGAAAACCTTCCTACCTGATAGTTCTTGTCCTGACCAGGACCCGAACCCATCATGCATTGAAGTGCTATTAGAGGTAGAATGGTTTACTTAAAACACTACAGTGTACATGTATTTTGATATCATGTGCAGTGCCTCTATCAATTTTGTCTTACAAATATCTGACATTAAATGTAAGCATTATTTTTCAATCTTGGCTTGTAAAATACTAAAAATAGGGAAATTGTATAAAATAATGTTCTGAATGTATATCTGTTCTTTTTTTCTATTATAGTTGAAGTATTCACAGTCTTCTGTCTCACTCCACTTCTTTTCTGCGCAGACCTTTTGCCAAATCTTGTGGAAGAGCCTTTCAGTCCACATAAAGGCATTTTGTTTTGACACATTAAACCTACTACCAAGCAGTTCAGGTAATGCAAGTAATCATCTGAAACATATTAAACATTAACACACCTATTGGGAAATTCTTACTGTTAATAAATGCCATTTTACAAAATAAGTATGTATATACTGTCAGATAATACAATTATACTTGTATTCAAAGTTAGTTGGAAGTTAATAAGATTTTGATACCACTTTGCTATTGAATGACACAGTAGAACTTTTTTTTCAAAATGGACTTAACGAGATTTTTATTATATTATATTTATATATATTATATTTATATAAATATAAGATGTTTATATATTAAAGGTGGTATCACCCTTTAGTCCAAGTAAGGACAAATTTTGAAACTACCTTAATTTTAAGTAAATGTACTTAAGAAATGCATGTTTGTAATGATGAATGGGCAGTTGTGCTTCACTATTCACTTGGCTAGGGGTCTTCAGTAACCAGCGTTTGCTGGATCTTCAGAATACAATAATTTATCGGGTTGTTTGAGAAAAAAATTGTACAGTCAAAAATGTTTAAAAACAATAAACCATGATAGTAAGACAACTGTGCAATCAATCTAGGACATAACGAGAGTTTAAATTTTTTGTTCTTTGTATGTTTTGTTTTATATCATTATTGGTGAATGAATAATAAATGTATTTGTCCACACTAGGACTGGAACCAAAGAGGTTAGGTGGGTGCAACTTTCATAAACTGTAAAGCATACTTTTATTTTGTTTTTTTAGTTACCATGACATGGACCATTTCTTCAGAGACAGTTAATCTTTAAATTCAACGCCATTGACCAACCAACAGAAAAACAGCTGTCACGAAGGCAGAGAGGAGATATCAGTTATTTGCAGTCTTTTGAAAAAGACTAAATATTATTAAAAGATTTCAAATTACCAGTCTGTATTAGTATTGCTTTCTTAGTAATAGACTAAGACTATTTCTTAAATTTTACTTTTCAAAAAACTGTTTTAACACATCCCAAGACAGCATTATGTTAAATAGTGTTTATTTCTCCATATAATCTACAAAATAATTTGTCAATTAACAAACATCAGCACAATAGACGATTCTAATTCACTTTCCATATCTAATGGGTGACAGAGTCATGTTATTAATGCTATCAAAACAACTATTTAAAGTGTATTTTACTTAGATAAAACCACATGTTGAAAACTTAAAAAGAACGACTTAATGGCACATTTATCAAGTATTTGCACATAGTCAATTTATATCAAATGTTATTGGTAGAATGAAACATGTGCTATTATTATACATATAATTATTAAGATTTCATGAGAAACAACTTTTATAAATTATTTGACCTTTATTTCTATTAAAAATACAATGGTTTTGCATAATCATGTCTGAATATTTAAATTTATATGTATTTGTATTTATCTTCCACATTAAAATGTTTTCTGCACACTATAAAGCTGTGTTCCTGCTTAAACACCTTAACATGAATGAAATGGAAAAAAGAATAAAATGATAAGTAATACATATTTATTCTTGTTTGTTCTGATAGCATTAATAAAAGAGTAATCAAAAAGCCAGAGCAAGTTAGAGTGTCATCTCTGGATGCACATTTTTATAGTTGTAAACCCTTGAGCCTAGTTGAAAGTTTTCACAATGCAAGAAGTTTTACAATATAAAGTAGGGACTCAATCAGGTTGTAAATTAATAAAGACCTTTGTAAGAATTAAATCATGGACCCAATTTTTTCTTACATTAAGTATTAAATAGTGTTTGATTTAGTCCTTGGTTCTGTAATGTTACCTATCCAATGGCTCTTAACTGATTCAGTTTAGTTGATGAATAACCAACGCAACTAAAACATATATGGTATCATTTGTTAAATTGGCATGTTTGTTATTTTAGCTTGTTGCTTTATGTTTTATAAATGCACACTGAATCAGAAAAACAAATAAAGCTTATTCCCAGTCAATAAAAATATATACTTAAAACTAGTGCTGTCATTGATACGCGAAAAAGCGTATCGATGATATTGATATATCGAAAGAAAAATATCGTCGATATATCGATATATCGAGGGGAAATTGTTTAATTATATAAACAGAAAGTGTTCCTTACTGTACTAATATACACTATTACTTTATAGTGATAACAGTCAGATTAACAAATGTACTGACATAAGTAATAAATCATTTTCATAAACTTCAGAAGTGAAAAGTCCCCAGTCAGGTACATCAAGTCATAAACTTATATGATAGTGTTACAATGTAGACATTGACATTGTCATGTGTATGTGAAGCATAGTATAATACTGTTTAGTAACATTTTCCCATTATGTACAACAGCACCCCTTAAGCACAAGTCATAAACTTATATATATATATATATATATATATATATATAAAAATTATAAGGCCTTGAGCTGACGGTAGTTGTTGTATAAGAACACCAGCATGTCTGCGTTTTCTGTCGTGAGTGATGATCGTTTTTTGTGTGTTTTTGGAAATTTTGTTTCCTGCTGTAAAGAACACACGTTCTGAAGGCATAGTGTGCAGGTACTTAAAGATAGTGGGTGGCCATTTTAGAAAGTCTAGGGAACTCCTTTTGATGCCCGCCCCACCACTCAATTGGATACAAAATCTTCAAATTTTAACATAAAAAATGAGTATTTTGTTGATTGATTTCTTTCACAAATTGGCAAATTCATCATCTTGCAACTGTCTCCTAACTTTAATACAACATCGTCGAATTGTAAATGGTATGTTAAGCACTTACATGATTTTTTTCTTGAATTGTCAAATTTCTGACCGTTGTCAATGGTATAACCTTTTCAACAGTTCCCTCCTTTTCATACAACATTCTGTAGACTTCCAGTTGACGAAAAATGTTGATTTTAATATTTTTTAAAAACTTTTTTCTTTCTATTTTTTTCCCGCCAATATATCGATATTTTGAAATGCGTATCGATATATCGATATTTTAAAATGTGTATCGATATATCAATATCGGCCGAATTGATGACGGCCCTACTTAAAACTACATATTTTTATTTATTAATTTGCTAATACTTAAAACATACATGGATTGTTGTGTTTAGTTTATTTCTGAATTTTGACATGTTAATATTGTCAAAACAACATACAATTAGAAAGAAACATTCTGTCAATAAATTTTTTTTTAAATTACTGCATTAAACATGCATAAACAATTCAGAAAATGGAGTTTTTACATTAACTCAATTTATAATTTGTGTACTAAAATATGAAAAGCAGGGTTCCCCTGATTAGGCTAGTTATTTTAGTCATTTTTTTAAACAAATCTCAAACAAATTTCTTCACAACGGATTCTTGTGTTTTAAATTTTTTTAATGTCTGTAGAATACCTGAAAAAAAGTCTTCAAATGAAATGTTGTCCGAACTTGAAAATAAAATCATCACAAAAGGCACACCCTTAATAATTTTATTAAATGTTTTAGTTTAAAAAATAACAGCATTTTTCCAATACCATAACAGTTAGATTCATTTCCACAAACAATATATACAAAATTTGCAAGTTACATACTTTTAATGATCAAATGGTATGAAATAGTTTAATTGTTATACTTATTACTTTTGTGTGTCAAAATCATATTCATAAAACAAATATTGTCAGATGTATTTGCATACTTCTTAATTTGGTTAAATGTTAACAAATATATATATCTCAGGATATAGCTAAATTTTAAAATCATCTTCTGCAATGTCCACATTACTGCAGTTTATCCCTTTACAATCAACACATGCAGCTGAACACACCAACCCATGTTTTCTGCAAGAACATCGTACTGAGTCGCAACCTGCCTTACAACAACATTTCACTTTCTTGAGCATTGTTTTGGAACAAGTCTCTTGTCTTGTAGAGACCAATCCCACTCCAAAGGGTTAAGATTGTTACAAATCCATCTTTGAACTTGCAAGTAGGTTCGATAACTGTGATACTTAGCAGCTTTTTAAGTTGGAGGTAGAGTTTTTATCTTAACACATGTATTACTCGAACATACTTTTTGCATGAATTTCTGGTACCGTAGGTCATTTATTCCAGTGTTGCTATCTCCATTATAATAGCATACAATTATCTGTTCTCCAAATGCTTCAATATCTGCATGTGATGATTATTGTAAAAAGACATCGGCTCTGCCTTTGAGAAAGTCATCTGCAAAGTACTTCTTTACTGCTGACACCTTACTTACTCCAAACACCCTAGAAGTTGTGTCGCATCTGGTCAACGCATGTAAAAGTAAAATATGACTGCAAAATGCTCATTTTTGCACTTGGACAATATCCCATATTTTCCCTGTTTTTGAATCAGTCTTAGAGTCTGACCTTAAGTATATGCAGTTTTGTTCCGGTTTTGCATGAAACACCAGCAACGCAACAATGTCTGTGTCTTCCCCTACAACAATGACAGGTTTTTGTTGGGAAAGTTCACCAGCTGTTTGGACAATGAGTACGTCGTCATCATCTCTAGTGCATATCACTTTACACCCTTTCTCTGTGAGATGTCTGTCAAGTAAATTGATGAAATCTTGCTTGTTTTCAGGATATGTCAGGAATGTTTCTTTCTTCCCTTTAAATGTAGTGCTTCTGTTGAATATTACCCTGGTTCTTTTTGTGCCTTTTGTGCGTCTTGTGTGTGCACCATCTTTTGTTGTTAGTCCACAAATATATCCATCAAACACAACAATTGGTGTACCGTAATGTTTTCCAACAAGAGATGTATACCTCTGAGCAGTTTTACCAAACGACTCACCTGCTGTCCATGGTAAACGATGAACAAGTGATCCTCCGTCTAAAACAAACAAGTGTTCTTCTTGTATGTTTGAAGATTCAAGCTGACACTTATTCCACAGAACTGAAGCAAGTTGTGACTTTTGTGCTTCTCGCAGAAGTCCTGAAGAATCAAAAAGTGCTGAAGGGAAGGCGCAGAGCTCATACTGGAACAGGTTTCTTGTATCGTCAGTTTCGGTGTCTGATAGCATTATAAGTCTTTGAAAAAGCAACTGAGGGTAAATATTATTTTCTTGGTCATTTATCTTCAGATTTGTTTTCATACCATATGGCCTGTTTTGCTTTTTTGAATGTATATGAATGAACTTCTTTTCCTTCCATATCCAATAAAACTTTGTCCCCAATATGTTTGGAGTCATCAACATTAACCTTCAAGTCAGCGACAGCCCCTGTTTCGATGTTGCGGAGACATGGTTCTTTTACAAATGGGTTTCTTTCGCTTAAATATTCTATAAAGCTTGCTCTATCTTTATCATCTTGTGTTATTCTGGCTTTGGAACATTCTTTATGCTGGTCATTTGTGTCCTGTGAATTCTTGTAAAGCAGCATTCATTTCTGCGCAAGCTGGCATTGCTAACAACCATTTTGTTAATTGTGACTCTGTCATACCTCTTCCCTGTGTCATTCCTCCAACTGATTTAACACTTCTCATTAGTACCTGTTCAATTATGAGATCTGTAGAAAGACCATCCCAAAATCTGTCACCGTATCACATGTTGGCCATTCATAAATGCATCAAATACTGCTGGGTGTGTTTCCACCTAGGTGAACATTGTAGATACACATAACTTGATTTTAAGTAAAGGTTGTGTCTAGCTGCTGCAAAGTAAGGCAGCATAAGTTGCAGGGCCCTTAAATGTTGTTGCCAGTTTCCTGTCCTTTCAGCTTTTAAGAAAAGTTTCAATATGTCTATTATCTCCATGTACTGCAACCAGAGTTTAGATGTTCTGTACTGTTGCAAAGACCATTTCATCTGTTGATACTGTTGCATCAGATATATCAAAGAGATATACACCAGCTCTACAACTGGAACAGTTTTGTTCATCACCTTATCTATCAAATCCACAACACTTGCATGATGATGCCTTTTGGCTGGAGTGTTGTTATTTTCATCAGAAACCTCTTCATACTCTGAATAATTCTTAAACAAAAGACTGGCCAATGCATCATACACCAAAAAGTGTGTTCTGATAGCTTTTCCAACAGCCTTTCCACTGAGCATATGGCAGACTGTATTTGGAGCATACACAGTTTCCAGCAATTCCGTCAAACCACAGTTCTCCATTAGTTTCCCAATACAGCCCAAAAAGCTCATTTCTGTATTAATTGGTCCAAGACGAAGAACTGTCTTTTTGTGTCACCTGAAAAGGCGACATATAGGGATTACTTTGTCTGCGGCGGCGTCCGCGTCGTCGTCCAGATTCCCTTGTACGGAGCCTAACTTTGTCACTGTCGGTCCAAATGACTCCAAACTTGGTAGGCATGTTTCTGGCAATGACTCAAAGTGCAGCGCACAAGAACCGTAACTCTACCTTGTTCCTTTTTTGAATTATTCCCCTTTGATTGATTTTTATAGAGCATTTCTTGTCTGGAGTGTAACTTTGTCACCATAGGTCCAAATGGCTCCAAACTTGGTATGCATGTTTCTGGCAATGACTCAAAGTGCAGTGCACAAGAATAGTAACTCTACCTTCTTCTGTTTTTTAGTTATTCCCCTTTGATTGATTTTATAGAGCATTTCTTGTCCGGAGTGCAGTGCACAAGAACCGTAACTCTACCTTGTTCCGTTTTTTTATTATTCTCCTTTGATTAATTTTTATAGAGCATTTCTTGTCTGGAGTGTAACTTTGTCACCATAGGTCCAAATGACTCCAAACTTAGTATGCATGTTTCTGGCAATGACTTGAAGTGCAGCGCACAAGAACCATAACTCTATCTTGCTCCGTTTTTTTAATTATTCCCCTTTGATTGATTTTTATAGAGCATATCTTGTCCGGAGTGTAACTTTGTCACCGTAGGTCCAATGACTCCAAACTTGGTATGCATGTTTCTGGCAATGACTCAAAGTGCAGTGCACAAGAATGGTAACTCTACCTTCTTCTGTTTTTTAGGTTTTCCCCTTTGATTGATTTCATAGAGCATTTCTTGTCCAGAGCCTTACTTTGTCACCGTAGGTCCAAATGACTCCAAACTTGGTATGCATGTTTCTAGCAATGACTCGATGTACAGCGCACAAGAACTGTTACTCTACCTTGTTCCGTTTTTGAATTATTCCCCCCTTTTTTTTTTTTTTAGAGCATATCTTGTCCGGAGTGTAACTTTGTCACCATAGGTCCAAATGACTCCAAACTTAGTATGCATGTTTCTGGCAATGACTTGAAGTGCAGCGCACAAGAACCTTATCTCTATCTTGCTCCGTTTTTTTAATTATTCCCCTTTGATTGATTTTTATAGAGCATATCTTGTCTGGAGTGTAACTTTGTCACCGTAGGTCCAATGACTCCAAACTTGGTATGCATGTTTCTGGCAATGACTCATATGGTATCCTACCTTCTTCTGTTTTTTAGTTTTTCCCCTTTGATTGATTTCATAGAGCATTTCTTGTCCAGAGCCTTACTTTGTCACCGTAGGTCCAAATGACTCCAAACTTGGTATGCATGTTTCTAGCAATGACTCTATGTGCAGCGCACAAGAACTGTTACTCTACCTTGTTCCGTTTTTGAATTATTCCCCCCTTTTTTTTTTTTTTAGATCATATCTTGTCCGGAGTGTAACTTTGTCACCATAGGTCCAAATGACTTCAAACTTGGTATGCATGTTTCTGGCAATGACTCAAAGTGAAGTGCACAAGAACGGTAACTCTGCCTTCTTCCGTTTTTTAGTTATTCTCCTTTGATTGATTTTTAGTGCATTTCTTGCGAAGGGCATAACTTGTTATGCATGTTTTTTGCAATGAGACAATTAAAAGGTTATCTTATATGTGAATTTTGTGCAAATACATTGCTAATATCTGTACAACAAAAAACTAATTAACATTTTTTATGTTGACTAACAAAATTTTGTCAGGCGACACATCCGACTCACGGAGTTCTTGTTTATATCACTTTTCTTCAGGTTCTTTCAAAATAATATTGAGTGCCTTCCAGAACAATATTTGATCAAAGGTGATCATGGGTGTAGCATTTATTTTTCTTGCTTGAAGTGCTACAAATTTTAATGTTGAATAGATGCAGAACAAATCACTAGGACTTAAGTCTATTTCCGGCAAAAATAAAACTTCCGACTGTCCAAGATATCTTCCAGTTTGCACAGCCTGCATGATTCCCGACCATCCTGGGCTTCCTTGTTTCAGTGGTCTTGATATCTTTATCAGAAAGTCCAGTTTATTGTACTTGTCACTTATAGGTTCTGTGTCTGCAAGATGTCTGAATATCATCAATTCCATCTCATTGTTCTGCTTCAGATAAAAATGAATGTCTATCTTTCCCATGTTGACAAGGTTTTCAGTATGTATTTATTTCCTGGAGATAATTCTTCTATGCTCTTTCTTTGGTGTAATTGTGGTTATGATGCCCATTCCATGAAAAGTGTTGTGTCCATCAATTTTTGCTGTGTTGTGATCGATGTTATGTGCTACAAACTGCACAAACTGGTCTTTCTCAACTGTAAGGTCTGAGCCCTGGACTGCAGCAGTGCACGACTCCAACCTCATGACCTCCTGATAAGATGAGCAGAATCCCAAACTGCCTAATGTGCCGACCAGAAATTTTGACCCAAAATGATGGTGCATTTGGACTACTAGACCTATCTGAATTGGAGCTATAACACTCCTTGGCATGGCTGCTTGTATAATTGCTTGTCCCATTGAAGCTATTTTCTTTTCACAATCTTTCCTGTATATAATCTGTTCAAGAAATAATCTTATACTTCCAGGCAAAAAACTGATGTTAGTTTCCAATAACTCCAATGATGTTTCATAGTTTACTGTTTTCAAGTCATTTAAGATAAGTCGGGCTGCAGTTTTTATAATAGTGTTTTTCTCTGAATCGCTGTCATTCTTATTTACTCTGTCATAAAAAGAATTAAAAAAGCATATGCAGTACTCTTAAAAGAAACAACATTATTTTTTCCATCAAGTTCAGTTATTACAATTATGTTCCCAAAATGTTCAAAAAGTCTTTTCTTCATGTACACACTGCTGTATGCCTCTTCTTCACCACATATATCGTTCATTTTTTCTACTAAATGAGAAACAGCCTTTAAAAAACTATAATTTTCTTCTAAATAGTGAACAATTTTTTGAAAAGCAAATCGGTGCTCTCTCTTGAAAGTCTTCCTTTTTTACAGCCGATATAATCTGCTGGCGGCTGAAACTGCTTTGGAATTTTATATCCTGACCTGAAATTTGCTGAACACACCTGATGATATCTTGAATCAGCAGCTGGTAGGTCCTGTGCATACTGAAGACGACCTAGCACTGTAGTTGCCCGGTCATCACCTCTTCTTTTACACACATCAGTAACAATTGTCTGAAATTCTAATGTTGCAACAGGATGAATGTCAATACCCCTCTTACCAGCTACACATTGGGCATCTTTGCTACAAAAAAACCCATTTTGTTTTAAAGTCAAAAGTATTTTCATTAGAAAGTCTAGTTTTTGGTGCCGGTACAACCACACTTGTGCCCGTCTGCTTTTAGTAGCTGATTTGGATGACAGTACTTTCTTCTGCATGATGCATGAACCGTCTGGCCAGCAACAACACGTAAACTGTTACCTGAAAATTAAAGATGTAATGCAAGTGTTTGCCTTATTATTTTAGACGTGAAAGAGTTCAGCCACACACTCTTTTACAAACTAAAAACCGGACCTGGTAGCTCAATCGGTAGAGCGTCGGTTCCAGGTACGGGAGGCCCCGGGTTTGATCCCGGGTCGCGACATACCAAAGTCGTTAAAAAGGGTAGTGGTATAGCTCCCTTGCTAACGCTCAAGCAAATATAAGGGTAGTTCCACGACTGGTTGGCCCGGTGTCAGGATAATGTGACTGGGTGTTGTATCATGCCAGGTGTTCACGGTATGCTATACACAGTGAAGGCAGCACTATATCTGCTTCAAGTGGACACCGTCTCCAGATAACTGAAATACTGTTGGTGGGACGATAAACCCAATAAACAAACAAACTAAAATGTATCCACTTATGTCTGATGCAATTAGTTTTCCAATTAACTATAAACAGAAAAGAACTGTTAAAACACTGAAACATGTTTTGGTAACTGACTAAATTGACAGACATTAAACCCTACAACTTTAAGCTGTAAGCGACATGAATGCAGGAAGAATTATAGTTACATGAATACAACCCTTTTCAACTTTGATTTGTCTGTTTAAAAAAATAAAATGGTCTAATTGCTACAAAGCCTTATCAAAATCGGATGCCCTCAATAAATCTGACAAACAAAAACCATTCTAACACTTCTGCTCTGCAGCTGCATTAAGTCCGAAACATCCTTTTGAGCTTAGCTTCACAGCATGCAGATTATTGCCTTCATCACATAACACACAGATGTCAGGTTTATTGTTCTCCATCTGAAATGAAACAGAAATATTTTATTTTTTTTTGTAAAAAAGGCAAGACAAGTACAATCACAAACATATCAAATTATCAATGTCTGTCTAGCTCATAAGAGTGTTTGCCTTATTATTAAAATGTGAAAGAGTTCAGCTACAATAAACTGACAGACATTAAACCCTACAAACTTAAGCTGTATTTAACCCTACAAACTAAAGCTGTAAGCTACATAAATGCAGGAAGAATGACAGTTTCATGAATAAAAACTTTTTGTCAATTTTTCATAGTCTTCTAAAAAATAAAAGGACGTATTTTCACAAAGCCTTATCAAAATCTGACACTGTTAATAAATCTAACATACCAAAACCAGTCTCACCTTTTTGCTCTGCAGCTGCAATAAATCCCAAACAGTAGTTAGAGCTCAGTTTTTACAGTGTGTAGATTATAGTCTTCACCACATAACACACAGATGTCGATGGTATTGTTCTCCATCTGAAATAAATAATAATTCATTATAAAATTTAAAAAAAAATCACAAACATATCAAATGATCAATGTCTTTTTAGCCCATAATACATGCACCCTGTGAATCTCAGTATTTTGTTATCTCTTAAAACCATAATTTAAAATCAAAATGCATATTGTTCACTAATTTTACAAGAAAGTCTGGACACGAACAATAAAATGCAGAAAAAACACTCGCAATTCTACTTCTTTTCAGCGAACCAACTATGAAATATATACATGTACTTATTATTTTTATCCTTCCACGCTTCCATACTGTAAAAAAACCCAATTTAAGTCGTGGTTAGGGATACACTAAATGTTTTGATTTTTAGCCATTTGTTTGTGCTAGAGGTACTATAACATAGTTTTTAAACAACAGAATAATGCAAAAATAAAACTCTTTATCGACGTAAAAATCGCAGATTACAAATAAAAGGAATGTCGTCTGTTTTTTACAAACACTATGTTATGTCACTACGTTGTGTGCTTTAATATTGGAAATTTAATAATTCGGGTATGTGTACTAGCTTATTGACAAAATGTGATAACTTTTCTTACCATATTGTCGTGCTTAACTTTCAAAACGATGACCTTTATTTTAATTTCACTGTCATTCCAAATTAGTGATGAACTGCGCCATCGGGTTTATGTCTTCACCGTTTCCGGCATGTTCACGGCATGTTCACGGTATGATGCACTATTATCGGCACAATGACTTAAATGCTTTTGCAAAACTTTCGTAGACATTATTTTATTATTTAATGTAATTTCTCTTAGGACTTTACAGGTATATATTTACACCTTACATTACCAAAAGAAACAACAATCCCTTGTGAAGGAATTTGTTTTACCTAACAAATTATAATAACTAGCCTAGATATGAAATGTCAAAACTATATGTCAGCAGTAGGTAATAAGCTCTGTCTGTCAAAAATGTAGGATATTTATCAAAATTAAAAACACCCCCAGAAGATCACACCTTCAATGTTGTCTTATATGATCTATTTCTAAAAGTGTTCTGTTATAATAAAAAATAAATATGTTGACATCTAACAACTCAATAGTAAATTTAATATTGTCTGGATGAATTCTTGCTCCAAGATGTATTTAAGTTCCCCTGTACTAGTTGAACGTCTCAGAGCAACAGGTACAGGCAGAACGTCTCTGGGTCAGGGGATTCATTACCGTTGTCTTATTTCTAAAATCTGTATAAAAAGACAATTAAGTGCATACTCTATAGGAAACAGTATAATTTAATTATACTTGTCTTCAAATATTGATAGTTGATTGTGGTTCTTTTTTCTTTCCAAGTTGAGTTCCCTTACAACCTTAATCCTTACCACCATCATTCCTTTCGCAGTCTTCCTCCTGTGTCTCCAAGCAACGACTTATTTATTTTAAGGCAGCAAAAATAAGACCTAAATGGGACTTGTCTGTGATTCATTCAAAATTCTGGTTCTTTGTTTACACTTGGTTACGATATGTTTACTGCCGATTCATGGAAAACTAAAAGCAGGCAATGAATACACATGCAAAGAAGATATTTACCTTCAATCCATTTTTAAGTTGAATTCTTTTCCGTGGCCGTTTTTCTTCAAACCTCTGTTCTATTTGTCAGCTTTATGCCCCCACAGGCGCAATAGCTCAGGTGGTAGAGCATCGGCTTGCGGATCGGGAGGTCGTGGGTTCAAACCCCAGCTGGGTCAAATCAAAGACTTTAAAGTTGGTAGTAGTGGCTTCCCTCCTAACGCTTGGGGCTTAGGGGACAGCATTACGCCTGAGTCGTCGGTGTCAGTATGATGGACCGGCCGGTTTCAGTCCCTTGGCACCTCATAAGTGCCCCTGTGCTATCATGATATAAATGTCGCTGCACAGTATCGGCAAAAATGCTGGCTAATCCCATCCCATCCCAATCCCCGACCGGAATTCTTTCTATGACTCCCGGTGATGACGCTGCGAAATTGGAAGATATTCGCACACTTTGCAGAGTCAGCAGTCCCGTTATTATATGTCTATGCTTTGATAGAGTAACACCCTAAAATAAAGGTTTGAATTAATTTTAAACTAGGTTACTAGATGGGTTAACAGAAGACAGATTGAAATGATAATGAGTATCATCTCTACTTTTTGCTGATAGGCAATTGATACATCATTTGAAATATCAATATTTTGTAGCATATGTTTCAAGCTACAATGTTTAATGATTTCAATGTGATTGTTGTTACATGGTTAGTACCTTGTTAAGGTTTTCTTAAAGTTATGACAGAGTATTAACGCATAAGTCAACAAAACCATAACAGTTTATAACAACTGCATATAACAAATATTTGACTGGTTGGTTCTTAACTTTTTTATATAAACAAATGCAAACTATTTCACCTTTTGCTAGAATTTCAGTGAAGAGTGAAAATATAGTTTACTATTTAAACTACCAATTCTGTTAGAACTAGCATTGTTATCAATACATGAATTTTACAGATCTTAACTTGACATGTGTTTACTGTCATTTAAAGACCTAGGTATGTGTCTTAAAAGTTCTATTCGGTTAATAAGGTTTGTTTATTTTGTTAACTAAAGATGAATTTATCATCTTACAATTTGAATTCCTTGTTATTTAAACATATTGACACTAAAGCAAAACAGCAGTCGGTGGCATTGGCCAATTTTTGGTGAAAATAAATCATTGCCAGACATCACATGCACCAATATAATGTTGTAAACTTTCAATTTGTATTATAATTTGTTAGAGCAGTTATATTTAAGGCTTTCAAAATACATGTACCAGGTACAGACCCTCTGTTGCATAATTGTTCTGTTAGAACCAAACACAATGTTTTATCTGCATCATTTCCGTTATAGCATTCTTACAGTCTACAAAGATTTTGAAAATATGTCTGACTACTGAACATAGTTGCTTGTAGTGCTTTGTTGGATAAAGATGAACCTTGATTGTAAGTTTTATAAAAATGAAAGATGCCTATCATATGTTGTGAGATTTATTTTTCTTAGAATAGAGCTATTGCCTTGAGATAAAAAGAAAATTGTCCTCAGCCATTACTCAAAAGTAATCTTAAACAGAGATATAACTTATTTTCAACTAAGAACTAAAACAATTATGATGGAAGGAAAATTAAGTGTGACCATTTCATGTAAAAACAAATATGATTTGTTTCTGCCCCGAGCTTTAGCTTCATAGGTATAACTTTGAAACTTGGTAAGCCTTATGTTTAAATTAGGCTCATTGCCATTGTTATCTCATCGAATACACTTAAACCAGAGAAAAAAAAAGAAAAAAAAGTTTTGACTCATCGTAGCAAACTCTTGAACTTGTTTTACAAAAGCTTGTTTTATATTGATGACAACTTTTGTTAGATGCTATAATATTTGTTTATATTCTTGTGTGACTGTGTACTATTTGATGACATTGTGTGTATCTTGTGGTAAATCAAAATAATGTCACTGATCACCCAGTAATCTTTGGACGCATAGCTATGAGAAAGCTGAATTTCGGATGCACAAAGGATTGGCCCTGCATGACCTTGACAACACGCTGACAGTAAATACTTGGGAAGAAGTACTGCTTATACAGAAACAAATATGTATGTTGATGGAGACTAGATGTGTCAGCTGTGTCCATGCATGCTTTAAATGTTAACATAAATATTTTAATCTGTTTAAACTAGAAACTCGAACTATTATTTAGTGTAAAGCAGATATACATAAAATGCAGATTTATGAATGTATAATTCAGTAAGAATATTGCTCAGTGACTAGAGGAAAGGGTCAATCGAGTGAACGAGTGTACCACGGACTGCATTATTGGCGTCGCTCTTTTAGATTGCATTTTTTTATGGGGACGATAGTGTAGCAGTCAATAACCTGATGTCGAAGGTTTTAGTTAGACACTTTTCAGAGAAAAGAACCAACTGTTCTGTTTTTTAACAGGGTAGCTTGCAACAATAAAGTGTAGCTTGCAATTATAAAAAGTAGCTTACAAAACATAGCCGTTTGGTTTTGTTTAACAGAAGAAACCGAGAATAGTGATGTTAGAAATGCAGCTTGTAAGTACAGATGTAGCAGAGAACAAGGAAAAAAAACAAAGTATCAAAAATATGCCACTTCCCATCAGAGTTATTGTTCGTTACTGTCAAGATTTTATGTAATTAATCAACAGAGTAAGAGAGTGTTTTGTTCCCATGATAGTGATCCTTTTGTTTAAATCGCATGCTCTCTACGGCGCCCTGGATGTCTCACTTTCTGGCTTTTACTTGTTAAGTAGGCAGAGATATTTGTAATATTCCATGTGGGACCACACTATCTTTGAGATCAGTACTAGGTTAAATATGTCAGGGGTCATTTGTATCTCAGCATCTCAGTCCTAAGTTACTCAATGCATTGGAAATAGACTGGCGCGCTCAAGATGTTTAGATTCAGATCACATGCCTGTAGTGTTGACGAAAAGGGGATTTAAATTTAAACAGTGTTTATTTACTTTTAAGACCATGCTCTCTGTAGTGCCTTTGGATGTTTCATGTCCAAGCATTTTCTTCCATATCTGAAGAAGCTTGATAGCAAAGGAATATTCATTTTCAGATTTCCATAGAGGGTTTTAATTAAATTACAGAGAAAATGTCATTAGGGTTAAAGTACTGGCTAATTGGTCATACAAGTCCTCCTGCAAAAACTGTTCATTCAGATAATTAGTTTTGTTTAGATTTTCTGCTTAAAGTCTTATATAATTCTGGCTTTAGCCATGGGTACAGGCAACTTTATTGGTTTGAACAGGGGATATCAATTCCAAGAGTTGCTTGTTTCTGGAATTGGCTAGGCCATAATTGATAGAATCAAGAATAACAGCTCTAATTAAAATCCTTACTTACTGACTTGCTAAGGATATAACTCTAACTAACATGTATTATAAGAAGAATATTGTCTGGCTAGTTCAGTAAAATGACAGTTTGGCTGTGGGGAAACCTTTGACTATGTACATGATGCATATATGCTACACATGTATAGTTAGTAGATGCTAGATTATTTGTGTTAAATATATAATAAACCTTATTCACTTGACTTGACCAGTCACTTACATAGGCATATACTTTTATGGAACTGCAATTCTAGTGTACAAAGGTAGTCACTTAATATGTATATACTGCAAAAATAATATCCATTTGTTTTTTAAACATAAACCCAGATTAATTGTGTAAAAAATCTTCTCCGGGCTCCTCTTTTAATTTTGCTATAACATAGTAGAATGTCACATGACTTCTCTGATGTCACTAATGCCAGGCATCTCGGTAAGCTATTTAGACTAGCAGCACTTGTTTCAAATGCACAAATAATTGTTGTTGGTAATCATTGGTTTACGTCATGTGGAGTTGCTATTGTGTATGAATGTCATGAGTGACAATGTTCTGATGTTGCAACATTTGAGACGTTACAGACCACTTAGGGCAAAGAGAAAATATCACGTGACATTTCTTAATGGTCCTTCCTTTTTAGGGGCATTGTTTTTAAAAAGTTGGAAAATTTTGAGTGATGGTAAATTCTTGGCCAAATGGCATCATGTATAATTTGCGATCAGTTTGAAAAAAGTGTTGCAAACTAGCAATGTCTATCCCTATTGCAAAAACACTAAAGCAACTATTAAAGGCCAAATAAAAATAACAATGTTAATTTTGTTGAAAGTCCTCTTTCTTGTCATTAAAATAATAAGAATAACATGCTAACTCTTACTTTTGTAATCCATTGTTTTGCAATGATTTTGGAGGTTAAAAATAGAGGGGCACATAAATCCATACATGCTTATTTCCCTTTGATGTCGTAAATTTTGTCCATTCCACATAAACTGTGGCCCAAGTGACAGCTAGGGATACCTGTCAGTCTGTCACTGCACTAATGGGCCACATATGGATGTGAAATGGTGTATGTGCAACTATCAGGTATAACTTGCGGTCAAGTCACATAGGACCTACTAATCAAGTCTATTATTGGTTTTCACCAATTTCCCAAGGACAAGAATCTTAACAAAATTTAGGCAAGTAAGATCTGCCTTTGTGATCAGATTGACATGTGGAAGCCACAGTAGGCTGTGTTCGCTGTATTATGAAAAAGAAAACATGTTTGTGTTCAAACATACTATTCTGAATAAAATTAGATTTGAAACAAAAAATAAAAACAAATCTTGATGACAACCGCGGTGTTGACACTTTTCAACTTTCCAAGCAAGACAAACACCAGACATGATAGTTATTAAACAGCGCGTCCCTCCCATTAAGCACAAAGCTCACAATTTAGTCATTGGTTTTAGGCAATAGCTTTAATTTAGATTCTTTATTTAAAGCTCCATTACAGTGTATTACTATTGGCTTAAATACTTTTTATGCAGAAAAAAAGTAAGATAGGTCATTACAGCCTAGCTTGAAGGAAACCATCAATTAAGTTTCTGCGGTTATTTTTGTTTGACTGTGCTCGTGAGAAATGAATTGGTCAAACCACAGCTTGATCCAGTTAATGTTTATAGTACAAACTAGGCTAAGTGGATAGTTCAGTGGGGTTTGTGTTAATAGTAGAGTCATAAATCTGCCAATTTAGACATATACGCCACCTCTCTTCCTGCCTCACTCTCCTGCCCTCCTCCACTGACTAGAAATGTTTATTGCACATGACAGATATGATGCAATGAAAGAGTCATTAAAGAGTTATTTAAAGACTATTCATTGGTAATAAAATAATGACTTTACACTCCTCCGCATAGAATGGACACATGGGACCTGGTAGGTACACAGTTTCAATCCCAGGCCATGACATACCCAAGTCCTTAGTAGTATACCTCCCTTAATAAACCTCAGACAAGTATAAGGGTTGGCCCGGTGTCAGGATAATGTGACTGGGTGTAGTATCATGACAGGTGTTCACAGCATGCTATACATGGTGCAGGCAGCATTATATCTGCTTCAAGTGGACACCAGATAACAAATACTTTTGGTGGGACGATAAACCCATTAAACATACAATGAATGGACAAGTATAGTAATGAATCATGTAATTATTATTGAATTTACTTTATCTTAGGGAGAGGCGGGGTTTGATTAAAAAAGCTCTTTTCAAAATTTAATATGGAGTTGTTCATAAACCTTGTTCTGTTTAACCAAACAGGGAGAAAAATAACAGTTCTAAAATTGTTTTATTTGATCTTTAACACACATAAAACAACTGTAATGGAGTACACAGAAAGTAATATACATATTATGCTTACTTACAGTGTCAAATCTAGCAGTGACGGGAATCACCTTCAGCACAATTAGTAACACCTCCATCACGGTCAGCTGGAGTCTACCTGAAGCCGCATCTTATATCAATGTCCTTATTGTTTCCTGGAGACCATCAACAGGGACTGGTCAGACAGTTACTCAGCAATTAAGCAGTTCTGCACAGACGTCATACACTATATCATCACACATAGACCCAGGGAGGGCATACATGATCTCAATAACCAGCAGGAACAACCAGACTGAGATCGGGTCAAACAGAGAAACTGTGTCAACAGGTTACCAAGCTGCAAGTATGTATATAGCTTGTTCTGAACAATATTAAAATAATAGATATCAATTTTCACATTACAGATGACAATTGTTGAAACCATTATCTACTTACCAAAGTCAAATGTATGATATATCACAAAGAGTACTTTATCACGTTCTGTCATTTAGTTAGTATTTCATCCTTCCATTGAAATATTTTCATATAAGAAGAGAAAACTGGCAACAAAAGAATGACTTGTATAAGTCATTATATTATCAATTATCTTATACTTTTGAAAAGACATGATCATACCATTGGCATTGTCATATCATATAAACAGTTGCATTGCTGACAATATTTCTGTTAATGTTAAGAATGAAATAAACAACAGTATTCTTTTACACAACATGTACTTATGCACTTTCAAACTATATAATCATAAAGAAAAACCTGTGCTGATCTTTAAGCCACAATCTGCAGTCATATTTGTGTAATTAAATAAACTTAGAATACAAAAAGTTGTTGCACTACATGCAATCCAGCATTGAATTAAATGACATGTTATTTGAAATTAAACATTTTACTTTGACATAGTACTTAATGAAAATCACAATAACTGTCCTGTTCTGTCATGTGGAAATTACATCCTCATGGAAAAAAGTTCTTATGGTTTTGCATTAATTAAGAGTAAGTCTTTGTAACCACCTGAAATTTCTTATAGGGTGTGGCATGCATAGTCTCGGCATTTAGAGAACATGTTGTTCCTGTCCACTAGGAAGTCATAGGTGGAGGCTCAGATTTTCAATTTCTATGATCCATTGCCATTGTAACACAATACAAAATATTATGCTTATGTACCAATCCATTTTTAAGCTTTTTTTGTGCAAAACAAATATAATTGTCATTTTTAGCTCACCTGCACTCAAGGTGAACTTTTCTTATACTGCTTCATCCATCGTGCATCATCAACAATTGGCTTGTGGAGACACCAGAGGCTACAGTTTTTATCCAGTTTTCACTAACCTTGGTCAGAACGTTTGTCTGCAAGAAATTTTGGAAGAGTTTGTAACTTGGATACATGGGGTCAAAAATGAGGTCACCAAGTCAAACAAAACAAAAGTCATGTGAACACACAAGAGGCCACATTTATTGCCCAATCTTCACTTAACTTGGCCAGACTGTTTGGTTGAATGAAATCTTGGATGCGTTGAATACTGGGTTACGTAGGGTTCAAACGTTGATCACTTGGTAGGATCTTAGCAAACACCTTATAAACATAGTGGAGGATACCTTTATAGCCCAATCTTCACCAAACTTAATATGAATGTTTGTCTGCATGAAATCGTGGATGACTTTGTAACTGGGTTACATGGGGTCACAAAGTAGGTCAATTGGTCAAATGTTAGAAAAAACCTTTTGAACATGCTAGAAGTCACACTTTCACTAGAATGTTTGCGTGCATAAAAGTGGATGCGGATGAGTTCCTTACTGGGTGACCAGGGAAGGGGGGTGTTAAAAGTAGGTCACCAGTAGCGCAAATCAGTAAAGCATCAGCTGCAGGTATGGAAGGCCTTGGGTTCAATCCCAGGCCGCGACATACCAAAGTAAATACCGGCCGCAATAGCACGAGTGGTAGAGCGTCGGCTTTCGTATCGGGGATTGCGGGTTCAAACCCTGGCCGGGTCAAACCAAAGACCTTAAAGTTGGCACTAGTGGCTTCCTTCCTAACGCTCGGGGCTAAGGGGACAGCATTACACCTGACTCGTCTGTGTTAGTATAATTGACTGGCCGGGTTCAGTCCCTGGGCACCTCATAAGTGCCCCTGTACTATTATGATAGAAATGTCGCTGTACAGTATTGGCAGAAATGCAGGCAAATCCCAATCCCAATAAAGAATGGTAGTGGTATAGCTCCCTTGCTAACACTCAAATATAAGGGTAGTTCCATGACTGCTTGGCCTGGTGTCAGAATAATGTGACTGGGTGTGGTATCATGCCAGGTGTTCATGGCATGCTATACACAGTGAAGGCATCACTATATCTGCTTTGAGTGGACACTGTCTCCAGATAACTAAAATATTGTTGGTGGTATGATAAACCCAATAAAGAATAAGTAGATCACTAGGTCAAATATTAAGAAAACCTTGTGAACATTCTAGAGGCCACACTTATTGCCCAGTCCTAAACAAACTTAGTCAAAATGTTTGTCTGCATGAAATTTTAGATGATTTGGTAACTGGGTCATGATGGGTAAAAAATTGGACACTTGGTTAAATCGTAGAAAACTTTGTGAACAGCCGAGAAACCATACTTATAGCCCAATGTTTACCAAAGATTTATAAATTAAATAACTCGTAATCACTTTAGGCCTGATATGAACCTACTTAAAACCTGTGTATTTAGATGAGCTATTAAGGGCCATGATGACCCTCTTGTTTGTACATCTCAAGTGAATAACCAGCTTGTGGGTAGGGTCTTTTTGATTTTAAATACAATTTTATATATATAGTTTTTTTGAGCCAAAAATACAGTTATTCCACCAAATCAAAAATTGGCTTTAGAAAATCCATTTTTCTAATGAAAGAGATACTTTTTTATGATGCCATGGTAACAAAAGCATTCACAACACAGGTTTTGAATATTTTGACAAACTAAGACATTTTGTCAATCTTTACATAAAAACATGCAGCTTATTAGACATTTTTGTCCTCATGATATGTGTGGTTTGAAAAAATACAAGGTTAGAAAATGAATACCCTTGTAAAAAAGCTTTCCACAGTACCTAACCCACTTTTAAAATAGCTAACAGTATTGTTGATTATTCCAAAAACGTTCTTTGATTTATGCCTAGTATTACATTGAAGTGAAATATTATAAAACAATACGCTACACTTACAATCGATACGTATTTAGATAAACATCAGACGATACGATACATACCGCGATACTTCATTTATTGGTAAGGAGAATACATTTTTTCTTATCCTATAGCTGCATTATTACACCATATCAAACAATATGTTAGCAAAGCTTTTTTACTGAAACTAAAAATTGTATAAGACTATTAGCAATTGACCAGATGTACGAATTAAACAGTTTTTAACATATTAAATAATTAAACTAGCAGAATAACTTGAAATTTAAACATGTTAGGTCTTAAAAATAAAATGTAATATGACATTGCTTCAAATATTTTTCATATCCTTATTCTAAATTCAAAATATCTATCACAAACAAAAATATTTACAGTTTGATACATTAGAAAATAAAATAAAATAAATTTAAATTTTTCGTATAAAACATCTGAGAAACAATGGTGGCAGGTTGTTATGTCTGGAATGTGATATAATCCTATACTTTTCTTTTTGTTTGGACTCCACAATGTGTCCCAATCTTTGACTTAAAATTTTACAGAGGTGATCTTAATTTGATATTGGATGCCATATCATGTACGTGACTCTAGAACTGGGGTATACCTTCAGATGGTATATTGTTATACCTTAAGTAAATAGTGTATTAAGATATTTTGACCAGTGACTGAAATAATCCCATATTATCACAACTAAGGGAATGATATATACATTTCAACATCTAATTTATGTAAGCATTGTTTTCATATGACATATTATAATAATTTGGTGAGCTGTGAACAAGATGGCTAAAGGAGATATTAAATAAAGCTTCTTAAAAGCAAACAAACTGAAGAAAATTTAAACTCATAGCAGGTTTAAAAACTTTATTACTTTGTTCATTTTTTAAACCAAATTAAAACTTACATGAATGGTGCTATTATGGTAGGCATTAAAACATAATTTTTGGCATTTGCAAAGGATAATTCTAAATGCCCAAAAGGGTAAAAAATGAAGGAAAAGGGACAACTTTGAAAGTTATAGAAATGCATTGGTATTGCTTAGAAAAGTGTCGCTTTAAAATAAATTATTATTTGGGCAGTACATTTTTCAAATGTCATGCATGAGAATTAGGTGGAATTCCTTTAAAACAATTACACCAAATACGCCTCTTGCAAATAGGTGAAAAAAAATGAAGTAAAAAAAATGTAAGGATTTTTAAACAAAACAGAGTTGCCAAGAAATTAATGATCTTGTAAAGCTACCCCCATTTAAAAAATTAAATTTTCTCAGTTTTGGGTTCAGTTACCAAGGAAACCATCGATCTACAATGTACTGTTATTCTAAGACTTTTAATTTTCTTTCATAAGATCTATACTCTTAGACTCTGTTAATTATAAATTAGAACATTCCCTAGGAAAAAAAACAACCTAGACCCAAACTGCGATGACTGATTATTAAAAAACAACAACGATAAATCTTTTAAACGTAGAAATGCTTAACCATGAATATGGCACTGAAAAGATTGTGGTTAAATTAGTGCAGTCCTGCAATTTAAAATAAGAATTAAATAATCGATATGCATAAAAGTTTACTTGTTACTTTTTCATAGTTCCTGCGTTTATTTTTGTTTATGTAGTAGTTCCTTAGAAGACAAAACAAAAGAAACAGAATACTTAGAATAAATTTAACAATGTGTTCTTTAACAGCTGAAATAGAATAACAATTTTTATTTAAAAAAATATGATTGCATCTTAACATCTGTGACATCACCCCATGGGCATTTCCAAAACCAATTATAAATACAGGGTCACCGAGAACGGCGACTAATAACATACTATAACATACTATGCCGCTATGTCAGTTATATTATGTTTTGTTTGTTTGTTTTGTTTATTGGGTTTATCGTCCCACCAACAGTATTTCAATTATCTGGAGACGGTGTCCACTTGAAGCAGATATAGTGCTGCCTTCACTGTGTATAGCATGCCGTGAACACCTGGCATGATACCACACCCAGTCACATTATCCTGACACCGGGCCAACCAGTCGTGGAACTACCCTTATATTTGCTTGAGCGTTGGCAAGGGAGCTTTACCACTACCATTTTTAACGACTTTGGTATGTCGCGGCCCGGGATCGAACCCGGGGCCTCCCGTACCTGGAGCCGACGCTCTACCGACTGCGCTACCAGGTCCGGTTTATATTATGTAGTAATTGTCTTGTCATAGCATTGACAATATGATATGTTGACAATATGATGTAATAGCAGCCCATCTCACTTCCACTTGCAGAACCTAACGATCCCACTGGCCCACTGCAGCTCATAGATCTTGATGCTTCTGATGGACAAATTACAATCGGGTGGCTAACAGTACCTTATTTTAGTGGTTTTGATGTCAGCTTAATGAATGGATCTCTTTTAGTTAATGAAAGCACTCAGACTGCCAACACTTGGCAGATTAATAACATTAATATTCTTAATGGATATCGATACAATGTTACACTAAGAACGAGAAGTGAAGTTTATATTTCTGGCACGAATCCAGTTGTCTTAAGTGGTACCTACAGTGAGCAAATAAAAACAAAGGTCCAAGGTAAGAGATGTATCTCATTGTTTTAACCTTATAAGGATTTAATGCCCAAAATATATGGTGTTAGGTACATTGTTTCATTAAAAATGGTTATTTTTTAGATACAGATGGCATTAGGCCAATTTATTGCAGATAATAGATTTACTATAAATACTGACAACCCATTTATAAACTCTTGAAACCTAACAAAAAAGTGGCATGCATTTTACTATTACAACGTATGTTCTATAAAATTTGAATTACATGAGCAAATGATAATAGTTTTGGAATGACTATTTGTTAAATTTTGCTATATTTATGCTGTAAAAATCGTTGTTATGTTTAGGTTCACACATGTTTTTATAAACATCTTTTCACTTTCACTGTTGGAAGCATGACATTTTGTTTGCATCCAACAATATGGAAATATCTCATGATGGCATATACAATTAAATATACAAGGCTAAGGTCCATATTTTACATGCATTGTATAAAATATGTAAAGCTTAAGGAATGTGATCCAAATGTCATATTGGTATATTAAAATTTGTTCTGTTTCTAGCTCCTGACCCACCCATGTCTCCAAAGTGCACCACAGGAGAGTCTTACTCTATTCCACTGACATGGCTACCTCCTTCTCACCCTAATGGGGACCTTGTCCAGTACCACATAGAAGTGTATGCACAAGCCAATCCTAACAATGCATTAGCATATCACAGCACTGGCAACATTTCTACAATGTTCACAGTCTCAAAGTTACAACCAGGTATGTCCATTGTTCAAATAAATATGTTCAATATGCAATTTTCTTCACAAAAGTTAAGTACATGACTTTGTTAGCTAAGTAATTAAAGTGTAAACTTGAATTAAGACTCATTGTGGATATCATTTGCAGGTGGAATGAAAGTTGTTCATAGAATTTTGATCTTTAAAAGAATGGCCACCAGGGACGTTGCCAGTTTCCATAACTGGCTATATAGGAAGACTTTAAAGGTGGTATCCGACAGTTTGGACCAAACATTTTCATTAAACATAAAAAAACATTGTTACCTAAACAGATCTTAAAAATGCTGTTTATTGATGTTCTAGACCAGCCTGAAACATGAACCATAATGTCACAATCATCATTTCAAACATGTATGAGCCACGCTACCATCTTAGCTATTTTTAAACTAAGAAAACCATGTGATGTCAGTGTCTATTTTTAGCAGGAATCTTAATTGCTCTTATTTTTATATTTGAAAAGAATAACAATTTGAGTGTTGATTAATGAGTTTTACTGCTCTATAATTGAGATACTGTTGAAGACCGTCAAAGCTGAAACTAAAGTATGATTTTTTTCTACAGAAATTATGTTCAAATACCCAAACAGAGGTCAGATATTGTTACATATATTAGATATATAGGTAAACTGTAGGATGCCACCCTTAAAAATCTTGTAAGAAACTACAAGAGCTGGAGCCCTGATTTTAGTAGCTTGCATTTGGTTAATTATAACTTCCTAGTGACCAGAAAAGAACTGCTGTTCTTCCCCTTTAAGGCCGCTCAGTACGTTCATGTGTGATCTGCTTATTATTGGTATTTTCTACTTGCAATGTTGTGTTTCATAAACTTTATCTGCTTCAGGATTATTCATTTTTATTTTCACATCTGGACTTTTATCTGATTTATTACTATCTTCTTTTTGCTAATCTTTCTTTATTTGTAATTGTCTCATTCATTGTTACCTAGCTTTAATTGTGGTTCTTCTTTCACCACACCCACCTATACCAATCAGCATAATGGTGTGTGTTGGCATCCAAAGTGGAAATGGGAAAATCATCTCTACTGCTCTTTTTGTTGGGATGGTCTGAGCAGTGTGGGCTTGCTGCTCATGGATTAACTTATAGTTTGCAGAAGAAGGACAAGCCTCATGGCACAGTGTTGGACTTGTCCAATGCTACCTCCACTAGCTCTCTGCCATTTTTCAAGAGTTGGCCCCACCTTAGTGAACGCTTTCCTGAAACTGCATCTTCTGGGAGTTGGCCTGATGTAGCAAGAGCTTTCCCAGTTTTTTCTTTGATAGCTGAAGAGGACTGTTCATGCTTCTCTAAGCATTCAGATTGGGTTCTATCCTTGCTTCCTAAGTAATGCAAGTCATCATCCTTATGATGGTCACCAGTCAGGCATAAATCAACGGTAACCCTTCAGATTTTGTCTTACACTGGGCAGCGTTCAAGGTCCACCAGGGTTCACCAGTGAATGCCTCTCCAACAGTCACCAGTTGCCAACCAATGGTCACCGATCAAACCTCTTCTGCCACCAGTCAGTGGTCAACGTTCAGTGACTGGTCCATAAACAGTCATCAGCCACCAGACATTGCTGTTCACAGTCAATATTGCTCAGAGGGTCTACTCTGAAGATAAAGACTACTCTCTCACTTCACCAAACAAGCTCATCCTCACCAGATCTCTGATCATTTTGAAGAAGAGCAGGTCTAGTTGGAAAGTGGTGCTTCTACCTACAGGCAGATCTTTGAGCAAAGATCGCTCACCTTCTTACTCCTCCATGTCTGCTTTGCATATTAAAGACAATAAGAGATGCAACAGGAGTCCTAAAAAAAGCGTAGCTACAGAAGGGGACAATCTTCTAGGAATAGGTCTCCTGTATGCAGAGCAGATCATGAAAGGAGGTCTTTTACTAGGTCTTTTCAAAATAATTTGATAACTAATATGGCAGCATACTTTTCTACCATACTCAAGTGGTAATTTTATTTCGCCATGGTCCTCTGGTCAGGGTGGTCTACCCGTCACCGGTCAGTCACCAGTACTGGTCTTGCACTGATCACCATCTTTGGGTCATAGAAGGCCACATGTCTAAGCACTGTAGTCTACTGCTGCCTGCCTTTACACTTCATCTTTCTCTTCTAGCTTGGAGTTAGCAGGCCATGATGCTCTTTTCATCAGAGCTGACAGGACAGATCCCTTTTCTGGAGGATCAGAAAGATAGCTCTAGCACCAGTATGATCCCTTCCTCTAGTCGGTCTCACTATGATTATGACTAAGGGGAGGAATCAATCCATCAGGATCTGGTGAAACTGTCAAACAGAAGCCTGTTTGGATTGTTACTTGTCCTCCTAGCTTCTGTTTGCTCTAGACGAGCCCGTCAGCCAAACCTATCTCATAGTCTTTGGCTGTGTAGATGCAGTTAGCAGAAGGTCGTTTGGCTTCCAATTCTTCAAAGGAATCTTTGCATCTGTCCAAAATGGCCACTGATCTCCTTGCTTGTTTGGTGATGGCCATTGTGGACAAGCAAGAAACCCAGTGGTCTGTCCACTCCAGACTTCTGGTGTGCTGTTGGTTCTACCCAGATATTTATCTGGGGTCTTGCCCTAACAAATAGCTGGACGTTGCTTTAATGATCATAATTGGTAGCTACGATATATTTCAATAACAACAAAAAATAAAAAATCGATCCAGTCCTCCCTCTATTAAAGAAAAAGTTGAACCTTTTGGTCTTTCTCTTTGAGTTACAATCTCTTGCAGTCAATATTATTACGTATCTATGCTATCTAATACCCTAAGCTGTAAGACCATAAGAGTAACCGATTTGTGTTGGAACTCTTACTTATTCCTTCGATCTTTCCAGACCTATTTCTTGCTTACATATTCTCAAATGGGACCTGTCTTGTGTTTTTTGGGCTCCCAACAATGATCCTGTTGAACACTTGTTGCAGGCTTCTCTTTCACATCTCGCTTGGAAAACTGTCTTCCTTCTCACCATTGTATCTGTCAAGAGAAGAAGTGAAATCCATGCTCTTTCCATTGAAGACAATTTTCTTCCCTAGAATTCTGATGGTTCAGTTACGTTCCTTTGTCAAGCTGGCTTTCTTGCCAAAAATCAGCTTCCTTTGGCTTCTCACAGTTACACCATTCCATGTCTTTCTAAAGACCTGGATGCTTCTGAAACTGATAGTTATCTCTGTCTTGTCAAAGGTCTGAAATTCTGTCTTGACAGGGTAAAACATCTTAGGTCAGGCAGGAATTGTCTCTTAGACATTTCAGTAGCCTCCTTTTCTAGATGGATTGCTTTCATCATTCTTCTAGCCTATTCTGATCTGTCTCATTAAGATCTTTTTTCTCTTCAGATCAGACCTCATGAATTCAGAGCTCTTTTATCTTCAGGGGCTTTTGTTAACCACTACCCTCCTGATGATATTTTCACTTTTCCACTAAGTGTCTCAGGTCTTTTGCTTCAGTCTCTGACAACCTGCATGCAAATGGTTCTCTAGTAGTAGCACACAAAATTCTAGGTCAGTAACACTTGAGCATGGCACCCCTCTGGGCGTGCTGGGTCTTGTGGACCTTTTTTTCTAGGTGACTTAACTACCCTCCTCCTTTGCTACAAAGTCCGCAGATTTTATAGCAGGTAAGGTATTTTGCTACTACAATGTGATTTTATAGTTATGTCTGAGTTAGAAACACTTACTTGTTATAAAAGGGAGTCCCTCCTAGCACCCTGCTAGTTTCCCTCCCCTACCTTGGCATAAACAAATGATAAGCAGGCTGCACATTCATGGTAAGTACTGCACTTTTATAATTTTTAAACATTCTCTTTGGGTATTCTTGTAGTAAGAATGTTCAAAGAATTTTAATCCATCAAAATATGTAGCCAGGGGCATGGCCATTGTCTATATAGTCCTGTTAATAAACCTTGTTATCTCCCTTGGTAGAGTTATTGTTCGTTTTTTGTACAACTTCTGGTAGGCAAAAAAAACAACAACAATAAGATGGCGTCTGAGAACAATGAAATTGGTGATCTGTGCAAGTTTTCGAAAGTATCAGTGCATAAACAAAAAGACTTTCTTAGAGAAAGAGGGGTGCGTGTATCAGGGAATCGACTGGAGCTTATAATACATGCTAGAGGGATAGAAAAGCTTGGTATACAGACATTTTGTGTAATTAAATTGGACGGTCAAGAAGACAGCATCAATCGTGAAGGAGACTTGTTTGTAATGCCATTTGGAGAAAATCTTCCAATCTTGGCAATCTAGGACTATTATCGACATCCTGAAACCAAAATAAAACAGGTAATTAAGTATATTTTCACAACAGTCTGATAATGTTTTAATTTAAAAAGGGAAACGGTCTTTTTTAAACATTATTTCTTTTTGTTCTAATATACAAATACAGACACAACATGTCAATACATAGTTGACAGTCTTGTTTTGGGAATATCATCTCTGATGGTTATCACATAATATACGAATTGAATTGGGGAGCATGCTCTTAAATATGTCGGGTGTGGGAATAGTCATACCGCTACATTCTCGTACAGGGAATAGTCGTACCATATGTGAATTGCATATTTCCATATTAGTGACATTGCTGCCAGGTATCGCATCTATCGCACTGGATAGTATGCATTCTTGCTGTTACAAAACGGTTGCAATCTACGCATTGGAAAGCCATTATAATTTGACTTGTTTGGAGAGACTGAATTTTCAGCAGAATCGTATTCTACATATATTATCTTATTTGACAAACTGTTGACATATGAGATGCCATAAATATAAAATATATATACAATGAAGGCAGCACTATATCTGCTTCAAGTGGACACCAGATAACTGAAATACTGCTGGTGGGACAATAAACAATAAACAAGCATATTATGCCACAATTACAAAAAACACTCATTTAAACACAAGCTTTAATGTTTTGATTTGTCCAGGTTTTGAAACCATGTGCAAATTCGCTGCTGTTAGCAGCACGTGATTGTGTTAGTTTCGATTTGCACGCATAACCTATTAATCGCAGCCATTGTTTATATTTAAATACATGTAATAATAAATGCATTGATTATTGATTATTGATCTTCAGATTGCAAGTGGAAATTTGGCTCATTGTTTTAATTCGAATTATCAACAGTTTTCTCAGTTTATCATCAGTTGGAAATCTGTGAAGGGTAATGTCACGTCCTTCTATCAACTCTCCTCTGTAATTGCTACACACACAACAATAATGTCTCTTTTTCAGTTGATTTTAACACTTTCTCTTCCATTGCTGACATTTTTGATTTGCTCTCCAACGGAAATGAAATGCGGACCTCCACGCTAAGGAGCCTTTAAGGGGGGCACTTATTCAGGGGAGATAACAAAGGTTATTAAACAGGACTATATGGCCAGGTAGTAAAAATGAATCTGATTGTCAATTATGTTGCTTATGTTCATGTATTAGAATTATTCAGGTCATTTTTAACATTGCTGATATTCCTTGCTAATTTTATCTTAAGTCTATGGCAATATGGTGAGCAATATTGGGCCACCATGGCCCTCTTGTAATTGATTTATGTGCCTTTGTTATATATATTGAAGAAAATTTGTCTGTCCTTATTCTAAAAGGACTTAGATGTAACTTTATTTGCCTTTAAGTGTCAATTTTACCCTTCGTTCATTATGACTACATAAATCTCAATGAGTTTTGGCCTTTTTGTTATATTTTGTCCACTCTTTTTCTCAGCTACTATTGGTCCGATCGCTACTTCTGATGACCTATAAGTACCAATGCTAGTAGTGCATATTGTTGGCATGTCATGATCAGCTAAATTGAGTTATTGCCATTTGTTATATGTATTAAACATGTTTAGTATGTGATATGTCTTCAACCATTTGTCTGCTTGGATAGAGACTGGCATGGAATGTCAAAACCTCTTGACATCATTTCAGTAACTCTGGCAAAGCAGTATCTGGGAGTATTCATCATCTTCAATGATAGCTCTTGTTCTATTTCAAACAGGTTTTACCTACCTCTTCAAAATCAGAACAGAGAATGAGATGTTCAACTCAACCAGATCTTTAAACTTTACCTGCAAAACAACTGCAAGAAGTAAGTATGCCTTAATGTTATTGTAACAGTGTCAGTTGCTTAAATCTATTTTTAACATACATATATATTTGATATTCTTGTTAACTGTTATAACACATGTTCATAATTGTGAATCCATACAACCCGTCATTTGGCATATTGCCTTTCATAGTTTTGTCCAAGAATATCTACAAAACAGTTTAACAAACTAAATTTTGACTTGGAGCTTAGATAGCTTTTGATAAGTATTGTACGTAACTCTACCTGTGTTAGCTTTTTAGTATCTCGCTTTTTTTTTTTTTTTTGATCAAAAAAAAAAGAACTACTAGATGGATCCACTTTTAAACTCACTATTTAGTTGTCTGGTGATAATTAGAAGGGCAGTGCACAGAACCATAACTTAAACTATGATTTATTTCTGTTATCTCCTTAAAGTCAAATATGGACCTTGTTCTGTCGCCAAATACTATTTGCTAGTCTTTACGATCTTGTAGTGTGAATGTTTAAATGCTCAAAATGGGTAAAATGTAATGTTTATTCATCTCACTGCAAAAAAAAAAAAATAACTTAAACCTTACTTTTGCTTTCATCACCATAGTCGATCGTAGCTGATAATTTAATTGTGCATTTCTGTCAAATGCACCAAAAGTAAATGGTATCGTCGGTGTTATTTTGAACCGAGGTGAATTCTAGATTTGTGCTGTCCCACTCTATGAGTTAATGGTCTTCCTTTTCTTTTCGAATAAGACAAAGATGGCTTTTCTCTCTTTAGGGTCGGGCTTCCTTTTTTCGCCATTGTTATTTACGAATTAAGGGTTAATGGACGAAAATAAATGCAGGTCATAGGAAAACATGAATGCTTACGTAACTGATTGGAGCATTAAGGGGTTTGAGCGAAGTAATTTAAAATCGTTTTGACATCCCAGAGCTTTTTGTTATTTTTTAATTTTTTAAAATATTCTTTTTTATTGACTCATTTGAAATAATATTAACAGCTATAGTCAAGTAGCCATTATATATGTCATACAAATGTTATTTGCATCACATTTGATGGAGAAATTCCAAAACATACATATAACTACCGCTTCAAACTTGTTATATGGGTACCTTAACATAAGAATTGCGACTCTGCATCAAGTCATACACACTCCTAGAAAGCATAGATATTATGCAAATGCTTTGCCAAATATGAGATAAGCAATGAAAATTTCATATATTCTTACTGTCTTTTATCATATAATACATACAAAGAGGAATATGCATAAGGGGAAATTATTATGTTGTTTTTCCAACATTTGCTTAGAACTTTGTTTACAAAGACCGCTCCGAACTATAACAACCAAAAACTCTGGTTTATTCGCCAGAACACGGGTTTGAATGCCTGTTGCTCCTGACGAAATCACTATTTGTGGTAAATATGCATGAAATGGAACTGTCAAGCCAAGTCTAACCAATCTTGAGACAGTACCTCAAAAAATTGTAGTAAGATTCATAGGAGGATGGATGAGGGCAATGTTATAAAACGAGCTCAATATTAACAGGCTAGTTTCTTTCCATAGGTATTATTAAACAATGTTGAACTTGCCATCAGTGCATATTTGCTTTAATCCATATGTTACTCTTGATAATTTTGCAAGTAAATGGTGTACCAATAAAATATTTTAAAGCTATTCAGCAAGTAGTCCCCACTGCTTAGTTGGTAAGCATGCCATATTTACAAGAAAGTAATTGAAAAGTTGGGGGTTCAAATTGAGGTACATCTTTTTTTTTAGATATGAATCTATCCTTTTAAAATTCCTGCTGCACATGTTATGTGTGTGTGTGTGTGTGTGTGTGTGTGTGTGTTTGTTTGTGTATAATAAATGTGTAGTTATAGCAATAAAGTGTAGGTACAGTGTAATCAAGGTCTTTCATTACAAATGTAATAGCCAGCACGTCTTCACTGGGTCATAAATGAAACTGATAAAACATTTACATTAGCAAGTATAGTTTAATGTTTTTTTTAATTTTTAAGAATTTACAAGCTCATTAGACCAGACCTGGTAGCGCATTCAGTAGAGCATCAGCTCCAGGTGCGGGAGACCTCGGGTTCGATACCGGGCCGCGACATACCAAAGTGGTAAAAAATAGTAGTGGTATAGCTCCCTTGCTAACGACCAAGCAACTATAAGGGTAGTTCCAGGACTGGTTGGCCCAGTGTCAGAATAATGTGCCTGGGTGTGTTATCATGCCAGGTGTTCACGGCATGCTATGCACAGTGAAGGTAGCACTATATCTGCCTCAAGTGGAAACCATCTCCATATAACTGAAATACTGTTGGTGGTACGATTAATCCAATAAACAAGCTCATCAGGGTAAGAAGAAAGGGTTCTCTTTCATTACAAGTTGAAGGTTAAAACTAAATGAATGTATACAGACCTTCTTCATTTGTCGAGTTTATTCGATAACCATTAGGAAAGTTAATCTAGGGCAAGGTCAACATTGTTAGTCCCCTACCGGTGTTTACACTGGAGGAGACTATAGGTTTACCCTCCGTCCGTCATTCTGTCTGTCTGTCTGTCTGTCCGCTAAAAATCTGGATCCTTTGATAACTTAAAAACTATTAAAGCTAGGCGCATGAACCTTGGTATGTTAATAGGTAGCAATGTGTACAATATGCACGCGCAAAATTTGGGTCGCTACCTTGAAGGTCAAGGTCACAGCATGACCTTGAAGCAAAATTGTGTCCGGCCCATAACTTCGTTATTTGAAGTCGGATTTTAAAACTATTTCACAGAAATGATCACCATATTGAGATGACGTGTCGCGAGCAAGATTTGGGTCGCTACCTTGAAGGTCAAGGTCACAGCATGACCTTGCAGCAAAATCGTGTCCGCCCCATAACTTTGTTATTTGAAGTCAGATTTTACAACTATTTGACAGAAATGATCACCATATTGAGATGACGTGTCACAAACAACATTTGGGTCGATACCTTGAAGGTCAAGGTCACAGCATGACCTTGCAGCAAAATCGTGTCTGGCCCATAACTTTTTGAGGGACCGGTAGGGGACTACTGTATTGCCCGCAATACTATCAAATGCTTGTTTACTAATAAAACATGTTAGGTCACATTATACAAAATCTGAATTTATTGTATAAAATACAGAATAATATAAGTGACTGTCTGGTTGAGTGGTTAGGCACTTACCTATGTAATATTGTTTTGATGGTTCGAATCCTTACCAAAACACTTTATTCTTTTTTTTTAAAATTCATGACAAATTATGATTATTCTGTAAATCTGCAGCACCTTTTGAAAGCTTACTTGTCGCTAAATACATAGTAATATACATCTAAATGGCAGAAGTTACTACTGAAAGTCTTTGAACTTATTTGATAATTATTATTACATTTAAACAAATGTTGATTATTTTGTATACAAAATATCCTTGAACACACACGATATATGTGTTTGACAAACTATGTAAGTATAAGTTACATGTAATTTAATATTGGAATTGTTTTAAAAAAAAATCTAGTTATAAAAAAATAATGCCCTGTATTGGGTTCAAACCAGTACTAATTACATGTACTATATGTCCTCTTGCAACTTTATCGATTAAATAAAGATATTGATGTAAATTAGCATTTATGCATGTATTTATATTATTTTATAATATGGTACATTATCATGATTTACCTGCCTTATCTGTATTGAAGCAATACAATAAACCATGAATGCTCAAACTATATCCTGTGATGAGTGGAAGTGTATTGCACAACAATCTTTTCTCTACCTGATGTTAAGTTTTGATCCAATCTTTAACAAAATTGGTCATAATGTTTGTGTGAAAATTTGTGTGAAAATTAGTGTAGTTTTAAATATATATCTTTAAAAGAACATACACATATTTATTTGCATAAAAGTGCCACATCCACCTTTAACCTTCTGAACAGACACTTCAGTCACTATATGCCACCCTGTGCGGTCATGAAAATAAATCTACTGACATTTAACTAGCCCAGAGACAGCAGCTAATTTGTCAGCATTTCTAAAAAGCAGTTATTCTAATAGAAATTCTGGAGAACAGATCGAAGAGTCACAAAGTAAGTTATTGTATGTGAAGTAGTTTCATTTCTGTAAGTCTTTTACATTTTCTCTGGCATTGATTTTTTGAACACTCCATTTAGTTTATGAAGCAAATTATGATTCCTGCATGTCTATATTTTTTGTGGACACTTAATAGGTCTGTTTCTTAGACATTCTTAGAACTACTTAAGACTAGTCCTATCAATAAGACCTGGTAATTCGCATTTCTTTTCTAACAATGTCACATTCATATTTTTTGTTGATATATATAATTTTGACCAATATGCTAGGTCATATCTCTCCCTGTAGGGTGCCAATTGTGACAAAGACCTCTGTAATGTCAAAAAAAAATGCCACCCCATTTTGTTAAATTTTTTTTTTCAAAATGAACATTAAAACATGTAGACTATTTGTTATAGAAATAAATAATTTTCCCCAGTTGACTGAAGTCCTTGGACAAAAGATACATGACATCATCAGTTATTGAGTGATCAGCTGTATAAAATTACAATTACTTAAAAAACGAGTTGCCCAAATAGGTTGCATTAACTTAAGGGATTGTTTTTTTAGACAGAATATTTACTCTATGTGAGTGGTCTTGATGTGTGTTGGCATGGGGGATGAAAGACTTTATATATAATGTAAAATGCAAACTAAGACATGACTACAATGTACATGTGTATATTTTGTTGATACAATTATGTAATTTTTAGTCGGTGCATTTATGTAATACATCCTTTCAGGATTGTTACATGTATTTACCGTTTGGTGTACATTTGACTTTGCTACACCAAGTACACACTCTTCTCTGTCCTTGATTAATACATATTTTTTTTTTACAGTCTTTGTTTTTGTGTAGTTCCAAAGATATAATCATACTTATCCTTCCCACCCAAATACAATGTGGACTGTATTTTTAATTACATCACTATTTCCTTTAAATAACTTCATAACTTAGCTTTAAGAATATGTAATCCCTTGGACAATTTTAAGTCAAGTTATATAGCCTCAGGACGTGGTTACTGCTCTGCAAAACTAGTTGAAGCACCTCATGTAAATGCTGCTATCATGTGATTTCCATGCATGATTAGGTCATAGGTTAAACTTGATATTTTGACTGAAGTGTTATGGGGTCGGTTTGGTGCAAGACAAGCGCACACTGCTTAGAACTTGATTTGGGGCGTGGACGCCTACATCTGCAATCACAAAAAGACAAGCTGTTGAATATGAGTTTATTTGTATTTGTCCAAGTTGGTATTGATTACAATGTATGAATATAGACATGCAAAATCATCAAGCATGGTTCAAGCAATCACATATCATAATAATAAATGGAAACTCACTTAGCATGTAAGATGTACAAAATGTGATTTACTTTAGTAACATATTGACAGTCAAGCATTCCTATAATTTATCAGTTCAAATGAAAACAGTTTAACATAGAATGATAGAAGTAATATGCATAATATGATTTTCAGCATAATACAACATTTAATATTTACGCTTTACTTGCCTAACTTTATTAGATAAAACTCAGAAACATTAAATATAAGTAATATATATATATATATATGAGTTTTTGTGTTAAATAAGTTAAAAAAATTTGAGTGAAGTAACTTACATGCAAGCACAGTAGACAAGCTGTTGTTGAATATAAGTTTATTCGTATGTGTCCAAGTTGGCAATGATACTTGGACAGATGCAACAGCTGCTTATGTACTGTCTCTGTGCTGCATGCAAGACAAATGAGTGACATACCCCAGATACTTATCTGACATTTTTATTTCATTAAGGTCCTTGAGGTGACTCTAAATTGTCAGAAACTTTTTTAATAAGGGTAGTTGAATGAAGTATGATTATATCTAGACTTCTGGCAATTTTACCTGACAGTAGGTGACTTCAGTTATTATAAAAAAAAACTTTCTAAACAATATTTAGATATGTATACTTTGACTAAGATTTCAAAGTAGTGAAATGAAGGTTAATTATTTAAAATCTACATTTAAAGACCATTATTTTGATATAAAACCGTATGGGCGATCTAGGACTAAGGCTTAAGATACAAGGCAATATGTATTTCTAAGCAAAAGGAAAACTATTATGCTGCAAGTCATTATGGAAAAGCAGCTTCATAATAGAAGTATATAAACACTGGCCTGCATCAGTAACCACTAAATAGGCAAATCAGGTAAGGTTACACATTACAATACTTAATTTAATTGTTAAGAAATGTAAGTTAAATTAAAAATTAAATTAAAAAGAGAGTTTGGTCCCGAGTTTATGACTTTTCCTTTTGATAATACTTTCAAATCCCCACCAAAACAATTTTTTCTTTAATTTTAAATTTAATATGAGCCTTTTATGTACAATAACAACACCTTCCTTACACATGTTGATGTCTATAATTCAACTTTGTGTAAAAAATTATCAATGGCAATCTTTGAAATCATATAACTATACTTATAACTATACTTATAACTAAATTATAACTTAATTATAACTATAATTTTCAAACATGAGATTGTTATTTTAAATAAAAAAATTCTTATGAAATAATGTTGTGCACTTCAACTTACAATAAAATAAAAACTAATCATTTTGCATTCTTCCATTAATTGTAATTTTTAGAAATATTGCTCTTTGTTCAAGCCAGTATTAATTACTTCTTATTTTTTAAGTCCTCATGCCTGAATCTGTTAGACCAAAGTATTGATATTAATAAGTTTTTTTTATCTTTATTATTATTATACTATGAAATGCTCACTATCAGAATAATGCCTAACTTGGATAAATGCAGGGAACCATGGACCCTCACATTATCACATGGCTATTATAATTATAAATATGATAAAACAAAACGGAAATATTGACTTGTTTTGTTGTCTTTAAGTGTGATGCATCATTTTTGATTAAAACATGTAAATACATATATCATGCAATACATATAGTTGCAAAAATTTATTTTTAAATACAAATATAAATCAAGCTTTATATACACAGATTGCTTGCGGTATGCAACACTACTTTGTTTAGTTTAATATAAGAAGCAATTTTCTCAAAGAATTAATTATAGTTGATCTACTGACCAATTCAAAATACTTGAAAGTACATGTATGT
This sequence comes from Sinonovacula constricta, assembly GCA_007844125.1. Classification (NCBI taxonomy): domain Eukaryota; kingdom Metazoa; phylum Mollusca; class Bivalvia; order Cardiida; family Solecurtidae; genus Sinonovacula; species Sinonovacula constricta. The sequence goes on from CM017556.1 coordinate 45,054,392, forward strand.
CAAACTTGCAATAAATACATTATTACTTGTAGTTGCATTGTTTGTCTATCCTTATATATAGAACATTAATTGGTTTTGCTGCAGCTGTTATTTTGTCCCTTTCTGTTCTGTTATGAAAATACATTTTTGCACATACTTTAGTCTTCCACATTCATCTGAGTCTGTGGCATGGTCTTGTTTCTGTAGGTAAGTCCATATAGTTGTCCTAATGACACCTATATGTAACCTGGGATCCAGGACAAAGCTGCCCATAAATTCCATTTAATAATGTCACTACAAACATGTATCAGCTTGATGCTTATGGTATTTTCACTAGAGTAAAACCTCTTATATGTTAACCAGCTGAAATAGGGCAGACTCCTAAAGCTGAAATCTACTGCCAAGTAATGAATCATAGAATATTTTATGAAGTTAAAATCTCATTTACAGAGGAAGCAATATTCACAACTTATTTAAATCCTTGTCATTCAAATGTTACTCTTTGCCTAAGCTGTTTTGCTTGTCTTGGTTATTTTCTTAACAATGCTTACTCTAATTTTTCACCAGAGTCTGGGGAACCTACAAACCTGACTGTGACAGGAGTGACTAGTCGCTCTATGCATGTGTCGTGGGACTACCCAGAGAGGACCAACAGTGAGGAAATCTCAGGCTACATTCTTCAGATAAAAGACAACTCAGGCTCCTGTGTTCATGAACAGCTCTTCAAATGTCAAGATTGCAAAGATACCTTTCAGGTAAAATGTAGCTATTCTTAATTTCTTTCTTATTCTTATTAAAAGTAGATGAATATACAACTCCTTTAAGAACATTATTTCAAGGTCATTTATTACACTCATAGTCTCAATTTCATAAATGTTTTTGTTTCAAAACATTTTTTCTGGTGAAATTAATAAATGAAGATAGTACAATTAGGACTGTTATATCCTCTTTTTTCTCCTAAATTATAGTTTGATGTTTACATGGCATAGAAATATGCATTTGGAAAAAGAAATAATTGTTTATATTACATATAAATTATGCCTTTTTGCACAACTGTTAAATTTAAAGAGTATATATAGTTTATGTCACTTTCTACAGAAAAACAATAAAATTGCAATACAACAGTTCAAAACAAGAAGTATATGACACAGTAGGGGTGTAACGATATTCTACCTTCACGATACGATACGTATCACGATATATACCACACAATTCTATAAGTATTGCGCTACATAATATTTTGGTACCGATGATACATTTTTGCTTATCACACAGGTTCACCATTAAGCCATGACTTATATTAAACCATATGTTAGCATAACTATTTACTGAAACTTGTAAGTCTATAAGTCAATAATCAGAATCTATGACATAAAAGGTTATCCACATATTAGATGATTTAACTGTAAGAATAACCTAAAACTTTAAAATGTTAGGTCTTAAAGAATAAAAAAGTAATATAATATTTCTTACGATATTTTTTTCTCATCTTTATTGTAAACTCTGATGATACAGACTGTGTACATTAATATTTTGGTACCGATGATACATTTTTGCTTATCACATAGGTTCACTATTACACCATGGCTTATATTAAACAATATGTTAGCATAACTATTTACTGAAACTAAGAACTTGTAAGTCTATAAGTCAATAATCAGAATGTATGACATAAAAGAAGTTAGTGCTTTGTATGAAATATAAGAGAAATAATGATGGCAGGTTGTTACTAGGACTCCGTATCGGTCAAAATCACCGATATGATATGTTTATCAATACAAAAATGATCGATATTCGATATATCATATATCAGCAAATGTACATGTAAGTGCTTTTATTGGTTTTTTCTTTTGTTTACAAATAAATCAACTATTGCCTGTAGTATAATATATACCGTCCTTCTACTATAACATGGTGTTTAGTATCGGTCAAGTTTATACAAAGGAGGCTGTTTCCTTTAACACTACAAAAATCACATGGTATCTATAGTTTATATATGGTTAAATAAATACTTTTCAGCAGGAAATTTGTTTCCTAGTATAAAAACATATTCTTGTCCTTCTGATGAGGCCAGAGCATTCAGATATTGTTCTGCTTTGAAAAAAAGGCGATCTGTATTGATGCCATCAATTGTGCTTGCGATTTCACATTTCTCATGCTTTCATTTTCATAATCGCCTAGAAAATTTTCAGAAATTCCTGGTTTATTATTTTATATCATAAGATTAGCAAATAAGAATAATGCATTAAATGCCATTACTTTTCAAAATGTATAATGTCATAACACCCCCTCCAAAATGAAAATTTCTTCCATTATCCAGAATAAGACCAGCAACGCTTTAAACAGTTTTTAACTACAGTCACACTTGTATTAAGCAGCCAACCAAGGGACAGCCTAAATTTCACTGCTTAAATGAGTTGACTGCTTAAGACAAAATATGATATTATTGATTGTTTGCCTATAACTGTGAGCCTGTTTGCTTACCAATAAGTATTACACGTAATTAAATAGTATATCTACTGGAAAGTACTGTTTAAATAAATATTTATCACAATTATAACTGCTTTTGGAATGTTAATATATGATTCAGAATATGAGAAGTTTCTCTCTATATAAATGTATTATTTGGAATATCAGAAGTTTCTCTCTAAATCTAAGAAATTTTGCTCAATTATTAGTAGTCTGGTCATGAAGGTACAAAGCATACCATGTTAAATTAGTCACATCAAATTTATACTGAGTGTACCAACATATTCTCAAATTGTAGTTTGACAAATTACCAAAAAGTGTACATATATTTGGACGGCCATGTTCCAGATGGTGTGTGAGTTTAACTATGCTTTAGCAAAACAACAAGCAGTGTGTTATTAGTTGAAGTAAATCATTTTTATGACATGTTTAACACGCTGCTGCAATGAGCCTACCAGGGTCTAGTGAGAATAAATCATAATTTTCGGCCCTTATTCTCTTTCAAGTTGCATATCATTAGTAACTATCCAAGAAAACTTGCCTAAAATGTTAAGAAACATATCACACTGTTTCACATCCCCCACTGTCAAATGGCATCAGGCATGTATCTAGGATGTGGATCAAGGGGAGTGCCACTTAAAATCGCATGTTCAGAATGCATCTTTAATAAATCATGTGACTGTCAGGTAAGATTCAAAGCAGATAACTCTATACGGAGGACTGTTTTAACAAAAATATATTCTGATTATGTTGATATATCACATTTATAAACAGCTGCATAGTTAAACACTTACATAAGAATCTCTATCGGAACTGTTAAAAATCGCATTTTAATGAAATTGAAATGAAAAAACATATCTGTATTTTTTAGTATGAATTTGAAATCTGTGCCCAGTGGTAAGAGTTGCAAACTTGTGGCTAGAGAACATTCATGAGGGAGGTTTGGCAACTAACCTGAGGTGCACCAGGGTTCTGCATACACATACATCAGTGTTCTTTCTCCTCCAATAATTAGCTGGATGTCACCAATATGACCATATTTGTGTTGGTTCTATGAAACAAACAAGAATTAAAGGCACATTGCGTAGAAGTTCATAAGTAAATAGATGTCTTTAGATATTATGTTTAACTCTCTGTTTATACATATTGGTGTATTACCGTTACATTCGAGACAATTAAAATTGATTCATTAACAAATAGTTGGTTATCTGTAGAGATTGAATGTTTATTTTAAAATAAGCAGATTTTGATTTTAGAATCTGCAGATGTAAATGTTAGCTATTTTTTCAGTAGGAAATAAAAGGCCTTACTTTGGTTTCAAAGCAGTTCATGTTTTGACATTAGACCTTTGTTGCAGACACAGTTTTGTATGAACATGGTGAGATTGGAACAAATTGACCAAGAAAGCACATATCAGAATCGTCCATCAATAACCTGGCACTTTTTTAAGTGTTAATCAATTTCCTACAAATAACACTCTGCTGTGATAAGAGCATGTTCCTTGGCTTTGTATTAAAATCATTCTTTTTTGTGCATGCTGAATGTTAACTGTGTCCCCTGCCCAAAATGCCTAATGGCATTTGTCCGAGATACAAACAATCACTGTTACTGGTCTTCTGCTAGATACATCTGTCTGTCTCAGTTGTGAATGTTGATGACTAGGGCTACATATTAATCAATTGTGTTATGTTGTTTCTGGACAATGTCTGTCTAGTTTGTTCATTACATGTCGAAGTCTCTATTTGACATCATCTCAACTTAACCTCTCTTCTGCAGAACCCTGCTGGTGTCCTCTGTGCTGATAACGTTAGACAATCTGACAAATGGTTGACCAAACAGCAACTGTCCAAGAGGGTAACATACAATGTTACTGGTCTTCTGCCAGATATAGAGTACAGTGCATCTGTCTCAGCTGTGAACCTGTTTGGCCAGGGAAATACGTCTGTATTTGTACAGAAGTCAGACGAGGAAGGTAATTTTTTTCTTTCTTTATCTTTTACTTTATTGACTAATGATATTGAAAGCGATATACACTACAACCTTTTTTAAACAACATTGTTTAATATATATTTGTATGATTTTCATAACCCTGTGCTGACTTTACATTATAGTTTTTTTAATATATTACTTCCTTTGTCAGTTATAATTAAACTGATGTGGCTGGTCATGTGCCTTAGTCAGATCATATGACTGGAGGGTTGCTGCTGCTACCTCGCCTCAATAACTATTTTTAGTTTTCTTTTGATCTGTCCATTTTAAGATGTGGTATTCGCAGCCACATTTCTTCATGTATTAAAAGCATTAAAAAACGCAGCCCCACAACTGTATCATGGATAAAAGCCGTAAATTGTCTTTAAAAGTGTTGAACATAAAGATATTTGTAACTTGGAGCTTGCTTGTAACTTAGATCTTGCAACATGTTTCTTTGTATTTGCATTATAAAAATATAAATATTTATAAGTGTAATAATTACTTATATGATTGTTGGGCAAAATGCTTCAACTGATTAAGAAACATTTTTCATAATAAGACATTTTCATATATAATTTTAAGCCATTTAAAGACATGCAAAAATTATATATGATTTGTTTTTCAACATGAAAATAAAATTGTTGCTGACAAATTATTATTATTACTCTTTTTTTTTCTTACTTCACGTTTTTAGTGGTATGTGAAAATAAACAACAAAATTCTAATAAAGCTTACTGTAAAAATGAATAGTATTTTTGCTTGTATTTTCTTATTGCTTAAAATAGCTGCAGATTTCTTGCTTTTTAACTTTCTACTTGTAAAATATCTCTCTAGAACTCTCACAAGTTATATTCAAGCAAAATGACATTATGTCACATTACAATGTGATTTTACATTAGGGACATCAGCAAAAATGTCATTGTCTTTAAAATGTTGTTTATAACTCACTTGTGTGACATTCATATGGACGACCAGGTCGCTTCATCTCATCATTTATTTTGATACCTGAACATGGTCACTCTGTAATAATGGGGTTAAATGTTTGTATATATATGATTACTGACTATTTATTCTTATTTCGTTTGCTGACTTAGAAACTCATTTAACTTGAGTTTTATACGAGTTGCTGACTTAGAAACTCATTTAACTTGAGTTTTATACGAGTCAAATGCTTGAAGAATAAAGTGTTTGAAGGAAAATGGAATTCATCCAAAAAATGTCCACTTTACAAATGGGTAAAAAGAAAAGAAATGCAAATATTTCTTCTTGTAAGTAGGTACATGTTATATGTAAGAACTATTCAACATAAAATAATGTCAGGGATTGTCTTTAAGCCTAAGTTGCAAGGGCTTTAATAAACTCCCACATTCATTTTAACCCTTTCAGAGTATTGTTCCACGAGTAGGATATTGGTGATAAGAATTGTGTACCTACAATGATTGACAGTGTCATTTGAGGATTTAGCTAGTTGATTTTGTGAGCTTCAATGACACAATGTTACAACATTTAAAAAGTTATATAACAACATCTGTTGTCACTTTTATTCAAATTTTGTCATTTGATGCTACATGTATTTAATTAAGTTTTCTAAGACATGGGTATCACAGTCAACTCTTGGATGTGGGATGAGTGTGTAATGTTATACAAAGTTGATGTTTTTTACTTGCAGCTCAGATGCTGCCTTGTATACCTTTTTTACCTCAAATTCCCATAGCTGTCGATCTTTTTCTTTAAAAGTTCTCAGATACATTGTGAACAACTATATGTCCACTACAAAGCCTCAAACAGTAAGATGTATGACTGTTACAATATCTTCCTGTAATGTGTATTTTTATTTTTAATTTGTTGTGCTTTATTATCTCTGTTGCAGAACCACAGCTGCCAACCAATATCAGTGCTACTGACATTCGACAGACGACCATGATTGTCACATGGAAATTACCTGATCCCAGGCCAGGCTCCACCACATTCACTATTACTCTGACTGCAGACTTCCCTGCAGAGCCATCTATCACTACAGCTGAAGGTATGACTAAATTTGAACTGCTTTTTTTTTCCAGGATTTCTTTAACATATTGCATATCAGTTATTGACATGTATGTGATTGTATGTATTGCTGATACTGAATTCAAAAGGTTATGATAACTTGTTACAATGTTTTTGATATAAATGATTTGTGTTTTCAAAAAATATGTTTTTATGTTACGACATGCATTTAATAATGACAAAAATAGAGGAGGTAAATTGTTACTTTGTTTCTTTTAAACAAAACCTATTTTGAAATTCTGCACCTTTTATAACCCTTTAATGTTACAGATTTTATTGCACCATTAAATGTAAATATAATTCCAGGTTTTGAGAAGACCAATGTATTGGTGCACAATCTTGAAGAATTCTGGACATATAGTGTTTCTGTCACAGCAACAACATCTAAGGGCAGCAAGACAGCAAATTCTACAGCCAAATATACAACAAAACCGGATGGTAGGTCAGATTTTTAGGGAGATACATGTATGCGTTGAGCATGGTTTTGTGCTCCTTCTTGAAACCATTAACATTGAAAAAAAATTACTTCTTCAGTCACCTAGATTCATATTTATGAATACTGTTTGTACATTCATGTCTCTCAGTAGACTCCATTTCTTATCTTACCTTTTGTTATTCTTGTGTTCTGTATCTTCAAAATGGGTTTACATCCATTAAACTTTCAAACCGATGATTGAGCTCACTACTACTATGTACCTATTAACTGACCCCATGTTATGTTGCTAGTCCTAAAACATAACAATCTTGTTTGGAACTGTTGATTGTAGCACCTGGTCCTGTAGGTAACTTTACAGTAGTGACACCTGGAAAGGATGTCCATAAGCTCAAGGCCAGTTGGATGATTCCAACAATTTTGCAGAGGAACAGCAACATCACAGGATATGTCTTTGTGCAGAATGTGTCTGGGACAGAGGTAAGATTAAATGTCAGGTAGGGTAAAATATGGCTTCATTTACTAAGTATGTGATTGTATAGTAAAATAATAAATATGTAATTCAGTGTATAATACATTAAAACTAGCAACACTACAAGATATTTCTTTGTTTCTATGACAACAATGAAACGTCAGTAGTTTAAGTGATTTAAGTTTTTTATTAAAAATATTATGTAAAATAAGATCTCAGGTTATATTTCTGTTATGGGATGAGGGGTAATGTCAAGTGTATGCTGCCAGTTCATAAGTTTGTTGTTTTATGGCATGTTTTATTCCAGTAGTGGTATAAATAAAAGAGAAATATTTGCATCACAGTATTTGGCTTTGTGCCGAGTGTGAATGAGGAGAAGAGGTTTCATGCTACCTTATCTTCTTATCATTGCTACATGTATTTCATGATAATTGCCAAGTTATAAAATCTAAAATGTCAATGTCTAAAATGACTCTAAAATGGGAATCCTGACAAGATTTTAGAAATGTTATGCATTGCTCTTATTTAATGAATAAGAATGTAGAATAAGAATGGTGATTTATTCTTGTTTACTTTTTTATTATTAATTTACATGTTTTCTTTAAAGATCTACATAGATGTTCCATTTGTGTCAGAGTCTCATATGTACGAGGAAACTCTGTCAGTTATTCCAGAAAACTTCTATATCTTTGAGGTAAGATCATGATTTTGACTCATATTTGGACACCACTTGTAGTTCAGAATGTAGGTTTAAGGGAAAATGGTTATAATTTGTTTTAATTAGTTCATATAAATAAAAAAAGAAATAACAAAGTATGAAACATACAAAAATAAATCTTTTCATGTCAGTTTATTACATTTTTGCTGTTTTAATACATGACTGTTGACTGTTCCTTATGAAACCATTATAAGAATGTTATCATTTTGATCATTTGCACCTGTGGCCAAGTGGCATAGTGGTAGAGTTGCCAACACTGTTGACTGTTCTGTCTGTTGCTTCATTGGTTCGAGTCCTGGCTGGTGCAAATGACCTTATATAAAAAGGTGTTCCACGTGAACTGTTGTGCATTGGTGGTTCTTTCCAGACGTTTATTAAGCGTCATTCACCATCAAAATAGCTCAAAGTCCTACATTGACCATAATTGTGTTCTGCTTTGTATCTATAAACAAACAAAAGAAGACATGCAACAAAACAGAAAAAACAAATAATTTGATAAAATAAACAATGTGAAACAATGCAACAGTCTTTCTAAGCTACACCACATAGAATGGGATACATTTTTATTTACTTCATATTATGCTGAAGCTTAATGCAAAAATGCTTGAATGAAACAATATACTTGATCTTAAATTGAATGGAACAAAATAAGCTCTTGATGTGTGTCAAAATTATAAATAAAGTAACAGAACTAATAGAAATGATCTGATATAGACTTTAATGAAATGTGTTATAGGTTCAGTAGATGTCACAAATGAAATAGAACTGTTCTTTTATTTTAACACATGAGGTCATCAGTCATTTGATGACATCATAAATATAAAGAAATACATTTGAATAAAGAGTAATAAAATACTGGACATAGCTTTTGATTTTGTTTAAAACATCTTATATATGGCACATGTTTTTTCTGCTTTGTAGTAACCGGTAATCACTCAGGCCTATGGCTTTCATTGTTAGATAACTGTGCATCTAAATGCTATATAATTCATTATGAATCACACAAAACCAAAGCCTGTTTACAAAATCCTTAACGAAACAATAAAACTAATCTTATTTTGACTCTAAAAGAACATGCTATAGATGTATGTTATAGATAAAACAAAAGAACATTTCCCTTTTCACTGTAAAAGGAAACATAGATTTATGCAAGTCATGAACAAACAATAGAACTGTATTAAATATGGTTGAAACAGGTTTATGCAGAAGTAACAAAAGCAACAAAATTTGTGGTAAATAAGCCAAATCACAAATGCAGCAACAGAACACATATGTACTATGCGATATATGATCCATCTTTTTGTTTTATGTTAAAGTCATGTATAAAACAAGAAAACTGATTTATTACCTTGAACAAAATATGCAGTAGATTTATACCAAAATCATACATGGAACAACATGATCTTTTTTTAACATATGTACATTTTTGAATTTTGATGCCATATAAATGAAAAAAACACAACACCTTGGAATTATCTTAAATTGTCTTAATGTAAAAATAGTGCTATAATAAGTTCTATGCAGAGGGTCATGAAGGCGACACCTTCTTGAGAATCTCTTATCTAGAAAGACCATGCTGGTAGATCACTGTCAGAATTGTCATAAACCAATCTGTGTTACCACTGGACAAATACAAAGAAGAGGGTCATAACACAAGTTTGTGAACTGTTTCACAGTTGGTACATATGAACTAACAGCTATACCATAAGTTAGCAGATATCAGCTAATACCAACAACTCCACACTCCCACTGAGACCACTGGCGTCTCCAGCTGTGGTCAATGCTGTAAGTTTATGCAAATCATCATTAAAGCAGCACTAGACATTAAATATTGAACTAAACATGTACTGTAGGTTAGTCATCATAACAGAGGCAGTATGCAGCCCTTGAATTGGCATATTCAATATTAACATTCTTTGTAGGTTTATGCCAAAAATCAAGAAGGAAAGAATGGAACAGAGACCAGAATAAATATGGAAGCACCTGCAGGAGGCAAGTTTAACAGGGGTGGGGGAGCCTGATTTTTGGGGGCAAAAAAAGTGTTGTATTTGTGTTCAAAACTTTAACCTAACTATTATATATTTTACTAAGTTTGATCCAGTTTTATGGTTAATGCCAAAATGAGCACATGTGACATTCATAACTGGTTTCAATTCTTTTTATATTACATGTACTTCTTTGCCTCTCAAAAAAAAGTGACATGCTTTTGATCTTACATGTAACAAGTGCAGATAGTTTACTTAAATTGACTGAATTGTAAACAATACAAACTATACCACATATGTTACTATTTACTGGGGATAAAATGAGGATAAAACTGCCTATTACTAAAATGGTTTTACTATTTGATGATCATCCTTTAGTGACGTACACTTTTATGACAAAGTCTAGGCATAAGGTAAAGCTTATTATTGTCTTATGATTCTCCTGTTGTTACATACAATGAGTTTGAGATCGAGCCTAGTGATAATGTTTTCTTATTATCTGGTACATCTATACAATAATGTTGCGACAGATTCTGTCAAATATATGTTTACTCTTGTCTGGATTCTATCTTGTAGTTCCTAACAATGAGTTCGAGATGGGGTCTGTAAAAGTAATACCTTCGGCACCAGCGGTCAGTCAGACCACAGTGACAATTGTGGTGAAACAGGACTTTCTTCGCCAGTCAAAGAATGGTCAGATTAGGCTTAATGGACTTATTGGTTGTGAACATTCAAAATGCAACATCTCAGGTAGGGCTAATCTAGATTGTGATCTTAAACCTATTCTTAACTGATTTACTAATTTGATATAAGACCTGATTTGGCATCCCATTATTATAATGCCTCATTAAACAGATGTTTGTCGACATCTGGTGACATCAGTTTCTGTTTTTTACACCAAGGCTTTACTAAAGGGCAGTGGAACTGCCTGCCACAACTACAATGTAATATGACTTGAATAATACACATCTGTTTAAGAATGTTACATTTACTACTTTAAGTAATAAATGAAAATGTTAAAGGCACTGCATGACATCATTTTAGATAATCATGTTTAAACTTTATTTTAAGGTTCCAGTATGAACAAGGCAGAATTCGAGAAAATGCGTACATACAATGAAGCATCAAAGAAAGGCTTTATTCCCTACAGGATCACTAAAGATGACTGGGGAAAATCTGGTAGATAACTGTTTACTGAATCTTATAATTTCTCCATGTTTAACAACAACTCACATGACAAAATACTTTACTTCCCCAATTGATTTAGCAAAGAATTTTCTTTTTCCTCATGATCTTAAAACATTGCTTGAAAATATTATGCCGCCCTGCCCAATATTCTAGAAAAAAAGGATTTTTCCCATTTATAGAGAAAGATATGTAGTTATTGCCTTGTGCTGGCAAAACGTCAATCATATTTACATTCCCAGAAAAGGCCTATGGATGGCACCTTGTTTGTTTGATATCTTCCCATGTAATTCAAAATTACTGTTTCAATCTGGTTTTTGCCATTTCTTAATTTTTTAATTGAATTATTAATTAATATTTGACTTAGGTTCTTGTGGGAATAAAACATGTGAATATCAGTTCATTTTTTGTCTATGTTTTGTTGTATTGTTTTGAATAGAGTTTGATGGCATTTTTAAACTTTTTAATAAAACAAGGTTTTGTTGTTGTTTGGACAGTTTGATTTGTGGCAAAAAATGTACTTTTGAACAGCCGCTCTATGGTGCCCTTGACGTTTTGTATCAGTCCTTGCATGTATATCTAGAAAAGAATTCTTATTTTGCTGAAATTCATGCTTTGTGAATGCTGGTGGCCATGTGTACTATTCCATGAAAAGCTAGAGCTCTTCAATGTCAATTACGTTTGCTTGAACTTTAACCTTCATTGATAAAGCATAAACATCAGCAAAATGAGATTTAATCCTTATATTTATATTTATGTTTAGTTGTGTCAACAACTATTGCTTACGTTTTTAAGCAGCTGTCCCAAACATTACAAAACAGATTTGTTAGTTAGTTGGACATTTTAATTCAATCCAGCATCCACCTGCTTGCTTAGGACAAGCCCATTTGCATTATTCACTGACTAAATAGTCTTTTGATTGGAGATACTTTCCTCTATAATAAAACATCGTAAAGCATATAAAAGACAAATCTTTTCTAAAATAAACTGCTGTAAAGGAGCAGTTTTTGGTCAGTCTTCCCTCTTTTTTACTGATGGTAAGTGTGATTGAAGAAACGCTGTTAAAGAATACAATTATTTTTTGCTTTTTAAAATTATTTCATCTAGTCAATAAGTAAATACTTATTGTAACTTGTTGCTTTTAAAAACATAATATTCACTTATCATAGGAGTTTGACGGTTTTAACAGGTAGCCGTAAGCGACGTGCACTAGAGGATGAAATCACATATACAGTAGGGACAGAGAGATGTGACTCCACTGTAACCACATACTGTAATGGACCCCTGCCTCCAGACACCTCATTCAGGTGAGTTGAGGTCAAGTTAAGCCTGCATTAGACCATTTTATCTGAACAACTATTTTAGGCTCTCTGATAGTAAGCAAATATCAGTTTGCAAATGGCTATAGATATCTTTCTATTATTGTTTTATTGCTTCTGTTTATACATGTATGTCCTCCTTACCATCTTCTTTTCACTGAATTTTCTGTCAATGGTTCATTCTCATATTCCTACTTTTCCATGTTTTAAATATTTGCTAATTTTGTCTTTTCCTAACTGCGATATTTTAGAGACTGTTTAAATATTCTTTATGCTTTATTTTACCTGATTTTTATATTGTTTACAGTTTCATAGTCGTCACATGTACTAATGGTGGATGCCTTCTTAGTAGTAAATACGGGCCTTACAGAACTGAAAAAGGTAAATTTGTTACATTCAATGTTTGATCTTAGTTCTTTTAACTCACCAAGTACCAGTAGGCTAAGCCGAGGCAATGAGCATAGATTCAGATCTGCTCCCCCCACCCCTGCTTTGCAGTTTGTACGCTACCAACTATCTGATTGACTTCAAATATGTACGGGGCTTTCTGATTGGCTTTGTTGTAGGTAACAGAATATCAGATTGAGTTCAATTTTAAATTGCTGTTTGATTGGCTGTGATGTTTGAAGTATGCTTCTCTTGTGTCATTTTGTATTTTATTTTAGTTAACAGGCTGTTTAATTTCCTTCACTGTAACACACTCTTTGGTGGATTGTCCTGTTAATTACAGGCTGTTTAATTTGTTGTTTTTGTTACAGAGCCAGATGAGTTACCAGTTGGTGCTATTATAGGAGGTGTTGTCGGAGGTGTGGCTGCCCTTGTAATCATAGTCATTATTATCGGGGTGCTGATGTATAGGAGGAGGAACCAGGGGCCTGGTAAAATGTACGGGGAATGACCTCTCTTATAAAGTTTTAGTTGTTGAATTAATGAGACTTTTTGTCATTAAAGTTGCAAGATTTAATAACAGGAATTAATCATACAGAAGTATTTGCATGTAATTATAAGTAAAATATGTTGCAAAAAAGAATATTTATTAAAATTATTGAAAGTTTCTTTAAGTGGCTTGAGTTAAATACTATATTGAAATTTGTTTCTATTTACTTTATACATTATATGTTTATTGTTTATAATTTAAAACAATATATACATTCTACTGAACATGACATGCAGTAGTGTTGTAGTCACGTCAATGAATATCATCAAAAATTTAAATTGAAACATTATAAATTTGAGCCTGTAGTGGATCACAGCATCACCACAATCTTACAACTGCTATTTTCAGGACAAAAATTGTTGAAGATGCTGCACCAAACTTGGGCAAGATTGAAGACTTGAACATCTCTAGAAAAAGGTTAGTTAAAATATTTCAGCTCAAACATTAGTTTAATTGGTTTATTTTGAGTAAGATGTAAAAAAATGGGCATGAAAAACGCTAATTGCTTAACCTGTAGATTTTTGCAGAAACATGTCTTACCATTAAATGGAATCAATGATATTATCTTTTTATTAACAAAGAACACTGGATTGCCCTTACTAAAGCCAGTTTTAAGTTGGCACAATACTATTTGGATAAGAACATAATAGGTAGTTTGCACATGTGTATTAAAATGTAGAACAGACTTTACATATATCAACAAAAAGAAAACAATGTATAATATTCAAGTTTATACAAACTAATGATAACCTACACTAGACAAACAAGAAAAAGAAATATAACTTATGCTATACATGTATGAACGTACACAAAGGTAAACACATAGAATTCCAGACAAGTACCTACAAGGTTAGAGGCTTCCTAATATCGGAAGTTGCATCATTTGGTGCCACAAAAACAAATCACAGTCAGCACAATGTATATCTGTATCTAGGTTATCTTATACTGACAGAAGTGATCTATTTTGACACTTGTCAATGCATTTTGTTAAAAGAAACAGGATTTTTTTTTCAACTTTGCATGGACTGTGTATGGATTAATTTATAGCTAAAATATGATCTCCGTCAGTTGTAAACACTCACTGGTAAATAAGATTAGAAGGAGATTAGAAGTCTTTGCTATATTTTTTGTGCATCTTTATAATATTTTTTGGCAAATAATGCATTTAAAAATTTAAATAGACAATGTCTTTAATTCTAATTTTTGATAAGAAAGAATGACTGGATTTAATAAGGTCACTTATTAAGCATATTCTTATACATGAATGAACAAGTACATTTGACATTAAATCTTTTGCATCAAGTTTAAGGATCTTTTTGGGGCACTACGAACTCTATATTAAGATATATTTCAAAATTGCATTTAAAACATAACTATAAATACTAGATCTAGTTCTCTTTGTCATTATATTTGTTACAATGACAACAAATAGTGTTTGGAGAATAAAAAAAATGTTAGTTGGTTAAATTTAAGCACATTTACAATAGTCTCTTTTCCTGGCACCCCAATTTATCTCTCTAAAATCTTTAGTCTCTCCTACTTTTGGAAACAAGTGAAGATAATATGTCTGGAATTTATACACAAAAAAAGCATACCACAATAAATAGGACAAATAAATTGAAGCAGAAAATACTGTTTAAAAGGAACACAGGTAAGCAAACCGCTCTAAAGAATTGAATACAGAAATAAGAAAATAAAATTTATTGAAATAAAGTAACAAATGGGACAAAATGACATTCAGGTAAAACATAAACACATGAAGCAAACAACACTAGTGAAATACACAAACAATTGAAACAACCCACACAATAGAAAAGCTATAAAACTTAATATTGCATACCAAACTGGAAATGTGTTCAGAAAGGAGACAAACCATATTTTAGAAATACTACTCAGATAAAATAAAACACACTAAAACAGACCTCACTCTAGAAATACCTACGAGTTGCAAGCTTTATTATAGAAGTACACACCAAACTGGAGCAAATTATTGTAAAGAAATACATGCATAAATAAAGCAAGATACACTATAGAATAAAAGAACACAATGGTAAGCAAACTAGACTTTTTTGTACATAAAAAAACAGAAGCAAGCAACACTATAAAAATGATTCACTATTATTGTAATCTAGAATTTTAAGTTACAAATGTGTACACATATGGGACAAACCACTCTTTAGAAATACAGACACAAATAAAACAATGGGGTCCTACCGATATACGGAGTTATCCCTGATTTCGCTACGTATTTACCTCCCTTGATCAAGGTGGCGCTTCTTTGGGTAGTTCGGTTTCGGTTATATACTGTAAACTATATTGAGAGTACGCCGATTTTATGTTTGAAAAAAGCTGTGGATTCGGAAAAAGCATAGTCACATGTAAGGTTTTTATGACCTGAAATATATGTATTGGAATTTCATGTAACTCGGGTGTAAACACAATGAATTAATTATGTCGAGACAAAGAAAAACGGCGATGTGCCTTACTGTTAGCTTTAAAATTCCTACTTATACGCATATGTATCGGCGGTTATGTGGAATTACATGTGTCAGATCCAATTATAATATAATTGCAAATTTTAACAGATCAAAAGACAAAAGCTAACGCTTGGAAATCTCGGAAGTTTTCAATCAAATATGATGTTTAAGAGCATTATTTTCTCAAACTACCGGTAAATCGCAACTTTCAATCAAATACGGCCGATTGTTTTACAGTTACTCATTATATATATTTTTTATATATAAAGCAGTGTTATTTACGTTATAAACATAGAAAATTGATGAGGTAAATTATATTTTATTGTAATAATTTGAAATGTGTTAATTTTGATATTATTTATCTTACTTGATCCTCAGATTTCAGTAATTTTCACTCTTTTCTGACGTATTTCTTTTCTTAGAGTGTTAAAAATTACACGATCTGTGCTGCAAGTATGTGAAAAAATACTTTAAGAGTATATCTAAAATGGCATGTTTATTGTGTTGTGTATACACCCACCCCCAATATCTTACACTGACCGGTAATCCACACCAGATGTGTCTAGGCATGAGGGGCAGATAAGTCCCCCACCAGGTGTAGGGGATGACTGGAGAAATGCCTCTAGGAGATGACTGGTTAATTGGCTGTAGGGCTCAATGAAAATAGGACAAAATGGCAAAAGATACACACACCAAAATAGGTTGTATATGTTGCTAACTCCCTTCATGCCACACATTTAATTTCAATCGACCTAGTATAAAAATGCATTACTATAGTAGAATTTCTCTAATTACCACTTCATTCCAGCACATTTACATTAAAAGCTTAAACACATTATCTGCACCTCACCAATCACGAAAATAAAGACAACAAAAAAATAGCGAAATTAATCGCAACACGCCAAATCTCGATATTTTATCTGATCGTCGTTTTTCTCAGCAAACCGGAACTACCCAATATCAAAGGGAAATCACTCTAAACTGACTCCGCAAGGGAGATAACTGTGGATATCGGTAGGCCTCCATTACTTAAAAAACATTAACTCGTAAAGAAAGCTTCACTTTTGAAGTATATACATAAATGCAGGGAATTTTAGAAATAGATTACATTTTTCAAACTGAAACACAAGACTACTGCACATAAATATAAAGGCACTGAGGACTGTAGTATTCAGAGTTTGCATTTTGTATAGGAAAAAATTAACTGAATGACTCAATGTGTCAGTACTTTGTACTTTTAAGGCATACAATTGTAGGTTATTAGCCTTAAGAAATACATGTAAATAGTTGAACATGTAACAACAAGGCTTATGCTATTTGTTGTACTTATAGTAAGTAAAGTTTTTTAATCTTCAGAAACTGTAATGTCCAATTTGTCTAGTACATTTTTTATCATTTGTAAAACTCTATGCATTCATGGAACTACCGTTATATTTGCTTTTATGTAAGCAGGGGAGCTAAATTACTACCATTTTTATCTCTTTGGTATATTCTGGCCTCTGTGTGTGTGTGTGTGTGTGTGTGGTGTGGTGTAGTCTGGTGTGGTGTGTGTGTGTGTGGTGTGTGTGTGTGTGTGTGTTATTTCTTTTCATTAATTTTAAATACATTTTATGAGGAAATTAATTTTATTAGTTACTTTTCATTTGTTTTGTAATGTACAATGTACAATATCATGTAACATGAGAACATTTTATCCATAATCATAATTTGAACAACTTCTGTATGATAATGGTATTAAATCTATAAACATATTCAATTAAGCAATCAACAATCAACAAAAAACAAGGATCTATCAAACCGAGTTACTGTAAAAACAAATTTAAATGAAAAGTTACAATGGAATTGGTTATCTTTCATAACCAGTTGATTTTTGCATATATCTGCATTCATCCATGTGGTTAGTTACATATTTCATGCATTTATAATACATCAATTTTGTATAGTTTTAATGTAATATCATTGCTGACCCCACCCGCACAATGAAAAGTATATCCTTGACAATTTTATTGCATTATATTGCAGCATTATCAAAATACCTTTCAAGTGTTTTTGTTTTAAATGGAAATAACTGTCATCACAGAGACAAATAAGATAATTGCAAACCACACAATAAAAAAAGAATGAAATACAAAAATGGAGCAAATGGCTACTTAGAACACAAACTAGAATAACAAACACAAATGTAGTATACCACTTTAAGGAAATACAAACACAAATGAACTTTAGAAATACACAGTTAAATTTTGCAATTTGTCTTGAGAAATACAATTTACATTTATTATCAAATGAAGCAAATCTTTACTTGACAAATAAAAACTAGTGACAGAAATATTTAATATTTGAGCCACATAGACCAACAACAGTATTGTTAGATAATATATGTAGACATATGATAGGTTATCAGCATTATAGTGTATGACATGTGTAACAGCATATATTATAATATGTTTGTTCTATGCTTTGATAAAGAAAATGCCGGTAAGTACACCACCTGTCCTCTAGCTGCCTCATACATGTAAACACAATGTGTTTGTCAAAGCTTTTTGTGCAACAATCTTTCAAGCATTGCATTTAAAACAACATTCTTCCTGGTTGATGATTATCTTATATTTGTTTTTTAAAATTCATAATAGTCTTTCATTGGTAATGATTTATAATACCACCATGAAAAACTTTCAATAAAGATCCACAAAAGTAAAATAAGTCACAGAATGTTATACAAGCTGACAACACTAATACCAGAGCTATAAAGTAATTACTGTAGAAAACTATAGTCTACCTCAAATGAAAAGTTTTCAACGCTTTTCTCTTGATTAATTGTCAAATTGCTAAGAATGAATTGATCAGGCAAAAAGTGTAAATCTAAATTGGCCAGTTCAGATTGGGAACTGCATGATCAGGGTATACATAATTAGCTGCTAAGCATCTATCACAATGACTTGTTAGTTTAAATGTAGTTGTAAGAAAATTGAAGCCGTATATGGACTATAGGTTTATCACAGATATGACACATTTAATCTGCCCTTCATTCTCTCCCTTGTTGGTTCTGTTGTGCATGAGTGTGTTCTTTATCTCTTGCTTTTTCAATAATAAACTTTAATTTATTCTTGAAATAATGTAGCAGCTGATCATTTAATTTACATGTTTCTCAGAAATGTTTTGGTACATGATTTTCCTAATCACATAGAGCCTTATGTTGCCTTTTATGCATGTCCAGTTAATTTATTTGTAAGTTACATTTGATGATGATCTAAGTCTTTCTGAATGTGCAGTTTATTTTTAAAGATAATTTAAATATGAAAAGTTATTGATGTTACACCCAGAACTTTAATATTCAGCACACACAGGAATGCCATTTAAGCCTTACTATACACATGTCCCCATTGTATCAATTATTTATTATTATGTCCTCATTGTTAAACATAATCTTTGCAAATGTTTTTTTTTCACAGTCTTTTTTAAACAACAGTTTAAATATTAAATGCAGTACTTGATTCCTTTTTAAGTTTTTTTCGTTTTCCCACTAGTTACTGTTTTTAGACAATCCCTTTAAGACAAATGTTTAGCTGCTTAAATGATTATAATTTATGTTAGATATTTTTTTTTTCAATTTTGAAAACATTAAAAAAAAACTTTGCTAAAGCAAATGGAATACACTTTAAAAAAGGCATCTTGCCAAATTTTTATTAAAAGAAATAGTATGCATTTTGCATACACCATTTTTTTTTTCTCTTGTTTGTTTCAGACCAGTTAAGTTGTCTGAGTTTGAAGCCCATTTAAAAGAAATGCATAAAGACACCAACCTTCAGTTTTCTGCTGCTTACGAGGTATGTAGTAAGCATATTACCCCTGCTTTTGTATTCTTTTTGCAGGCTGAAATATACTTTTGCCTGATTGCCTAATTGTCTTTTGTGTTAAGACATATCTTGGATGGACAATATGTTTTAAACAAGAAATGAGTTTATATACCTACTTGCAGGATTTGAAAGCCATCAGCCCTCGGCATTCGCAGAATGCTGCAAATGAGGAAGATAACAAAATGAAGAACAGATACATTAACATTCTTCCATGTAAGTGGTTTGCTTCATATTCCTCTGTTGTTTTCTTTTTGTGGAACGTTGTCTCAGTATATTGCATTTTTTTTATTTTTACATTTTTTTGTTCTTCTAATTGAAAGTGAAGATTTAATCCATCATTAGAAAAGGAAACAAGATCAGCAAACAAAAGTTGGTATGCCCCTGTTCTTTAAATATAAATTAATATACGTACATGTACCTGTTTATATTTTCAGTTGATCATTCACGGGTAAAGCTGAGTGCCAGTGGAGAGGACACCAAGGAAGATTATATCAATGCTAACTACCTGCCCGTATGTTAATCACAGACTGCTTTTTAAACCACTCCTTACTTTGATTTTATATTTACATGTATTCTTATTTTTATCGGTTAAAATGTCTTAATTGAAATACCACCACTTCCTGGTATAGCTCCCTGGATTTTGAATACCATCTTAATGAACTATACTGTAATGTTTCACATTTATACTGTCATGCTGCAATAATTTCTGAATTCATGAATGCAATTCTTAATGCAATCTTTTGTATTTACTGTGCAGGGATACCGCTCTCCACGTGAGTATATTGGTTGCCAGGGACCGTTGCCAGGTACTATTGATGACTTCTGGAGGATGGTTTGGGAACAAAATGTTTCGGTTGTGGTCATGCTAACATTATGCAAAGAACAGCAGAAGGTGGGTTTATTAATGAAAACTAAGAACTCAAGATAATGTTAGACCTATTTTGTTGCATTTTTAATTTAGTAAATTTAACGCAGTGTTATTTTAGACCAGAAACGGACGAGGCTATTGTTTTCTTCTCATTTTGCACACAAATCAGAACTTTGTTAAATTACAATGAATGCTGTATTTAAATAGCTAATTAATCGATAGCATAAACAGATCTTGATTTAGATTGATATGTGCAAAAATTTATTGATTTTAATTGCAATTACTTATAATTACAATTAACTAAATTTTTAGCTTATTGATGCTTTCTATTAAAGGTAAAATGTGAACAGTACTGGCCAAATGAGGTCAATGATCCAAAACAGTTTGGGGATGTTGTTGTTGAAGTGACATCCTACTCTTCCATCAAGACTTATGATTTTAGAGTGTTCAAACTTGTCTGTGTAAGTATTTAGTATAAAAGTTGGGTTATTTAAGCTGTTCACACTGTTATATTTTTATTGACCTACATCTATTTTGAATATTCTGAACAAAAGAATTTTTTTTTTTTTTTGCAAACTATACCAACAACAACAACAAAATAGTTTTAGATATTGATACATAATATTGTGGAAGATATTTTAAGTCAGAAAACATACTGAGAGTGAACTATTGAAATATCTTGAAACCTAATTAAAGGATTCTGATTAGTTAATATATTAATCACAGCCAATCAGATTTTAGGATATGAGCATCAGTCTCAATAGGTACTCAGCTAAATTATAGCTATTTGCTGTCTCTACAAGAATACATGTACCACATAATCATTTAATGAAGTTTAATGATGGGTTGAACAGTGATAAAATTTAAATTGTGTCCCTTTCTGATAGTCGTTTGTATTTATTTAACACTTTAATATGTCCATCATTACTTACTGTTTGACCAGGTATTTCACAATGTAATTGTATTTAAATAATAAATTTCAATAACTTTCTTATATACATTTAAAAGTATTGCCCTTGTTACTATTTTGACACACTTGTATTTTGTTTCATACAGAATGGCAGGACAAGGATTCTAAAGCATTTCCACTTTCTGACCTGGCTGGATTTTCAAGCCAATGTCCAGCATGAGATTATCATAGACTTCATCACCCAGGTCCGCAGCCATGTGCAGCCTCCTGATACCGCCGGACCAATGATTATCCATTGCAGGTTAGTGTTCTTGTTTCCAGTGACTGTAACATCATGGTATTACACTGGCATTCTTTGCTTATGTCTACAATGAGAAAATTTCTCATTCCTGCAGTCATGGCAACCCTCCGAACAGGCTGGACCACTGATTGTCCACTGCAGGTAGAAGTTATAAATATTGGTAACTATATTACTACACAATGCATTTCTTTCAAACAGAAAAGCCCCTTAGACCAAGCAGTTAGTTTTCCTCACTAGCCTCTGATTCAACTGGGGCAGCTATGTGTCAGCAGTGAATAGTTTAGAATTTTCAAGTACTATTTGTCCACACAAAATATTCTATATACATGTTGCAGCAAATCTCAGCTTCCAACTTCAACATTGTGCAATGTTCTAATAATACATTCTAAACACAGTTAAACACTCTCAACACCATTGTTGGAATAACACTGTATGCTTTGTCTTTGAAATACCATATCTTGTTTCAGTGCTGGCGTTGGTCGAACTGGTACTTACATCGTTCTGGACCATTTGATGCAGTATATAGATGAGCATGACTTTGAAGTGAACATTGATATCTTTGACATGGTCTTGAAATTGAGAGAAAACAGGCCTCACATGGTGCAGACAGAGGTTAGTTGCTTGTTGTTTTGAAAAAACTATTTTTTAGTATGAGTATGATCTGCTGTTGCTTTTACATTTCAACAGCGGTTTTTGCAAGATAATAATATTTGTTGTCAAAGCAGCAAAGGAATCCTGGCTATGAAATATTGCTTTTATATATATGTAATGTGTAAAACAATATAAGTACCTCGAGTGATTAAATACCTTCTGAAGATGGATGTAAAGGTTGACTTTTGACTATGTGTTAATTAATAATAATGTTACAACTACATGAACAAATATATTTTTTGGACATCTTATCTTGCATCATTTTTTTGTTTATACCAGTTCTGTTTCCAGACTGATGTCATTTATAACTTGTTTTATGAAAAGATGACTGTTTGCCTGCATTCATAGAGTTAATAGACTTGTTTTTGCCCATATAATTGTTAATTTTTTACCTTTAAGGTGTACTTTTTTTTGCATTCATTAATCTCGTATGTATTTAAAACAAATATTAATCTATAGCTTATATCTTAGATAACTCTTTTGACTGAGCTAATTGTCCTAAAGCAAACATATTTAGATTCACTTCAAATGCTTATAACCACTACCTATGGTCATATACTGCTATGTTTGCAAAATGCATTCCTGTGTTTTACAGCAACAGTTTGTGTTCATCCATGATTGTGTGAAGGTTTTGCTGGACAAAAAGCGTATTGCTATGGCTGAGCAAAACAATATCTATGAAAACCGGGCTTTCGATAGTAAGTATATGAAAAGCAAGGTTTTAAGGTATCCATTTTAATATTATTTTGGACAGTCTTTTATAATTGTTATTTTTACAATACATATATAAACACATAATTAACCTGTTGAAGAAGGCCAGTAGGTAGACTTAGGCCCTGGATATCCAAGCTCCAGTCCCAGGCCAAAATATACATGCATGACATCTGGATGACTAAATCACTGTCACTGTGACATTTTACCACCTAGCAAGTAAAAGTCCTTGCTAACTTTCATCATGTGTTCTTTCTTCCAAGACAAAAAATGTAACTGTGTATTGTATGCTGATATCATGTTGTCATTATGGTGGCACATGTTTACTATAAGTAGAAAGGATTGTATTTGTCTTAACAATCCCAGATATTTTAAGAGGTTACTGTATAGGAATGAATAACTTTGCAACTATTTTCATTTAACACATTGATGCTTTTGCAAGTATTTTCATTTAACACATTGATGCTTTGTATATACACTGTTTATCAACCAAGCTTAACTTAGCATGACTTTACCAATTAGTTAAATTCTATATTTTTATTTTTCTTGCAGCTAAAGAAGATAATATCTACCAGAACCAGCAGGAGCTGACCTACGAAAATGTGCAAATGAAGACAGAGTTATAAAACAACAACAAAACACTTCTTGTTTATTGACTGTTAGTTATCCAAACTGCTGTGGTGGTTGCTGCTTACTGAAAAGTACACATGGTTGGTTTAAAGGTTATTAGAACAAAGCTCAGTGTCATTTTCAAATGCCATAATGTTATGGTTCCTTACACCAACCAAGTAAAGTACTGTTTAAGCTATTTGTGAAAAGTACACTAACTTGTATCTTTATTTAAATCAAATTAAATATCTTTTATGTAATCAGAAACCCTTAATGACTTAACTATAAAAATGGTTCACAAATTATTTTTTGGTTAGTGCACATTTATTTGATGATAGTTTAAATGCACTTTCTTCATTGATGCACTTGTGTTTATGGCATTATAACTTGATTATAAAAAAAATATTCTAAAATATTGGAAGTAAAGAATAGATATCAATAAACATTTGTAAATATTGTTATATTTCATTGATAAAGAATTGCTTTAACTTGATTTTATATTTACATCACCTTTATATTTATGTAGTTTATTAAAAAATCTCTGAAAATATAATCCCTATTACATTGTTTTGTTATGGTATGTTTATACATTTCTACACACCAACTTTTACATGTTTGTTTCCATAAGTTGTTATCTACTTATATACTTCACATGTTGTAAGTATGGTTTTCAACTTACCAGTACAATAATATTGAATATTTTCTAATTAATGTTAAAAATTCATTTACATGCTGTTGTATCCTTTTTCTTTCATTCCATTTTTATTAAGTTTTATTTCATACACAGCATGTGATAATGTTTTATATTCAATTGGTATTTGAAAGAAATATGTATGTGTTTTTATTTATGCTCTTACGACAAGGAACAAGGTACACAAAACTCTTTTGCTTTTACATAAATTAAGCCTAAAAATTAGAGCCAATGTACATAATAAAGTATGTGGGATTTTTTTTAATTAGCACAATATATGCTATACTTGTTTTCGTTCTAAAAGTGCTTTTAGCTTAACATGTGCTACTTGTATTACAAAAATGTGCCTCCTGAAATGCTTTTATGTTAACTATCAATGTCCATTCTTAAAAATTTCCTGTTTGTTTAGGCAGATAATAGCAAACATTGTTTTTTAAAAGTATGACTATTAAAGTAACTTAAGTGTTTAATTAGAAGAGATTATACTTTTCTTGACATTTGTGAGACAACATTCTGCCTATATTAGTGTGGTACATTACTATCACAGGTAAAAAATTATGTTTTTATTCACATCATTCATTACCAATGTGACTGTCTGTTCTGCATTGAACAAAACCAATCATGTCTATTTGATAAATTGTAACCATTCTTGCAGGGTATACTTTTCAGGGTTTGAAATTAAGTCAGACTTTAAAAAGACAATTATAGACAAATGATTGCTTGATTTACCTGACCTGTAGCCCAATTGGTAGAGTGTCGGCTCCAGGTAAAGGAGGCCCTGGGTTGGAACCTGGGCCGCAACATACCAAAGTCGTAAAAAATGGTATAGCTCCTATGCTAACACTTAAGCATATATAAAGGTAGCTCCATGACTGGTTGGCAGGTGTCAGGATTGTCAAGTTGTTGTGGATTCCAAAATGGTGGACGGACATTTTGTCATTTTACGTCATATTGAAAATAAAATTACACCTAATTCTCAGCTTTTGTAGAACTTTTTGATTGCTTTTGAGAAAATATGCAACACATCATATTTATGATAGTTGTCAGGGTCGTGTTCTGTTAACAGAAGAGCCATTGTTTTCAATCAATGTTTATTGTTTAATTTTTTTATATTTTTTTTTGAAAAGATTTAACCGTGTAATAAATCCAAGTCATGTTTATGTTTTAGTTATCATAACATTTAGACAAAGGTGTGCAACTTCATTAAATGAGGTATTTTTGTCAATACCCTTTGACTAATTTTTGTACATTTGTATTAATGTTTTCATAGTTTTCAGATGTTTAATTTCTTGTAAATGAATGCTGATTTTTGTACTTCTTACTGTTAACATATATGTGCATTGTTGAGAGCTTTATATCATATTGTTATTTCCTTTGGAATCTTACACTATACAGTTGTGGTACTTTCATGTTAAATTGTTATAATGCATGTATATGCATATATTGAGTTTTACAAAGTAATGACATGTTAATTATATAAATAGTTTAGTTTTAATTAATCTTTATAATTAGAATAACTTTGTTGTTCCCTATCTGCAGCCCCTTAAATTGGTCTTATGAAGACATAATATCTGACCTATTTAGTTGTGTTAACATCCTTAAAAACCTTTGTATAATTTTATTAAATTGCTCTATGTTCAGAAAATACTCTATATGATCTCCCTTATTTACATACTGTTAACATTAATATTTTAGTGTTAAAATGCTTACAAATATGAACTATTTTTGTGACAAAGCCAACATGATGAAACTGTGTGATTTTTAAATTAGTGCTATCCTGCTATCATTCCTGTTGCAATTATATTTTTTGATTATTCTTCAACTAAAATTTGTTGAATATTTGTTTTTTTTTTAATTGAACATAATTATAGATAAAACTATGCAATGTATTTAAGAACTCTTTATCTCATGGTATTAAATATTGTCCCTATTTGTGTTTTACCAAATCAAGATTTGTGTGCCATGTTTGAAAGAGGTGTATTTTTTTATATGTAAAATTGTATAATCAGACAACATATGTAACCCTATAAGATGTAAAATCACCTTTTATGTTCTTTATCATTAACACATTGTATTAAATCTTTTTTATACATTCACCATTTTTCAAACTGTGACTGATATTCCATTGTCAAATTTTTCGCAAAATTTTCAGCAGCTCATATTCAATCTTTCTTTCTGTAACTCATTGACTTTTCATTATGTAGGCATTGACTATTTGTGTAGTTCTAGATGTACTATATAGCTGGAAACCATCTGACTTAAACATAGCCCCTAATTGTTGCCAAGTCTCTCAGTATGTCAAGAAATACTACAGACTAACACAAACATAATATGCTTAAGTGTTTGTTTTAGTTATTACACTTGTACTAAATAGTTTTGCTAAGAAATTGTAAAGTACATGTTAGTTAATTAAAATATTGTATTTGTTCATACAAAGAAGTGAATTTACCATAATACTATCATATTTACAGTTTAAAAGAATATGTGAAAAATATATACTCTCTTTGAAGTAGTTAAAGATATAACATAATTTCATCTTTTTCCAAATAAAATGTAAACTTATTATGCACTTCACACAATAGCAATTTTTTGTTTTTTGTTACTTCATCTTCATATAAAGTATATATTAGATTTACAGTATATTGTAAAGGGAAGAAACACTCACTTAATTCCAACTATATATATATTTTGTTATATCTTTGAATAAATATATTTAATGTAATGTATGTTTGTTTGTATTATTCTTTTTTTTCTTTTCATTTTACTAAATTATGTAAGTTGCTGCCTCAAAACAGTAAAAACATAATTTTTTTTTATTGTGGTTCATTAAAGCATGTGGTAAATTGGTTAATGTTTACTTTGACATTCTTGAGGAACAAGATGCATCGTTGAAAAGAACAAGATAGGCATTGATGCAAAGCTTCAAAGGGTATCCAACATATGTTTAAAAACAGACAATACATTATCTGATGAACGACACCTTGGACAACCAATGAGTATTTCGACTTAAAGTGAGCTAAAAATATGAACGAACAATGATACTTCACATGGAGTCTACTATGAAAGTATGTTGTCCTTGATCAGTAAAAACAAAACAAATGTTCTGACATGACTACATACTTACAAATAATTATGACATTGTCGCTGTGACGGCTACATGGCAAGGAACATCAATAGATATACGTGTATATGTATCGGTGAACTTTTACCAAATGGCTATAAAATCAAACACCCCACAAAAAGGGTCCAGATGGGATGGTGGCGTTGCACTTATATGCAAGACATCTACAGAAGTTTTATAGCTGCATCCAGTCAATAAAACAACTTCTTAACATTTGAATGAATAGACTTTATCATATCTTTTAACAACTTCGCATTGTTGTAGTACATAGGCCACCACAACCAAAAGATTTAAGTCCAATTAATTTTGTAAACATGAATTGCCTTCATTTATGTCAAAAGTTGCAACAGTGAACAAACATATTAATATAGATAGTTTCCATGTGATGTCAGGTACTGATAAGACAGTTTAAGGCAGCCATCTTTGAAGGCAGAAGCGAATGCAGGCATAATCTGAAAATATGTGCTGTATTAAACTCCCGACAGTGTTTTGTATTTTTCAGTCTATTTTACTAAATTTTATATCAAATTTAACACCTTTTATGTAGTATCTTAAATATCAAAACTATATTTTGATAGTTTTAAAGGTAAACAAAAATACATCCAAAAAAAAGACACACTGTTCATTTTTTCAAGGATGAGCCAATAATTTTATTTATTTATGTGTATTAATTCCTTCTGCATTTATCAATTTTAAAAATGCATTCTTAAAATATTAATCTCATTAGCTTTCCAATGGTGTATAGCTTTTGGTTTTTGTACCACAAATGAAGAAATTACAAGAAAATAAAATTTACACTTCTATACAATTAATGTGGATTGAGGAGTTTTGTGGACAAAAAAGAATCACTAGTCAGACCAGGTTATTCCAGAAGTGATGTGTGAGTGGATTCTTCTTGATCCAGTATTTCCGAAAACACGTCACATGGCAAGAAAGTAGTTTATTGTTGTTAATTTTAAATATATTGTAGGAACAAAATATGCCCACAGTAGCAATGGTGGATGAAGACACAAGAAAATGTTTGGGTAGTACCACCGGTGCACCTTAGGTCAGCTTAAAAACCTTTTCCCTTTAAGTCCTTTACCCAATCTGAAAGTTGAACGCAGGTGGTGAGAGGCAATGGTCCAAAAAGAGACAGAGGAGTTAAGCCAACCCCTAGTTTTTTGTTCTCGCTTGTAATGGAAACATTCAGTTTGGGTATATTGTGACAGTCCAGTGGTTATAAATGGAGAAACATCTAACTCAGATACCTTGTTAAACATTACAGGTCTTTTTACTTTCCTTCATGAAGGTTTTTAAACCAGCTGTTGCTCAAACCTTATCTGAAGTAATTGTCAATGTTTGATTCTTGACAACCTGTTGTTATTATAGCAATGTAGTCAACTTAAAAGGCCATCATGTGGGTATACTTGATAATCAAGGTAAAATTTAAGTTGCGAAGGGTCTTTCTTCTGACTTTATCTGAAAAAAGTTGGTTCAATAAGCAGTTTTTCAGCAAGACACATAAACACTATCAACATGTATTATTGTATAGATGCAAAGTTGCAGCCATCTGCAATTAGGTCATCTTAAAGCAACCTGGTCACAGTTTAGCGTACTAACATGGCACACACAACCACTGATCTGCATCTTTATGTTACAACATCACTATTGATTCAATCAGCATATTATTTATTATTAACATACACAACAAATGAATATTATTGCTTGCACAGTTTGACAATGAATTAGTTTAGTTTTTGAGCTAAGTACGGTTTAAAAACTAGAGAAAAAATGTTGCGACGCTATTACTTTTCCAACATAAACACAACTTTTGAAGAGCAGCATTTCACATTTAATATAGTAGTTAGAGGTATCAAAACGATTTATTGTATAAGT
This sequence comes from Sinonovacula constricta, assembly GCA_007844125.1. Lineage (NCBI taxonomy): Eukaryota > Metazoa > Mollusca > Bivalvia > Cardiida > Solecurtidae > Sinonovacula > Sinonovacula constricta. The sequence goes on from CM017556.1 coordinate 45,083,980, forward strand.
GTCTGTAATTAAGTAGTTTCTGCCTTTTTGAAGCTTACAGAATAAATTGTAAATTGTATGAACCGTGGCCAATTCACTTTTCAAGCTATGTAAAAGTTAATTACAACGGGTACATTTTTCAGAACTGTTTTTGTAGCATGGTTAATCTTTTACTAATGTTGATTTTTTAATCTATATTCTGCAATATTAAGTGGGATTTATTGTTTCATATGCAAGTTTTACCTACTCATTTGTGGTCATAATGGTGTAATAACAGATATTACTAGTCAAGAAAAATGCTTTGAAGTTATATGAATGGGGCTATGTTGAAAACCAGTTGATCTGCCAGCTTAAATTATTATAGCAATAATACTAAAAGAATTATGGCTCTGTATGCTAGCTTGCACATGTATTTGGTCGTGGCCTGTACTAACACGATATTATAACACAATATAAAACAATAAACAAATAACTGTTTTGAGATTCACGATAATCATGAACATCTGTAAATGAAACCGATTTGTTCATAATTAGTGACTTACTAACAATAAGATTTCGACACTTGCTTTCTCTTTGGCATCATCGTCAATCATAAAACACATTTAAAATAACTAGAATTCGTGTATAATCATGTAAAACTTCTAAATATCTAATGCAAAATGCTATTTACTTACTGTTTCCCGAAAACCCAACGGCCATTGTTCTCGTGAAACTTCGCGACCTCACGTTTATCCGGCATGGTAAGGCTAATTTATTTGCCGTATTCATTTGTTTTCATAAGCTGACCTAAGGACCGGAATAAACTACATGTTTGTGCTATATACTTAAAAAACTTAAGCAAATGTGATAACTATGTAATTATGAAATAATAATTTTTTTTTAAACAGGTATGCTTTATTCCCAGTATTCCCGTGTTTGGCAGGTATGTATCTCTAAAACTGGGTCTACTTTATCTTCTGTTCATACAGTGAAGCAATGTGTTCTTCAGGGTAATATATTGTTTGTTTTTTATCCGAATTAACATAAACATAAATACCATTGTAAAAAACTTTAAACGAGGTAGTAGATTGTTCACTATATGTATAATGGTTTTAAACCTTCACCTTCCAAAACAAATTGCATGTATTTCTGTCAGAAAAAGGCTTTACGTAACAATCTTGAATTATTTCTACATAACACTCATATTCCTGTCGTCGAAGAAACTAAATTTGTTGGTGTTATATTTGAAAAGAAAAGTGTAAATGGTTGTAGCATCCTGGTCATGTGTAGATGGAATTAAGGAATTAGGAGTTCAATGTCTATCAAATTAAAATACTCGAAACAATTCTTATAAGATGAATTAAATGAGATTACTTCTTGAATTTGTATTATATTCTGATTGGGGAGCTTACTGATAAGTTTAATTAAAACTGAAAATATCACTGGTAAGATCGAAATTATATTATGCCAGCGTTGTTTACGGCTCTGCCAGGAGCCTATATCTGCTAGATTTTGTTCACAACCAGGAGGACACAGACTGGCCTTTGGAGCCTTCAGGACTTCACCTGCAGAGAGCCTTCACGTTGAACTTTATGAGACGCAATTATGTCTTAGGTGAGAGAAGCTTGCACGTCGGTTTGTTTCACACGTTAAATCCACTTCTAAAAAACCGGCACACAAAGCAATTTTAAATCCTAAATATTAACCCTTGTATAACCGTAAACCATAGGCAATTTATACTTTTTTGCATACTTTTCGCACTGGATATACTCGATAAACTCATTCTTTTATAAAGACAAGCTCAGCCTGAATGAGTTCCTTGCCAGGAGTAACTGACAATTAACCATGTTTTATTACATTGTATTGACACAACCCATATTCGGTTAAAATACTCCATCTTCTATCTATACCATTTCTACTCATGACCATTAATATTATCTGATTATTTTCTCTTTACGTTAAACTTCCACAAACGGTCACATTTTCTATGTGTTACTTTTATTACCCTTTGCTTAATGTCCATGGGTAAAACTACCGTACACATGTACTCATGAAGGAAGAAACTACATCACGTTCATGTGAAGATGGAAATGAGTAGAATGTCCGTCAAAGGAAATACACGTAACAGTCCATACAGGACTGAATTGAATTGAAATCCTTATAGGATGAATTAAATGACAACACAGATTACATGCACGGAGACATGTTTTCCGACAGTCAAACTGCAAAAGTAACATTGTTCTAATAATGAATAAGAATTATATGAGAAAGTCCTATGGGCATTGCAATATATACTAAAATGCACAAGACAAAGGAATTCATATGTAATAGAACAAATTTGTGATGAGTCATTTAACAAAAAGAGCAATCCCAATCAGTATTTCAGAACTATTTTCAGAACTTCCCGAGGGATTTCTCAATTGCAAGCAATGAAAATGAAACCGATCTATTGGAATAAAAATGTTCAAGCACAGACATTTTCTTAGATATGTAATGACGAACTAGTGACGCCATTTAAAAAAAAATGTCCACATAGTATTCAGAAGAGAAAAAAATACTTCTGTTAGAAGATCTTGTTGATTGTAAATGACATCATTTTTAATCAAAAGGTAAAAATGACCAGAGACGTGTACGTGGTTGTAGCATCCTGTTTATGTGAAGATGGAATTGAAGAGCCAAAGTCCAATTTCCATAAAAGGAAATACACGTAAAATCCTTATAGGGTGAAGCAAATGACAAATTGAAGGTAGCTGAAGTATACTCCCAGCCTGTACATTTTCGACCCGCGATGTATAACTACATTAGACATATACGCATGAAATCTGTGATCCACCATTAAAAGTGTGATCAGTGCCGAATCATTATGCATACTTGCTTGTAACTCAAACATTTACCTGCAACAAGCATAGCGTTGGGCATAGTATGAAAGAAGACTATTATACACCTACACTTACGGGTCTTATTTGACCTCTTCCTGATATGGTACGTAAACATCAAATTTTCTTCCTGGTATGCTAGGTTAACCAATGGATTTATCCAATCTAGCTAAGCAGGAAGATTTAATAAACGTAACACATGCTGGGTCGTTGTTTACCGTACGGGTATATGAAAGCACGTTGTAAAATGTAGATTGGTTTAAACGTCTCAGAGAAAAGGTGTATTAAAAAGCCTGCTAAATACGGAGTGTAAAGTAAAAAATGGCGATCGGATTTTCGTGTTTTTATTTCGTCTTGGTAAGTCCTATATTTTGTATTCTTTTTTTTTCTAAAAATACTTAACCCTCCCTTCTTTTTCTGTATCTATGTATTGTTTTTCAATGGTTATGAAAAATACAATGAACGTTTCTATGTTAAAATTTAGCGCAATCTGTTGTTAAATTATGTTTCGTCTATTTTGTCTTAAGCGATTTTTGCTGGTCTAAACATCTAACGATACCGAACTAACACCCACAGTGCGAAAAAATACACACTTTTATATAAATGTGGTTTTTATGTATGTAGCTACAGTATGAGACGATATAGAATTACAAAGCAAGAGTACATACTCTACTATTATCTGTTATGTGTGATATACGAGTACAAATTAGCATGTTAGTTGAAATTATGAACACAACACCTAAAGTTGTTATCAAAATTAAATGTATACACAATGTATACATGTTACAATTTGTACATATTGTTGTTATTGTTGTGCCCTTATAATCACAGTTGTGTTAACCACCCAGTCTGGAAAGAGATGGTATATATGTGAATGTTGTTAACATTAGGTGGGTAAACCATTGACTTTCATTATTATTGATTTACAATCTCCAGATTGCGTGGTATAAACGGTGGGATATTTACAGATTTTACATTTAGTCTAGAAACAGATACCTTTTTCATTAAAAAATGATGTCAATGTATGCACTTTTAACCATATGAACAGTACAGCTACATAAACAACACAAAAATACTGAATACTAAGCTTGGGCAATAAAAATACGACCAACAAAGAACTTTTCTTGCACTCAACACCATCTTTTACCTGATATGGACTTGGATTTAGGTTATGCTCAAATCATTGCCTTCAACTGTTTAAATCACATTACTTTTACATGGCATATTATTATTAAAAGTAGCAAAATAAAACAACAACAAAAAACTCACCTTTACAGTGTTTGTATGTTGTTTGTATTTATTTTAAAAACTTCCGTGTGTTAATCTTTAACGTAGGTTTAAACAAACATTCAAACATACGTAGATGTTGTGTACAATGTACATCTAGAGTCAGGCAACAGTTGATACTTTCTATTAAAATTTGTAAAATTCTTAGATGATTATTACATGTAACATGTACTATTTATAAGACCCCCTTTTATAAATGTATATACAGTAAAACCACTCCACAGCAACATCTGGCGGAGGCACGAAAAAGTGTTGCTGCTGAGAGGTGTTGCTGCTCAGAGTTTTCAATAAGACGAGAAAAAATGTGTTTTTAATAGATTTGTACTGAAAACAGAAGATGATTTTTTCAATAATTTATTGATGATGAAAAAACAAGTTGTATAAACAAAAACATTAAAAGGTATGTACATGATGAAAACGCAAGCTGTTGAACATAGAAAAAACTTGTAAACGTATGTACATGTACACTCATACTGTATATGTTAGTTCAGCATTTTTAGTTGTCTTGCACCATTTAGTTGTTAAATTTATAGTCAGACATCCTAAAACAATGACAGTTTGCATTTAGCACTAACGTAAACATCTCTTAAGTAAGCAATCAATACAGTGATATCTTTTAATCTTCCGATCAATTAAAGAAAACAAACCTACTGTTAACATCATCAATAGTTGACACTTCTTTCACACGTTCCCGCAATACCCTAGATCTACAACGGCATGTTTGTAGCATGCAGCTGGTTTCCCGTCCTACTGTAATTTGATTCCAATTAACACCTTCTCAACAGGGTAAAAGCAGTGATTAGCCGACCTAGTGACATTTCTGGTGTTCTAAAAATAGCTGCACTGGTGTTGCTACGCAGAGGTTAAACTAGCCTCAGGGAAGAGAATTACACGGCCGCTTACCGCCTCGCGGAGGAGTTGCTGCTTAGAGGTTAAAATGCGCTGAAAACTACTGGGGGAATTTTAACTGCCGCTGCTTGGAGGTAGCCGCTGCTTAGAGGTGCCGCTTCGAGAGGTTTTACTGTATATATCTACCCATGCATTAAATTCTCCTTATATACCCACAGCATTAAGTCGCCGTGACTTCCTAGTATCGCTCATTAATTTTTATTTCAAATTTGTAAACCATAAGTATTCGCTTTCACTATAAAGTCGATCAAACGACGCATTTTTTTTATCTGATCCATTTATAAATACTCCATTAGTGCTTAACCTAAACAAGTATTTTATGGGGAGTGTTTACGGCAATAGCTTAATGTGTTGTAATTATGTCTAAGAAAGAGACTTAACCTCATAATATGTATGATTATTCATACATATATATATTTAATCTAACCAATCTACTTTTCTTAATTACAATGAACCAGTCATCTTCGACAGAAAGTGTCAGAATGGCCAGTTAAAGGTGCAAATGTAGGCCGGTCATGATCTCGAACATAGCAGGCACTTCAAAGTTGTCTCAACTGTGTACTCAGGCTTTGCCTGTTGGAAACTTCAGACAACATTTTGCCATGTTCTATGACCCCTATATGTATATGTGAAAACACAACACTACACATTGGTATCATGTTATTCTGCCACGAGTCAGCTTTATAGGTTCAAACGGAGATAATTGAAAACCGGGCCATGTTTTAACAGGGATAGAATAATTAAGCACTAAAACCCCCAGTACGCTTATTAAATTAGTTTAATAACCTCATTTTATAATGTAACGATAAAAAGTTTCTCTTTTATGCAATTTCGTGTAAGTCAGTTCTATTTATGAAGCGTGTCTTTTGTAAAATACCTTTACTAAAAAATCATATAATAATAAAATGGATCGAGCCTTGGCTGTTATTAGTTAAAATCTAGCTACTACTATTAACATAGTGATCATGTTTTACACATCGATCAATAAGAAGATATATGACATTGCAACATATACAATCATTTGAAAAGGCACAGGATCAAGGAATTCACATGCAAAAAAATAATTCTGTAGTTCTTCTAATAGAAATAATATGTCTTTCTCTTTCTAATACCGTGTCATCATTTGAATCACATCACTACTTTATTTTAATGATATTATTCTAATAGAAATAATATGTCTTTCTCTTTTTAATACCGTGTCATCATTTGAATCAAATCACTACTTTATTTTAATGACATTATAACTTACTTATCTAAGAATAAGTCATCGCTTGGACATTTCTATATTTCAATAGACGTTTTCTTTCACTGCTTGCATTTGAGAAACCCTTTAAGAAGTGCGATGTTAGAGATCTGTAAAATCGGTTTTAGCACACTAGTCGGATGACCGTCACAAAGCGGTAACTGTTGGGTGGGTTTGCTCTTTTGGTTTAATGACTTGTAGCCAATTTTGAATTACTTTTACATTTGGCCTGCGTGTAAATACATTTGCCCTGTGCCGTTTCAAATTTTGGTATACGTTGCAATATTCATAGACCTTTATCATTTTCCATTATTTTTATCTTTATTTACCAATGTTAATAGTTGAGCCATATATTGAATTATTGCGTCTCTGAAGTAAAACATTCACAAGGAGAATGCAGCAATGTTCTTTTCGTTATTTTAGTTGTCATTTTATTATACGTACATACATGTAACAACGCTCTTTTATTTCAGGTGTTCCTGGTTAATGTGCTATCCACTGATGCTGCCATACTTGGACAAGCCTGTAATAATACAAATACCTGCACAGGGGACCATGTTGTCTGTTCAAACACAAGAAATATCTGTGATTGTGACACAGGCTATCAGAACAATTCAGCTGCAGATGCTTGTGTTGTAGGTAAGAAGTTTTTGATCACCTTTGACATCTACAACTTAGAATTGCTGCTTCACAGGCTTGTGAATGGACATGCCTTATCTGAAACTTTGGTACTCCCAAGAAAATCCCCACTAAGCAGATTAGCCAGATGCAACTCAAAGTGGTTTTGTAAGACTACACATAAAGCAATATATTTTTATGAGAAATATATAAAACTAGCCATATACATTTTTAAAGAAAAAAGATGTCTTTTCTGGTAATATAAATATAATTTTGGAAACATGATTGAAAATTAAAAACATAGTCAATGAGGGAAATGAAAAATAAACACAAAAATAGTTTTCACGTTTACAAGGTTTTGTAGAAATATATCTGGAATTTTTATTGACATAGATTTATACTTTAAAATGTTTCTTTTTTAACCTTAAACAAGTCGGTGTTAAGCAGCTGAATGGGTGTAAGTCAAATGGGACAAGATTATGTCACACACCTTTCTTGTGATTCTATTGTAGTACATGTATAAATAACCTAATGCATTTATATGCCAAATTAAAAGTTATTTACTGGTGCTGGCATTTTTCTCATTTTTCTGATCTCCAAAAGCCACATTTTCTTAATTTACTTTTTTCATTCAAAGTTTTCAAATTACCAATATATATATTTACTGTAATCACTTATATATACTAATTGGAGAGACATATACATTATGGGCAACCAATTATTGATTTCATTTCTTAACTAGTTGTGAATGAACCTTATATATATATACATGTATATATATATATATATATATATATATATATATATATTCCATGTTCCATGTTCTTAAGCAACATTTTTTGTCTGAAGACAAAAAAACTGTGGTAGCTTGCCCTCATTGGCTGTAGCAGATCACATGTTTATGTTGCCAATTTGAGTCTGATCGAAGTCCAATTTCTGCTGCCATTATTGATATTCTGGACCAGTGAGCTTGTCTTCAGTCATCAAGAAGCTTCTGAGTAATATGGGTACATCGTTGGAATGAGAGATTTTGGTGACCGATAAAGCTGTAACTCCACGTTGTCAAAGCTTTTAAGAAAATATTTCCTTTTACCATTTATCTAATCTTAAGCTGAATTTTGACTTCAGTAACTGTCACTCGTCTGTCTTTCAATAATACATTTAAGCAGCATCTCTTAATCTGCTCAGCTTTCCGCCCACTTTTTGTACCTTTGTCTTTAACATGCTATATAGTCTGTTGTTGATTAAAATCTAATTTCCGACTGCTTATTCTGAAACATTGGTCTCTTGACCAGCAGCCAATTGTCCATGAACCTTGGCATACTTTCAGCTAGCTTTTCTGCTGTTGTGTTTGTGTTGCCAACTTTTCTCTATTAAAAATAGCTGCAGTTTTCTGATACAGGTTAGAAGTGACAGCGACAATAGAATTACAACCCGTTTTTTACTTAATTCAAATTTTACAATTGAAAGGTAATGATTTGACCAAAGTCGGGTGTGACAGATTTTGGAATAAATCAAAGTGCCTTAGCTTACAAAATTTTCCAACTAGGAGACTGCCGTTTAGAATCACATTACTATGTGCAGTAATGTGCAGGGCACCGGTTCTGGTAGCGCAATATTCCCCGGCAAATATAAAAGAAGTTCCACGACTGGTTTTCCCGGTGTCAGTATAATGTGACTGTGTGTGTATCATGCCAGGTGTTCGCGGCATGCTATACACAGTCAAGGCAGCACTATACCTGCTCCAAGTGGACACTGTCTTCGGATAAATGACATATTGTTGATGGGATGATAACCCGCCAAAAAACAAACAATAATGTGCAAGGAGCGATGTTTATAGCATAATACTTTTAACAGTGAAACATTAGAAAAGTTAAGTATTTAAAAAAATGTATAATTGAATAAGTGTCATGTTTTTTGTATTTGTTTTCTGTTCAAAATAATAACAAATCAGAATGTATGCAAGCATGTATAATGAATTGTTGAATTTACGTGAACATCATTTTTAAGTAACAAACTGCAAAGTTTATTATATAGTGGTTAAAAGCACATATTAATTCGCAGAGTTTTAAATTGTAGCTGATCTGAATGTCCCTAAATTGCTGGGTCCTTCTCTGGATTGTTCAGCTAAGCTTTAACCCGCTATGCTTGCCATTTCTTAATTGAAATGATGGTGATATCAGTCAGCATTTATACCCACCCTAACAGTGCAACACTGCTGTGAGGAAATATTCAATTATATTGTCACTATGCTTAATTGATTATAGATTGTTAAACTAATCAACACATCATATGTATTTAGCAACTTCAGCCAACCAGTAAATGAAGCCAAACATCGAAGATACTGAAGTAACCTGTTTGACTTGTGACAATGGTTGTTTTACGTTATATGAGGGATATAATAAGACCGTCTAATGACCTCAAATAATGGATTGGCATTGAATAAACGAGGTATGACTGTATCAAGCATTTCTAAACACAGAATTTCTCAACCAAGCCATTACCTTCTTATCACCTTTAATATATTTATTACACACAATGTACCATCTTAAAAGGATTTTTTTCCCAAAATAATATTGTTTGAAACATATACCTACATGGTTGATCAATTATGCTGGTACAAATGTAATTTTAAAGGTACCTCGGGTGAATTTTTTTTCTTTGCCTCTATATCTTTAAATGTCTCATTTGACTTACTAAAATTGCCCGGAGCGTTAAAACCCGATCAATCGATTTTTCACGAAAAAAAAACAACAACACATACCCAAAACATCACTATTCCATTTGTAAACAATACTTGTATTGATTTGGCACTTTTGAGCTTCTGAAAAAATGCAATAATGGGGGATGTTGCTGTGTTGTTGGTGGGTGTTCAAACATACGGTCAGAAAACATACGTCTGCACCTGTTTCAAAAGGACAATTATCCCAGGAGCCTATGTGATTAAGAAACAATGACAGGCTTAAAGTTGTATGTGAAGGATCATATCCGCCACTAGCATTGGTGGGTGGGGTGGGGGTCCCTTATCCCTTATAACTATTTCATAGGGGATTTATCGGATATATATTTCATAACTGTGCTTTCATTATGTCAAATCACACTATTCTGTTGTTTATTTCTTCACAGTCTAAACACGGTTTCAATGAATTTGATAAGTAGATCTGCTGAACAAAATAATCAAATGTTATTTGATAATGTAAACAGACACTTGTTAAATTGTGACCCAAGAAAATTAATTGTATTTTCTTTTTAACGCAATAAACTTTGAATAACTCATATTTACTCTTATTACTGGTACATTTTTGCACATTTTTCATACACTCTCTGTTTTCCACTTTATGTTAGCTGCGCACTTAAAAAAGAAAGAAAAACAACAGCTTCAGTTTTTTTAAAACTCGTTTATAAGCAAAATAAATTGTACATGAATTCAGCACATGTACAAGATTGGTATAGATCAGAATTCAATAGAAATAAATTCCGGTAGTATGTAACAGAGCAATAAAAACTGTTGCAATCCTTTGTACAAGTTTAAACTGTATCTTTCACGAATTTCACACAGGCAGGCAGCACAACTCCATAAAAACTGTCGGTCCTCAACATATCGCATCCTCCTGAAAACAATGATACATATGTTAAAATTAAAAAACAACAACATATTTTTTCTTCTGTACATTGCACTGATATATATTCGTTAACTTGTTACTATTATATTTAATAGCTGGTTAATAAAACAGTTTAGTCATAATGTCACCATGTACTTGTAATGTTATAACATTGTTATATAGAAAACCTGCAAGTAAATGCAACTGCACAACCGAAATGGACATAACTTGTAAATTGGTGCCCAATTATTTAACTGACATAGGCGGAAACGCCTCTGTAAAATCAGAGAGGGCACAGCCTGTTAAGTTAAACCCCAATCCACTGTTTATCACATGCATTGTCTGTGGTAAGAATCACTTTGGCGACCATGAAGGCTGCTTAACATCTTGAAAACCTAAGCTCTATGCAAGGTGACAATTTGTCAAAACATATTGTACTTTTTTCATGTTAACCCTTTCGAAACATCGCAATTGAATAATTGTTAGAAAAAATATTAACCAATAAATCGTTAGCGTCCGTAATGTAGACATATCGTCTTTCTGTTTTGCTGCTTTTAGATAAGTAAACTAGATTATTCATATCTGCCATATCTCACAGATCCAACAATTAATAGAAAAAGAATTAAATTAACCCTACATAATTGAGACACCCTGACTTGTGCATCAATAATATGCATCTGCTTTTGGGATACATAAAAATAAATATTCTAATCGCTAGGAAAATAAAAACCACGTAAACTTACAAATCATTGTTGCCTTCTCTGTTCGATTTACTCACTGTTTCATGCTGATTTAATCTAATCATTCTACTTTCTTTCTTCTGCAACTTTGTGGACTCCCAAAGATATAGTAGGATCATTTTAATTGCTATCAATGTCACTGTTTGAAAAATTGAGTGAATCAAACGAAGTTTGAAGAGATGCACCATCATTCTCATAGGCAGCCATGTGTAATATGATCTCGGAGTAAGTTTACTGATGTCACGCGGTGCTCTTTGTCCCCGATAATTCTTTCGGTTCTTTCTGGAGATGTGCTCGGTAGATTCAGTACCTTAGTGTAAAAACAAACATTTAACAACCCATCTTATATGCAAAGTGCCGCAAAAAATCTGCGCAAAGATTTTTCCTGTCAACATGAAGTGGCCAATGTGTTAAAAAATCATTTTAGTACCAGAGTTACTCTTAAATTAATTATCTAATAAAAGCATTAGTTGAACAGAAGATACAGCTCTAGCACTTTTTTATAAAGGTAAAAATGTTTCCAATGACACATGAATGAAATGATAATGCAAACAATGCTTTGGCATAATATTAATTATAAACCCGTGAATAAGATCTTTATTTTTGGTGACATGAACTCTAGATCAGTGGAGATAAGTGACGGTTAAAACAGCGATGCTCATTTTAAAGTGTCGAAGTTTATTAGAGGGATATAATGATGCCAAGGACATAGAATTAATACATTGAAAATCTTTTAGAAAAGTTCAGCATGTAAAACGCTCTACTAAAATATATATGCACTCGTTGGAGAGATGGGTAGATATCCGATGAAAAAAGTAGATAAATTGTTATGGTTAAGTATTGGATGAACACAAATAAAACAAAGAAACTTATGAAACCTATGTATCATATGGTAGCAAATGATGCTAACAATGGAATAACCTATAATAAACTTAATTGGGCAAGTCATATTAAATACATGACATGAACTCTAGAACTTTATAAATTAGCGGCGGTTTAAACAGCGATGCTTATTTTAAAGAGTTAAAGTTTATTAGAGTATATTATGAATTAGAATTGTGTACTTCCATTTAATCTGCAGTTGTTGGCTTTGTATTTTTCTGAAAACAACAACAACAACAACAACAACAAAAAAATGTACATATTATATTGATTGTGTTTAAAATACTTTCACAAACACAATTAAAACTGAAAATATATTAGTGAGTTGTATATACAATGGGGGTTCAGGGACACCTATCTCTAGTAGGCTCTATTTTTCTCAAAGAGGCTTATCCGCCTCACCCCGACTAAGCCTCAACACCTGGAACAGAGGGTCATCTCAATAAGTCAAGCATCTCTGGGAGGGCCTATTTTTCTCAAAAGGGTTTAGCCACCGAAACGTTACTCCGCCGACATATTTTCAAAACACCCATTGGGTAAATGGTGTTGTATACCAAACATGCGGGGCATTTATACACATACACATAGACCGCGGTTACTTTTTACAGTTACGGAGGCATCATTTGTAGAGATCCAAGTACCTGTGAATCCTCACTGCGAGAAGTGGAGGCTGCAAGAATCTTGGGACGCCCCGACGATGAGAAGAGGCTATCTAGAATCTACACCACACCGTAGAGACCCAGAAGCTGTATGTGAACTATCACAGGGATTTCTCTGAAACGAGAAGGCATGTAAGCAGACGACATGCAAGCTGGCCCAACTTATGGGGGAGGTCCAGTACAGTTCCAAATCATAGGATTCCGAGCTCTAAATGATATTGGGGACGCAGTCGACTTGATCTGATGGCATTCGACGGCGCATGACACACTGTTTGGACCACAAAAGGAGTCAATGAGATAATCATTGCTAACAAGGACTGCTTCTTCTCAAAGATAAACAAGGTGGGAACGACTATGTGATAGAAGCTGCGTAGGGATTCATATGCCCACATTGCCATTCCGTTTGAGCCCACCAAGGCCTTTCAGACGGACCTCAGGAACGAGGTTCTATGGAATCCTGTCTCTACCATAAGTGCCCCAGATATGACGATAAAGGAGGATATCATGGCTAGGGCAAAGGCTGGTCCGGAGGCCAATCAGACGCTTGACATGGTCAAACGCCAGTTGTAAGGAGACAGTGCGGCCTTCTTTTTTTCCACCGAGACTTTGTAATCAAAAATATTACCTACGGATATACTCAGTGATTTAAGTAAATACGTATATCTAATATGCCCAATATAACTATTCATACACAAAATGATAATCGGGACGGATGCTTGCCTCTGGCTACGCATAAAATGACAGAGCTCTGCGTGAAACGATATATGATTGCCTACTGCAGTGTCCATCTAACTGGACTTAGGAAGGGATCTGGCACGCGTCCATGTTTGGGATGTGGAATTGGCGGCTGTAATATGTTATCTGTCTGAAAGCTCTGTGAATACAAAACAAAGAAAAGCCGCACTTGGAGAGCCTGGTATAAAGAGGTTACGCGACTTACTGCTATTGCAGTTTTGCACCCGACACATATATGCACTGCAACATGTCTCATGCGGAAAAAGAGAGAGCAATGAGACAGGAATACTTCATAGAGACGGGCGTTTGACCCGCTTACCCAAGATCGAGGGTGGCTCTTCAAGTGTTGAGCAATAGTAAGGTTTCGCATCCGTCGAAGTAGCATCCTTGTTGAAATTATTCCAGACGGCCTGCATCGGCCTCTACGGCCTAGCAATGCTAGAAAGTCCATCTAGATCGGCAGAGGATAGGAAGAGGAAAGCGATCCAGGATGAGTTTGATCCTTATTCTACTGCCAAACAAGCTAACCTCAACGACTCCTTTAAGGAATTTCAAGTCCTCGAAACACATGAGGCTGGTTTCCACAAATGTCCTAGGACTTTCGATAAGTGCCTACGGAGCAGAAAAATAGACCTTTCTATAAAATTGCCCACATAAACCTTAGAGAGTTTCTGGAAGGAGTGCGGTCTCTAATCAGAAATAAATAACCCTCCCTCAAAGTACAGCCAAGCAAGGGAAAACAGAACGGTGTCGAGGAGTATACAGAACCTGTACTCCGCCACCAGCAGGAGGCCATTATGCAGGCTGGCTAGCTGAATAAGTTCATTGATAGAGCTATTAATCAAATCATAGAACGACTGGAGAAGTGGACAAAGAGAGGCTCAGTCTGGGCGGTTGATCGAGTGAAACCCATGTGGTTAAAGCGTTGTACAGTCCTTAGGAGGCGGTTAATAAATCCTCTCCCAGCAGCCCTGAACAGCAAGAAGGTATACATTAACGTAAAGAACGCAGACGGCATGTGCTTCAGGTAGGCTCTTCGGGTCGCCAAGGTCCCACACATTATCGAGAAAGGACGTTGTGGTATCCAACCAGTGACGGTCTCAACTTCGAGGGCATTGACCGCCTGTGAAATCTATGCCAAATCTTCAAGATCGAGAAGCTCAACAAGCTAGCTATCAATGTGTTTAGCTGAGACCAGGGGTTATTGTCTAACGGATCAGCGAGCAACTGGCAGAGATGCCGCGCAGCATCACGTTGTTTATCGACAAGGGCAACAAGACGCACTACGTTCATGTTAAAAGTCCGAGCCGCTTTCTTACGATGGAAGCAAACACAGAGAGAATTAACACTTCTGCGAACGCTGCCTCCATAGCTATCCCGGGAGGATCTGCTGGAGGCCCACAAGCCTAATGTTTACGGAATAGGCCATACTTCTGTACGGGTTGAAATGTACGAGAAAGGAAAAAATAATCTTCAAAAATAATCACCTTCTAGAATCATCACGAGCATCTCCAGGCTGCTTTCGTAATCTATGTTGACTTTAAAGCTCTCAACACCAAACTCACAGGCCCAGAAAACAGTCCTGAAGAGAGCAATACACGTTACATCCAGCAACATGAAGCCTACAGCTACTGCTACTTGGTTATTAGGTGTGATGGCTACACCAAGCCCAAGGTTGAACACCGAGTCCCCAATGCTGTGGAGCACTTCCATGACGCACTGCAGGAAGAGAGGAAAAAAATAATGCTATCTAATGCCGAGCCTATGCGGATGACTCGAGAGAATCTTTTAGCCCACACAAGAGCCACCGCTAACCATGTATGTCAAATACCGTTAGGAAAGATTCGGTCCGTGACTATTGCCATGCCTCTGGAAAATACCGCGGCGCTGCCCACAAAGCCTGCAATCTCAAGCTGCGTTAAAGTTAAACAACAACAATAATTCCAGTTGTTTTCCACAACTTGCGGGGATACGACTCCCATTTATTAATGCAGTCAATATCAAAGGTAGGCGGGCGGATCACCTGAATCCCCAACAACACGGAAAAACATCACATTCAGCCTCAACCAGTTTCTGCTGGCTTCACTTGGCAATCATCCAGAGGCATTCCTGATAACGGCGAGATATAAACAAGATGATGCAAAGCGGGCTCATGCGGAAGGGAGTGTAAGCCTATGAGTACATGAACAGTTTGGACCGTTTCGGCAAAGAACGTCTTCCACCACCAGAAGCATTCTACAGCACAGTGGCATGCTCAGGGATCAGCGCAGAAGACTTGAGTCACGCAGAGAATGTGTGGGAGAGATTCGGCTTAGCGACAATTAGGGACTATCATGATCATACAATCGTACAGACGTCCTGCTGCTGGCCGACGTCTTCGAGACATTCCGTAAGACGTGCAGGCGGCAATATGGCTTAGATCCGGCGCACTACTACACAAGTCATTGCCTATCCTGGGATGTCCTCCTTAAGAAAACTGGATTAGAGCTGGAGCTGCTCACTGACCATGACATGCACCTTGTCATCGAGAAGGGTC
Source organism: Sinonovacula constricta (assembly GCA_007844125.1). Classification (NCBI taxonomy): domain Eukaryota; kingdom Metazoa; phylum Mollusca; class Bivalvia; order Cardiida; family Solecurtidae; genus Sinonovacula; species Sinonovacula constricta. Next base: position 45,100,025 of record CM017556.1, read on the forward strand.
TCAGAGACGGGTTTTAGATGGTGTCAAAGTACCATGCCCAGGCCAACAACCCAAGGGTCGAAGGCTTCAACTCAGAGTATCCCACAAGCCACATCCTGTACTTGGATGCTTAAGTCTATACGACTGGGCGACGACCCAGTCGCTGCCAGTGGTAGATTTCCAGAGGGTTGGCGACATCCAGGCCATTGACATTAATTCTATCGGGGCCAACCCGCAATGGGTATGACTCATTCATCCTGACGAGCTGCATGATTGGCACAACGCGTATACGTTCGCGCCAGATCTCTTATTAGTCCAGGGTAAGTGGATTTCGAGGTAGAACTTTTTACCTATCACTCGGGATGAAGCTGACGAAGATCCACAAAGCATTCCGATTGTGTCAGAGCCCTTGGATAGAACCATATATACGCATGAACACAGAGATGCGGAAAAAAGCCACTTACAACTGAGTGTGTCGAACGTCCTGTAGCCGAATACGCATGACTTTGGCCCAAAATGTACAGCATACTGGAAGAACCAGGTGCTAACATTAAAAAAGCGAAAGGGATGAAAAAAGCTGTGGTTCGACAAATGATCCGGCACGAGATGTTGAAGGAGGCCCTCTTCTAGAAACGAACATTCCGCCACGGCATGGACAGGCCGAGGGCCGTAAAGCACCAGATCTACGGGTAGCACTTCAACAAGATCTCAGTCTCACCATAGCGCTGAATATCCGTCGATGTTGTTGCAAAGCCAAAAATAAAAATAAACTCGGAGCAACAATTAATTGATTATTTTTTTAATGTAATAACCTGTAACCCCGGCGGCTCAAAGCACCAACACGTTTTCTGATTGCTTGATGGTTGATAGAAGTCTGATAATTTAGTCTCGCGCCTTAAAGGCTCGAGTTGGTCGGCATTATCCTGACCGGCCATAGCTGAGTCTTCATCCTTAAAAGTTTGGATGGAGTGACCTTGACGGCGAAGTACATCCTCGATACAGTCGAGCCGTTGTGTCCGCTTTTTGCCCAGGCCACCTTTGCTGCCTATAGCAAGCAACATCGTGTCTTCGGCGCTCTTCTTCGATGATAGAGTCTTTAAGTACGAGAACAGGTAATTACTGCTTGTAAACGCCATATTTTATCAACAGATCTCTGATTGCAAAAGCCGCTGTGACATCAACAACTACTATGCTCACATCTCGAGGTGTACAGTCAATTTTTAGGTAAACACTCCTAATGGTGGCTCGAACTATCCGTGCAAAGCCTATTGCCAAACCAGCAACCAGAGCACCGTAGTAGATAGCATTCAAAAGTTCTTTCCCGTTTGGTCCTTAGCTTTACACTATTCCATGTAGTTAGGGTTTGAGATATTCAATAGGGGTGTTAACGAATATTCGAATATTCGAATATCAAGTCGCTATTCGAATAGAGATTTTGGGATTCGAATATTTTATCATTTTTATTTCACTTTTGTTAAGTTTAAAGGAAAATTGAAAAGACATTTCTTTAGTTGATCATATTGCCTTCCAACGACTTGAAAGCATGAGATCACCTTACCGCGCACAGCCCCTTCTCTGCTCCCTCTCCCACTTAGACCCAATCTCATCACCATACAGCTGTGGAAACAGTTGCCAAAGAACAATAAACACACATATCAGTTCAATGCTGCGGCAGTTAGCTACAGCAATTACGTAACATTGACTCTACACAGCTTCGGTCGGCATAGTGTGTTATAAATATATTATATAAGGCTGCACTTATTGATAACAGTCCACAATAACTTTTTATTTTGCAATCACTTTTTGTTTTTGTTACTCTACTTTATACTTGTTATTTTATTCCTATGCACTACCGCGACATCTGTTAATTTTTGTCACCGCAATTTTCTGTTCTCCGTTTTTGCTTCGTTCTCTCCGAATAACAAAAATGTAAATCTACAGACTTTTTAATTGTTCGTCATAGGTTTACTTAACACACTTTAAACTCCGGAGCTTGCAATTTTACTCATTCTTTATATATATATATATATATATATATATATATATATATATATATATATATATATATATATATATATATATATATATATATATATATATATATATTGGCTGGTACTTTATCAGTTTATCAACAGTCAGATGCTCTTGACACTAGCCAATCACAGTATTTGTCGTCATCAAATGGTTTTGTTTACCCTCGCCTTTCACCCATAGGCATATGGCGAGCAGGTTCGTTATTGTCACTTGTGTATTAGTAACTAAATGTCCCTTATTGACATGTTATGGCTTCGGATTAACGCCCTTAGCGATCGATATCAGCCAATCACAATTGAACATCAATCCGACCACCAACCAATCGAGACCGTTAATTGGCTGTACACTTAAGCGATTTCCCTTCATAAAACCTTCGTAGTTTTGCTTAATTGTCTTACAGTCGATCCTGTATAAACCGCATTTTGTCGTTTTGAAAATGCCTACTTTAATCAATTATGTATTTTATAAGTAGTTAGTTCACAAACATAATTGACTGTTTGTTGTTAAACACTGTTTGCGGTTAGTAGAGTAAAATATTAAAATTGTGAGCTATTTTGCATGCGTTGTACAGTTTCATCTAATTAAATTATGCTATGGTCTTATTAAATCGATATGTTAACATTAAAAAGAAGCTTAAGTAGCTCTTTTAATACGTCATATGTTAATACAAATAAGTAATAAAGTACGCAAAATGTCTTTAAATTGTAAAGGTTATTGCACGTAGTACAACACGTAAAAAAATACACCCAAGTTTAAGCTCACTAATTAATAATGTATATATCATACGGGACATTGCATGTTATCTTAACATTGATTTGTTACTGTATAGTTTTTTGTAAGAGTTTCAATAGTTATAATAATAATGATGATGATAATAATAAAAAAATAATAATAAAAAAATAAAATAATAATAATAATAAAAATAAATAATAATAATTGTTAAGTTACAATGATATTGTTTTACGCATTTACTGGCTTTCTTCATTGACAGTATTCTCTTGCAAATTACCGCTGACCGAGTAAAGAAACACCCCGTCTGATCGATCTGATCGGCTGACTGGACGGCTTTCCGAGATACTATTGAGCCTACCACCCAGCTGCAAGTTCAACGAGTATTTGACGCTTTCTTTCGCTCCCTTCTAGATCCGCAGCATTGACTCTGCTGTGACGCGGCCAGAGAATCCCCTATCCCATCGAGAATTCCGTTGTTATCCATGGCAATGCTATTTTAAGAAGCCTACAAACTTTAATAGTATGTTGACAGCAGGGAACAATATTGAAGGCGCAAAACGCAGACACCGAAAGTAACAACAGAACAAAACATTTTGTTGATACTAAAAGTGCCAACAGAGGGAAAACTCCTCAGACAAATATTTGGCGTGGTTGTAGGCCACCAGGCCCCGGTCTTTAGCAGCTGCTGCTGTTTCGGGAAGTCGATTGCGTCCTCGGTCAAATAACGTTCTTGCCACTTGCCACCGCTGATATGGACGCATGCCTCGAGGGTACAGCTGCTTGTGAATGCCCTCCACCGTTATCTCCACTTTGGTGATTTTGGGGGTTGTAGAAAGATTTGGTTTGGCGTGAGAACTCTTCTACTGGTAGATCGAACAGCATAAAGATCCCTTCATGCTCAGTGCCGTTGGGATCAGAATGTTGTATTAGTAAGCTTCTGTTCAGTCCTCCAAAAGTCAAAGTAGCAGCTGAACACGTCGTTGTCGTCGACTGACATGATCTCATTACCACTAATCTTGATCGAGGTTTTCTTCTCGATGGCCTGGCACAAGTTTTGTACAACGGTACGATTGACGTCAGTTGAGTTTATTTCAATTTTAAAGCTGAGGCGGGCTGTTCAAGGTACTATACAATCGTGGGTTCCGAGGTTGGGGAACCTAACCAGCATCTACTGATTTATGCCAATTGTCGATAGATTGTTGGTCACAACAACCGTTTGACTTGTGCTTTCACTCCCAGGGTTTTTTTATCCACGAGTGCTGAGTGAATTTTCGACCAAAACTGCCGCTTGACATTGCAAGGTATAAGTATTGAACTTATCTTACCCAGTCTTTATATTTTGTATATGCACAATATGGATGAGGGAGTTCCGTTGGAACAGTATAGAGGTGACGCTCGGGGTTTGATGAGACTTCCTTTAATGACCTCCAAGGAGGGCTCGCAGGCGAACTGCTTTAGACGACTACTATGACAAAATATATCAAATAGAGGGGGTGACACCAAATGGAAGGGGCTACTCAAAGTTCACATTCGACAAAAAAAGAACACTTTCGTCCTAAGGCATACAAAGGCCTTGATTTCCAAAGCAAGCGTAATAGAAAACCACTTCTTTGTTAACCATAGAATCTAGACCTGATGGTGAAATCGTCCGAAATGAGCTTAGATTCATAGGATGGGTGGTGGGGGAGAAGCCGTCAAACCTGCTATAGCACAACCTCTTCAAAATGCAAACACAGAGCTAATAAAAGCCTTGACATCCGACGGAATTGAAAAATAAACCCTTGACAGAGTTTCAACATTATTGTCTGAATCTGAGAAAACAGCTCTAAAAAATTTCACGACCAATCCCTGGATACATTAGACCTTGATAGGACATAACATTAGTACCAGTATCTGGAGTTCAGAGGGCTTGATAAAGCTATGCAGACTCAGCCTTGGAGCTTACACACAACCTAGCTCGGCTACAAGCACTCGACAAGCATTTAGCTGTGGATAAGAAAAAAATCTCGGAAACTGGAGATCCTGATCAGAAACGCCTAATCTACAAACAATATGACATCTAGGAGAAGAGAGGCCTGCACGGCTAGACGCAGCTTTTAGAATTTCAACAAGAAAGCACTCAGGTAGCAAATAAGCCGAATTCGTGAAACAATAAGGAGGATTCTAGATGACGACACGACACTGGTTGAGCGAATCCGAACTTTGTTCAGGGAGCAGGGGATCACAATTGTTTCGATCTTGATCGCGATAGAAATGAAAATTAGCACTATTTTTGAAGCTATCACCGGAGGTGGTGGCACACCGCCTGCTCCTCAAACACTAACGGAATAAACGGGATCAAGGAGTGGGTAAAACACGTAAAGCCCCCGTAAGCATACTTGGCTACTTGGCTAGTTGGCAGGAAAAGCAGCTGACGCTCTTAAAGCCTTTATTATAAGTACTGTGAGCTGGCTGCTAAATATCATAGAAAAGTGGTAGGTTGGCTTGCCGAGCACACCATGGCTCTGGTTGTGGAGGTCGCTGTAATGCTATTAATTGCTGTTCAAGATTGGTTCAAGAAACCAAAGAAAGTCTAGACCAGCCACCGCGACACTGCTAACAACCAGAGCCGTGGTCTTCATGCTCTGGGGCTTCGCAAGGAGCTACATCCTCTCCGTTCGACACCTCTGGTACTTGGGCTTTCGGCGGGATGGCAGTAGTTGGGCGCTAGGTGTTAGGTTGCTACCACTGGTTTCATCGGCATTGAGCCGAGCTTCATCCCTTCGGATGATTCTTTTTGTTGTTGTAGCTGATCCGATTTCGGTCAATTTTAAGCAGCATATTGTTAGGAGCCATGTAATAGTCCCGCCCGAACGATCAAAGTTGACTTCAAAGCCGGCGAAATGAAACATATCTTGGTACCGCTTTATTGCGGCAGGTAGGTCCACAGGAAAGTTGATAGCATTCTCCACGTTGGCAAGAAATTGTTTTGGACCTCAACCGCGGTAGCTCCTTCAACGATTCGTGTCCTGGTCTGTGCTTGAGCCCCAAGCAGAGCACAGACATAAGTTCGTACCGACTCGTCGGGTTGACCCGTTCTATCCATTCCTTATCAGGCCCTAAGACCGTTGCAGGAAGAAACACCGCAGTGCCTGTCTCCAGAGATTTCTGCCCGAACGTCATCGTTTCCGGGTTAAGGTAGCGAACGTTTTGACATGCCACTTGCTTTTCCGGTGTGTCACGCCTAAAGTCTGTCTGCCTCAACGCGACGTGCCCTCTGGTGTGCACGTCTCCAAGACCTACTGAGTTGGGAAATATCTTCTGTTTCCAGTCCGTCGCCGGGTCTTCGTCAAACTTCTGACAGAGGAGCTCATAGGCTCTATGGTCGTAGGTGTTTGAAAGTGGTTCCCAGGATGTGTCTCCCGTGAGGGCCACCTTCATCTCCATAAGAAGCCGCATTATGGTGTGATGCACATAAAAGGATTACACGGCCTTTATTAGCTGGTTGAAATAAGACCCCACATCCCGCTGTGGCCGCCCAAACGGTGAAATTTAGCTGGTTTTGCCATACCTGCATAGGTGTCCCGTTTCAGGCCTGACCTATAGAATCGGCCCTAACCGGCGGCAGAACATATTTTTTAAAAATGCACGGTACCATCATTTTGAAGACCACATTGTCGTCTACTGTGATTGAAATGGTCAAGAGGTTCTTGGCTTCTAGATTGCACTGATAGACGCCACTGGCTTATACTTGGCGCCACTATTAAAGATGTTTCAGACGACCACAGACATAACGCAGGATCCTAAAACTATTCAAATGCCAATCAACAACAGATGTGGGTGGCTCAGGATCTGTCTGCGGCCTATCAACTACGTTGTCGGTGGTACAATATCTCATCCACACAGAAAATCGAAGACGGTGGTGGTGGGGGCAGCCTTATACTTGTGCCCGGTCTGTGGTCGTTCGACGATGTTAAGGAGGGTTATCTCTCCGCTCTCTAAGGCGTTAGTATAGAGGCCGATAAAACCAAGGTTCTTGTTTCTATGTCAAATGCCGTTGTGTTGGTAGAACTTGGAAAACTCCTTCTTGTTGACCATATGACGAGACCGCCTAGATCTATCCGTTGGATCTAAGCCCCATCTAGCAGCTGTTAATACACTTAGACCAGCTCGACACCGAGTCAAACACCCTCGACGGGGCTCCTAGCAACCTCAGCTGTTGTTAGCGTTGGTAGGTGTGCGTTCGGAGATATCAAATCAATCGCGTTTCCGAAATCGTGAGTGAGAACTCTTGCAATCAGGGACTTTGTCGGAATTGTCCCTCTCAGTTAAAGACAAGAGCGGACATACTGGCGTTCGGGAGTCCAGCGCAGGTCTCTGATGATGCCAAACGCTCCTATGTTGATAATACAGTGACACAGATATCAGCACCAAAACTCTCTGAGTATGCAAAATGCTCCTATGTTGACAGTTGAGAAACTGCAGGCTACGTGACTTGTGCACGCTCAAGGCGAGCTGCAACAGGAAGCTGAAAACGGGCTTGCCTATACAAGAGGAACAAGCGCGGTTTGAACGCTATAGACGGGGTCGACACGGCGTTAATCTCTATCGGCGCTGCTCTGGGTGTAGGCGGTCTAGGGCTTCTGACAGCCGTGATAACCGCCACTGTTGTCATTGGAATCGATGGTGGTTCTCTTGCGTGTGCTAGGCTAGCAATCATAGGAAAGTTTATCAGCCGAAGACTCTGTGTTAAGTGTAGTAAGCACCAGCAAATTGAATCTGTCGCGCTCGAAGCTCAACTCCATCTCAGGTATTGTTTCAAAGGCTCCTTCTGATGGGCTTGTCTCAGACGTGGAGTACCACCTAGTGTTAAATGAGATGAAAAAAGTTCGAAGCTATGAAGAAAGAAATCCGTAAAGAGGCGGCTGCGAGACTGCCGGAAGAGACACAAAAAGATCTGAAAAGGTCTTTGTGAGAATCTAGTCGTATTGAGCTGGTGGAAGTGCTCGCTGGAAAAATGGCGAATACAAATTTACATCAGTTGTCTAGACGGTGTTATATACACAAATGACTTTGAAATATAACCGCCAAGATGTGTCGCTCATACTTACCCTCATCGAGTGGAGCTTCCCGGCCGCCTCGATGGCTCTGGTGGCGTAAATGGCGAATAAGATGTCGCAGAGGTTTAAGAAGGTTAAAACCGTTAGAGTGAGCCTAGAAACATCTTCCTTTTCATCTTAGCCTGGGGTGAGGCGGTTAAGTTGAAATGAAATGAATAAACGCTCCCAGATGGCTGCCCTCATTGAGATGTCCCTCCGTTACAAGGGTTAAGGCTTAGCTGCGGTGAGGCGGCTAAGCCTCTTTTTGAGCGTTTATTTTTTCCCAAAGAGAGAGAGACGTAGCTAGCTTGATTGGTAACTCCGCCCTCTCTTGCTATGGATGTTTACATTGGTTTGTTAGATGTTAGATCGTATACCAGAAAACACAATATAACATTATGGATTCACGCCTTTAGAGACGTCGACCTGGCTGAGTTGCTCCAAGAGTGGCGTGGAAATGTCAATCTCTTGTTTAAATTTACAGCTAAAAACCTACCATATATTTAGGACATATGTAATTTATGAAACCTCAGGTCGGCCACTTCTCATTTTACTGCGGTTTTTGGCGAGTAGATGGTCGAGATATATTTCAGGCCCTCCCAGCGATGTTTACCTCATTGAGATGACCCTCTGTTCCAGGTGTTGAGGCTTAGCCGGGCTGAGGCGGCTAAGACTTTTTGAGAAACGAACCACGGATAAGCCTCTTCGATAAAAATAGAGCCTCAAAGAGATAGTTGTCCCAGAACCCCCACTGTATATACTACTAAGTGTACCTTTATCAAGTAAAATATCAAAAGGTACTTAAAAACCAGTGTGTATTATATAGACCCGGTACATTAGAAAAATGGCCCCTTAGGTGGATGGGGATGGCTTGAACCTTTTTGCTTTAGCTTCTTGTATATTGAACTGCCCCCACACCCTACTTATAGTTTTGAAAAACAAACTGGACACTATACGCAAGTGAAGAAAATGATTTTTATTTAAGATCTTCAATTTAAGTAAACAAAACAATATCTTCTTCAGTATATTTTATGATGTGTTATCAATCGTTTTTTGTATTCAATGGATATAACTTTTTGCTGATCCCTTGTCCATGAAGTCACCTGATGATTAGGTGGGAATGATTTTCAAAGTTATTTGATATGTTTAACCTGCATTTCACAGCTTTGTCATAGACATAATGTCACAATAACATCTATCCGCACTCTTGGATAGCTAGTTTTCTAGGGGTATAACATCTGATTTTGGCCAATTTTCTAACAAGACATTTATCAATGAAGGGATTTGATTGTTATTTCCTTTTTATAACTTTCCTGGTTTAAAATACAGCGATATTTTCCATGCTTGCCCGAAACAATGCTCTTTAATATACCGGATAACAATGAATGGTGATGTTTTCTAAACTAACCACCGGGCATGGTGGCGCAATCGACTCCATGTACGGGAGGCCCCAGATTCGCTCCCGGGCCGCGACATACCAAAGTCGTTAAAATGGTAATGGGATAGCTCCCTTGCTGACGCTCAAGCAAATATAAGGGTAGTTCCATGAATGGTTGGCCCTGTATCAGGATAATGTGACTAGGTGTGGTATCATGCCAGGTGTTCACGGCATGCTATACACAGTGAAGGCATCACCATATTTACTTCAAGTGGGCACCGTCTCCAGATAACTGAAATACTATTGGTGGGATGATAAACCCAATAAACAAAAAAGTGGGTTTGTAGAGGATAAGTTGTACACCATTATTGGAATAAGCATACTGTGCACTGGCTGGCCAGACACAAAAGCAATGTTCTGTATATTTAGGTGTGACCGCCAGGCCATATATAAATAAATGCTCTTGTGGTGTCTTCTCTTTACAAAAGTTGTGCAACCACATACTTTTTTGCTGATGTGTCTAAGTCATCAAGTAGATAAGCTAATCATAACTTACAAAGTGTATTTTACTCAAGAAAGTATTGTATTATGGAAGACAGATGATGTACATGTATTTAATACTAATTAGGCAAAATTAAGCAACTACACACAATTTTCCCTTAAAACATGTATCTTAGAAAGTTTTGCTTATTTAAGTGTGTACTACTAAGTGAGAGAATAGACAAATGATAAAAAAATGCACCGTAAGCAATAGCACAGAATGTTATAGAGATCAAGCAAGTATTTGATACAGTCTAAAAATATATCTTCATTTGATTTTAACTTTGATTCCATGTTCAAGTACTTTTTTTTTGTTTTAGGACTAGGCAACCCATGTCCTTCTGGAACATCAGACACATGCTCAGTAACAAATGCCGTGTGCACCCAAGTGTCATCTGGGTCCCCCAACTACGCCTGTCAGTGTACATCTACATACTTTAACAATGGAAGCATTTGTGTACCAAGTAAGTACTCTTTGTCACTTGTTTCAGATTAAACAGTCATCTGACCCATTTGTCATTTACACTTCATGGATACATCGGTAATGAAAGTTTCATATTTTTGATGTACAATGTAACTGTACTGTCATCCGGCAGTGGAACGATATTTGTTTTTTATATATGGGGAATGTCGTAATCACAGAATCCAAATTTGCAATTTCAATTATCTTCAATGACTCATGAATGAATACAGCCTCATAAAATTTATTTCAATTTAAAACCCACTTCAAATGATTTTCAAATAATTGAATGGAAATTAAAAACGAATTCATATTTACACAATCAGGTAATGTCAAAACAATATTCAATCCACACTGATGTTCAAAAGAATAGCCTCTTATTCTTGGATCACTTTAAATACCATGTAAAACATAAAAAACATAAAATGTATGTTGTAATATTGTAATCACACTACAACTTATACATCATTTATCTATCATTTATCATCACAGGCACATTGTTTATACCTTAGTAAGTACAATCATATCTCCTCAGTTTGCTTCCACAACAATGTCATATATCCTAATGCTTAATATGTCTAATAACTATGCTATAATATGGTCTAAAATGTTACTTAAATAAATATCCAAATAATAGATTAATAACTTTCAAAATGGCCTTAGTATCAAATCAAAGACACTGTATATATATTGTCTTTTAAAGCCTTTATTCACTACCTCCTAAACTCATCCATGTCACCTCATAACGACGTCCCTTTATTAACCTCAAGCTCTAAAGCGTTTTGAAAAAAGCATACCTCTTAACGATATGCAGGTCAACTCATTGTGACAATATATCAATTCCCTTAAACGATTAAATTTATTACATTACCATTTACCATATCAGTAACTTCAAATGTTGCAATCCCAAAAATTGCTCATAAAATTTCTTGGGCCTAACATTATGCACGTATAATGATACTAAAATTGAAAATACATTTAATCTGATGCAGTAAAGAACAGAGAGTAAGAACCCCCACACCCAAAAATATTTTCAAAAGGCTGGTAATTACCATATAACTTAGAATTTCTCCACCCATACACCTGTCTTTAGTAAAAACAAAATAACCATTTAACAATTTACTTCAATATATTGCCTTGATTAGGACTCTCACTTTATGGACATTATATGCTTCCTTTTCTTAATGTTAATTGTATTTTCTGGCAACATTCATGGACATTATAGGCTTCCTTTTCTTAATGTTAATTGAATTTTCTGGCAACATACTTATAATGTCCCACCCATCCACAGATTTTTTAGGGACACACCAATATTCCTAATTATTGATCTTGTAAAACATTTTAGCCTTATGCCCCCCTTTGTTTTCATTTATGCCAAATGGCAGTCTTGTTTACATCAATGCCATTAAAGGTAGATTTTAGCTGTGAGCATATTTACTTGGTCCGGACATAAGAAGGGAGTTGGTATCCTTTGATCTGGATTAGTTATGTAATCTGCATAGAACAAGGGTCATGCATCCTGCCAGGTGATACATTCTTACCCTTCCTCTTAGTTTGCTCCGCAAACTTGCGCACACTTTCATACAGTACAATAATCTTCAGTCATTCCATCTTACTTTCAATCTATACCACTTACTTCATAATTACCTTAAATCAATGCATTATTAGTACAGTCAACTCTCGTTATCTCAAATTTCAAGGGACCGTAGAAAATAGTTTGAGATATCCGAAGTTTGAGTTATCCGAATTTAAGGATAGTTTGTGTAAATTTTAAAAATATTACCTCCTACACGATGACTGGTAATGACTGAAATTCCTTGTTATATCTGCCACTGTAAACTAAGTTTCTGCAGTTGTGTGTGGTTTTGCATGTTTAAAGTGTTTAGATTTTTTTACAATGTAATTAAATATTAAGACCGGGTACACACTCGTACTGTTAGTATGTTTTAAGGGAATGTACAACACACTCGTACTGTTATTGTGTTTTAAGGGAATGTACAACACACTCGTACTGTTAGTGTGTTTTAAGGGGATGTAGAAGACACTCGTTAATTCAAAATTGGAGGCACTTGTATGCTATGGGAATCGCATTATTATCCTAGGAGTGTTTTTTTTAAATAAATTCTTTCTATGACTTTCAGATCTAAATTTAAAAAGTTTATTTGGACCTTATACAAAATATGTAAAAAAGCTATGTTTACCTTAATGTACGGCCAGTAATATTATAAACTCACTATTAACTCAATATTTCATTTTTGTTATAATATTGCAAATGCTGACTGTGCTTATATCTGTTTGCAGAGGCACTTATATTTTATAAGAAGTGGTATTTTATGAAAAAAATCGGGGCTAATGTAAAAAGCCAGGGTCATTAGATAAATAAAGCTATTTGATCAGTCTTAACAACAGAGGTAATAAAAGCTAAATGGGGTCAATACGTAAATGAAGCATACCAAGTGTCTGACGCAACAACACAATGATGATAAAAGCATATGCTTCATTTCCATCATTCTGGTGTACTGGTAATTCACTTTAATAAAGATGTTTTAAAACTGTTTTGACCTAAAATATGTTGATGTATGATTATCTTGAACCTTAGTAATAAAACTCTTATTAGGTATGTGGTATTTTTTAAATATAATTACAATTTTATAACAATCAGAAGTTTAAAAATATGTTGTTAATATGGTGTAAGAAAAAATGTCAGTGTAATACATAAATTATAAGTTTTGGTATTGGGTTTATCGTTCTAGCAACAGTAGTTTAGTTATCTGGAGATGGTGTTCACTTGAAGCAGATATAGTGCTGCCTTCATTATGTATTGCATGCAGTGAACACCTGGCATACCACACCCAATCACATTATCCTGACACTGGGCCAAACAATTGTGGAACTTCAACTATATACTCTATATTTGCTTGAGTGTTAGCAAGGGAGCTATACCACTACCAATTTTAACAACATTGGTATGTTGTGGGTCAGGATTTAGCCCAGGACCTCCTGTACCTGGTGCCGACTCTTTACTCAATATTATAAGTAATATTACTCAAGATTTTGAATTTTTGAATTGGTTGTTATGTAATTATATGCATGCTTACTATAATTGTTTTTAATTTGTTACAACATGCATTGTGTTATTTGTATTACTTTCTGAATTTCCCCCAAATTGTGTGATATGGGAGCATCTTTCATCCATATTTTGTATTCATTCATGATCAAATTGTGAGCATTTTTTCTTAGGTGTATATATATAATATTCAGTGGAATATTTTCAAGTAAATAATATGGCAGCCTTGGAAATTTCTGTGTGTTCAGAATTGATTATAATTATTATTATAATAATTCAGAACGTTCATTATAGAATCATAGCCTGTCCAGTTATAAGTCTAGCTGTGTTAGATAATCTTATAAATATATATAAAATAACAGACATTTGTTGTCCTCAACCCATTACACATAATTTTTTAAAACGTAAACTTCTCACGCTTCCATGTTTTGTATGGAAACATCTTTTATTTAATGTCTGAGTTACTCAACATATATAGCCCTGGGAGGGACATGCCTAAACTTGAACACAGGGACATGCTTAGACCCCAATCCTGAATGTACAGGAAAAATATGGAAATCTACACATTATAGTTATGGAACCACCTGTGTGGCAGGTGATATTTACTGTCTTTAAAGTAGATATTTCTTATACTGTTGGCAAACTATATTTGTTTTGTGTCACTGGATATCAAATTGCAGGTCAGTGTCATCAATTTATTAATTTTGATTACACCACACACATGTTCATTTTTTTTGCAATTATAAATAACTTAGAAAAAAAAACTTTTAAAATGTATATGAGTGCTGCTCAAGGAAATCCAGGCTTAATGACTTTGAGAAGGTGATGTCACAAGTGAGGATTATTGATGTCATTTAAACACAATACTTTGGCTGATTTTTTAATTTTTTTCAAATGTTTCAATTATGAAACAAGCATGTTTGAGTGTAATACTCTTTAAACACACACATTTGAACAAACAAGTAATAAACAGTAGCCTAATTGTGTCTGTCAACTACTTTTCTTAGGTATATACTGGTATTGTTTCTTTTACCTGTTTGTGGTAGACCTAAAGGCATCTAAAGCAGACGCTCGTTTCATGTTTTATGCGGTTTTCTTGAGTTTTTACTTATTAAAGGTATAAATTAACAAAATGACCTTTGAATACTTGAATAAAATGTCTACATTGTTATTTATAAAGCATTAAAACTTATCAACAGTTATTTGAGAAATAAATATTAATTGTAGTACTGGAATGAAACAAAATGTCAGTCTAAATTCAGCAAATGTGAAATGATTTTATTATTCATGTGTCAAACTGTACCAACTTATTTAAAAAAAGCAATGATGCAGTAGAAAGGGTTCACTAAAAGAAGTCCTGTTTTGTTGTAACATTACAAACCCCACAACTATTGGTTTTAGGCCCTATAAGTGGCTGACATGTAGGTATTAATTTTGATTAGTTACTGACATCAAGATGTTAGTGTGAATAGGTAACCAACATAAAGCTATTACAGATGTTAAGTTACTGGGCCCTATGACTTAGAGACATGCAGTTATTAAACTTGATACATTGCCCACAACCTGCAGAGCATTCTACCCAGACATAAGTCGGGGGTGTTCCTCCACCAATAATTATCCATGATCTAGCAATCAGTATGAACAGAATTGTGTTGGTTCTATGTAACAAAATGAAATAAATAAATAAATAAATAAATAAATAAATAAAAAATGATGATAATAATAAAATGAAAATGCTGACATGGAGTTAGTCGACAGTATACGTTCTGACATTGAATGAATCAACAGTATACATTGCTGACACAGAGTTATTTGACTGTATACGTACAGATAGGGCATTATTTGGCTGTATATGTTTCCAACTCAGACTTATTGGCTGTATTGTTTGCCCATGGGATATTCTAAGTACAGAAGTCCCCCTGTTCAAACATCTGCCGCGACATACCAAAACAGACATGTGATCTTTCTCAATTTCCCCGGGAGACTCCCGATATCAGGGGGTTTATGCTCACGCCTCATGCTGAGCACATCCAATCTCCCGCTTTGATGTTCCTGACAGACTTAATTTCACTCCTCCTAAAGACTGCCCCAGTCAGTAGCTACAAGCTGATAATTTGATAACGCAATATAACCTACTGCAAGAGACCAGCACCTGTGTCTATATATGTGCAGCTAATCAGATCAGATCTGATCCCATCATTGAGCATACAGAGTGTTCATTGATCAAGATGACAATTTTGGCTCTGCCTATTGTAAGAAGGCAACCGCCACAAACTGTAATCCATTGATTGACAATATAAACACACCCATTTAGTGAATGGCGGAGATCATGTCCAATTAGTGTCACATGTTCTTTTTTCTCAAACAGCACTATGTTGCAAATGGAATCCATGCTTAACTCATGTCCAGATGCCGGCCTTGGACTGAGCTATGAAATTTTAAATGTTCAATAACCCTTTAATAGGGCACTATGAGAATTATTCTGTATTTACCCAGATGCAGGCTCAGGATAATTAGACTGAACCTTTTCAATTTTGTACCAACTGACCTGCTTACGTGCCTTACAAAACAGTGCTATTTATATCCGTGACGTCCTTGCATCATAGCGCCATTTTCTCAGCAGACTACAGCATTTGTTGAAACTGATGCCCTTGAGTGTACTAATGAAACTTACTCTAGTATTGATTTTTTTTTCTTAAACTCTGACTGTTGTGTAAAGTTTTACCATGTTAATGTTAATGTCTAAATGGACGCTCATCCTGGAATTAGAAACCAAAGGGAGCGAACGAAGCGAGCAACCATGGTTTTTATTCTATGAATAAGAATATATGATGAATAAGAATATATGACCAAGTCCTATGAGCATTGCAACATATATCAAAATTTGAAAAGGCTCAGGACAAAGGTATTCACGTGCAAGCAAAATGTAAAAGAAAATATGTGATGAGTAATTGAACAAAATAAGCAAACCCAACGGTCAAAGCCTGGTAATGGTCAGTCGGCAAAAGGGACCGACTGGAAGAATCACTTATTAGTCCCCTACCGGTGTTCACACCGGAGGAGACTATAGGTTTACCCTCCGTCCGTCAGTCCGTCAGTCTGTCTTTCTGTCCGCTAAAAATCTGGATTCTTTGATAATTAAAAAACAATTAAAGCTAGGCGCATGAAACTTGGTATGTTAATAGGTAGCAATGTATACAATATGCACGCGCAACATTTGGGTCGCTACCTTGAATGTCAAGGTCACAGCATGACCTTGAAGCAGAATCGTGTCCGGCCCATAACTTCGTTATTATACCACATCACAAAATGTGTGTGTGTGTGTGTGTGTGTGTGTGTGTGTGTGGCTATAATGGATTCGCTTTGTCGCGTCCGTCCGTCCGTCCGTCCGTCGGTCGGTCCGTCTGTCCGTCTCCATTATCGTGTCCGCTCTTTAAATCCAATACCAATTGAAGGATTTTCTTCAAACTTGGCTGAAATGTTCACCTTAACAAGGGGATGTGCAGAACTCATGTTGCCTATGTGTCAGCTCAAGGTCAAGGTCACAATTGAAGGTCAAATATCAAACAATAAAATATTAGACATTATGTCGTGTCCGCTCTGTAAGTCCTACACTAATTGAAAGATTTTCTTTAATCTTGGCTCAAATGTTCACCTGAACAAAGGGATGTGCAGAACCCATGTTTTTCCGGCTTAAGATCAAGGTCACACTTGAAGGTCAAAAATTGACTTAGAAAATATTCTTAAATTTTAACATGTATTTGAATATTTCTGAAACTAGAAAAAGTATTTGCTTGAAACTTAAAATATATATGAAGTGTCACAATTAGGATATGCAGGTCAAGTTTCATAACTCTGTATTGCATTTTGTCAAAGTAATGCCCCTTTTAAGTCTTCAAATTTACATACAAACAAGTATTAGACAATATGTCGTGTCCGCTCTATAAATCCTATACTAATGGAAGAATTTTCTTTAAACTTTCTTCAAATGTTCAACTCAAAAAGGTTATGTGCAGAACCCATGTTACTCTTTTGCCAGCTTAAGGTCAAGGTCACACTTGAAGGTCAAAATTGACTTAGAAAATATTCTTAGACTTTAACATGTATTTGAATATTTCTGAAACTAGAAAAAAGTATTTGCTTGAAACTTAAAATATGTATGAAGTGTCACAATTAGGATATGCAGGTCAAGTTTCATAACTCTGTATTGCATTTTGACAAAGTTATGCCCCTTTTAAGTCTTCAAATTCACATACAATCAAGTATTAGACAATATGTCGTGTCCGCACTATAAATCCTATACTAATGGAAGAATTTTCTTCAAACTTTACTCAAATGTTCAACTCAACAAGGTTATGTGCAGAACCCATGTTACTTTTGTGCCGGCTTAAGGTCAAGGTCACACTTGAAGGTCAATATTGACTTAGAAAATGTTCTTAAATTTTAACATGTGCTTAAATATATTTCTGAAATTAGCACAGGTATTTGCTTGAAACTTAAAAGATATATGACGTATCACAAGTTAGATATGCAGGTTAAGTTTCATAACTCTGTATTGCATTTTGACAAAGTTATGTCCCTTGTTAAGTCTTTTAATTTACTTACAATCAATACTAGACAATATGTCAGGTTCGCTCTAAAAAATCTATACTAATGGAAGGATTTTCTTCAAACTTGACTCAAATGTTCACCCCAACTGGGCAATGTGCAGAACCCATCTTACCCTTGTACCAGCTTTATCAAGGACATTGGTGGGGGTATGAATCGCATTCAGCGATAGTTCTAGATTGAAGTCGGATTTAAAAACTAAATCACCATATTGAGACGACGTGTCGCGAACATCATTTGGGTCGATACCATGAAGGTCAAGGTCACAGCATGACCTTGCAGCAAAATCGTGTCCAGCCCATAACTTTGTTATTTGAAGTCAGATTTTACAACTTTTTGAAGGACCCGTAGGGGACAACTGTATTGCCCGCAATACTATCAAATGCTTGTTTAGACTCAGAACCTGTACTAAGAACATGTTGAGTGTAATTAACATGGTTGGAAATAAACATTATGTCAAAGTAATAATGTGCAAATGAAAAAAAACAACACAAAAACAAGTTGGCATGAAAGAGATGAATGCATGAAACAGTTACACTGCTAAATACACAGCTTGCAACATGTATATTTGTGCATTGTGTTACTAAAACAATCGTTGTAAGATCTTAACTGCATATTATTTTGAAAATGTAAAGCTAACTTTGATTTTAGCTATTTAAGAGGAGTAAATTGTTTCTTTATTTTACAATAGTGTTGTTTCTATTTGAAAGAAAATATGTCTTCTTCCTGCAAGTATACATTTATCATAAAAGTAAACGGTTTTCGTGACATTGATTCCATCTCAATTTATGCATCAATAGTAAATAAAATGCCAACCATAAACAATTTTGAAACATATTTTCTTTTTCAATTAGTTCAAAGCAGTTTACATCATTTATGTTATAAGATTAAATATTGTCAAAGACGAATTCATTAATTAATGTAAAATAATTTGAGCTTTGCATTAGCTTGTGACTTCTATATGTAAAAAAACACAACAAAAAAAATCTGGACAGTTATCTATTTACTACTTTGTCATAAAAAACATTTGTTTGCTTTTTTTCTTGATTAGTACAATGTCTTCATGTATTCTTAAGGTGTTTAACTTTCATTTGTTTAGGTAATAATCGTATTAAAGTGTTTACCACTAATATTTTATAATTATCAAAACTCTTGTCACTAACAAATTAAATAAGCTATATTTATGCCTGCATACTCATTATCTCAAATTCAAAATCTTAACAAGTACATAAATATTTTATTTTAATTTTAATTTGACAGTAGAATATATTTTGATCACTTTGTAAATCTTTTTTTGTCAGTTCATTAGTACTTGCTGATGACACTTGACTTGTTTACACCGTGTTTGGCTGTTGTTGTTTTTGTAGGCCTCAAGCTTAAAAACCCAATGCATATAATTTATGTCTAGTTAGTGAACTTAAATATGTTAGATAAATTTGAAAATTCATTAGAAAATATTTTTAAGAAAAAAATTATCACTGAAATTACTATGATTATTGGTAAAAAGGACTAAAATACTGTTCTAAAAGTAGAAATAAGCTGCATAGGCAATTTAATGCGCATTCATGGAAATCTCCCTCCCTGGCATCCCAATCTCCCTCTCTGGGAGCCTAAGCCTCCCTCTTTGGGACCAATGAAAGATCACATGTGTGCCAAAATCATCAAAATGTTTTGTGATATTGCCATCTTGCTATCTCCCAAGCAGGTAAGCATGTCTTGTCCATCAGGATAATGTGTCTGGGTGGGATGTGGTATCATGCCATGTATTCATTACATGAGTGTACAGTGAAGGCAGCACTTTATAAGATGCAAGTGGACATTGTCACAGTAGAGACAACTGAAAGATTCTTTGTGGGATAATAAACCAAACAAACAATTGAGCAAGCAACAAACAAACACATTGCTGACTTGAAGTTTTTAGGTTGCAGGCATATTGTTATTAGGCTGTATACCATTATCAACATGTAGTTATTAGGCTGTAATAGCTGCCAACATAGAACGCTTGGGCTGTATAAGTTAACAAAATGTAGTAATTCAACTGTATGGGTTGAATCCTATTTCAGGGCTTATTGTGTGCCGGTGGTTCAACCCAGAAATTTGTCTGGTGTCATTCTCCACCAACATATCTGGACATGGCTATAATAATCATAATTGATCGCTCTTGGGCCGGATAAGTTTTTAAACCATATAAATAACTGACATTAATTTATAGGTCATTTAAATAACCAAGCAAGGAGTAATTTATATTTGCCAGATATCTTTTTTGTTTCTTGTGAGTCATGTGTCCATCAACATTCTTTAAATGATATCTCTCAAATGTTCTTGTCAAAAAACACAAGAGACAGAACCTTTATATTTGGTATACATGTTCTACGGGTGGCTCTGTAGCAAGATTGATCAGAGAATTTTAATTAATAAAAAACTGCAATGAAAAAACAACAACAACAAAAAAACATGACCGCCCTGGGCCTGGTCATTTTTTTCATATATGGTTTTAATGGAAAACTTGAAAATCTCCTTGTCAGAACTAAAAGAAACAGAACCTTGTTATTTAGTATGACTGTTTTAGGAATGTTTCTTTTGTTTTCAAAATTCACTTTTAATCTGTCTAAAAACATGGCTGCTAAGGGCGTGTCCATTTTCCAAGTATGGTTATGTGATAAAGTAGAAGAAACTGACTGTTCAAGTAATGGTTGCTTGACATGTATGTGTATAACAGTTTAACTGAGTTATTTTTAGTCTTTAAGCATTGCTGTCATTCTTTGTGAACTATTACTTAATGTATATAGCACATAGGGGGGCAATATAAGGCAGCTGTTGCTTTTTTGTTAAAATAATGATAAAATATGATTTGCCATTCATGTTGTGTATTAATGTCATTTAAGCCTCATACTTATGATAATATGGGTATTAAAATTGGTTTCTCAAGGATATAACTATATTTTTACAGGGAAAATGACAATAGAGTTCAATTACACCCAAATGTTTAGATACTTACTGACATTGTAGACGATATTTACTTGTCATGATAACTGGCTATGACAGAAACAGCTTGTACAGTTATCTGGAATACATACAACTCTCTTCATGTGTTGCAAATTAATTTAGAATGGTAACTGTCATAAACAGTAATAACATTAATTTTTCAAACTTCCCCATGAAGAAAATAATTTTTCCTGACTGCCCCTACATCTGATAAAATTCTTCAATTTTCTCTTTTTTGAAATGATTCTTGTACAGGCATCACACACCTTGTGTCCGGCATCACACATTGATCAACATTCTTTGAATGATATCTCCTCAAAAACCACTGGCCAAAATTCAATCAAACTTTATCATAAGCTTCAGTAGGCAGGGCGAACGAAAAGATGTTCATAGACTTGTTCTCCATAGATAATTGCCCTTTGTTTATATTTCTTGTCCGGTGCATAACTCCTACATTGTCTTGAAACTTGATACATAGATAGGTCTTATTAAGATGGAGTGCAATGCATAGGAACCATAACTCTGCACTTCATGATTTTGGAGTCATGCCCCTTTGTATAATTTCCTGTCCGGAGCACGACTCCTATATTATCAAAGCTATTGATTTGAAACTTCCCAGGTGGATAGATCTCATTAAAACTGAGTGCACTTCGTTGTACACTTCATGATTTTGGAGTTATTACGCTTAGGTCAATTTTCATACTTTATGTTTGTCTGGACCATACTCCTACATTATCAAAGCTATTGACTTGAAACTTCATAAGTAGATAGGCGTTATTTAAACAGAGTACATTGCACAAGAGCTGTCACTCTTCTCTTCTTATTTTTGGGCGATGCCCCGTTCTGCACAGATACTATTACTCTCATGTAAATTTTTTTGTCTCATATAGAATAATGTGATATCACCCTAAAATGTTTATGAATACTCATGAAACATAAAAATGAGTGCCAGCTGTATATTTATAAAAAATACAGAGCAGTTTGTTATTGTGTGTATTTGTCATGTGTGTTGTTTCTTTTACAGAGAAAGATCTTGGGTACACATGTTCACTGTCATTAACTGTGGCACAGTGTACAGACACCAATGCCGAGTGTGCTGGATCAGGCTCTTCAGGGACTTGCCAGTGTAAATTTGGCTTCTATGACACAAATGGAAATGATATGGGTGGGACCTGTGATTTAAGTAAGACAATATACATGCCAGTTTGGTTTTTTACCAATTAATTTATATTTGACATAATCTTAATGATATTTGGTATTTAAGTTATTTGCATTCTACATTTATATATCTTATAGAAGGCAATTTTTGTTTCTTAATAATCATTTTCTCTGGCCATTTAAAACCAGGACAGAACAGAACCTTATTTCATCCAGGTATACATCATGGAGATATGTATCAGTTGTAGTAATAAATATAAGTACATTTGTTTATTATTAAAACTATGAGAAATAGATCTACATTTGTTGTGCAGCTGGGTAAAGCGAAAGAGGGAATAGAGAGGTTAGGAAAAAAACGATGAGAAATTAGCTGAAGCGAAGTATGTTTATGAAAAATATAAGAGTACATGATTGACTGATTTTGTATAGTGTCACACAGCTATGCTGAAATTGTGTCATACATGATTACGTTTGAACATGATAAAGTTGATAAGTATGCAATTTTAATAAATAATAACAATAATGAGACAGGATGAGATCAGCTTAGGTACACCATACTTATCATCTAAGTAACATGGTAACACTTTATCCCCTAATAATTGTTTGTTAATGGGTTTTTAAGTTACATCGTAGTAAAGATATATAAGGTTGTAATCACTACATGATGTTGTTACAATTAGAGAAGACCCAGACGTACGAGCATCAGAATGTTCGTAATGTTATTGTGCATGAAATATGTGCATAGATACCATTCTTGTAGTAAAATTAAGAGTGTACCAACTTACACAGTGATGTTTTGGAAGCTCATATCTACCTGTTCTATTGCATGTGATGACATCTCATGCCCTCAAGACTGCATCGCTAAAAGCATGTCATCAGTTTGGAAATATTTTCAATATTTATATTTGGATATCTTTAAAGTCAAGTAAATGTATTTAAAATCAATATTTGACAAACAGAAAACGCTGCCCATAGGTGTTATGTTTTCAAAGGATATTTTTAACAACTAGACGCTAAACTATTATCTCAGTTGATATTTCAGCACAAATTACTGTCATTGCTTATCAGAAACAAACTTTATCAGCAACAGTTTGAAATGAAATAATTTGATATCGCCCTAAAATGTTTATATATACTTATAAAACATAAAAATGCGTGCCAGATTAATATTTATAAACAATACAGAGCAGTTTGTTATTGTGTGTATTTGTCATGTGTGTTGTTTCTTTTACAGAGAAAGATCTTGGGTACACATGTTCACTGTCATTAACTGTGGCACAGTGTACAGACACCAATGCCGAGTGTGCTGGATCAGGCTCTTCAGGGACTTGTCAGTGTAAACCTGATTTTATTGACAACAATGGAAATGATATGGGTGGAACTTGTGAAGCAAGTAAGCACAATATACATGCCGGTTTGGTCTTTTACCTATTAATTGATATTTGATATTATCTTAATGTTATTTGATATTTAAGTAATTTGCATTCTATATGTCTTTAGAAGGCATTATTTGTTTTCTTAATAATCATTTTCTCTGGCCATTTAAAACCAGGACAGAACAGAACAGAACTTTATTTCATCCAGGTATACATGGTATACAGCATGGAGATATGTATCAGTTGTATTAATAATTATTAGTACATTTGTTCATTATTAAAACAATGAGAAATAGATCTACAGTTGTGCAGCTGGGTAAAGCGAAAGAGGGGATAGAAGGGCGGGGAATAAAACGATGAGAAATTAGCTGAAGCAAGGAACGTTTATGAAATATATAAGAGTACATGATTGACTGATATTGTATAGTGTCACACAGCTATGCTGAAATTGTGTCATAAATGAATACGTTTTAACATGATAAAGTTGATAAGTATGCAATTTTAATAACAAATAGCATTAATAAGACAAGATGAGATCAGCTTAGGTACACCATACTTATCATCTAAGTAACACGGTAACACTTTATCCTCTGATAATTGTTTGTTAATGGGTTTTTAAGTTACATCGTAGTAAAGATATATAAGGTTGTCATCACTACATGATGTTGTTACAATTAGAGAAGACCCAGACGTACGAGCATCAGAATATCCGTAATGTGATTGTGCATGAAATATGTGCATAGATACCATTCCAGTAGTAAAACTAAGAGTGTACTAACTTACACAGTGATGTTTTGGAAGCTCATATCTACCTGTTCTATTGCATGTGATGACATCACATGCCATCCAGACTGCATCGCTAAGAGCATGTCATCAGTTTGGAAATATTTTCAATATACATATTTGGATATCTTAAAAGTCAAGAAAATGTATTTAATATTTATATTTTACAAACAGAAAACGCTGCCCATCGGTGTTATGTTTTCAAAGGATATTTTAACAACTAGACGCTATACTATTTTCTCAGTTGATCTTTCAGCGCAAATTACTGTCATTGCTTATCAGATACAAACTTTATCAGCAACAGTTTGAAATGAAATAATTTGATATCGCCCTAACATGTTTATGTATAATCATGAAACAATAAAATGAGTGCCAGATTAATATTTATAAACAATACAGAGCAGTTTGTTATTGTGTATATTTGGTATTTAAGTAATTTGCATTCTATATGTCTTTAGAAGGCATTTTTCGTTTTCTTAATAATAATTTTCTCTGGCCATTTAAAACCAGTAGAGAAACAAAGTGTGTATCAACTTACACAGTGCTGTTTTGGAAGCTCATATTTTACCTGTTCTGTTGCTTGTGATAATGTCATATGCCAACCAAAGACTGCATCACTAGATGCATGCCATCAGTTTGAAAATATTTTCAATATTTTTGTTTGGATATCTTAAAAGTCAAGTAAATCTATTTAATAACAATATTTTGCAAACAGAAAATGCTTCCCATCGGTGTTATGTTTTCAAAGGATATTTTTAACAACTAGACACTAGACCATTATCTCAGGTGATCTTTCAGTGCAAATTATTGTGATTGCTTATCAGTTACAAACTTTATCAGCAACAGTCTGTAATGAAATAATGTGATATTGCCATAAAATGTTTATGTATACTTATAAAACATAAAAATGCGTGCCAGAATAATATTTATAAACAATACAGAGCAGTTTGTTGTTGTGTGTATTTGTCATGTGTGTTGTTTCTTTTACAGAGAAAGATCTTGGGTACACATGTTCACTGTCATTAACTGTGGCACAGTGTACAGATACCAATGCCGAGTGTGTTGGATCAAGCTCTTCAGGGACTTGTCAGTGTAAATCTGGCTTCTTTGACAACAATGGAAATAATTTGGGTGGAACCTGTGAAGCAAGTAAGCAAGATATACATGTCAGTTTGGTCTTTTACTATTTAACTGATATTTGATATAATAATGTTATTTGGTATTTAAATAATTTGCATTTACTCAGTCCTGGTCGGAGCAAGGACTTAAGTGTGGAGAGGTTTTCCAGCTAACCTGCGGCACACCGGTGGTTCTACCCAAGCATACGTCTGGGGTCTTTTTCCACGAATAAATAGCTAGGAGTCACCAATATGACCATAATTGTGTTGTCGCAGTGTAACAAAAAACAAACAAACAAGCATTCTACATGTCTTGTAGGAGGAATCTTTTGTTTTGTTAATTATCATTTTCTCTGGTCATTTAAAACCAGTAGTGAAACTAAAAGTGATGTTTTGGAAGCTCATATCTACCTGTTCTGTTGCTTGTGATGACATCACATGCCATCCACAGACTGCATCGCTAAAAGCATGTCATCAGTATGAAAATATTTTCAATATTTGTATTTGGATATCTTTAAAGTCAAGTAAATGTATTTAATAACAATATTTGACAAACAGAAAACGCTGCCCATTGGTGTATTGTTTTCAAAGGATATTTTTAACAACTAGACACTAGACCATTTTCTCAGGTGATCTTTCAGCGCAAATTACTGTCATTGCTTATCAGTTACAAACTTTATCAGCAAGACTCTGAAATGAAATAATGTGATATCGCCCTAAACCTATGTTTATGTATAATCATGAAACATAAAAATGCGTGCCAGATTAATATTTATAAACAATACAGAGCAGTTTGTTATTGCGTGTATTTGTCATGTGTGTTGTTTCTTTTACAGAGAAAGATCTTGGGTACACATGTTCACTGCCATTAACTGTGGCACAGTGTACAGATCCCAATGCGGAGTGTGCTGGATCAAGCCCTTCAGCGACTTGCCAGTGTAAATCTGACTTCTATGACACAAATGGAAATGATATGGGTGGGACCTGTGAAGCAAGTAAGCACAATATATATGCCAATTTGGTCTTTCACAAATTAATTGATATTTGATATAATCTTAAAGTTATTTGATATTTAATTAATTTGCATTCTATATGTCTTAAGAAGGTAATGATTTTTTTCTAAATAATCATTTTCTCTGGCCATTTATACCAGTAGTGAAACAAAAAGTGTACCAACTTACACAGTGATGTTTTGGAAGCTCATATTTACCTGTTCTGTTGCTTGTGATAATGTCATATGCCATCCAGACTGCATCGCTAGAAGCATGCCATCAGTTTGAAAATATTTCAAAATTTATATTTAGATATCTTTGTCAAAAAAAATATACTTTAAAACAATATTTGGCAAACAGAAAACGCGGCCCATTTGTGTTATGTTTTCAAAGGATATTTTTAACCACTAGACACTAGACCATTATCTCAGGTGATCTTTCAGCGCAAATTACTGTCATTGCTTATCAGTTACAAACTTTATCAGCAACAGTCTGAAATGAAATAACTCGATATCGCCCTAAAATGTTTATGTATACTCATAAAAATGCGTGCCAGATACATATTTATAAACAATACATGATGTTGTTACAATTAGAGAAGACCCAGACGTACGAGCATCAGAATGTTCGTAATGTTATTGTGCATGAAATATGTGCATAGATACCATTCTTGTAGTAAAACTAAGAGTGTACCAACTTACACAGTGATGTTTTGGAAGCTCATATCTACCTGTTCTATTGCATGTGATGACATCTCATGCCCTCAAGACTGCATCGCTAAAAGCATGTCATCAGTTTGAAAATATTTTCAATATTTATATTTGGATATCTTTAAAGTCAAGTAAATGTATTTAATATCAATATTTGACAAACAGAAAACGCTGCCCATCGGTGTTATGTTTTCAAAGGATATTTTTAACAACTAGACGCTATACTATTATCTCAGTTGATCTTTCAGCGCAAATTACTGTCATTGCTTATCAGAAACAAACTTTATCAGCAACAGTTTGAAATGAAATAATTTGATATCGCCCTAAAATGTTTATGTATACTTATTAAACAGAAAAATGCGAGCCAGATTAATATTTATAAACAATACAAAGTAGTTTGTTATTATGTATATTTGTCATGTGTGTTGTTTCTTTAACAGAAAAAGATCTTGGGTACACGTGTTCACTGTCATTAACTGAGGCACAGTGTGCAGACACCAATGCCGAGTGTGCTGGATCAAGCTCTTCAGCGACTTGCCAGTGTAAACCTGATTTTATTGACAACAATGGAAATGATATGGGTGGAACTTGTGAAGCAAGTAAGCACAATATACATGCCAGTTTGTTCTTTTACCAATTAATTGATATTTGATATTATCTTAATGTTATTTGATATTTAAGTAATTTGCATTCTATATGTCTTTAGAAGGCATTATTTGTTTTCTTAATAATCATTTTCTCTGGCCATTTAAAACCAGGACAGAACAGAACAGAACTTTATTTCATCCAGGTATACATGGTATACAGCATGGAGATATGTATCAGTTGTATTAATAAATATTAGTACATTTGTTCATTATTAAAACAATGAGAAATAGATCTACAGTTGTCGTGCAGCTGGGTAAAGCGAAAGAGGGAATAGAAGGGTGGGGAATAAAACGATGAGAAATTAGCTGAAACAAGGAACGTTTATGAAAAATATAAGAGTACATGATTGACTGATATTGTATAGTGTCACACAGCTATGCTGAAATTGTGTCATAAATGAATACGTTTTAACATGATAAAGTTGATAAGTATGCAATTTTAATAACAAATAGCATTATTAAGACAAGATGAGATCAGCTTAGGTACACCATACTTATCATCTATGTAACACGGTAACACTTTATCCCCTGATAATTGTATGTTAATGGGTTTTTAAGTTACATCGTAGTAAAGATATATAAGGTTGTCATCACTACATGATGTTGTTACAATTAGAGAAGACCCAGACGTACGAGCATAAGAATATCCGTAATGTGATTGTGCATGAAATATGTGCATAGATACCATTCCAGTAGTAAAACTAAGAGTGTACTAACTTACACAGTGATGTTTTGGAAGCTCATATCTACCTGTTCTATTTCATGTGATGACATCACATGCCATCCAGACTGCATCGCTAAGAGCATGTCATCAGTTTGAAAATATTTTCAATATACATATTTGGATATCTTAAAGGTCAAGAAAATGTATTTAATATTTATATTTTAAAAACAGAAAACGCTGCCCATCGGTGTTATGTTTTCAAAGGATATTTTAACAACTAGACGCTATACTATTTTCTCAGTTGATCTTTCAGCGCAAATTACTGTCATTGCTTATCAGATACAAACTTTATCTGCAACAGTTTGAAATGAAATAATTTGATATCGCCCTAACATGTTTATGTATAATCATGAAACAATAAAATGAGTGCCAGATTAATATTTATAAACAATACAGAGCAGTTTGTTATTGTGTATATTTGGTATTTAAGTAATTTGCATTCTATATGTCGTTAGAAGGCATTTTTGTTTTCCTAATAATAATTTTCTCTGGCCATTTAAAACCAGTAGAGAAACAAAGTGTGTATCAACTTACACAGTGCTGTTTTGGAAGCTCATATTTTACCTGTTCTGTTGCTTGTGATAATGTCATATGCCAACCAAAGACTGCATCACTAGAAGCATGCCATCAGTTTGAAAATATTTTCAATATTTTTATTTGGATATCTTAAAAGTCAAGTAAATGTATTTAATAACTATATTTGGCAAACAGAAAACGCTGCCGATCGGTGTTATGTTTTCAAAGGATATTTTTAACAACTAGACACTAGACCATTATCTCAGGTGATCTTTCAGTACAAATTACTGTGATTGCTTATCAGTTACAAATCAGTTACTGCCATAAAATGTTTATGTATACTTATAAAACATAAAAATGAGTGCCAGATTAATATTTATAAACAATACAGATCAGTATGTTATTGTGTGTATTTGTCATGTGTGTTGTTTCTTTTACAGAGAAAGATCTTGGGTACACATGTTCACTGTCATTAACTGTGGCACAGTGTACCGACACCAATGCCGAGTGTGCTGGATCTTCAGGGACTTGCCAGTGTAAATCTGGCTTCTATGACAACAATGGAAATGATTTGGGTGGAACCTGTGAACCAAGTAAGCACAATATACATGCCAGTTTGGTCTTTTACCAATTAATTGATATTTGATATAATCTTAATGTTATTTGGTATTTAAGTAATTTGCATTCTATATGTCATTAGAAGGCATTTTTTGTCTTCTTAATTATCATTTGCTCAGGCCATTTAAAACCAGTAGAGAAACTAAGAGTGTATCAACTTACACAGTGCTGTTTTAGAAGCTCATATTTACCTGTTCTGTTGCTTGTGATAATGTCATATGCCAAGCACAGACTGCATCACTAGATGCATGCCATCAGTTTGAAAATATTTTCAATATTTATATTTGGATATCTTAAAAGTCAAGTAAATGTATTTAATAACTATATTTGGCAAACAGAAAACGCTGCCCATCGGTGTTATGTTTTCAAAGGATATTTTTAACTACTAGACACTAGACCATTATTTCAGGTGATCTTTCAGTACAAATTACTGTGATTGCTTATCAGTTACAAACTTTATCAGCAACAGTCTGAAATGAAATAATGTGATATTGCCATAAAATGTTATGTATACTTATAAAACATAAAAATGAGTGCCAGATTAATATTTAGAAACAATACAAAGCAGTTTGTTATTGTGTGTATTTGTCATGTGTGTTGTTTCTTTTACAGAG
Source organism: Sinonovacula constricta (assembly GCA_007844125.1). Classification (NCBI taxonomy): domain Eukaryota; kingdom Metazoa; phylum Mollusca; class Bivalvia; order Cardiida; family Solecurtidae; genus Sinonovacula; species Sinonovacula constricta. The sequence continues at coordinate 45,130,142 of CM017556.1, forward strand.
AAAGATCTTGGAAACACATGTTCACCATCATTAACTGTGGCACAGTGTTCAGATCCAAATTCCGAGTGTGCTGGATCAAGCTCTTCAGGGACTTGCCAGTGTAAATTTGACTTCTTTGACAACAATGGAAATAATATGGGTGGAACCTGTGAAGCAAGTAAGCACAATATACATGCCAGTTTAGTCTTTAACTAATTAATTGATATTTGATATAATCTTAATGTTATTTGATAGTAAAATAATTTGCATTCTACATGTATATGTCTTACAAAAGGCAATTTTTGTTTTCTTATAAATCATTTTCTCTGGCCATTTTAAACCAGAACAGAACAGAACACAACTTTTATTTCGTCCGGGTAAACATGGTATACAGCATGGAGATTTGTGTCAGTAGTAGTAATAAATTATAGTAAATTTGTTCATTATTAAAACTGTAAGAAATAGATCTACGTTGTCAAGCAGCTTGCTAAAGCGAAAGAGGGTATAGAAGGGTGGGGAATAAAACGAGAAATTAGCTGAAGCGTAGATGTATATGAAAAATAATAAGAGTACATGATTGGCTGATATTGTATAGTGTCACAAAGCTATGCTGAAATTGTGTCATAAATGATTTCGTTTTAACATTATAAAGTTGATAAGTATGCAATTTTAATAATTTCAACTACAGAAGACCTGGACGTACGAGCATCAGAATGTTCGTAACGTGATTGTGCATGAAATATGTGCATAGATACCATTCCAGTAGTAAAACTAAGAGTGTACAAACTTACAAAGTGATGCTTTGGAAGCTTCATATCTACCTGTTGTGTTGCTTTTGATGATGTCACATGCCATCCAGACTGCATCGCTAAAAACATGCCATCAGTTTGAAAATATTTTCAATATTTATATTTGGATATCTTAAAAGTCAAGTAAATATATTTAATAACAATATTTGACAAACAAAAGACGCTGCCCATCGCTGTTATGTTTTCAAATGATATTTTTAACAACTAGACGCTACACCATTATCTCAGGTGATCTTTCAGCACAAATTACTGTCAATGCTTATCAGTTACAAACTTTAACAGCAGCAGTCTGAAATGAAATAATGTGATATTGCCCTAAAATGTTTATGTTTACTTATAAAACATAAAAATGCATGCCAGATTAATATTTATAAACAATACAAAGCAGTTTGTTGTTGTGTGTTTTAAGCTTACCTTTAGCACATTCTGAGCACAACGTGCTCAAAGTGAGCTTTTCTGATACCCCTTCGTCAGTCATATTGGGTCAGCTGGGTCAAAATGTATGTCACTAGGTCAAATCTTAGAAAATGCTTGTGAACACACTAGAGGCCACATTTTTGGCCCAATCTTCACCAAATTTGATCAGAATGTTTGTCTGCATGAAAGCTTGGATGAGTTTATTACTGGGTCCGTAGGGTCAAATAGTAGGTCACTAGGTCAAATCTTAGAAAAGGCTTGTGAACACACTAGAGACCACATTTATGTTCCAATCTTCGTCAAACTTTGTCAGAATGTTTGTCTGCATGAAATCTTGGGTGAATTCGTTATTGGGTCACGTGGAGTCAAAAAGTAAGTCACTAGGTCAAGTCTTAGAAAAAGCTTGTGAACACACTAGAGGCCCAGTCTTCACCACACTTGGTTAGAATGTTTGCCTGCATGAAATCTTACATATGTTTTGAAGTGGGTCATGTGGATTCAGTAGGTTACTATGATAAAATTGTAGAAAATGTTATCAGCCCTGTGGCCATGCTAATTGTCGAATCTTCATCAAGGATATCTTAAGTAAATAACTCTTAATTACTTGAAGCCAGATTTGAGCCTTCTAAAAGCCTGTGTCCTCAAGAGAATACTCATGAAACATAAAAATGAGTGGCAGCTGAATATTTATAAACAATACAGAGAAGTTTGTTATTATGTGTATTTGTCATGTGTGTTGTTTCTTTTACAGAGAAAGGTCTTGGGTACACATGTTCACTGTCATTAACCGTGGCACAGTGTACAGATACCAATGCCGAGTGTGCTGGATCAGGCTCTTCAGGGACTTGCCAGTGTAAATCTGGCTTCTTTGACAACAATGGAAATAATATGGGTGGAACGTGTGAAGCAAGTAAGCACAATATACATGCCAGTTTGATCTTTTTCCAATTACCGTAATTGAAATTTGATATAATCTTAATGTTATTTGGTATTTTAGTAATTTGCATTCTATATGTCTTTAAAAGGCATTTTTTTTCTTAATAATCATTTTCTCTCGTCATGTAAAACCAGTATTTAAACTAAGAGTGCACTTACTTGCACAGCAATGTTTTGGATGCTCATATCTACCTGTTCTATTGCTGGTGATGATGTCACATCCCATCCAGACTGCATCGCTAAAAGCATGCCATCATTGCAATGTGAGAGGTGCTTTTGCTGATTACATTTACACATTAAGATATCTAGTGGGCGAATCAGAACACTTGTATTGCTTTACCATGTATAGAGCAATATTAGCATGTGCCACGCACTGTATATAAAGAGATGGACTTTGTAAATATTTTTGTTTGAACCCTCTCCTCCCCAGTATGTTATTAGGGTTATAAATGTTACAGGTAAATCAAGCTCAACTGAAGATCGGTTAACATATTTCATATTTCGTTGGAATTCATCTTATGTGCATAACACATTTTCTTAATATCATTTCACATAGATTGTTTATGTTTAATTGTTATGTAACTAAACATGTAAATATATTCAGAATTAATATATACAAGTATAAGAAATAAAGAAACCTGATATATTGTGAATTTATTATTTCATTGCTTGATATTTTGTAGAAGGAAGTTTCTGTCACTTGTTTACAGATAAATGGAATAATACAACATTAGTTAATCATTTATTAGGTTAATTATGCATCAAAATAACATATAATACTACTTGTAATTTTGAAATTACTGAAAATATTATCATTATAATAAAACCATATTGTTAAAAAGGACTTAAATATACTTAATAATTTCAAACTTATTCTTTAATATTAAAATGATTAATTGTCATTGGTGTGAAATGTCAAATGACATGGTGAAACTAAACTCTTGTTATCTTGTTTCATCTTCAGTTTTGAAAAAATATGAAATCAATCAAACATTTGTGTTTTAAAATTTCAGGGCAGATTAAAGTATAACTGTAGGGTTGTCAATCTACTATGTTCGCAATATTCCTGCCTCTGCTTTCTGCCAAGTTAAGTGGTGATGCCTTAAGATGCATAATTTAGTGTCATTTATAGGACAGACAGCAGTGATAAAACTTACTTATCACTTTTAATATTGACTTGATAATCATTGTATGTGTTGGATATGCAGTAATTAATACTACTGAAGAATGTTAGAGGCCATTACACTACATTTTTGGGCAGTGTTGCTTTCAACAGCGTCCACAGTTATAAGAAAGCTGCATTTCTGAAGCATGAAGGATTGACCCTGCATGACCTTTACTACCCGAGGTCAGTAAATGCCTAAGTAAAAGAAAAGAAGTGCATGTACAGAAACAAATATATATATATATATATATATATATATATATATATATATATATATATATATATATATATATATATATATATATATATATATATATATATATATATATATATATATATATATATATAGATATATATATATAAATATATTGAAGAAGATAGACACACGTCACTTGTGTCCAGGTAGCTAAAGATAAGACATGTCACTTGTGTCCAGGTAGCTTAAGATAAGACACGTCACTTGTGTCCAGGTAGCTAAAGAGAAGACATGCCACTTGTGTCCAGGTAGCTAAAGATAAGACACGTCACCTGTGTCCAGGTAGCTAAAGACAAGACATGTCACTTGTGTCCAGGTAGCTAAAGATAACACATGTCACTTGTGTCCAGGTAGCTTCAAATGTTAAAGTTGATATTATTATTTATTTTAACTAGATGTTCAAGTGGTCATATTCTGCAAGGCAGATATGCATGAAATGCAGATTGATGAATGAACAATGCCTCGCAGGAATATCCCTCACTAAATTAAGGGGCAAAAGGAGGGAGAATAATGTTGTTAGAACAAGTTTTTCAAGTGGACATTGTCTCCAGATAACTGAAATACTGTTGGTGGGACGATAGACCCAACAAACAAACTAACAAACATTTCAGACTACATTGTATTTTACGTGCTATAGATTGTGGTTTATGTATATAAACTAATTTGTTTTGTTCTGCATTTTATAGTCACGTTTACATCTGGTTTAAAGTCATATATGCGCCCTTAAGTTCTATGCCAAATATGCAATAAACAATGTAAATTTCATACAGTCTTACCATTATATATCACATAATAAGTACACATAAAAATATGCATAAAGTGTAAATTGTAAGTTGTTTCTCCATCATCTGCTTAGTATTTTGTTTACAAACACTGCTCTGAACTTTAACAACCAACAACATGTATTAATTTACGAAAACTCGAATGCCTGTTGCACAAATGTCATCCCTTTGTGCAGTAAGTACATAAGAAATGGAATAGAAGTCTAGTCAACCATCAAGCCTGTAAATCATAAAATCTGAATAAGATCCCGGAGAACATTAGGAGGATGATAAGAGCAGCATTATAACATAAGCTGAACATCTACAGGCTTGTTTCCTTTCAAAGCTACTACTGAAAGTGGTTTTGGAAGTATTTTGATCAGTTAAGGATAGATTGAAGATGGTGGCTAAATTGAAGGTTTAATCGACCATTCTTTCAAAACTAAGACCAGTTGTTAAATCTTGTCATTTTAAAGGTAAACATACTACAAGCTTAATTTTTTATTTATTATTGTCAGGAGGCTGATGCTGGAGAATGGAATCTAACAGATAAAGGTTCTTTTTTTTTAAATACCAAAAATACGTTCTGTTTTGTATGTAAAAGAACAGCAATAAGGACTAGCATCGAGAAGTAAAAGAATTTAATTGCATGAGACTTATATATTTTTTGATTACTCATTGCCTCATAATACAGAAATTTAATTCTTTTATAAATGACCATTTAAAAGAGCATCATAAGTAAGCGATTGATACAGAATTATCTTATAAATGACTGTTTTTCAGAGCGTCATTAATAAAAGGTTAAATAATATTTGGACCAAGCACATAGGTTCAATCCTTTCTGAGGGGGAACAATTCCACAATAAGACTGACATACATACACAACAGACTAATATACATCTGATGTGACCAAAATCTGTTGACCTGGTGAAAAGTGAACTTGTATGATTGTATTGTGCTGGTACTAAGAAGTATGACTTATTAGATTTTGTAATTAGGAATACAAAAGGGACCCCTTTCTGCATTTGAACCTAGAGCTTCAAAATGAAAAGTAAATCTTAATTTGTCACCAGGTTGAATAGGTAAATAAGAAAAGATCCTATCAAAATTTCCACAGATATTTAAATCTAATCTACCTTTAGACAAAGGCAAACAGGGTTAATGTAAATGTAACAAAACACAGAGACGAGACATAACACACAAAGTTACTGCCTTTGAACGGTCAGTCGCCAAAAGGAACGACTGGGATGCGTAAACTTGGTTTGTGGAGCGCTCAAACCTTGCACTTCCTGAAGGTTTTTCTGTCAAACAAACATTGTAAATAAAAATATCTCATCAAATTAAAACAACTGAGAGTAAGCACCTGCATCGGGAGTTAAAACAGATACAATGAAATCCTATATGGCCACAACATACCAAAATAATAAAAGTGGTAGTGGTATGCACATTTGTGCTCAAGCAAATACAATGGTTTTTCCATAGCTGGTGTGCTTGGTGCTATGATACATGTATGACTGAGAGTGATTTCATGCCAGGTATTCACAGTTTACTATACTTAGTCAGGGTAGCACTATATGTGTTACAGGGGGACATTATCTCCAGATTATCTCTAGATTTCTTAAATACTGGTCTAAGATAATAAAATCCAGAAACAAATTCCGTGTCTCATTCAAGCAATAAATTGACTTTACTTTTCAATGAGTACATGAATATTATGATGTTTATCATCTAGTAGCCTTATATATTTCAGAGGGAAAATTTATAATTAATCTCCTCAATATCTAAAACAAACTTTTTATTGTTCACAACTGTAAAGTTGCAATTTGGTGTGCTACTATATTCATGAACCAGACATTCCACAAGTCATATAAATACATGTGTAGTATATTTTCAGAAATTTTAACTGTAATGCATATGCATAAAAAACTGTATGCTGCAGTTACTGTCTCATACCTATATTAAGTCCAGGCAATGTGAATGGTACTATTTGAATTATTTTTCAGTATTGTTATAACTTAAAAGATGTGATGGGTAAGGGGGTGGGGTGGCTTGGTGACAGCTTCTAAAACCTATTCATAAATAGGTCTCTTGGACAAAATCTAAACACAACAAATGTTGATTTGTTTTTAAAAGTGCTTTATCAACTTTTTCATTGCAGGTATTCTATGTTCAAGTCATGGATTAAACCATTAGAGACAGAGGTTTAGAAGCTTTTGAATCATATAAAGGCTTCGTAGCAATGTGGCTTGATTGAAGTTTTTGTTTAAGTTAAACTTGTGTTTGGTGTAGAAGAAAAACAATCATTTAGTTTAAAACTTTGATCAAAATCCTTCATCTTGTCAATTTAAGAGGACATAAACACAGTTTTAAAGTTAGCATTATGTTACAGTGAGCTAAAAGTGAAACTTCGATAATCACAGTAAACACTGAAATGAAATATACCTCTATCAATGGTGTACATTGATGTCATTGGATGCTATACTACAAAAGTTTCTTTTCAGTCTGGAAATTTAATACAGTTCAATGCTTTCTGGCTTGTTAGCTGTACTGCGCCCATATTGCATTTGTATATGTTAACAAAAACACAGAACTCCAGTTTGCTCAAAGTTAATGTGGTGTTTAAAATTGATATGAAGTGTCATTTGTGTGTGTCTTGGCATCATGTGGATGTGCAAAGCGCTAGCTGAACTACTTTAAAGAAAGAAGAAACAGTATCTGGTAGTAGAATAAACAATAAATTTATCTTTTTGTTTTAATTTGTTAATGAAAAACAACTACATGTTAAATACTTCTATTCTAATTTGATTTTTTTTTACACTCAGTACACCATCAACTGTACAGCAGGCTTTCAGGAGCTCAAAACCAAAACGTTTGCTGTTATGGCTAATGCTTTACTGATTGAGCTTACAAATCCATTTACACATTCACTTCCCATCAGCCACTTATAAAGTAAATCATCAGATCAACACATTCGCAACCTTTCAACTAGCTTGGATTTTTTTATCATGTTTTTAAAACTAATCATTCCATTGTTTTCTTCAGTGTGCATGTATTAAAAATTATAGAAGTATATGATTATATTGATCAAATTGAACAATGAAGTAAATAAAGAACAGAAATAAGACAGTGTACACATTTTTAAAGTACTTTTATCAAAGAAGAATAAAGTATACACTATTTATAACAAAAAAGAATTATAAATGTGTAAGAGTGGTCTACAGAGGCATGGACAAGGGTCTAATTCTGAGTAAAACCACCATGAGTGTAAGATACATATATCTCCACTGATAACTGCTTTTTGTTATGTCTTTTCCTAAAAGCTACTAATTTTGAAAGAAAGAAAACCTAGAAAACTCAATTAAAAATATTGGTCATATACAGGAAACTTTAGTGCCAAAGAATGGAAGGCATTAATAGCTAAGCGCCATGTCAGAGAATTGTAACTCTTGGGGGTTTTAGTGCATGGATTTGAGTCCGGGGTCCGATGAAAACTTTTATGTGGGGAGATCTTCCTGCTGACAAGCAGTGCGGTTGTGGTTATATCCAGACATTTATCTGGGGCCTTCCTGCACCAAATATTTAGCTAATTGTTGCTTGTATGATGATTATTCAGTCAGTGCAATGTGACAAAAACAAGTAAAAAGAAACATTTTCTTATATGGATTAGTTGTCATGGTTTTTATAAGGTTCAAATGGGAATAATGTGTTGACAATTGCTCATGATACATATGTATAATGTTCATTTAATAAATGTTTTCAGCATAATATTTTCTTTTTTTTTTCTTTGTACAAACTAAATTATTACTGCAGGGATTGAGGACTCATGCATTTTGCTGGAACTTCCTGCTAAATGAGGTATCTGTGACGGAAATGTACCTCTTGATGGTCCAATGACTTTCCCATCCTTACTTCCTAGGTTGAACCCTGATTCATCTGCGTTCTAAATGCGTTCCGGTTTATTTAGAAGATCCTTTTCAATTACAAAGTCTCTGTATGAGCTGTACCAGTCATCAAGTTTTGTCTTTGTTAGTTTAGCCCTAGATGACTCCAGAAGAACTTCATGTCTTAATCCCAGAATGTCCTTGTGTCTACTCATGAAGTGTCTGTACCAGTCATATGATGGTCTACCATTTGTGAATGGTGTATTTCTTCCTTCCTTTAGAACAATTTCCTGAATTAAATCTAGAAATTCTCCAGGCCTCAAACCCATTCCCCTTTTCGCCATCTCACTCAGGTATTCAGCAAACTGCCTCTCCTCACTGTCTTTGAATACTGTGCCAGTGCCGTGCCGTGCCCCAACCTCCACTGAACCTGACACTCTCCTCTGCACGAAACTATGGGACAAATCAAACTTATCTGCTGCTTTTCTTACGGATAAATGATTCACCTTTATGTCAAAGAAGGCTCGCCTTGCCCTGGACTCCTTATCTCTTGCTTTGCTTGGCGAATACTTCTTTCGTATCTTCTTTGCTGCCTTCACTGCTGGGCTGGATGTTGATGCCCTAACTGGTTGGCCAACCTTAAAAAATAGTTAAGAATAGGTGCTATAGATGTATAACACAATGATATTAGGATGCACTCCTTACTAATAAGTACAATGTACATGAAGTTAATAAAAAAATATATAGATCTAGATCTAGTAGATCAAGATCTAAATAAATACTGTAACTAATTTACTTGTTAGATGTTCTAAATTAAATATATAATAATAAATTTTAACTTCAACTTTATACTGCCAAAAGTCAATACTGACTACATACATGTAAGGCAGGCGCAAGTCTTGAACATTGAAAATTTTAGACTTATAATTTACTAATGAAATTTTAGTGAAAACATAAAATAACTAATCTAAAATATCAAATTAATTTTTTTTATCAGAAAACAATAATGATTGCTCTGAATTTGTAATAGGTAGGCAATACAGGACCATTGCACTCTTGTTTTTAGTTAAGCTCGCCTAGACAATCATTGCATTTGTATTTGACAGTTTTACTATATATTTAAAGGTTATAAAATGTTCCATACAAATGAAAACCTTATGTTCTAACAGTAGAAAACAATTGCAAGTAAAAACAATTCCAAATTTGACAGCCCAAAGTGAAATTACCGCAAATACTTGTACAAAGAACATGTTGAGATGACCCCTAGAATTGTGGCCAGCTGATTCGCATTGTCTTCCCGTACATGTACTACAACTTTTGCTTGTAAAATTACTATGCTTGAATATTAGAAACACATATTTTCTGCATGTGAAGATATATGATGTGGGTACATTTTGCAAATTACCTTTTTCTTCTTTGGCCCCATTCCTTGTCACCGGTTAGATAATACTGAGAAACATGCCTGTTGTTTCTTGTAAGTTCGCGTAAATCGACTGCTGATGATCTGAGTCAAATGAACGCTGTGTGACGTAAGCAAAAGCTGTCGTGAAACTTTTGACATAAGTTAACTGCTAATAGATTACTTGATTAGAAATAACTTGAGTTCATACAATTAACGCACACATGTGTGATATTTTTATGAAAAGTTTCGAAATTGATTCGGATTGCCTTATGATTCGGATTACCTACACAAACTGTACAAATGTATTATATTCGCAATTCTAAACACTTCGTATTGATATTGATTTTCTCAAAAGAAAACAGACTAACTCCTAAATTGGAGTGAATTATTTGCAACCATAAATGCATGGCCTTTGATGTATAATTAAACTTATATTTATACCACCAGCACAAAATGTGTGTTTGTGTGTGTGTGGGCTATAAGGGATTCGCTCTTTTCGTTTGTCCGTCCGTCCGTCCGTCTCCATTATCGTGTCCGCTCTATAAATCCTATACCAATTGAAGGATTTTCTTCAAATTTGGCTGAAATGTTCACCTCAACAAGGGAATGTGCAGAACCCAAGTTGCCCATGTGTCAGCTCAAGGTCAAGGTCACAATTGAAGGTCAAATATCAAGCAATCAAATATTAGACATTATGTCGTGTCCGCTCTGTAAGTCCTACACTAATTGAAAGATTTTCTTTAATCTTGGCTCAAATGTTCACCTCAACAAGGGAATGTGCAGAACCCATGTTACTCTTTTGCCGGCTTAAGGTCATGGTTACACTTGAATGTCAAAAATTGACTTAGAAAATATTCTTAAATTTTAACATGTATTTGAATATTTCTGAAACTAGAAAAAGTATTTGCTTTAAACTTAAAATATATATGAAGTGTCACTATTAGGATATGCAGGTCAAGTTTCATAACTCTGTATTGCATTTTGACAAAGTTATGCTCCTTATAAGTCTTCAAATTTACATACAATCAAGTATTAGACAATATATCGTGTCCGCTCTGTAAGTCCTACACTAAATGAAAGATTTTCTTTAATCTTGGCTCAAATGTTCACCTCAACAAGGGAATGTGCAGAACCCATGTTACTCTTTTGCTGGCTTAAGGTCACGGTTACACTTGAATGTCAAAAATTGACTTAGAAAATATTCTTAAATTTTAACATGTATTTGAATATTTCTGAAACTAGAAAAAAGTATTTGCTTGAAACTTAAAATATATATGAAGTGTCACAATTAGGATATGCATGTCAAGTTTCATAACTCTGTATTGCATTTTGACAAAGTTATGCCCCTTTTAAGTCAACATGGTTATGTGCAGAGCCTATGTTACCTTTGTGCCGGCTTAAGGTCAAGGTCACACTTGAAGGTCAAAATGTTCTTAAATTTTAACATGTACTTGAATATTTCTGAAATTAGCTCAGGTATTTGCTTGAAACTTAAAAGATATATGACGTTTCACAAGTAAGATATGCAGGTCAAGTTTCATAACTCTGTATTGCATTTTGACAAAGTTATGTCCCTTTTAAAGTCTTTTAATTTACTTACAATCAATACTAGACAATATGTCAGGTCCGCTGTATAAATTCTATACTAATGGAAGGATTTTCTTCAAACTTGACTCAAATGTTCACCCCAACTGGGCAATGTGCAGAACCCATATTACCCTTGTACCAGCTTTGTCAAGGACATTGGTGGGGGTATGAATCACCTTCAGCGAAAGTTCTAGTTTATACATGTAAAATCGCTCTTTATTTGCAACTTTGTTAACAATTATATTTCTACAACAAAATATCTTATTTATTTATGTACATCTGCTATCTACAATTCTGACAAGTTACGTTTTGTTTTACTTAACTGTCTTTTATCTGTACCAACTAGCGTCGTACTTATCAAATGACCATAAAAACCTATCTTAATTTTCGGCTTTTTAATCAATAGATCATCGTTGTGAAATGTCGATAGTTTCCCCTTAGTCATCACCCGCATCTTTATTATCCAAGTGTAATTTATGTCAAAATATGTGTTTTTTCGTCTGACTAATAAATCGCTATCTGATTTACTATAACTTCATTTTTAACTTGGTAAAGGTCATTGTTTTATGAACTCAGACATCATCATCATCATCATCATCATTATCATCAACATCAGCATCATCATTATCATGCTGTTCAAAAGTGGGTCCCTGTTAAGTACCTAACTAACTATCTAAATTGTAATAAAATTAACCATTGTTGGTATTTGCTTTAATGTTGTTGACATTGTTATAGCCTCAAGGGTGCTGCAGTTGCCTTTGTCACTATAAATGTCTACTTCGCTATTTGTAATCAGTTGCAATGACCATATTGCCTCGCTGTCTGATTGATATGTGTATTCGTTTTGTGACATGCTGTCTACTTGTGCTCATCCTGATTTAAACGAGCATTCATTACCCTAGTCTTTAGCTCAATTAATGGGATATCATCTTCGCTCTCATTGCTAAATGATATTGGTTCATATGTCAAATTGTCACTACTTCTAAGGTTGTCCTGTGATACAAACCTACACTTCCTAATTGGTCTTTGCCCCTGTTCTGCATTTTTCGGTATATCCCAGCTTTCAATATTTGCAAGGTGTAAATGGTCAATATGTGTGGTAGCTACTTGATTATCTTATTGGTTCTTTAATCTGAAATATTTGCTTGAATTTTTGTCAATGAAATATGGTAGCCAACGATTTTGAATTTTACTTCTTCTGGTTACGTTTTTAAGGTAAACGAGATCATTAATTTTTATTTTGACTACTTTTCTGTTCTTATTTGCTCTGTCAATTCTTTTTTTCTAAGCCCTACATACATTTGAATACGCTTGTTTATATATGATGGTTTTTAGATAACATAATTTGATGGTAACTTTCACCGAGATATGGTAATTGATTTCCTAAAAGGTTGTCAATTGGGAGTATTATGTCTACCATGCATTATAAAGTATGGACTCATTTTTAAACTACTGTTTCTATGAAATCTTACTGCTGCTAGTGCTTGTTGTAAAACTAAATCTCAGTTTGTTTCCTAATGCACATTTTCCTACTTGACCTAACCAATTCTTAAACTTAGAGCTATTCCTATGGTAAAATGTCAACTGCCATGTACAATGCACTAATTTTGTCTGTAAGGACACCCACAACATTTGTAAAACCTTCTTCAGCCATTATGAATACTTCACAAAACGACAAATGAAACTAACCTTCAGCGACGGCGACATTGTACTTCTGCGCTGTGTTGATTTCTCAGCTCCACTTGGTCTGGCACCATAAATTCATTGTGGTATAACGGGGCTCCATAGTAGAAAGCAACATCATCCCATGATTACGATTTTATTAGTGAAAGTTACATTTTACAATCTAACAATAGTGAGGTGTGAATACCTCTCTCTAACGCATCCAAATCCACACTCGTCTACCTAGCTCATTTCACTTGCTCTCCTTTCTCCCATTCTTCACTCCTAATATATATAGTCTAAACTAATTGCTCATCCGAATTGAGCTCCCATATATTTTTGATGAAGTTGTCATTCCTACAGTGCACAACTCACGCTTCCTACCAAAATTTTGACATATGCAGTAATCACAGCCTGAATCATGCCTCTTTATTGTCATTTTACTAGTTTTCAGGTACACAAAATGTAGATTGTAACGTTTGGGTTATTATTCATTTCATTCTCTGTCCTGCTTTCAGTTAACTTTTTGCACTTAGTTTAATGAAACAGCACGATGTCTTTAACTAACCAATTATAACCAGTTATTATGTAACTGAAAACAACTGACACATTTATTTTTTACTTGAAAACTAATTAATATGGTGATATTACATTACACTATGAAAATCTGATATATCAAGATTCTAGAAGTGCTGGAGCCTTGATATTTGAAGTACATGTTCTGTTGGTGGCACTCTAGTAAGATTAGTCAAAGATTTGATCCATCAAAATAGATCACCAGGTCACCAGGGATATTGTTGTTTCCCATATTTAGCTATTGGATGTGTTTAAACTTAACAAGAAATGTCTTTAAAAAGACAAACGGCGTCGGATTAAAAAAAAAGGAAAAACAAGAAATTTCTTTTAAAAGGCTATGCGGCGTTTGTGAAGCATTAACTTACACATTTTTATCGTGTTTATGTTTCTATTGAATATAAATTTGTGAGAAGAATGACATAAAAAATGGTGTACATTTTTAAACTAGTCGCTCGCTTCATCTGCGCCTCATAATTCTCACGTAATAGGCACTTAAAGTTACGAAGTAGTTAGATCGTGCCAGAAGTGAACGGTCTGCTTTGCGGCATATGACAGAGATGATGTTTAAACAAATGTAGGATCAAGTGACATTTTATACACTATATTTAATAGTACTGTAGGAAATGGGGTACATTGGTAAACTGGAAATTATCTCCCTTGTTTGTTAATATCCGAGGTATTCCAAAGAGTAGGTAGGTCCTTTATAGTCGGAATTCTTTGACTTTATCGCCCGTTCTTTTGTAGATTATGCAGTTACAAACGGTGAAATTTCTTTTGCACAAATATAAGCTTAAAATCCATTTAAATACTTATAGAGATTTGTTATTTAAAAGAGAAAATGGAAGTGTTTGTTGATGATGGTTAACTTGAAAGTCAAAGAAGTCAACATTCACTCCAAAAAGAGCAAGCATAAAAACCGAGTAAAACAAATGAAAGGACCTACTTGCATTTAGGGGTTATTCAGGGGAGACTAATCATTAATGTCACTCATTGATATAGACTTGTTTATGACTTAAATACCTGTATAAATAACTATATATCGCCACCCTGAGGTGGTTTATTAGAAACACTACGGTATATGATGCTATTAGGAATTTCTACCAATGGGAATCACTCTGATATTCATTCAGGCTAGCCTTGAGTCAGCATTTGTAAGTAGGTCAAAAGTGAGGTTAGACAGCTACGCCGAAAAAAATCTTGTAAAAGAGGTGGTCCTGGGATTAATGTGCCCCATGCCAGATGCTTGTAGTACAACCAATGTTGTCTGCAGTAACCCCAATGGTGAAGGGACATGTGTCTGTGGTAACGATTATTATGACAGCAATGGGAATGCAACATCAGATGGCACTTGTTTAAAAAGTAGGTAATTGCATGATTTCAAAACTGATGTAACATTTACAGTTAGTAATTTTCTGTGTCAGTCCTTTGTCCGAGATTGTTGTCTTAGAGGATGAATATGTGCTCGAATAGTAAAGTAACAATTGAGTTAGGGAGTTCATTATCCTATGCCCATATTGAAATACTAGCTGTTTCAAACAGCTTACCCTAGCTTACTCTATGATTTTTAAGGAGTTGAAGCAATCAAAGCTCATACACTTCAGACATTCCTAACTAAGTTTTAAATTGCCATGCACACTACGAGTGGAAACAGCAAGAGCTAAACTTACCAAAGTGTGTCACCTGTCTCACCATATCTTTTACTTTATCTGAAATTTCATCAGTGCTGTCGTATCTAGTGATATTCTAGTAGTTTAATGTTACCTTTACTGAAACATTCAAATAAAGTTCGAGCATAAAATTTGGCCGATTTTATTGATATTTTGCTATTCAGTTAGTGTTACAAGAGAAGTTATGGTTAATGCATTTACATTTTTGGTAATTTCTTAATAATTTTAATTCAAATTGGGTTTAATCAAGTAACAAAGACCTTTGCCACTGATCATGTGAATATTTTTTCTTGATTACATTCACTAGCGCGCAGCTCAGTTTTCTCATATTCTTTAGAGTACTTTTAGAATCATTGGTTTCACTTAAACACAAGTGCCCCATTGCACTGCTGGAACTCAGTAACATCTTTAATTTTTTACAATGTGCTTTTCCTAACTGCTCATGAATTTAATGGCTTCCCCTAGCACATTGTTCCCATTGATGTCATGATTTTGGTATTTCATTTTGTGTCAGTGCTGTTTAAAATCCGTACATCTTTCAAACCCGAAACACTAACAAACATCAAACTTAAAAGACATAGCAACATAAATGATGTTAAGCAGCAGACAATTTTGCGGAGTTGTACACACAAAATATGCATTCAGATGCAGTAGAGTCATTTCAAGAAATGCTTACAAATGCATATTGGATGTTAAACAAACAGTGAACATAATATGTTCTATGCCAGCCACAGGTATAGGGTCTGAGTTAACACTTACATAGCAAGCACCTAACATTTTTCAGACCATTTGGTTATCAGCTGTAGGCACTTTTTTCACACTTTCTGCATTAATTGGCAAGCATTTCTACCATACAACAGGCAACTTTTAACACATTTAAAAAAAAATCTTTCATTATCAGAGAAGGTTACATAAAGTAAAAAAATGAATCAAGTTTTTTCAAAAATAGTCTTTTATTGTCAGAAAAGGTTACATAAAGTAAATAATGGTTGCAGTTTTTTCAAAAATAGTCTTATTATCAGAAAAGGTTACATAAAGTAAAGAAATGGTTCCAGTTTTTACAAAAATAGTCTTTTATTATCAGAGAAGGTTACATAAAGTAAAGAAATGGTTCCAGTTTTTGAAATTTCTTACACTGACTGCATAATTAGGTCTTGATAGCAAAATCAAATCACCTCCCTATACACTTCTATGTCTTCCAGCAAAAAAATGGAGACTGTCTCATAACTTGACATGGCTATTAACACCTAGGTGTATTGTTAGATGCCATTGGTAAGTGTTGGATTTTCATATATAGTTATGGACTGCTGTCAGGCTTCCAGTGATATCATTAAATGTCTTGTGTGTCCACAGGTTGTAGTTGGCTATTACATCATGACAACAGATAAATTATGGGAAGTCACTTGGTACTGGTTTCCTTATTCGTGATCTTCTATCAAAAGAAGTTGATCTGTGTAGAGAATCACCCAAGAAAGACCCTCCTTTTTGAGCTTGTTAGCATGTCCATCACAAAGGTACACACGTGTAAAGAGAGCCAGGCTGGGCACTGAGCCTTTAAAGAATCAGACTTGCACAGAGACATTTTTGGACAATCCAGTGTAAGTTCTTACTGCAGTGCTGGACCTGCACTGAGAAGGATTTGAACCAGCAAGTGTTAGTTTTGACTGCAGTGCTCACTTTGTTTAATAATGACAGTTGGCACAAGCAGTTCTTTAAGTTTAGTCTGCTCAAATGCCCAAAGAACGACTCTTCCCTAGGTACTCATTCGAAGACCTTCACCAAGTTGACAAATGCCCTATAGACATCTTTTCATTTGGACACGTGAATTTGCTGGTGTTGTCTGAATATCCACAATGCATCTGTTGTGCTTTTGTTTATCATAAGATCAAACAGTAAGTAATACAATTTGACTGAGGCATTGGACTTTTAAGCTTTCAGGCTGCCACAGTTATCGGCTTAATAAACAACTGTTTTTTCCCCTTTGGGGCAGGAATTTTTGTGTATCCTTTCCAATAAGGATACTGTTTCCCCAGTAGTTTGTTTTCACTAAAGCACGGCTCTAAGTTAGTTAACATAGATACATAGATTTAACACATGCCTTATTATTACTGCTTTGTTACCTTACATTGTCGAAGTCAGCGCAGAGATATTTTGATTTTTATTGCATATTTTAACAGGCTGAAGTTTTTTTAATATGGCTGTAGACTTATAACATGAGTAAATATTGACCGATGCATCAACCTCATAAAGGGTGTCTTTTATCATACACATAATTAGTTTTGTTTAATTTGGCTAATCCATATAATAAAATGGTTTAGAAGTATTTGTGATTTTCTCTTTTTGCCACAATTATATAGTGCTTATATTTTCTGTGAAGACTATGTTCTCTTAAGAAAATGTTATGCAAGCCACTTACCTATCTTTATTGTAATTAAACTTCATTTTTTTGTTATTTAATGATTATTATTAAAGCCACCCTATTTGTGTATATTTTCAGATTTTTGTTTGTTAATTTAGCCCTTTAATAGAGTTAATTATATGTACTTCTTTGAATATAAGATAAAGCTTATTTGCACTTCCCTTGTCTTTCCAGTGCGACTGGTTGTAATGATTATCCAACTTCAGGTCTTGAAAACACTATACATAATCTTCATGTACTAATTTACCATTTAAAATTATAAGGCAAAAATGCCGGTTGTTTTCAAAACAGCTCTACCTTATCTTGTTTTTTCTTAACCTGAGCTAAGAGATACACAAATATAAATTAAGATGGCATCTTTTGCCTTTTCTGGGCATGAAGCCAAACTGAAAGTAGTTGTTTTTGACCTGCCACTTTTCAAGTACTTTCTTCAGCAGTTTAATTGGCTTTTCTGCCGGCTTAATATCTTTGTAAGTCAGATTCCAAAACCTTTATTCTCATATGGGGCGATGACTGTGCACCTGGACCAGATTGCTCGGAAGTGACATTCGACAATGATATGGATGCAGATGTATATCATCCATTTGAGTCATGTGTCATCAAAAGCAGATAAATCTTCATTGGACATCCTGATGGTACTGCTTCCATACCTACAGAGAATTTTGCAAGGATTGTTTTAAATTCTTCCTCACTTACCATTGGACTTACACCAAGTATTGATGAGTTTTTGATGATGACATCTCATGTGCTATCTTCATTTATTAGCATCTCTAGATATTCCTTCCAGGCTTTCTTTTCATCAACTCCAAAGACAAATTCACAATGTGCCCACTCTTGTTCTTAAAGCATACAGTACCTACATGTAAGACAACTCATTCACCATTTGCTTGGCCAATCTTATGGAGCTTTATTCTCCGTCAGAGTTTATGTCTTTTTGATAGGTCCCATCATTTTTTTATCAGCCTTCATTTGCTATTCTCTATTATTTATGTTTAGTTTAAACAGTGTACAAACACTGTTTTCCTCCCTGTACACTGCATGGATCAGCTTTTAAGTTTAAGCTTTGGCATCTTGATTTCACTAAGGTTAATGACAGCATTGCCTATCAGTGTTGCTGTACGTATTCCCGCTTTTCGTAATTAAAGGGACTTTACTCTATCTATTAAAAATCTAAATTCTTACCTCCCTTGTAGGTAGGTATTTGGTATATAGCTACTGCATAAAACTTAAGATTTTTCCACTTTTTAAAATTTTGCATAACACTTAAGATTGAAGCATGCGCATAAAATGGAATCTTATTGATTGAGATCAGAATTTTTTAAAACGTTGGGCGCTTTTATCTAAAAATAAGCAAATTAAAAATAAAATGTATCACATTTCTTATATAAAGTATATGAAAATACCTTCCCACAAGGGAGATAACTAAAACATTTCTTTCATTTCGAAAATGTGTTGACTTTCATGCTTTTTACAGAATGGTGTTCTCGACTCTTGACTAATATAAAGTCAATCTGACTACACATTTTTCTGACTCAAATGTGACAAGATAACCAGCAAATTTCCTGACGAAAATTTTCATTCTTCATTTTCTTACACAAGTCTTGTGCCACCAAAGTTGAGAATAGACCTGGGTTTCTTTGAACACACCCCATACCTCAACAAATGCCTTCACAGCCTGTTGGCCTTTAAAGTTGCCTCTGATGGGCTAACCCCAATGCAGAATGTTGCTGATGTTGCAAAGTACAATTTATAAGCTAACACGAATTTTAATCTTGTATTCCTGTGTAATCTTAGAGTAGCTTATAAAAATCAAAACCAAATAGAGAAAATAACTTTACTTCTGGTTATTTAGTAAATTCATTTTCAAGCACCTGTGACAACTACTGACCACTGTCTGGAATAATGTTAAGGATATTTACTATGTCTACTAACCGATGGTGACTTTAACTTAGAATAGTAAAGAGGCTTATTAAACTGTCAAAATCAGTTAACGTTGTACCTTATTAAACTGTATAATATGTTAACCTGTTGTCAGTTATATTGCACATTATTTTAACCTCATAGTTAACAAATAATACATGGCCTTGAGGGCAATATGCAAGTTTACGGACTGGTTGGTCAGACCGAGAAAGGAATATGGCCCGAAGCGCAGCTGAGGGCCATATACCTTCCGAGGTCTGACCAACCAGTCCGTAAACTTGCATATTGCCCTCAAGGCCATGTTTTATTTGTTATATTATACCGAATCTTAATCCTTTTATCCATTTTGTTGCTTTTATGTTTAGTATAATTTGCTTTCAAATAATAATTGTATTTGTTCAGTTTGTGAAATATCTCAAACCCTAGTCGTTTTTTTCATTATTTTCAAGCGATGCAGCAAAAACAAACATTCTCTTCTTTTAATATTCCATTTTTGTTGTTCAAATTAAATAGTAAATGTTACTAGACAAAAGACCTGGACTTTAAGAACTTCGTTCGAATAGGTTTCAAAGGAAGAATCGTGGCCTTTTTCTGCTAGATATGTTCGAAAGAGCTTCAGTTTTGTCTCGGTTTTGGTGTTTTTTGAATCCATTAGATTCGCTGAGTTTGTGTTGTCGTAAAATTCGCACGTCGTGAAAGTCGCGTTTAAACAGTAAAACAAACTGGATGACGTCATAAACAGTCTGTATAAGAATTATGGACTGGGTAGCCGGTCAATATGCGATTTATGGACCGGATGACGTCGTATTAAATATAGAATGGCGTATGCAAATGAGGTATAATATATTTTTATATTCCTACTTACATATTTTAATTTTAACTTCGTAATAGTCAATTCACATTGTTTAACTTCACTGTATTTGGCACCATATGTCCTATCAAGTGTCGGTGTGCCATAAAACCCCAAATACAAAATACATACAAAATCAGTTACATAGGGGGCTCCTGTTTAATATTGTCTACATAAAAACCTGCTAAGTAGTGATGAAATTGTAATGTTTGAAAGTTATTAGGGCAGCAAGTGTGTCATTTTTTTTATTCTTCACACATTCATGTCTGTGAAGGTCTTTTTGGTCAAAGATCCTAGTTTATATATATATATATATATATATATATATATATATATATATATATATATATATATATATATATATATATATATATATATATATATATATATATATATATATATATTATATATATATATATATTATATATGTGTGTATATTTTGTTTATATTTTGTTTTTAGTTCATGTCTGCAAATGAAACTATGTTTAAGCACACTCAAAAAAGCAACACAATCATATGTTCTGTCTTTTTTCTAAATCATGATGTTTCTAATGTTCGCAACATAAGTGATTCATATGGCTTTAAAACATGTATAGATATTCTGTTGTTTTTATTATCAAAACAAACAATTGTGTGACATGTAATCACAAAAGAAAACAAAGAGATGCAAACTTCTGGTTTAAACCATATTCAAATCAACATCACAAAAACTAAAACGAAACTGATCTAAAGGAAATATGAATAAACATAAGAATTTATATAAAGAGGTAGAGAAACTTGGCTGATAACACATTAGTATATAAATTGCAATTTATTAATGAAAACAGTTGAAAAACTGACTTGTAAATGATTTCTCTTCCCTCGGACTCCCAGCTCGCTTGATATGGAAGGTGATTCCTGTGGTTGTTCGAGCTTCTGGAGTTTGATTGTAGTAATGTAGCTTGACTATCTTTGTTCTCCAACACATATTTATGTTTTTGCATTAACTGCTATTTTATCATTGTCTATAGGTACTTTTGAACCTGTATGTATATCCACTAACAGAAGTACAACCGGGTTGCCTATGTCATCATATAGAAAGTATTTTTGATGTGCATGCTGTTATTTATTATTGAATATAATTATGTTCCTTGCAATCTTTTTCAATCTTACAGAAGTGGGGCTTGGCTATAATTGTCCTCAACCAGATGCATGCAGTGAGAGCAACTCCAACTGTAACCAGGATATCTGTGCCTGTAACACTGGTTTCTACGACAGCAATGGTCCCGGTGCTAACAATGGAACCTGTGTGTTGAGTAAGATTTTATACTTGTTTCTGTTTTTTTAAAGTACATCACAGCAACCAATTATAATCTTTATAGCATTTCCTGCTGTTCTGGTGGAGGAAAAAGATCCCAGACAAATGTCTGGCTAGAAACACCGGCACACCGCAGGTGTGTTGGAAGACATTCCCATGTTAAGTCCTTCACCCTGAACGGGACCCAAACCCATGACTTATTTGATGATGTCATCACGTTGCGTTCTAAAATATTTAGAGCAAACATAAACATGGTCCAAAAGAAAAGAAACTAGCACAGAGTTAAGAGAACTTAAAATTAAATGTCATCAAAAAGGAAATACTCAGTACAAAATTGCAGAAAAATATTTGGAATACCTAGAGCTACTTTGCAGAGTATTTTTGAATAAATTAAAGCAACATGGAGTAACAGAAAACATGCCGGGTAAAGGGATGGGGAGGGGGAGTGTTTGTTTACAAAAGGGATGAAAACAAACTTTTCTTGGATGCTAAAACAAAACAGAACAAAGTATTTACAGAAAATTACTAACATAGTGAATGAGGGCAAGGATCATAGTTTTTGTACAAAGACTATTCAGAGAAAATTATCCAGCATGGGATTTAAATGCCATGTTTTAAAGAAGAAGGTGATAGTCAGGGACATTAACAAAAAGAAATGAGTATCAAGGTGCCAAGAAAGGAAAGATTGGTCTGGGGAAGAAGAGTGGTGTAAGTGGATAATCACAGATAGAAAATGGGTCTGATAATCATGTTTATATCTGGCGCAATAATGATGAAGTAAATAAGCCCCACCTGATTTGCCCTAACCACCAGAGGCTCCTTATTGTTGATTTTGGGTTGTGTTTGTTTTCTTGGGATTGGAACTTTTACACATGTGTGCAATAATATTGACTCTAGAAAATACATTAACATATTGGATATGTTATGTTATACATATATATTAATTATGATATCAATTATGTCGCATGACTTAACTCCCACAGCTAGGTAGAATGTTGGTGCAGGAAGGTGGGGCAGTTAACTATTTGGGTTATGGTGGTTAATGTGATTTTTATGACAGATTAAATTTAATTTAAATTAAATTTTACAGTATGTTTATCATACAGTTTATGCATATTTTGTAAAGTGAACATTGTTTACTTAGTATATGTACTTTTTGTTTTGAATTGTGGATTAAATGTTTATAATGTCTGTGAAGATTCCATTACAATTTGACAAAGAAAGTCTCTTTGCATTTCTAAATTCTGAAATCCAAAATGGTGGAATCCATTCTAGATTTCAAAGAGATTTTATAAACAACAAAGAGTTAAGATACTGGTAGTTTGTTTATAAAAATGTTTAAAAATATAAAATTCTTACAGAAATTAAATACTAATAGTTATATTTAATTATGATTGTTTAAAAAAATGTTAAAAATGTAAAATTATAAGTTGTAATAGCTATATTTAATTATGAATTGATTGTGTATTATCTCATATTAAGCAAAATTAATAAATCAAGCAAATGGTGGAAAATTTCAAATAAAACATGTTAATGTTTTCAAGTGTGCATCTTATATGTATTGGTCTTACGGTCTTAAAATATCCTTCAGATGAACACGGATTTTTACACTTATTTAAGTACAGTCAAGTAACTTATAAACAGATAAAAGGTCAAGTCTTGTTAAACACAAATACCAGTATGTATTTGCAGGGATTGGATTGTTCAGAGAAGTACAAATTTGGAGTATTTCTGTTATCATTTTATGAGTTTCATGTGAATAAACTTGGACTCAAAAGCGATGTTGCTACATGCTGATGGTTTAAGAAATGTGTTCCAACAACTAAAATTAATTCCCCTGTCATCTTATAAAGGGATTTACCTCTTAACACCACTGGGCCTCTGGCTGCCCCTAGATTACCTTCAGCAATATCTGTCTTTCCCTATCAGTGTATCCCCCAATCACATCCCTGTGATTGTAAGGATACTCTTTCAAAAGTTTATTTCAAAAAGCTTCAGTTGCATATGACTTAAACATTCCTTTTAACATTTTGAGAAAATTAACATGATGCCATGCCTTTAGATAAACAACTTGCCAATCAGCAAAGAGATTAACTGATGCTTATAAGTTGGTAGTTGCTGTCCGCTTTAATCTCTGGCAATATTGCCTATTCAGATTATTATTATGCATGTTAACCTTATGACCTTAAGTTAAAATGTTAAAATTTCATCTACCCCCTGGCCTCTCCCATCTTTCATTGGCATACTTCATCCATTGAACTCTCTAGCATAAACTAGGTTTATACAGCAATGTTTCTTGGTAGAAAAACTATGCAATACCATTCAGTGTTTGAGGTCAGCAAGGTCTTGGTCATATGACTTTGTGAGCAAAGAATTCTTTTATTTGGTGTCCTGTTAATTAAAAGCCTCCAGACCAAACTAATATTGAATACAGGTCATGTAAATGAGATACTTATAAGCCATTTTAGGTTTAAACAACAATGAGATTAAGATACATATAGAACCTGAGCTTCTACTGTAATGTCAAAGGTCAAGTTGTGTGCCGCTGTGTGCTGTACACAAGCAATTGGGCAGTCCGATAACTAAGTTGTCTGCACTTGCGTACTCTCCGAATGCGCATGTGCACTCGCGCAGATAAAAACTTCCGGGGTATAAATAGAAATTTTATCAGCGTGTATAACACAAACATCGAGTGTCATGGAAAGTTAATTAAAGAAAGAAAAGAAAAAAATGGAAATCGACGAAATATTGCTGAATATGTAAAGGTGTTTATAGTGGGAAGGTGGTCGAAAACAGAACTGTTTCATTGCATCAATTTCCTCAAAACAAACGACTGCAATGCATTTGGATGGTATTATAACACTTCACCCTCCCTTAATTGGTAACAGTTCGCCCTTGATCAGTAACAGCTCGGCCTAGATAGGTAACAGTTCGCCCTTGCTTTATAACATGTCGCCTTCGGATATAAGTGTATACATCAAGCAAAAAATAGTAAATTTTTTAATTTATTTATAACCATTCACATTGTATTTGTTTTCTTCGTCTTCATACACATTATGAGCACTTCGGATATAAATGTATACGCCACCCTTCGCTCTTAAATCTTCAGAAATTAAGTAAAAAGAATGCAAACTTTTAATTTATTTTTTATTATTTTGACACCATTTACATTTAATTTATGCTTCCTTTGTCTCCTTTTTCTTTATTACTATCGTATTATTAGCATAATAAATTATTATATTTTTTTTCATATTTTAAAATTGTTTTACCCAAAGAAAAAAATCTGATCCTCTCAGTACAATATAAACTGCCACTGTTTCTTGATTTAAATGCAATGTTACGTCCTAAAATATTATAATTATACTGTGTAAGTGGTTTATTTATTTCATATTTTATATTTAAATAAAATTCCGCTGTTGCAAGGATTTTAATGTTACTTAGTTGCATACATATTTTGCTGCCAATACTTTAATAAGGTTGTCACACGCGAGATGACTTGAGTATGAAGTTATCATATAATTGCACATAAAAGCGTGAACATTAATTGATGTTTGCCTATAGTCATTATTGTGATGATAGCATTCACACTAACCTTACTAATTAGCCAGTGTGATCTTAATTAATGTTTACCGACATAGACATATATAAAAATTAAAATAAATAAATTAGTCAGTGTGTGATCGTTAATTAATGTTTGCCTACAGTCGATATTGTGAAGATAGTGTTAGCACTAATCTTGATTGATAGTTAGTCACTGTGATCTAAACAGATGTTTGCCATCATAGACGTATTTAAGTGCTTGCAATTTATAGACTGGTCAGTGTGTGATTCAATCCCGCAACGTACGCTAGCTTTATCACAATGCAGTATGAAGAAGTCGACTAAGACGGCAACCAACTAATTGTGTTTGTATGCATATCTAACAAAATATAATATATATATAATATATTTAATTCATAATTGCCAGTAATATCTAGCTTGTGAGCGCCGATAATTAGCACGATTAGCTGATATTTCCTTCCGGATCCATTCAAACGATGATTCGCTTGGTACTTTTTTTAAATACCTTGGCATGAAATGGTCCATTTCTCAGTTGTTTACACAAGCTTCGTTGATTTTTTGTCCGCCATCTTTTTTTTGCTTAGTCCCAAGAGGCTCAGCAGCGAGTAGCCTCCCTTTGAAATCAAGGGAAGTAACTGAGTTATCGGACTGCCCAATACTCTAGCGAGAACAAAATTTAATAGTAATTTATTGTTACAATTGTTAAAACAATTCTCATACTAGTTAACCACTATTTCTTAACAATTACCTTCAGTACTTAATTGACTTGACATGTCTCTTACTAAATATTGACCTTACATACATTTTAATGTTTACATTTGTTTTGATGGAAATTGACAAATTAATATATATTTGAATAATTTAAAATATACTTCTCCTTGTTTTACATGTTGACAATAATAATTTCTGGTGGTTTTTACCATCAGTGGTTAATGTTGTTTTTTATTTCATCATCTGTATATGTTAGTCTTTGTGGAACCTGTCACTGATCAGAGGCTTGCTATAGGAACTATACAAAGATAGTATTAAAATTCAAATAATGATAAATTTTACAGAGGTATACCTTAACAAAACAGCTCTTTGAATGAGATATGCTTTATATTTCACAGAGGTACCACTTGGATCCCAATGTACCATGTCTACAGCCTGTGCTACAACAAATAGTGTCTGTCTTAGTAGCACCTGTCAGTGTAGCTCTAACTTCTATGATGATAATGGTGCTAACCCTGAAGGGAACTGTCAGAACAGTAAGTACACTTTTCTACCCTTGATTCAGAAATATTTTTATGGGGAATAGACAGGTACAGATAAAGTATATGCAAGCTCAATAAACACCTACTTGTATACACAATTTGTCTGGTCAAACAGTTTAACCTTAAAAATCTTCTTTTTTTTTTTTTTTAAAGAAAAATCATTCAAATTTTTTTAATAAAATAAAAACTTGCATAATCTTGATTTGTTTCTTTATGAATCTTTATTTTTCATATTTTTCCGAAATTACTTTCATAGTAGTTTTTCTTTTAAAATTTTACCTGCTTGCAGTCAATTCAACATAGAATCATTCAATCTGAATGAGAGTTTATTGGGTGTGCATGCAAGCTTCCAGATGTTCTTGTCTGGTCTATAACTGGATTAATGAATTTTTAAATAACTTGGCACAAATGTCTCATTTAGAAATCAAAGGTAAAATCAGGTGCTTCTGAGCTTGTCTGGGCTTATACTTACCTATAGATCTTTTTTCATAATTGTTAATACAGACTCCAAAATAATAGTGTGTATTATCCTACTCTATTTACTAAGTCTGTAGCAGAACTGAAATAAGTCATCAAACCATCTTTATTACAGGGATAATTCTGAACAACCTGTGTAATAGTAATACCATCAGTTATCAACAGTGGGATCAGTGTCAGGATGGAAATGCTGAATGTTCTTACAACAATTCATATATCTGTACATGCAAGCAGGGATACCATTCGGCAGAAGATACATGTGTTGCAGGTATGCTAAGATACATTTTTAAGAGAAATTCAATGTGACCACCAGGAACATTAACATAGGGTGTGGCATGCATTATCATGAGTCTTTCTAATTTTCTTTTATGTTGTTTCTGCCTATAAAACCATCTTTAGTCTGACCTGTTTGAACTACATGTATCTCTTTTAATGACCATTTGCAATAGATGCACATATTTGAAATGGAGCCCTACATGAATTGTTTATATTAAATAAAAAAAATTAAATTCACATTGTACACATCTTTCATTTTTGGTTGTAAGTGGACGTGTTTCTAATTTTATTTTAGCTCTTTATGTGTACTACTTTTTAGAGCCAAAAGTACATACAAAGTCTACTAGGCAAAAGAACAGTTTTATTGACAGTATATGTGCATGTTCTGAAAAATTAAATTAAGATTTATTGGGAATAAAATATTGAGCAAGATATTTTTGTGGTTTGGGGTATAAATAAACCATAAGGGTTTTTTTGGATTATTATCAATCCGCCATGATCCTGTTTATAGTGAAGGACCAGACTGGGTGTTTCTTTACTCGATCAGTGGTAATTTGCAAGAGAATACTGTCAATGAAGAATGCCAGTAAATGCGTAAACAATGTCATTGTTACTTATCAAATATTATTATTATTATTATTATTATTATTATTATTATAACAAAAACGGTGACAAAAACTAACAGATGTTGCGGTATTGTATAGGAATAAAATAACAAGTATGAAGTAAAGTTACAAAAAAAGAAAGTGATTGCAATTAAAGTTTGTTTGACAGTGATCTAGTTGTGCTTTCCAAAAATAAAAGAAGTTCTGGTAGACTGTCATCAATAAGTAAAACCTTATGTAATGTACTTGTTACACACTATTCCGACCGAAGCGTTGTAGAATCAGTGTTACATAATTGCCGCATTGAACTGACATGTGTGTTTATCGTACTTTGGCAACTGTTTCCACAGCTGTATGGTGATGTGACTAGGTCTAAGTGGGAGAGGGGCAGAGAAGGGGCAGTGCGCTGTAAGATGATTTCATGCTGTTAACCACATGGCAATTCGTTATCAGGAGACATGACCCACCCCCTCTATCTTAGAGCGAGCGCAATCACATATCGCCAGCATCTTAAGTCATTGGGAGACAATACGATCAACTAAAGAAATGTTTTTTTTTTAATTTTCCTTCAAAGTGAGATAAAGAGGATAAAATTTTCGAATCCCAAAATCTCTATTTGAATAGTGACTTGATATTTGAATATTTGAATATTCGTTAACATCCCTAATTATTACATTTATTAAATCTATTTAAAAATGTTTAGTTTAATAAGTCCAAGCATTGAAAATTTTTGCTGCATAAAGAAAAAATAATAATATAATGATATGAACAACACTAGAATAGAAATATTGTTTATAATTTGATTATTTCGCAGTAATTATTTTCATAGCAATATATTCTGGTATACATGTAACTCACAAAAAGCAATTTTGAACCATAAATTGTTGCAATGTTACTATTATTATTTTAGAAGCATTTTCAGATATTAAAACTTTCTATTTTGTTTACAAGCATTTGCATCTGACTTTATTCACTTGCCTTCTCACTGACACCTTGGCGAATCCAGTGGCTTTAATCCCTGATCCTGCCAATCTTCCCCTATTGTGTAGGTCAACAGTCATTGACATTAACCTATCTGGGATGACAATGGGCATGCACCAGTCATGTGTCCTTGTCTGTCCTGGTCCTGCACCAAAAATCTGGCATGTATTCCCAAAAACCTCGTCCCTGAAAGGGCATAGTGGATATGGGTACAGTTATAGTGCAATCAGGGTCAAGTGTCTCTTTAGGAGTCACCACTTACCATTCATGACTCAAAGATAGAGTTACAGGACTATTTTAGAGTGGCAGAAATGACTACTGTCACCAGACTACCTCTTCTCAAGATCTCTCTAAGCAGATGACTGATCTAGCTGGAGGAAATTATTCCCATCAAGTGGGAGTAGAGCTTTTTCTTGCAAGAGAGGTATTGTCATAGTCATTGTCCTTTCTCCTTTTCCTCTTTCAAAGAGGTATAGTAGAAAAAGGGGGCCCCCATGGCATAGTGGTAGAGCCGCCTCCGACTGCGTAGCCTCTCACCGCGTGGGTTCGAGTACTGCTCAAGTCGAAGGATTGCCCTCCAGCTGACTTGTGGTGTGCCATTGGTTCTACTCAGACATGTGTCTGGGGTCTTCCTCCACCAAAAAGCTGGACATTGCTATAATGATATAAATTGTTGCTGCAATGTATTTCAAAAACAAAAACAAACAAAAAAAGTTGAAAAAAGCGGAAATAGAAAACAAAATAAAGATGGCCATCTTCAATTAGATCTCCCACAATTTTAAACCCATGGTCAGATACTAGAAGGAAGACACATTGCAATTCTAAATTTTCTCGTTTTACAGCTCAAGTCTAATGTGCTGGTTAAACTCCAAACCTTGTGTTGAGACTGCCTAGGTGACTCGAGGCATTTTGACCCTCAATTATCCACATTATCTAAGACCACCTACTCTATCTTTAGGGCCTCTTCATTAACTTGCTCCCTATGTCATTCCTCCATTAGGGAACCTATGTAAATTTCTATGTATTCCATCACTTTGTTTAACCTACATTATATAGAGAAATGGTATAAGAATTCTGAATACCTATTGCGATGGGTAAAAAAGACAACATTGATGATATTAAACATTTTGTACTGGTGAAGTATTGACAAATTTTGAAGTATTTAAGCATAGAACATGGCTCTAGAGTCTATTTCTTTTCAATAAAATTCATTGTTAATAAAGCATGATTTAAAAGTGTCAAGACTTTGTTGTTATTTCTGCAAATCAAGTTCTATAGGTTGGAAATTGTACTGTAATTTGTTCAGTTTACGCTTACTGAAATTTGCACATGGGGAAGTCTGTTTAGCTGACTTTCTAACCCTGATAAAATGCAGGTCCTTATTCGGTTAACGACATTATATTTTATTTATTTTTCTTTGCTCACCTGATAACAATATGCTTTTTGTGAGCTTTTTTGATACCCCTTTGTCCGCAGTGTGTGGTGCGTGGTGTGGCCACAATTCGCTTGTGAACAGACTAGAGGCTACAGTTTTTTTTTATCCAATTTTCACCAAACTTAGTCAGAACATTTGTCTCAATAAATCTTGCATATTTTCGTGACTGTGTCATCTGAGGTCAGAAACTGAGATATCAGGTCAATTTTTAGAAAAACCTTGTAAACACACTAAAGGCCCCATTTATAGCCCTTCACCTTTCTTCACAAAACTGGGCAAGAATATTTTCCAGCATTAATACTTGGATGCTCTAGTAATTAGATCACTTGGGGTCGAAAAGTAGGTCACTAGGTCAAATATAAGAAAACCCTTGTGAACACACAAAGGGCCACATTTATAGCTTAATCTTCACCAAACTTAGTCAGAATGTGTGTTTGTATGATTGAGTTTGTTTGCCTGCAAGAAATCTTGTGTGAGTTTGTAACATGGTTACTACATCAAATTTTAGAAAAAAAACTTTGTGAAAATGCTCAGAAGCCACATTGATTGCCCAATCTTCACCAAACTTGGCCAGAATGTTTGCCTGTATGAAATCTTAGATATGTGTTGAAATGGATCACGTTGATTCAGAAGGTCACTTGGTAAAGTTCTAGAAAATGTTGTAAGCCTAGTGGCCACACTTATGGCCAATCTTCACCAAAGATTTCTAAAGTATGTTGCATTGTAGGTGAAAAGATCTTGAAGTAGGAAACACTTTTTTTCATTTAAATAACACCAACTGAAAGTTTCAAATAAATGATTAAATCTAAATATATATAAGCTGTATCAAAAGTATAATTATATTAAGTTTTAAGATTTACTGGTGATTCCGCCTATTTGCATACATGACATCCAGACAAATTTATGTAATTAACCAGAATATGTGTTAAACTGGAAATCAAAATAGTAGTACCAGTTCAAGAGCATATATTGTTTTCCTTTACTTCAGTTTTGATTTATTATAATTAATTCTCAGCCACTGTGTTTCTTAAAAAAAATCAGTTCTATTTCCATTTATAATTTTCATTTTTTGAAAAATATTGAGCTCGTAATTATTTACCTCCAAATTCAGTAAAAGGTCGATTCTTTTTTCTAAAGGGCTTCCATTTTGTTTTTGTGACAGCAAAAAGAAACACCTATTTCATACGTGCTATTGTAATTTTCTAGATATTAATTTTTTGTGAATCGGAAGTGAAATAAATATGCATTTTATGGGTTTTGATTTCATTAACAAATGCACTTATGTTAAAAAAATACACCTTAGTGTTTTTGTCATTTTTGTCAAGGAAGAGTAATGCGCTATAAAAAGCGCTATTAAAACTCCATGAGTTATCGATGACGTCATTCACTATTGACACTTGTTCACCTCTGCAAAAACCTGTGAAATTCATCTAAAAGATGCAAAAGAAAGTGTACCATTGGCAGTAGACTGTAACAGAGTAAGCCAAACAGGCTGCTGATATCATGTTTATATAAGTTTATACAGATTAACGACACTGTTTGCCAATTATCGAGAAAGGTGCGAAAATTGCCCCAGGGATAAACTAATCAGTGAGCTTTAGCAGACAGGTGAACAGCAATTGATTATGTTTATAATCGAAATTGAGCTGACTCCTTATGCATATATTCATTAATTTTTAACAAAGGTTAAGAAGAAAAGGTTTGGTGTTTTAATACTTTATTCAGTAAAATGGAATACGCCCATAGCCATTATTTATTTAACTGGAATCAATGGTATTGCAAATAAAAAACTAGTAAACATGGAATGAAAACTACATTTTAACACAGGAAATGACCTAATGACCAAAAACAGAAATAGGAAAAGTGACTCAAGTAGTGATTTGATGACTCATTGACGTTCCAAGTATTTAGTTATTTCTCTGGTTTGCAGCATATTTGTTCCAGTGTAAAAATGATGAACATTTTCAATAAACTTAGGGTTTACCCCTCAATTTAGCATGTTTTTTTCTCACCATTTTGGGAACATGACCCGACCCCCAGAATTGGGATTTTTCGTATTGTTTTAGACAAAATTGGGAATGACTCAAACCCTATATATCAACTAAACAAATCAAAAATAAAATATTTGGTTCATTCTGTTCCATTTATAAGTTACTAATTTATAAAGCATCATCTCTATTTCTCATATGACCGAATAGTCAATTGTGTCATTTATTTGACCAGGGGTGAGAATTATACTTTTCTTTCATTCTTTGAATTTGAAATTCTTTCCTTGAAATTTGGAAAAAAAAACAACAACACTTTTTTTGCGAGTTGGAACATGACTCAGTAATGGACAGAAAATTTTGCAAAAATACCCTGTTCATTGTTAAAAGTCCCAAAATCGCAATCCAGACAGCCTAGAATACTCAATAACAGCTCAAGTGTTAGCCTGACAAATTTTAAACCAGTTCAAAACCACTGCCACTCTCATTTTAAATCCTTTATAATTAAGTTTTGATTATGACAAATAAAAGCTTTGAGTTCTATAGTGAAAGATGTCACTTTGATCACAGTTGTATTTTCTATTCATGATTTTCAAAAATAATTATAATTAAAAAATGATACTGTGCCCTATAAAGTCAATATCTTTGCACACAATAAAATCCTATTACAAATAACAATTTTTCCAGTGAATCAAAATAATGCATAAAGAGAGTTCGCTCTAACCTTACTTGTGTTTAATTTTAAGGTGCTTTCCTCATGATACATCGACAACTTTTAGGGAAAAATATTGCCTCCTGTTAATGCCATGTCAATATGCATTAAGCTTAATTGTAAACTTTTGTTTCTTGCTTTTTCCTTCCCATTTTTAGCTCACCTGAGCACAATGTACTCAAGGGGAGTTTTTGTAATACCGCTTCTTCCGTTGTCCTTCGTCCGTCGTCAACATTTTAGCTTGTAAGCACACTAGAGGCCACAATTTTTATCCAATCATCATCAAACTTGGTCAGAATATTTGTCTGCATAAATGTTGTTGTTGGAACTAGTTTAATAAGGGTCTACTCGCCCTGTTGAGGGCTTTTTCATGACCCCGCCATGTTGCCCATGCATGGCTTAAATGTTATATTCCGAAAATATCGCCTAAAGTGGGCCCTAATTAGGTACCTAGTTTATGTACCCATTTACTGGAAAATGGTTTAATTTGGTATTATTGGATCTTAAAGGGGATTGAGCATGTTTTGAGTGAATTCCACCGCCTAAGTCCGGGCTCGTTTCCCTAAAACTAGGTTCTAATGAGATTTGTTTATTTAATTTTTACCATAAAAAAGGTTCCCCGTTTTCGGTGTACCTCTTCCCCTACGACTGTCTGCATAAAATCTTGGATTAGTTAATTTATAGGTCACCTGGGGTCAAAAAGTACACACTAGAGACCACATTTATAGCCCAATCTTCACTAAACTTAGTCAGAATGTTTGTCTGCATGAAATCTTGGATGAGTTGGTAATTGGGTCACGTGGGGTCAAAATGTAGGTCACTAGGTCAAATCTTAGGAAAAAAAGCTTGTGAACACACAAGAGGCCCAATTTATAGGCCAATCTTCATCAAATTTGGTCAGAATGTTTGTCTACATGAAATCTTGGATGAGTACGTAACCGGGTCATGTGGGGTCAAAAAGTAGTACACTTGGTCAAATCTTAGAAAAAGCTTCTGAACACACTAGAGACCACATTTATAGCCCAATCTTCACCAAACTTGGTCAGAATGTTTGTCTGCATGAAATCTTGAATGAATTCGTAACTGGGTTACGTTGGTTCAAAAAGTAGGTCACTAGGTCAAATCTAAGAAAAAGTTTGTAAACACACTAGAGGCCCCATTTATAGGCCAATCTTCATCAAACTTGGTCAGAATGTTTGTCTTCAAAAAAATCTTGGATGAGTTCGTTATTGGGTCACGTGGGGTCAAAAAGTCGGTCACCAGGTCAAATCTTAGAAAAAACTTGTAAACACACTAGAGGCCCCATTTATAGGCCAATCTTCATCAAATTTGGTCAGATTGTTTGTCTACATGAAATCTTGGATGAGTTCCTTATTGGGATACGTGAGGTCAAAAGGTAGGTCACTAGGTCAAATTTTAGAAAAAGCTTGTGAACACACTAGAGTCCACATTTCTAGGCCAATCTTCCTCAAACTTAGTCAGAATATTTGTCTGCATGAAATCTTGGATGAGTTTGCAACTGGGTCACGTGGGGTCCAAAAGTTGGTCACTAGGTTAAATCTTAGAATAAGCTTGTAAACACACCAGAGGCCCCATTTATAGGCCAATCTTCATCAAATTTGGTCAGAATGTTTGTCTACATGAAATCCTGGATGAGTTCGTTATTTGGTCATGTGGAGTCAAAAATTAAGTCACTAGGTTACATTTTAGAAAAAGCTTGTGAAAACACTTAAGAGGCTACATTGATGGCTGAGTCTTCACCAAACATGACCAGCATGTTTGCCAGTATGAAATCTTACATATGTTTTGAAATGAGTCATGTGGATTCAGTTGGTTATTTTGAAAAATTCTAGAAAATTTTATCAACCCAGTGGCCACACTAATGGTCCAATCTTCACCAAAGATTTCTAAAGTAAATAACTCTTCATTAATTGATGTCAGATTTGAGCCTACTAAAAGCCTGTGTCATCAAGTGAGCGATTAAGGGCCATCATGGCCCTCTTGTCTTCATATATGGTTAATAATGACTTGTATTGTGTGGAAAAACAAAGGAAATCGTAAGGTTCTGTGGGCTTTTAATAGGGGCCTGGTATCGCCGAGAAAGTTAAACATGTATTGTGATAAATTGCAATACTGTGATATATTGCCAGAGATAAAAACATACAAAATGTACCTTTTATTTTTCAGTCATTCTGATCAACAAAGTGCAAATTAGCTTAATCATTTAGCAGAACAATTTAAAATCCTTAACATTTGTACATACAACTTGTTTAGGTTTCAACTGCTGTTCACATGTCATCTCCAGCTTGTAACATTCTTGTCTTGTTTATTTCCTTGTAAGAAAACATAAGCCGTAATTAAGTCTTTTTAATTGAAACGTAACAGGCTTCATTGCTAGTAAACTTTGAAATGGTTAAAAGTAGCAGGCAGTATAAGTTAACATAGTCATGTTACTATTTGGTTCTGCATAATAGATAAGATTACAAACATTATGCTTCAGTACAATCATACTAAGTAGACAGTACTGCCATTTAAATAATACTTATCAGCAGATTGGCATAAATGTTGGAAACCAAATGTGAATGGTTTTGTTAGGTTTTACAATGTGTATATTGCCTATCGCTAGTTTTGAACTTTCGATATTACTGCCTTATTGTTTTAACAGCATTTTGTATTTCAATAATCGGTAAACTTGTCAAATAAGTATTTTTCTAATGAAGTTTTTCATGTGAATGTACACACATATTGTCAAGGTATTGGCCTTGTTTGGTAAAAAAGTAGTTGAAAGCATGAATTTAGATCCCACAATTGTTTCATAACAGCTTTTATTTTCCTTTATTTCTATGTCTAAGCAGACCCTGTAATGCCTGTCAACTGTATTACAGACAAACCACTAGGTGGAAGTTGCGACTACAAAGAAGAATGCTCTGACCGCAATGCACAATGCACCCAAAAGAAGTGCACCTGTGACATCGGTTTCTATGTCTCTTCTAGTTCAGATAGTGGCGAAAAATGCTTGCCAGGTAAGCACATATTTCTATTTACTACTTATCAACATAATTTCTGTGTAAAATTTCAGCACATGGTGCTGTCTGGTTTTTGCCCAATAACCACCTTTTATACAATGTCCCATATCTTAAACCATTATTTTGTTAAAAGGTTAAAATCTTTGACCATAGAGATATAGTAAAGGGACCACTGACTCGTTACATGATGTTATATACTGTATATAAATAGGTTGAATCCATTGGAGCGCTATCACCGGGAGTCATAGAAAATTTCCGGTGTAAACTAAAACGATAAAAGGATAGCTGAAAGCTATGTTAACATTAATAAAAAACGCGTTAATTTCGTGTTAATGATGGTACTAGGATGAGAAATTCTAACTTTCAAAGGGTTTTACCGAAAAAGATCGGCGGAACACTATTTCTTGTTTGTAATCGTTCAGATTTTAGTGTTAACCCAGACACGATGCACATCTGCTCCGCCCACTTCGAGTCTTCTGTCATGGTATGTTATTTCTTTATTCCTTTGTTTTGTTTTTTATCTGAATATTAGGTTTATCTGTATATATATATATTTATATATAATCAGTCATTTTATGTTTATTTTCCTGCTGAATAGATGGCTAAATTGAAAATCAGCATGTCAGTAGCTGCTGTCAGAAAACCTTGTTCTATTTTCGGTTTTCATTGTGATAAATAGAAACTGTTAAGTTTAAACTTCTGGATAAGATTATTCTAAACAACAAATCATGTCTGAAATTTATAGACGTATAATTTCTTTGTACATATATATGATTTATTTTCCATGAAAACAAATATTTTGCTTTTTTTTTACTTTGCAGTCAGTAGTGGGCAGAAGTGGTTGGGGTCTAATCTATTAATTTTTATCATTTATGAAAGAAAACTAGTTATAGAATTAAATCTACCACTTCCTTTACTCTTGTTATGAATGAATAATTTGAAACAAATATGGTGCTGCTTTTTCTGGGATTTCATGCTTTGAACACCTGACTTCAATTAAACCCAATAATTTTATTCTGAGACCAGTAGTTTATTACATTCAGTTTGAGTGTCGTCAAGAAATTGAGCTACCAAATCTATGTACCACTGGTTAATGTCACATCTTAGGATCAAACATTTAACTTTGAGTGATCTCTTTCTGGGACGGATGTGCTAGACACAAAAAAAGCAATACTTTTCTTTACTTACTCACAAAAACAATTCAAATTAGGGTTGTTATTGTAGTATATATGTGCCTTATTTATGTGATTTTTTTTACATAATATGCAATTTTATTTACAGTTCCTGCAAAATGAATTCCTTCCATTCTTGAACACATGGTTAGAGGGTGTCAAGCCACTCAAGGCATTTAGAACAACCGAAACAGGCTTTATGGAGAAATTCTTGTCCACTCAGACCAATGAAGGAATGTGATGCAAGGTAATTCAGACAAATCTATACCTTAAATAATTGACATCATTAAAATTGATTTTGAGACAATAAATCTGTATTTTACTAAAACATTTTTTTGTTGTTGTTTTTTTTTGTTTTTTGTTACATTGCACCAACACAATTATGAATTATGGTTATATTGGGGACGTCCAGCTTATCATTGGTGAAGGAAGACCCTAGATTTATGTCTGGGCAGATCCACCAGCACACAGCAGGTTAGCTGGAAAACCTTCCCACCTGATAGTTCTTGTCCTGACCAGGACCCGAACTCATGCATTGAAGTGCTATTAGAGGTAGAATGGTTTACTTAAAACACTACAGTGTACATGTATTTTCATGTCATGTGCATTGTCTATAACTTTCGTCTTACGAATTTCTGACATTAAATATAAGCATTATTTTTCAATCTTGGCTTGTAAAAAACTATAAAAAGAGAAATTGTATAAAATATTGTTCTGAATGTATATCTGTTCTTTTTTTTCTATTATAGTTAAAGTATTCACAGTCTTCTGTCTCACTCCACTACTTTCTGCGCAGACCTTTTGCCAAATCTTGTGGAAGAGCCTTTCAGTCCACATAAAGGCATTTTGTTTTGACACATTAAACCTACTACCAAGAGGTTCAGGTAATTCAAAGAATCATCTGAATGTACAGATCTGAAACATATTAAACATTAACACACCTATTGGGAATTTCTTAGTGTTAATAAATGCCATTTTACTAAAAAAGTATTATATACTGTCAGATAATACAATTATATTTGTATTCAAAGTTAGTTAGTAGTTAATAAGATTTTAATAACACTTTGCTATTGAATGACACAAAATAACTTTTTTCTCAAAATGGACTTTCGAGATTTTTATTATATTATAGCTATATATTTAATATATTAATATAAATATCAGATGTTGATATATTAAAGGTGGTGTCCGACTTTGTCTAAATAGAATACATGTAATATCTCACTCACTGTTTTGGGAATTTTGTCACAACTTTTTGCATAAATTCACCCTTTAGTCCGGGTAAGGACAAATTTTGAAACTACCTGATTAGTAAATGCAGTCAGTAGGAAATGCATGTTTGTAATGATGAATGGGGTGTTGTGCTTTACTTTTCACTTGCCTAGGGGACTTCAGTAACCAGCATTTGCTGGATCTTTTTTGTTTATAATAATTAATCTGATTGTTTGAGAAAAACATTGTATAGTCAAAAATGTTAAAAACAATAAACCATGATAATACGAATTGGTAGGATTTACCCTGCAAAGATTTTTGACAACTGTCACATAAATCTAGAAATCTAGGACATAGCGGGATTTTAATATTTTTGTTCTAACTTTGTATGTTTTGTTTTATATTTTTATTGGTGAATCAATAATAAACGTATTTGTCCACACTAGGACTGGAACCAAAGAGGTTAGGCGGGTGCAACTTTTCATAACCTGTAAAACCTGTAAAGCACACTTTTATTTGTTTAGTTACCATGACTTGGACCATTTTTTCAGAGACAGTTCATCTTTAAATTCAACGCCATGGACCAGCCTACAGAAGTACAGATGTCAGGAAGACAGAGAGGAGATATCAGTTATTTGCAGTCCTTTGAAGAAGACTAAATATTATTAAAAGATTTCATTTTTTTTCAGTCTGTATCAGAATTGCTTTCTTAGTGGTAGACCATTTCTTAAATTTTACTTTTCAAAAAACTGTTCTAACACATCCAAAGACAGGATTATGTTAAATATTGTTTATTTATCCATATAATCTACAAAGTAATTTGACAGTTAAAAACATCAGCATTATAGACAATTCTAATTCACTTTCAATATCTAATGGGTGACAGAGTCATGTTTTTAATTTTATCAAAACAACTATTTAAAATGTATTTTACTAAGATTAAACCACATGTTGAAAACTTTAAAAGAATGACTTAATGGCACATTTATCAAGTATTTGCACATAGTAAATTTATATCAAATGTTATTGGTAGATTGAAACAATGCTATTATTATACAAATTATTATAAAGATTTTATTAGAAACAACTTTAATCAATTAATTGACCTTTATTTCTATTAAAAAGACAATGGTGTTGCATAATATTTGTCTGAATATTTAAATTTATATGTTTTTGTATTTATCTGTCATAAATGCATTTTTCATTCCACATTAAAATATTTTCTGCACACTATAAAGCTGTGTTCTTGCTTAAACACTTAAACATGAATGAAATGGAAAAAAAATATTAGTAAAACATATTTATTCTTGTTTGTTCTGATAACATTAATTAAAAAGGAAGTGAAAGCCAGTGCAAGTTAGAGTGTCATCTCTGGATGCATGATTTAGTAGTTTTAAACCCTTGAGCCAAGTTGAAAGTTTTCACAATGCAAGAAGAAAGGTTATACTATATAAAGTAAGGACTTAATCAGGTTGTAAATTAATAAAGACCTTTGTAAGAATTAAATCATGGACCCAATTTTTTCTTACATTAAGTATTAAATAGTGTTTGATTTAGGCCTTGGTTCTGTAATGTTACCTATCCAATTGCTCTTAACTGATTCAGTTTAGTTGATGAATAACCAATGCAACTAAAACATATATGGTATCATTTGTTAAATTGGCATGTTTGTTATTTTAGCTTGTTGCTTTTTGTTTTATAAATGCACACTGAATCAGAAAAACAAATAAAGCTTATTCCCAGTCAATACAAATATATACTTAAAACTAGTGCTGTCATTGATACGCCAAAAAGCGTATCGATAATATTGATATATCGAAAGAAAAATATCGCCGATATATCGACATATCGAGGGGAATTTGGAGAAATTGTAATTCTTATTTAATTACTGCCTAGTATGAAATTCTGGGTATACTTATGCAAAGTGTTCTTCTTTAATATATGTTTCACTAACATTCTTGTACTTAAATCTTGATATTTAACAGCTTTTTTCAAATAAAATGTTGAAAAATAGTTTTTAATTTGTTTATAACTTATCCAAAGATGAAAAGGAAATGCTCATGTTTTAACCATTTAATTAAATAAACAGAAAGTGTTCCTCACTGTACTAATATACACTATTACTTTATAGTGATAACAGTCAGATTAACAAATGTACTGACATAAGTAATAAATCATTTTCATAAACTTCAGAAGTGAAAAGTCCCCAGTCAGGTACATCAAGTCATAAACTTATATGATAGTGTTACAATGTAGACATTGACATTGCCATGTGTATGTGAAGCATAGTATAATACTGTTTAGTAACATTTTCCCATTATGTACAACAGCACCCCTTAAGCACAAGTCATAAACTTATATATATATATATATATATATATATATATATATATATATATATATATATATATATATATATATATATATATATATATATATATATATATATATATATATATATAAATTATAAGGCCTTGAGCTGACGGTAGATGTTGTATAAGAACACCAGCATGTCTGCGTTTTCTGTCGTGAGTGATGATCGTTTTTTTGTGTGTTTTTGGAAATTATGTTTACTGCTGTAAAGAATACACGTTCTGAAGGCACACTAGTTGCAGGTACTTAAAGATAGTGGGTGGCCATTTTGGAAAGTCTAGGGAACTCCTTTTGATGCCCGCCCCACCACTCAATTGGATACAAAATCTTCAAATTTTAACATAAGAAAAGAGTATTTTGTTGATTGATTTCTTTCACAAATTGGCAAATTCATGATCTTGCAACTGTCTCCTAACTTTAATACAACATCGTCGAATTGTAAATGATATGTAAAGCACTTACATGATTTTTTTCCAAATGTCGAATTTCTGACCGTTGTCAATGGTATAACCTTTTCAACAGTTCCCTCCTTTTCATACAACATTCTGTAGACTTCCAGTTCACGAAAAATGTTGATTTTAACATTTTTTAAAAACTTTTTCTTTCTATTTTTTTCCCGCCGATATATCGATATTTTGAAATGCATATCGATATTTTAAAATGTGTATCGATATATCAATATCGGCCAAATCGATGACGGCCCTACTTAAAACTACATATTTTTATTTATTAATTTGCTAATACTTAAAACATACATGGATTGTTGTGTTTAGTTTATTTCTGAATTTTGACATGTTTATATTGTCAAAACAACATACAATTAGAAAGAAACATTCTGTCAATAAAAAAAATATTAAATTACTGCATTAAACATGCATAAACAATTCAGGTAATGGAGTTTTTACATTAACTCAATTTATAATTTGTGTACTAAAATATGAAAAGCAGGGTTCCCCTGATTAGGCTAGTTATTTTAGTCGTTTTTTTAAACAAATCTCAAACAAATTCCTTCACAACTGATACTTGTGTTTTTAATTTTTTTAATGTCTGTAGAATACCTGAAAAAAGTCTTCAAATGAAATGTTGTCCGAACTTGAAAATAAAATCATCACAAAAGGCACACCCTTAATAATTTTATTAAATTTTTTAGTTTCAAAAATAACAGCATTTTTCCAATACCATAACAGTTAGATTCATTTCCACAAACAATATATACAAAATTTGCAAGTTACATACTTTTAATGATCAAATGGTATGAAACAGTTTAATTGTTATACTTTTCACATACTTTTGTGTGTCAAAACCATATTTATAAAACAAAAATTGTCAGATGTATTTGCATACTTCTTAATTTGGTTAAATGTTAACAAATGTATATATCTCAGGATATGTCTAAATTTTAAAATCATCATCTGCAATGTCCACATTACTGCAGTTTATCCCTTTACAATCAACACATGCAGCTGAACACACCAACCCATGTTTTCTGCAAGAACATCGTACTGAGTCGCAACCTGCCTTACAACAACATTTCACTTTCTTGAGCAACCTCTCCGGAGCTGCTAGAAGGTCACATTGTTTTGGAATAAGTCTCTTGTCTTGTAGAGACCAATCCCACTCCAAAGGGTTAAGATTGTTACCAATCCATCTTTGAACTTGCAAGTAGGTTCGATAACTGTGATACTTAGCAGCTTTTTAAGTTAGGGGTAGAGTTTTTATCTTAACACATGTATTACTCGAACATACTCTTTGCATGAATTTCTGGTACCGTAGGTCATTTATTCCAGTGTTGCTATCTCCATTATAATAGCATACAATTATCTGTTCTCCAAATGCTTTAATATCTGCATGTGATGATTATTGTAAAAAGACATCGGCTCTGCCTTTGAGAAAGTCATCTGCAAAGTAATTCTTTACTGCTGACACCTTACTTACTCCAAACACCCTAGAAGTTGTGTCGCATCCGGTCAACGCATGTAAAAGTAAAATATGACTGCAAAATGCTCATTTTTGCGCTCTGACAATATCCCATATTTTCCCTGTTTTTGAATCAGTCTTAGAGTCTGACCTTAAGTATATGCAGTTTTGTTCCGGTTTTGCATGAAACAACAGCAACGCAAGAATGTCTGTGTCTTCCCCTACAACAATGACAGGTTTTTGTTGGGAAGCTTCAACAGCTGTTTGGACAATGAGTACGTCAGCGTCATCTCTAGTGCATATCACTTTACACCCTTTCTCTGTGAGATGTCCTTCAAGTAAATTGATGAAATCTAGCTTGTTTTCAGGATTTGTCAGGAACGTTTCTTTCTTCCCTTTAAATGTAGTGCTTCTGTTGAATATTACCCTGGTTCTTTTTGTGCGTCTTGTGTGTGCAACATCTTTTGTTGTTAGTCCACAAATATATCCATCAAACACAACAATTGGTGTACTGTAATGTTTTCCAACAAGAGATGTATACCTCTGAGCAGTTTTACCAAACGACTCACCTGCTGTCCATGGTAAACGATGAACAAGTGATCCTCCGTCTAAAACAAACCAGTGTTCTTCTTGTATGTTTGAAGATTCAAGCTGACATATATTCCACAGAACTGAAGCAAGTTGTGACTTTTGTGCTTCTCGCAGAAGTCCTGAAGAATCAAAAAGTGCTGAAGGGAAAACGCAGAGCTCATACTGGAACAGGTTTCTTGTATCGTCAGTTTCGGTGTCTGATAGCGTTATAAGTCTTTGAAAAAGCAACTGAGGGTAAATATTATTTTCTTGGTCATTTATCTTCAGACTTGTTTTCATACCCATGGTAATGGCCTGTTTTGCTTTTTTGAATGTATATGAATGAACTTCTTTTCCTTCCATATCCAATAAAACTTTGTCCCCAATATGTTTGGAGTCATCAACATTAACCTTCATGTCAGCGACAGCCCCTGTTTCGATGTTGCGGAGACATGGTTCTTTTACAAATGGGTTTCTTTCGCTTAAATATTCTATAAAGCTTGCTCTATCTTTATCATCTTGTGTTTTTCTGGCTTTGGAACATTCTTTATGCTGGTCATTTGTCTCGTATTTCTGTCCTGTGAATTCTTGTAAAGCAGCATTCATTTCTGCGCAAGCTGGCATTGCTAACAACCATTTTAATAATTGTGACTCTGTCATACCTCTTCCCTGTGTCATTCCTCCAACTGATTTAACACTTCTCATTAGTACTGTTCAATTATGAGATCTGTAGAAAGGCCACCCAAAAATCTGTCACTTCACCGTATCACATGTTGGCCATTCATAAATGCATAAAATACTGCTGGGTATGTTTCCGCTAAGGTGAACATTGTTGATACACATAAGTTGATTTTAAGTAAAGGTTGTGTCTAGCTGCTGCAAAGTAAGGCAGCATAAGTTGCAGGGCCCTTAAATGTTGTTGCGAGTTTCCTGTCCTTTCAGCTTTTAAGAAATGTTTCAATATGTCTATCATCTCCGTGTACTGCAACCAGAGTTTAGATGTTCTGTACTGTTGCGAAGACCATTTCATCTGTTGATACTGTTGCATCAGATCTTGTATCAAAGAGATATGCACCAGCTCTACAACTGGAACAGTTTTGTTCATCACCTTATCTATCAAATCCACAACATTTGCATGATGATGCCTTTTGGCTGGAGTGTTGTTATTTTCATCAGAAACCTCTTCACACTCTAAATAATTCTTAAACAAAAGACTGGCCAATGCATCATACACCAAAAAGTGTGTTCTGATAGCTTTTCCAACAGCCTTTCCACTGAGCATATGGCAGACTGTATTTGGAGCATACACAGTTTCCAGCAATTCCGTCAAACCACAGTTCTCCATTAGTTTCCCAATACAGCCCAAAAAGCTCATTTCTGTTTTAAATGGTCCAAGACGAAGAACTGTCTTTTTGTGTCACCTGAAAAGGCGACATATAGGGATTACTTTGTCTGCGGCGGCGTCCACATCGTCGTCGGCGTCCGATTTCCTTGTCCGGAGCCTAACTTTGTCACTGTAGGTCCAAATGACTCCAAACTTGGTATGCATGTTTCTGGCAATGACTCGAAGTGCAGCGCACAAGAACCGTAACTCTACCTTGTTCCATTTTTGAATTATTCCCCTTTGATTGATTTTTATAGAGCATTTCTTGTCCGGAGTGTAACTTTGTCACCCTAGGTCCAAATGACTCCAAACTTGGTATGCATGTTTCT
This sequence comes from Sinonovacula constricta, assembly GCA_007844125.1. NCBI lineage: Eukaryota > Metazoa > Mollusca > Bivalvia > Cardiida > Solecurtidae > Sinonovacula > Sinonovacula constricta. The sequence continues at coordinate 45,174,994 of CM017556.1, forward strand.
GGCAATGACTCAAAGTGCAGTGCACAAGAATGGTAACTCTACCTTCTTCTGTTTTTTAGTTATTCCCCTTTGATTGATTTTATAGAGCATTTCTTGTCCGGAGTGCAGTACACAAGGACCGTAACTCTACCTTGTTCCGTTTTTTAATTATTCCCCTTTGATTGATTTTTATAGAGCATTTCTTGTCTGGAGTGTAACTTTGTCACCATAGGTCCAAATGACTCCAAACTTAGTATGCATGTTTCTGGCAATGACTTGAAGTGCAGCGCACAAGAACCGTAACTCTACCTTGTTCTGTTTTTTAATTATTCCCCTTTGATTGATTTTTATAGAGCATTTCTTGTCTGGAGTGTAACTTTGTCACCATAGGTCCAAATGACTCCAAACTTAGTATGCATGTTTCTGGCAATGACTTGAAGTGCAGCGCACAAGAACCGTAACTCTACCTTGTTCTGTTTTTTAATTATTCCCCTTTGATTGGTTTTTATAGAGCATTTCTTGTCCGGAGTGTAACTTTGTCACCGTAGGTCCAAATGACTCCAAACTTGGTATGCATGTTTCTGGCAATGACTCAAAGTGCAGTGCACAAGAATGGTAACTCTACCTTCTTCTGTTTTTTTAGTTTTTCCCCTCGATTGATTTTATAGAGCATTTCTTGTCCGGAGCCTTACTTTGTCACCGTAGGTCCAAATGACTCCAAACTTGGTATGCATGTTTCTGGCAATGACTCGATGTGCAGCGCACAAGAACTGTAACTCTACCTTGTTCCGTTTTTGCATTATTCCCCTTTGATTGTTTTTTAGAGCATTTCTTGTCCAGAGTGTAACTTTGTCACCATAGGTCCAAATGACTCCAAACTTGGTATGCATGTTTCTGGCAATGACTCAAAGTGCAGTGCACAAGAACGGTAACTCTACCTTCTTCTGTTTTTTAGTTATTCTCCTTTGATTGATTTTTAGTGCATTTCTTGCGAAGGGCATAACTTGTTGTGCATGTTTTTTGCAATGAGACAATTAAAAGGTTATTTTATATGTGAATTTTGTGCAAATACATTGCTAATATCTGTACAACAAAAAACTAATTAACATTTTTTATGTCGACTAACAAAATTTTCGTCAGGCGACACATCCGATTCGCGGGGATCTAGTTTATATCACTTTTCTCCAGGTTCATTCAAAATAATATTGAGTGCCTTCCAGAACAATGGTTGATCAAAGGTGATCATGGGTGTAGCATTTATTTTTCTTGCTTGAAGTGCTACAAATTTTAATGTTGAATAGATGCAGGACAAATCACTAGGACTTAAATCTATTATTGGCAAAAATATAACTTCCGACTGTCCAGGATAACTTCCAGTTTGCACAGCCTGCATGATTCTCGACCATCCTGGGCTTCCTTGTTTCAGTGGTCTTGATATATTTATCAGAAAGTCCAGTTCATTGTACTTGTCACTTATAGGTTCTGTGTCTGCAAGATGTCTGAATATCATCAATTCCATCTCACTGTTCTGCTTCTGATAAAAATGAATGTCTATCTTTCCCATGTTGACAAGGTTTTCAGTATGTATTTATTTTCTGAAGATAATTCTTCGATGCTCTTTCTTTGGTGTAATTGTGGTTATGATGCCCATTCCATGAAAAGTGTTGTGTCCGTCAATTGTTGCTGTGTTGTGATTGATGTTATGTGCTACAAACTGCACAAACTGGTCTTTCTCGACTGTAAGGTCTGAGCCCTGGACTGCAGCAGTGCACGACTCAAACCTCATGACTTCCTGATAAGATGAGCAGAATCCCAAACTGCCTAATGTGCCGACCAGAAATTTTGACCCAAAATTATGGTGCATTTGGACTGCTAGACCTATCTGAATTGGAGCTATAACACTCCTTGGCATGGCTGCTTGTATAATTGCTTGTCCCATTGAAGCTATTTTCTTTTCACAACCTTTTCTGTATATAATCTGTTCAAGAAATAATCTTATACTACCAGGCAAAAAACTGATGTTAGTTTCCAATGACTCAATTTCAGTTGAAGATAGATAAAATGATGTTTCATAGTTTACTGTTTTCAAGTCATTTAAGATAAGTCGGGCTGCAGTTTTTATAATAGTGTTTTTCTCTGAATCACTGTCATTCTTATTTACTCTGTCATAAAAAGAATACAAAATAGCATGTGCAGTACTCTTAAAAGAAACAACATTATTTTTTCCATCAAGTTCAGTTATTACAATAATGTTCCCAAAATGTTCAAAAAGCCTTTTCTTCATGTGCACACTGCTGTATGCCTCTTCTTCACCACATATATCATTCATTTTTTCTACTAAATCAGAAACAGTCTTTTAAAAACTTTAATTTTCTTCTAAATAGTGAACAATTTTTTGAAAAGCAAATCTGTGCTCTCTCTTGAAGGTCTTCCTTTTTTACGGCTGATATATTCTGCTGGCGGCTGAAACTGCTTTGGAATTTTATATCCTGACCTGAAATTTGCTGAACACACCTGATGATATCTTGAATCAGCAGCTGTTAGGTCCTGTGCATACTGAAGACGACCAAGCACTGTAGTTGCCTAGTTATCACCTCTTCTGTTACACACATCAGTAACAATTCTCTGAAATTCTAATGTTACAATAGGATGAACGTCAATACCCCTCTTACCAGCTACACATTTGGCATCTTTGTTACAAAAAACACATTTTGTTTTAAAGTCAAAAGTATTTTCATTAGAAAGTCTAGTTTTTGGTGCCGGTACAACCACACTTGTGCCCGTCTGCTTTTAGTAGCTGATTTGGATGACAGTACTTTCTTCTGCATGACGCATGAACCGTCTGGCCAGCAACAACACTTAAACTGTTACCTGAAAATGAAAGATGTAATGCAAGTATTTGCCTTATTATTTTAGACATGAAAGAGTTCAGCCACGCACACTTTTACAAACTAAAATGTATCCACTTATGTTTGATGCAATTAGTTTTCCAATTAACTATAAACAGAAAAGAACTGTTAAAACACTGAAACATGTTTTTGTAACTGACTAAATTGACAGACATTAAACCCTACAACTTTAAGCTGTAAGCGACATGAATGCAGGAAGAATTATAGTTACATGAATACAACCCTTTTCAACTTTGCATCGTCTGTTTAAAAAATAAAATATTCTAATTGCTACAAAGCCTTATCAAAATCTGATGCCCTCAATAAATCTGACAAACAAAAACCATTCTCACACTTCTGCTCTGCAGCTGCATTAAGTCCGAAATATCCTTTTGAGCTTAGCTTCACAGCATGCAGATTATTGCCTTCATTACATAACACACAGATGTCAGGTTTATTGTTCTCCATCTGAAATGAAACAGAAATATTTTTTTTTTTTTTGTAAAAAAATGAAAGACAAGTACAATCACAAACATATCAAATTATCAATGTCTGTCTAGCTCATAAGAGTGTTTGCCTTATTATTAAAATGTGAAAGAGTTCAGCTACAATAAACTGACAGACATTAAACCATACAAACTTAAGCTGTATTAAACCCTACAAACTAAAGCTGTAAGCTACATACATGCAGGAAGAATGACAGTTTCATGAATAAAAACTTTTTGTCAATTTTTCATAGTCTTCTAAGAAATAAAAGGACGTATTTTCACAAAGCCTTATCAAAATCTGACACTGTTAATAAATCTAACATACCAAAACCAGTCTCACCTTTTTGCTCTGCAGCTGCAATAAATCCAAAACATTAGTTAGAGCTCAGTTTTTACAGTGTGTAGATTACAGTCTTCACCACATAACACACAGATGTCAATGCTATTGTTCTCCATCTGAAATAAATAATAATTCGTTATAAAATTTAAAAAAAAATCACCAACATATCAAATGATCAATGTCTTTTTAGCCCATAATATATGCACCCTGTGAATCTCAGTACTTTGTTATCTCTTAAAACCATAATTTAAAATCAAAATGCATATTGTTCACTAATTTTACAAGAAAGTCTGAACACGAACAATAAAATGCAGAAAAAACACTCGCAATTCTACTTCTTTTCAGCGAACCAACTATGAAATATATACATGTACTTATCGTGGAATTTTTATCCTTCCACGCTTCCATACTGTAAAAAAACCCAACTTAAGTCGTGGTCATGGATACACTAAATGTTTTGATTTTTAGCCATTTGTTTGTGCTAGAGGTACTATAACATAGTTTTTAAACAACAGAATAATGCAAAAATAAAACTCTTTACTGACGTAAAAATCGCAGATTACAAATAAAAGGAATGTCGTCTGTTTTTTACAAACACTATGTTATGTCACTATGTTGTGTGCTTTAACATAAGAAATTTAATAATTCGGGTATGTGTACTAGCTTATTGACAAAATGTGATAACTTTTCTTACCATAGTGTCGTGCTTAACTTTCAAAACGATGACCTTTATTTTAATTTCACTGTCATTTCAAATTAGTGATGAACTGCGCCATCGTGTTTATGTCTTCACCGTTTCTGGCATGTTCACGGCATGTTCACGGTATGGTGCACTATTATCGTCACAATGACTTAAAATGCTTTTGCAAAACTTTCGTAGACATTATTTTATTATTTAATGTAATTTCTCTTAGGACTTTACAGGTATATATTTACACCTTACATTACCAAAAGAAACAACAATTCCTTGTGAAGGAATTTGTTTTACCTAACAAATTATAATAACTAGCCTAGATATGAAATGTCAAAACTATATGTCAGCAGTAGGTAATAAGCTCTGTCTGTCAAAAATGTAGGATATTTATCAAAATTAAAAACACCCCCAGAAGATCACACCTTCAATGTTGTCTTATATGATCTATTTCTAAAAGTGTTCTGTTATAATAAAAAATAAATATGTTGACATCTAACAACTCAATAGTAAATTTAATATTGTCTGGATGAATTCTTGCTCCAAGATGTGTTTAAGTTCCCCTGTACTTGTTGAACGTCAGAGCAACAGGTACAGGCAGAACGTCTCTGGGTCAGGGGATTCATTACCGTTGTCTTATTTCTAAAATCTGTATAAAAAGACAATTAATTGCATACTCTATAGGAAACAGTATAATTTAATTATACTTGTCTTCAAATATTGATAGTTGATTGTGGTTCTTTTTTCTTTCCAAGTTGAGTTCCCTTACAACCTTAATCCTTACCACCATCATTCCTTTCGCAGTCTTCCTCCTGTGTCTCCAAGCAACGACTTATTTATTTTAAGGCAGCAAAAATTAGACCTAAATGGGACTTGTCTGTGATTCATTCAAAATTCGGGTTCTTTGTTTACACCTGGTTACGATATGTTTACTGCCGATTCATGGAAAACTAAAAGCAGGCAATGAATACACATGCAAAGAAGATATTTACCTTCAATCCATTTTTAAGTTGAATTCTTTTCCGTGGCCGTTTTTCTTCAAACCTCTGTTCTATTTGTCAGCTTTATGCCCCCACAGGCGCAATAGCTCAGGTGGTAGAGCATCGGCTTGCGGATCGGGAGGTCGTGGGTTCAAACCCCAGCTGGGTCAAATCAAAGACTTTAAAGTTGGTAGTAGTGGCTTCCCTCCTAACGCTTGGGGCTAAGGGGACAGCATTACTCCTGAGTCGTCGGTGTCAGTATAATGGACCGGCCGGGTTCAGTCCCTTGGCACCTCATAAGTGCCCCTGTGCTATCATGATAGAAATGTCGCTGCACAGTATCGGCAAAAATGCTGGCTAATCCCATCCCATCCCAAACCCCGACCGGAAGTCTTTCTATGACTCCCGGTGATGGCGCTGCGAAATTGGAAGATATTCGCACACTTTGCAGAGTCAGCAGTCCCGTTATTATATGTCTATGCTTTGATAGAGTAACACCCTAAAATAAAGGTTTGAATTAATTTTAAACTAGGTTACTAGATGGGTTAACAGAAGACAGATTGAAATGCAAATGAGTATCATCTCTACTTTTTGCTGATAGGCAATTGATACATAATTAGAAATTTCAATATTTTGTAGCATATGTTTCAAGCTACAATGTTTAATGATTACAATGTGTTGTTACATGGTTAGTACCTTGTTAAGGTTTTCTTAAAGTTATGACAGTGTATTAACGGATAAGTCAACAAAACCATAACAGTTTATAACAACTGCATATAACAAATATTTGACTGGTTGGTTCTTAACTTCTTTATATAAACAAAAGCAAACTATTTCACCTTTTGCTAGAATTTCAGTGAAGAGTGAAAATATAGTTTACTATTTAAACTACCAATTCTGTTAGAACTAGCATTGTTATCAATACATGAATTTTACAGATCTTAACTTGACATGTGTTTACTGTCATTTTAAGACCTAGGTATGTGTCTTAAAAGTCCAATTCGGTTAATAAGGTTTGTTTATTTTGTTATCTAAAGATAAATTTTACATTTTACAATTTGAATTCCTTGTTATTAAAACATATTGACTCTAAAGCAAAACAGCAGTTGCTGTCAATGGCCACTTTTTTGGTGAAAATAAATCATTGCCAGACATCACATGCACCAATATAATGTTGTAAACTTTCAATTTGTATTATAATTTGTTAGAGCAGTTATATTTAAGGCTTTCAAAATACATGTGCCAGGTACAGACGCTCTGTTGCGTAAGTGCTCTGTTAGGACCAAACACAATGTTTTATCTGCATCATTTCCATTATAGCATTCTTACAGTCTACAAAGATTTTGATAATATGTCTGACTACTGAACATAGTTGCTTGTAGTGCTTTGTTGGATTAAGATGAACCTTGATTGTAAGTTTTATAAAAATGAAAGATGCCCATCATATGTTGTGAGATTTATTTTTCTTAGAATAGAGCTATTGCCTTGAGATAAAAAGAAAATTGTCCTCAGCCATTACTCAAAAGTAATCTTGAACATAGATATATCTTATTTTTAAATTAGAACTAAAACAATTATGATGGAAGGAAAATTACGTGTGGTCATTTCATGTAAAAACAAATATGATTTATTTCTATCCCGAGCTTTAGCTTCATAGGTATAACTTTGATACTTGGCAAGCCTTATGTTTAAATTGGGCTCATTGCCATTGTTATCTCATCCAGTACAGTTAAACAAGAAAAAAAAGAAAAAAAAAAGTTTTGACTCATCGTAGCAAACTCTTGAACTTGTTTTTTTTTATAAAAGCTTGTTTTATATTGATGACAACTTTGGTTAGATGCTATAATATTTGTGAATATTCTTTTGTGACTGTGTGTACTATTTGATGACATTCTGTGTATCTTGTAGTAAATCAAAATAATGTCACTGATCACCTAGTAATCTTTGGATGCATAGCTATGAGAAGCTGAATTTCGGATGCACAAAGGATTGGACCTGCATGACCTTGACTAAGTGCAGACAGTAAATACTTGGGAAGAAGTACTGCTTATACAGAAACAAATATGTATGTTGAAGGAGACTAGATGTGTAAGCTGTGTCCATGTATGCTTCAAATGTTAACATAAATATTTTAATCTGTTTAAACTAGAAACTCGAATGATTATGTAGTGTAAAGCAGATATACATAAAATGCAGATTTATGAATGTATAATTCAGTCAGAATATCGCTCAGCGGCTAGAGGAAAGGGTCAATCGAGTGAACGAGTGTTCCACGGACTGCATTATTGGCGTCACTCTTATGGATTGCATTTTTTTTATGGGAATGATAGTGTAGCAGTCAATAACCTGTGGTCGAAGGTTTTCGTTAGACACTTTTCAGAGAAAAGAACCAACTGTTCTGTTTTTTAACAGGGTAGCTTGCAACAATAAAGTGTAGCTTGCAATTATAAAAAGTAGCATACAAAACGTAGCCGTTTGGTTTTGTTTAACAAAAGCAACCAAGAATACTGATGTTAGAAATGCAGCTTGTAAATACAGATGTAGCAGAGAACAAGGAAAACAAAGTATAAAAAATATGCCACTTCCCAGCAGAGTTATGGTTCGTTACTGTCAAGATTTTATGTAATTAATCAACAGAGTAAGAGATTGTTTAATTCTTAGGATAGTCATCCTTATGTTTAAAGCGCATGCTCTCTACGGCACCCTGGATGTCTCACTTTCTGGCTCTTACTTGTTAAGTAGGCAGAGATATTTGTAGTATCCCATGTGGGATCACACTATCTCTGAGACTTTGTACTGGGTTAAATATGTTAGAGGTCATTTGTATCTCAGCATCTCAGTCTTATGTTACTGCATGCATTGGGAATAGACTGGCACGCTCAAGACTTTTAGATTCAGATCACAGGGATGTAGTGTTGACGAAAAGGGGATTTAAATTAAAATGGTGTTTATTTACTTTTAAGACCATGCTCTCTGTAGTGCTTTCGGATGTTTCACGTCCATGTGTTTTCTTTCATATCTGAAGAAACTAGATAGCAAAGGAATATTCATTTTCAGACTTCCAACGAGGGTTTCAATTAAATTACAGAGAAAATGTCATTAGGATCAAAGTACTGGCTAATTGGTCATACAAGTCCTCCTGCAAAAAATGTTCATTCAGATAATTAGTTTTGTTCAGATTTTCTGCTTGAAGTCTTATATAATTCTGGCATTAGCCATGAGTAAAGGCAACTTTATTGGTTTGAACAGGGGATGTCAATTCCAAGAGTTGCTTGTTTCTGGAATTGGCTAGGCCATAATTGATAGAATCAAGAATAACAGCTCTAATTAAAATCCTTACTTACTGACTTGCTAAGGATATAACTCTAACTAACATGTTTTATAAGAAGAATATCGTCTGGCTAGTTCAGTAAAATGACAGTTTGGCTGTGGGGAAACCTTTGACCATGTACATGATGCATATATGCTATACATGTATAGTAAGTAGATGCTAGATTATTTGTGTTAAATATATAATAAACCTTATTCACTTGACTTGACCAGTCACTTACATAGGCATATACTTTTATGGAACCGCAATTCTAGTGTACAAAGGTAGTCACTTAATATGTATATACTGCAAAAATAATATCCATTTGTTTTTTAAACATAAACCCAGATTAATTGTGTAAAAAATCTTCTCCGGGCTCCTCTTTTAATTTTGCTATAACATAGTAGAATGTCACATGACTTCTCTGATGTCACTAATGCCAGGCATCTCGGTAAGCTATTTAGACTAGCAGCACTTGTTTCAAATGCACAAATAATTGTTGTTGGTAATCATTGGTTTACGTCATGTGGAGTTGCTATTGTGTATGAATGTCATGAGTGACAATGTTCTGATGTTGCAACATTTGAGACGTTACAGACCTCTTAGGGCAAAGAGAAAATATCACGTGACATTTCTTAATGGTCCTTCCCTTTTAGGGGCGTTGTTTTTAAAAAGTTGGAAAATTTTGAGTGATGGTAAATTCTTGGCCAAATGGCATCATGTATAATTTGCGATCAGTTTGAAAAAAGTGTTGCAAACTAGCAATGTCTATCCCTATTGCAAAAACACTAAAGCAACTATTAAAGGCCAAATAAAAATAACAATGTTAATTTTGTTGAAAGTCCTCTTTCTTGTCATTAAAATAATAAGAATAACATGCTAACTCTTACTTTTGTAATCCATTGTTTTGCAATGATTTTGGAGTTTAAAAATAGAGGGGCACATAAATCCATACATGCTTATTTCCCTTTGATGTCGTAAATTTTGTCCATTCCACATAAACTGTGGCCCAAGTGACAGCTAGGGATACCTGTCAGTCTGTCACTGCACTAATGGGCCACATATGGATGTGAAATGGTGTATGTGCAACTATCAGGTATAACTTGCGGTCAAGTCACATAGGACCTACTAATCAAGTCTATTATTGGTTTTCACCAATTTCCCAAGGACAAGAATCTTAACAAAATTTAGGCAAGTAAGATCTGCCTTTGTGATCAGATTGACATGTGGAAGCCACAGTAGGCTGCGTTCGCTGTATTATGAAAAAGAAAACATGTTTGTGTTCAAACATACTATTCTGAATAAAATAAGATTTGAAACAAAAAATAAAAACAAATCTTGATGACAACCGCGGTGTTGACACTTTTCAACTTTCCAAGCAAGACAAACACCAGACATGATAGTTATTAAACAGCGCGTCCCTCCCAATAAGCACAAAGCTCACAATTTAGTCATTGGTTTTAGGCGATAGCTTTAATTTAGATTCTTTATTTAAAGCTCCAGCACAGTGTATTACTATTGGCTTAAATACTTTTTATGCAGAAAAAAAGTAAGATAGGTCATTACAGCCTAGCTTGAAGGAAACCATCAATTAAGTTTCTGCGGTTATTTTTGTTTGACTGTGCTCGTGAGAAATGAATTGGTCAAACCACAGCTTGATCCAGTTAATGTTTATAGTACAAACTAGGCTAAGTGGATAGTTCAGTGGGGTTTGTGTTAATAGTAGAGTCATAAATCTGCCAATTTAGACATATACGCCACCTCTCTTCCTGCCTCACTCTCCTGCCCTCCTCCACTGACTAGAAATGTTTATTGCACATGACAGATATGATGCAATGAAAGAGTCATTAAAGAGTTATTTAAAGACTATTCATTGGTAATTAAATAATGACTTTACACTCCTCCGCATAGAATGGACACATGGGACCTGGTAGGTACACAGTTTCAATCCCAGGCCATGACATACCCAAGTCCTTAGTAGTATACCTCCCTTAATAAACCTCAGACAAGTATAAGGGTTGGCCCGGTGTCAGGATAATGTGACTGGGTGTAGTATCATGACAGGTGTTCACAGCATGCTATACATGGTGCAGGCAGCATTATATCTGCTTCAAGTGGACACCAGATAACAAATACTTTTTGTGGGACGATAAACCCATTAAACATACAATGAATGGACAAGTATAGTAATGAATCATGTAATTATTATTGAATTTACTTTATCTTAGGGAGAGGCGGGGTTTGATTAAAAAAGCTCTTTTCAAAATTTAATATGGAGTTGTTCATAAACCTTGTTCTGTTTAACCAAACAGGGAGAAAAATAACAGTTCTAAAATTGTTTTATTTGATCTTTAACACACATAAAACAACTGTAATGGAGTACACAGAAAGTAATATACATATTATGCTTACTTACAGTGTCAAATCTAGCAGTGACGGGAATCACCTTCAGCACAATTAGTAACACCTCCATCACGGTCAGCTGGAGTCTACCTGAAGCCGCATCTTATATCAATGTCCTTATTGTTTCCTGGAGACCATCAACAGGGACTGGTCAGACAGTTACTCAGCAGTTAAGCAGTTCTGCACAGACGTCATACACTATATCATCACACATAGACCCAGGGAGGGCGTACATGATCTCAATAACCAGCAGGAACAACCAGACTGAGATCGGGTCAAACAGAGAAACTGTGTCAACAGGTTACCAAGCTGCAAGTATGTATATAGCTTGTTCTGAACAATATTAAAATAATAGATATCAATTTTCACATTACAGATGACAATTGTTGAAACCATTATCTACTTACCAAAGTCAAATGTATGGTATATCACAAAGAGTACTTTATCACGTTCTGTCATTTAGTTAGTATTTCATCCTTCCATTGAAATATTTTCATATAAGAAGAGAAAACTGGCAACAAAAGAATGACTTGTATAAGTCATTATATTATTAATTATCTTATTCTTTTGAAAAGACATGATCATATCACTGACATTGTCATATTATTTAAACAGTTGCATTGCTGACAATATTTCTGTTAATGTTAAGAATGAAATAAACAACAGTATTCTTTTACACAACTTGTACTTATGCACTTTCAAACTATATAATCATAAAGAAAAACCTGTGCTGATCTTTAAGCCACAATCTGCAGTCATATTTGTGTAATTAAATAAACTTAGAATACAAAAAGTTGTTGCACTACATGCAATCCAGCATTGAATTAAATGACATGTTATTTGAAATTAAACATTTTACTTTGACATAGTACTTAATGAAAATCACAATAACTGTCCTGTTCTGTCATGTGGAAATTACATCCTCATGGAAAAAAGTTCTTATGGTTTTGCATTAATTAAGAGTAAGTCTTTGTAACCACCTGAAATTTCTTATAGGATGTGGCATGCATAGTCTCGGCATTTAGAGAAACATGTTGTTCCTGTCCACTAGGAAGTCATAGGTGGAGGCTCATATTTTTAATTTCAATGATCCATTGCCATAGTAACACAATACAAAATATTATGCTTATGTACCAATCCATTTTTAAGCTTTTTTGTGCAAAACAAATATAATAATCATTTTTAGCTCACCTGCACTCAAGGTGAACTTTTCTCATACTGCTTCATCCATCGTGCATCATCAACAATTGGCTTGTGGAGACACCAGAGGCTACAGTATTTATCCAGTTTTCACTAACCTTGGTCAGAACGTTTGTCTGCAAGAAATTTTGGAAGAGTTTGTAACTGGGTTACATGGGGTCAAAAATGAGGTCACCAAGTCAAACAAAACAAAAGTCATGTGAACACACAAGAGGCCACATTTATTGCCCAATCTTCACTTTACTTGGCCAGACTGTTTGGTTGAATGAAATCTTGGATGCTTTGAATACTGTGTTACGTAGGGTCCAAACGTTGATCACTTGGTCAGATCTTAGCAAACACCTTATAAACATAGTGGAGGATACCTTTATAGCCCAATCTTCACCAAACTTGATATGAATGTTTGTCTGCATGAAATCTTGGATGACTTTGTAACTGGGTTACATGGGGTCACAAAGTAGGTCAATTGGTCAAATGTTAGAAAAAAAACTTTTGAACATGCTAGAAGTCACACTTTCACTAGAATGTTTGCGTGCATAAAGTGGATGCGGATGAGTTCCTTACTGGGTGACCAGGGAAGGGGGGTGCTAAAAGTAGGTCACCAGTAGCGCAATCAGTAAAGCATCAGCTCCGGGTATGGAAGGCCTTGGGTTCGATCCAAGGCCGCGACATACCAAAGTAAATACCGGCCGCAATAGCACAAGTGGTAGAGCGTCGGCTTGCATATCGGGGGATTGCGGGTTCAAACCCTGGCCGGGTCAAACCAAAGACCTTAAAGTTGGCACTAGTGGCTTCCTTCCTAATGCTCGGGGCTAAGGGGACAGCATTACACCTGACTCGTCTGTGTTAGTATAATTGACTGGCCGGGTTTAGTCCCTGGGCACCTCATAAGTGCCCCTGTGCTATCATGATAGAAATGTCGCTGTACAGTTCTAACACTCAAGCAAATATAAGGGTAGTTCCATGACTGCTTGGCCTGGTGTCAGGATAATGTGACTTGGTGTGGTGTCATGCCAGGTGTTCATGGCATGCTATACACAGTGAAGGCATCACTATATCTGCTTTGAGTGGACACTGTCTCCAGATAACTAAAATATTGTTGGTGGTATGGTAAACCCAATAAAGAATAAAAGTAGATCACTAGGTCAAATATTAAGAAAACCTTGTGAACATTCTAGAGGCCACACTTATTGCCCAGTCCTAAACAAACTTAGTCAGAATGTTTGTCTGCATGAAATTTTAGATGATTTGGTAACTGGGTCATGATGGGTAAAAAATGGACACTTGGTTTAATCGTAGAAAACTTTGTGAACAGCCGAGAAACCATACTTATAGCCCGATTGTTTACCAAAGATTTATAAAGTAAATAACTCGTAATCACTTTAGGCCTGATATGAACCTACTTAAAACCTGTGTATTTAGATGAGCTATTAAGAGCCATGATGACCCTCTTGTTTGTACATCTCAAGTGAATAACCAGCTTGTGGGTAGGGTCTTTTTTGATTTTAAATCCAATTTAATATATAGTTTTTTTTGAGCCAAAAATACAGTTATTCCACCACATCAAAAATTGGCTTTAGAAAATCCATTTTTCTAATGAAAGAGATACTTTATTATGATGCCATGGTAACAAAAGCATTCACAACACATGTTTTGAATAATTTGACAAACTAAGACATTTTGTCAATCTTTACATAAAAACATGCAGCTTTTTAGACATTTTTTGTCCTTATGATATGTGTGGTTTGAAAAGATACAAGGTAAGAAAATGAATACCCTTGTAAAAAAGCTTTCCACAGTACCTAACCCACTTTTAAAATAGCTAACAGTATTGTTGATTATTCCAATAAAGTTCTTTGATTTATGCCTAGTATTACATTGAAGTGAAATATTATAAAGCAATACGCTACCCTTACAATCGATACGTATTCAGATAAACATCAGACGATACGATACATACCGCGATACTTCATTTATTGGTAAGTAGGATACATTTTTTCTTATCCTATAGCTACATTATTACACCATGTCAAACAATATGTTAGCAAAGCTTTTTTACTGAAACTAAAGATTGTATAAGACTATAAGCAATTGACCAAAATGTACGACTTAAAAAGTTTTCACATATTAAATAATTGAACTAGCAGAATAACTTGAAATTTAAACATGTTAGGTCTTAAAAATAAAATGTAATATGACATTGCTTCAAATATTTTTCATATCCTTATTCTAAATTCAAAATGTCTATCACAAACAAAAATATGTACAGTTTGATACATTAGAAAAGAAAATAAGATAAATTTAAATTGTTTGTATAAAACATTTGAGAAACAATGGTGGCAGGTTGTTATGTCTGGAATGTGATATAATCCTATACTTTTCTTTTTGTTTGGACTCCACAATGTGTCCAAATCTTTGACTTAAAATTTTACAGAGGTGATCTTAATTTGATATTGGATGCCATATCATGTACGTGCCTCTAGAACTCTGGTATACCGTCAGATGGTATATTGTTACACCTCTAGTAAATAGTGTATTAAGATATTTTGACCAGTGACTGAAATAATTCCATATTATCACAACTGAGGGAGCGATATATACATTTCAACATCTAATTTATGTAAGCATTGTTTTCATATGACATATTATAATAATTTGGTGAGCTGTGAACAAGATGGCTAAAGAAGATATTAAATACAGCTTCTTAAAAGCAAACAAACTGAAGAAAATTTAAACTCATAGCAGGTTTAAAAACTTCATTACTTTGTTCATTTTTTAAACCAAATAAAAACTTACATGAATGGTGCTATTATGGTAGGCATTAAAACATAATTTATTGCATTTGCAAAGGATAATTCTAAATGCCCAAAATAGTAAAAAAATGAAGAAAAAGGGACAACTTTGAAAGTTATAAAAATGCATTGGTATTGCTAAGAAAAGTGTCGCTATGAAATAAATTATTATTATTTGGGCAGTACATTTTTCAAATGCCATGCATGAGAATTAGGTGGAATTCCTTTAAAACAACTACACCAAATATGCCTCTTGCAAATAGGTGAAAAAAATGAAGTCAAAAAAATGTAAGGATTTTTTTAACAAAACAGACTTGCCAAGAAATTAATGATCTTGTAAAGCTACCCCCATTTAAAAAATCAAATTTTCTCAGTTTTGGGTTCAGTTACCAAGGAAACCATTGTTCTACAATGTACTGTTATTCTAAGACTTTTATTTTTCTTTCATAAGATCTATACTCTTAGACTCAGTTAATTGTAAATTAGAACATTCCCATGGAAGAAAACCCAACCCAGACCCAAACTGCGATGATTATGATTATTAAAAAACAACAACAATAAATCTTTTAAACGTAGAAATGCTTAACCATGAATATGGCACTGAAAAGATTGTGGTTAAATTAGTGAAGTCCTGCAATTTAAAATAAGAATTAAATAATCGATATGCATAAAAGTTTACTTGTTACTTTTTCATAGTTCCTGCGTTTATTTTTGTTTATGTAGTAGTTCCTTAGAAGACAAAACAAAATAAACAGAACACTTAGAATAAATTTAACAATGTGTTCTTTAACAGCTGAAATAGAATAACAATTTTTATTTAAAAAAATATGATTGCATCTTAACATCTGTGACATCACCCCATGGGCATTTCCAAAACCAATTATAAATACAGGGTCACCGAGAACGGCGACTTATAACATACTATAACATACTATGCCGCTATGCCATTTATATTATGTAGTAATTGTCTTGTCATAGCATTGACAATATGATATGTTGACAATATGATGTAATAGCAGCCCATCTCACTTCCACTTGCAGAACCTAACGATCCCACTGGCCCACTGCAGCTCACAGATCTTGATGCTTCTGACGGACAAATTACAATCGGGTGGCCAACAGAACCTTATTTTAGCGGATTTGATGTCAGCTTAATGGATAGATCTCTATTAGTTATCGAAAGCACTCAGACTGCCAACACTTGGCAGATATATAACATTAATATTCTTAATGGATATCGATACAATGTTACACTAAGAACGAGAAGTGAAGCTGATAATTCTGGCACGAATCCTTTTGTCTTAAGTGGTACCTACAGAGAGCAGATAAAAACAAAGGTCCAAGGTAAGAGGTGTATCTCATTGTTTTAACCTAAAAAGGATTTAATGCCCAAAATGTATGGTGTTAGGTACATTGTTTCATTAAAAATGGTTATTTTTTTAGATACAAATGGCATTAGGCCAATTTATTGCAGATTATAGATTTACTTTAAATACTGACAACCCATTTATAAACTCTTGAAACCTAACAAAAAAGTAGCATGAATTTAACTATTACAATGTATGGTCTATAAAAATTGGATTTTATGAGAAAATGATACTATCTCATGATGGCATATACAATTAAATATACCAGACTAAGGTCCATATTTTGCATGCATTGTATTATATATGTAAAGCTTTAGGAATGTGATCCAAATGTCATATTGTTATGTTAAAATTTGTTCTGTTTCTAGCTCCTGACCCACCCATGTTTCCACAATGCACCACAGGAGAGTCTTACTCTATTCCACTGACATGGCTACCTCCTTCTCACCCTAATGGGGACCTTGTCCAGTACCACATAGAAGTGTATGCACAAGCCAATCCTTACAATGCATTAGCATATCACAGCACTGGCAACATTTCTACAATGTTTACCGTTACAAGGTTATCACCAGGTATGTTTATTTTTTAAATAAATATGTTCAGTATAATTTTATACAGTTTGCTTTGCAATAGTTAAGCACATAGCTGTGTTAGCTAAGTAATCTTAATTATAACTAGTTGCAAATATCATTTGCATGTCATGACCGGCATGCTTTGTGAACTGATTCAGGCCCTTTGTTATATTAATTATTTATTATATTTATATGACTTTTAAGTGGCACAAGCCAGTCCGAACAATGCATTAGCATATCACAGCACTGGCAACATTTCTACAATGTTCACAGTTTCAAAGTTACAACCAGGTATTCCTTTGTTCAAATAAATATGTTCAATATGCAATTTTCTTCGCAAAAGTTAAGTACATGACGTTGTTAGCTAAATAATTAGTGTAAATTTGAATTAGGGCTCGTTGTGAATATCATTGGCAGGTGGAATGAAAGTTGTTCATAGAATTTTGATCTAAAAAAAATGGCCACCTGGGACATTGCCAGTTTCTATAACAGGCTATATGGGAAGACTTTAAAGGTGGTATGCGACAGTTTGGACCAAACATTTTCATTGAACATAAAAAAACATTGTTGCCTGAACAGATCTTAAAAATTCTGTTTATTGATGTTCTAGACCAGCCTGAAACATGAACCATAATGTCACAATCGTCATTTCAAACATGTATGTCTTATATGAGCCACCCTACCCTCTTAGCTGTTTTTAAACTAAGAAAACCATGTGACGTCAGTGCTTATTTTTAGCAGGAATCTTAATTGCTCTTATTTTTATATTTGAAAAGAATAACAATTTAAGTGTTGAATAATGAGTTTTACTGCTCTATAATCCTGCCTGATACTGTTGTAGATCATCAATGCTGAAACTTAAGTATGATTTTCTTCTACAGAAATTATGTTCAAAAACCCAAACAGAGGTCAGATATTGTTACATATATTAGATACATAGGCAAACTGTCGGATGCCACCTTTAAAAATCTTCTTGTCAGAAACTACAAGAGCTGGAGCCCTGATTTTAGTAGCTTACTTGCTATATTACTTGAATTCGGTTAATTATAACTTCCTAGTGACCAGAAAAAGAACTGCTGTTCTTCCCCTTTAAGGCCGCTCAGTACGTGCATGCGCGATCTGCTTATTATTGGTATTTTCTACTTGCAATGTTGTGTTTGATAAACTTTATCTGCTCCAGGATTATTCATTTTTTCAAATCTGGACTTTTATCTGATATATAACTATCTTCTTTTTGCTAAACTTTCTTTATTTGTAAATCTCTCATTCATTGTTACCTAGCTTTAATTGTGGTTCTTCTTTCACCACACCCACCTATACCAATCAGCATAATGGTGTGTGTTGGCATCCAAAGTGGAAATGGGACAATCATCTCTACTGCCCTTCTTGTTGGGATGGTCTGAGCAGTGTGGGCTTGCTGCTCATGGATTAACTTATAGTTTGCAGAAGAAGGACAAGCCTCATGGCACAGTGTTGGAGATGTCCAATGCAACCTCCACTAGCTCTCTGCCATTTTTTAAGAGTTGGCCTCACCTTATTGAATGCTTTCCTGAAACTGCATCTTCTGGGAGTCGGCCTGATGCAGCAAGAGCTTTCCCAGTTTTTTCTTTGGTAGCTAAATAGGACTGTTCATGCTACTCTAAGCATTCAGATTGGGCTCTATCCTTGCTTCCTAAGTAATGCAAGTCACCATCCTTATAATAGGCACCAGTCAGGCATAAATCAAGGGTCACCCTTCAGATTTTGTCTTACACCGGGCAGCGTTCAAGGTCCTCCAGGGTTCACCAGTAACTGCCTCTCCAACAGTTACTAGTTGCCAACCAATGGTCAACAATCAAACCTCTTCTGCCACCAGTCAGTGGTCAACGGTCAGTGACTGGTCAAAAAACAGTCATCAGCCACCAGACATTGCCGTTCAAGTCAATATTGCTCAGAGGGTCTACTCTAAGGATTAAGACTACTCTCTCACTTCACCAAACAAGCTCATCCTCACGAGATCTCTGATCATTTTGAGGAAGAGCAAGTCAAGTTAGAAAGTGGTGCTTCTACCTACAGGCAGATCTTTGAGCAAAGATCGCTCACCTTCTTACTCCTCCATGTCTGCTTTGCATATTAAAGACAATAAGAGATGCAACAGGAGTCCTAAAAAAAAGTGTAGCTACAGAAGGGGATAATCTTCAAGGAATAGGTCTGCTGTATGTAGAGCAGATCATGAAAGGAGGTCTTTCACTAGGTCTTCTCAAGATAATTTGATAACTAATATGGCAGCATACTTTTCTACAATACTCAAGTGGTAATTTTATTTCGCTATGGTCCTCTGGACAGGGTGGTCTACCTGTCACCGGTCAGTCACCAGCACTGGTCTTGCACTGATCACCATCTTTGAGTCATAGTAGACCACATGTCTCAGCACTGTAGTCTACTGCTGCCTGTTTTTACACTTCATCTTTCTCTTCTAGCTTGGAGTTAGCAGGCCATGATGCTCTTTTCATTAGAGCTGACAGGACAGATCCCTTATTTCTGGAGGATCAGAAAGATTGCTCTAGCACTGTGTGATCCCTTCCTCAAGTCAGTCTCACTATGATTCTGACTAAGGAGAGGAATCAATCCATCAGGTTCTGGTGAAACTGTCAAACAGAAGCCTGTTTGGATTTTTACTTGTCCTCCTAGCTTCTGTTTGCTCTAGACGAGCCCGTCAGCCAAACCTATCTCAGAGTCTTTGGCTGAGTGGATGCAGTCAGCAGAAGGTCGTTTGGCTTCCAAATCTCCAAAGAAACTTTGCATCTGTCCAAAATGGCCACTGATCTCCTTGCTTCTTTGGTGATGGCCATTGTGGACAAGCAAGAAACCCAGTGGTCTGTCCACTCCAGACTTCTGGTGTGCTGTTGGTTCTACCCAGATATTTATCTGGGGTCTTCCCCCACCTAATAGTTGGACGTTGCTTTAATGATCATAATTGGTCGCTACAATATATTTCAAAAACAACAAAAAATAAAAAATCGATCCAGTCTTCCCTGTATTGTAGAAAAAGTTGACTTTTGGTCATTCTCTTTGAGTTACAATCTCTTGCAGTCAGTATTATTACGTAGATCTATGCTATCTAATACCCTAAGTTGTAAGACCATAAGAGTAACTGCTTTGTGTTGGAACTCTTACTTATTCCTTCGATCTTTCCAGACCTATTTCTTGCTTAAATATTCTCAAATGGGACCTGTCTTATGTTTTATGGGCTCGCAACAATGATCCTGTTGAACACTTGTTTTCGGGCTTCTCTTTCATATCTCACTTGGAAAACTGTCTTCCTTCTCACCATTGTATCTGTCAAGAGAAGATGTGAAATCCATGCTCTTTCGATTGAAGAAAATTTCTTCCCTAGAATTCTGATGGTTCGGTTACGTTCCTTTGTCAAGCTGGTTTTCTTGCTAAAAATCAACTTTCTTTGGCTTCTCACAGTTACACCATTCCATGTCTTTCTAAAGACCAGGATGCTTCTGATAATGATAGTCATCTCTGTCTTGTCAAAGGTCTGAAATTCTGTCTTGACAGGGTAAAACATCTTAGGTCAGGCAGGAATCCTATCTTAGACATTTCAGCAGCTTCCTTTTCTAGATGGATTGCTTTCATCATTCTTCTAGCCTATTCTGATCTGTCTCATTAAGATCGTTTTTTCTTGAGATCAGAACTCATGAATTCAGAGCTCTTTTATTATGCTCCCCGAAAACTTTCGGGGGGAGCATATAGTCGCCGCCTTGTCCGTCCGTCCGTCCGTCCGTCCGTCAGTCCGTCCGTACGCCTCATTCGTGTCCGGCCCATAACTTCGTTATTTGAAGTCGAATTTCGAAACTATTTCACAGAAATGACCACCATGTTGAGACGACGTGTCGCGCGCAACATTTGGGTCCCTACCTTAAAGGTCAAGGTCACAGCGTGACCTTGCAGCAAAATCGGGTCCGGCCCATAACTTCGTTATTTGAAGTCGGATTTCGAAACTATTTCACAGAAATGACCACCATGTTGAGACGACGTGTCGCGCGCAACATTTGGGTCCCTACCTTGAAGGTCAAGGTCACAGCGTGACCTTGCAGCCAAATCGTGTCCGGCCCATAACTTCGTTATTTGAAGTCGGATTTCGAAACTATTTCACAGAAATGACCACCATGTTGAGACGACGTGTCGCGCGCAACATTTGGGTCCCTACCTTGAAGGTCAAGGTCACAGCGTGACCATGCAGCAAAATCGTGTCCTGCCCATCACTTCGTTATTTGAGATCGGATTTCGAAACTATTTCACAGAAATGACCACCATGTTGAGACGACGTGTTGCGCGCAACATTTGGGTCCCTACCTTGAAGGTCAAGGTCACAGCGTGACCTTGCAGCAAAATCGTGTCCGGCCCATAACTTCGTTATTTAAAGTCGGATTTCGAATCTATTTCACAGAAATGACCACCATGTTGAGACGACGTGTCGCGCGCAACATTTGGGTCCCTACCTTGAAGGTCAAGGTCACACCGCGACCTTGCAGAAAAATCGTGTCCTGCCCATAACTTCGTTATTTGAAGTCGGATTTCGAATCTATTTCACAGAAATGACCAACATGTTGAGACGACGTGTCGCGCGCAACATTTGGGTCCCTACCTTGAAGGTCAAGGTCACACCGCGACCTTGCAGCAAAATTGTGTCCGGCCCATAACTTTGTTATTTGAAGTCGGATTTCGAAACTATTTCACAGAAATGACCACCATGTTGAGACAACGTGTCGCGCGCAACATTTAAGTCCCTACCTTGAGGGTCAAGGTCACACCGCGACCTTGCAGCAAAATCGTGTCGGGCCCATAACTTTGTTATTTGAAGTCGGATTTCGAAACTATTTCACAGAAATGACCACCATGTTGAGACAACGTGTCACGCGCAACATTTGGGTCCCTACCTTGAATGTCAAGGCCATAGCGTGACGTTGCAATGAACTTGTGTCCTGCCGTTATCTTCGTTATTTGAAGTCGGATTTCGAAACTTTTTCACAGAAATGATCACCATGTTGAGACGACATGTCGCGCGCAACATTTGGGTCGCTACCTTGAAGGTCAAGGTCACAACATGACCTTGCAGCAAAATCGTGTCCGGCCCATAACTTCGTTATTTGAAGTCGGATTTTACAACTGTTTGACAAACTACCCGGTTTGACCGGCTCTTGTTAAGTCATTGCCCTTTGTTTATGTTTATGTCTGATTTCATAGTACTACAACATTTTCAAAATAAACCTCAATATTCATACAACTAACCTTTTTTGTGACAAAGTACCCATTCGGGGAGCATCACCCGTCTCTGACGGCCTCTTGTCTTCAGGGGCTTTTGTTAACCACTACCTTCTTGATGAAATTTTCACTTTTCCACTTAGTGTCTCAGGTCTTTTGCTTCAGTCTCTGACAACCTGCATGCAATTGATTCTCTAGTAGTAGCACAAAAAATTCTAGGTCAGTAACACTTGAGCATGGCATCCCTCTGGGCGTGCCGGGTCTCGTGGACCTTTTATCTAGGTGACTTAACTACCCTCCTCCTTTGCTACAAAGTCTGCAGATTTTATAGCAAGTAAGGTATTTTGCTACTACAATGTGATTTTATAGTTATGTCTGAGTTAGAAACACTTACCTGCTATAAAAGGGAGTCCCTCCTAGCACCCTGCTAGTTTCCCTCCCCTACCTTGGCATTAACCAATGATAAGCAGGCTGCACATTCATGGTAAGTACTGCACTTTTATAATTTTTAAACATTCTCTTTGGGTATTCCTGTAGTAAGATTGTTCAAAGAATTTTAATCCATCAAAATATATAGCCAGGGGCATGGCCATTGTCTATATAATCTTGTTTAATAACCCTTGTTATCTCCCTTGGTAGAGTTATTGTTCGTTTTTTGTACAACTTCTGGTAGGAAAAAACAACAACAACAATAAGATGGCGTCTGAGAACAATGAAATTGGTGATCTGTGCAAGTTTTCAAAACTATCAGTGCATAAACAAAAAGACTTTCTTAGAGAAAGAGGGGCGAGTGTATCAGGGAATCGACCGGAACTTATAATACGTGCTAGAGGGATAGAAAAGCTTGGTATACAGACATTATGTGTAATTAAATTGGACGGTCAAGAAGACAGCATCAATCGTCAAGGAGACTTGTTTGTAATGCCATTTGGAGAAAATCTTCCAATCTTGGCAATCTAGGACTATTATCGACATCCTGAAACCAAAATAAAACAGGTAATTAAGTATATTTTCACAAGAGTCTGATAATGTTTTAATTTAAAAAGGGAAACGGTCTTTTTTAAACATTATTTCTTTTTGTTCTAATATACAAATACACACAACATGTCAATACATAGTTGACAGTCTTGTTTTGGGAATATCATCTCTGATGGTTATCACATAATATACAAATTGAATTGGGAAGCATGCTCTTAAATATGTCGGGTGTGGGAATAGTCATACCGCTACATTCTCGTACAGGGAATAGTCGTACCATATGTGAAATGCATATTTCCATATTAGTGACATTGCTGCCAGGTATCGCATCTATCGCACTGGATAGTATGCATTCAAAACGGTTGCAATCTTCTCATTGGAAAGCCATTATAATTTGACTTGTTTGGAGAGACTGAATTTTCAGCAGAATCGTATTCTACATATATTATCTTATTTGACAAACTGTTGACATATGAGATGCCATAAATATAAAATATATATATACAATGAAGGCAGCACTATATCTGCTTCAAGTGGACACCAGATAACTGAAATACTGCTGGTGGGACAATAAACAATAAACAAGCATATTATGCCACAATTACAAAAAGCACTCATTTAAACACAAGCTTTAATGTTTTGATTTGTCCAGGTTTTGAAACCATGTGCAAATTCGCTGCTGTTAGCAGCACGTGATTATGTTAGTTTCGATTTGCACGCATAACCTATTAATCGCAGCCATTGTTTATATTTAAATACATGTATTAATAAATGCATTGATTATTATCTTTAGAAATTGATTATACATTTTCTGTAAACAATAAAATCTTTGAGATGCTTTGGAGTTTTTATTATGCCGTGATTGAAGCACACACAATTACACCTACTTTTGAAAAACACAATGCACTTCAATAAAGGAACAGACTTTGCCTGTGTTAATTTGAAGACTAACTTTGTTGTCTACAATGGATCTGCACGGTTTAGGGTTCTACTTGGTGTATTTTCCCTCTAGAAAATGCTCTGAACAAAGTCTATCATTCTTCAGATTGCAAGTGGAAATTTGGCTCATTGTTTTAATTAGAATTATCAACAGTTTTCTCAGTTTATCATCAGTTGGAAATCTGTGAAGGGTAATGTCGCGTCCTTCTATCAACTCTCCTCTGTAATACAACAATAATGTCTCTTTTTCAGTTGATTTTAACACTTTCTCTTCCATTGCTGACATTTTTGATTTGCTCTCCAACGGAAATGAAATGCGGACCTCCACGCTAAGCAGCCTTTAAGTGGGGCACTTATTCAGGGGAGATAACAAAGGTTATTAAACAGAACTATATGGCCAGGTAGTAAAAATGAATCTGATTGTCAATTATGTTGCTTATGTTCATGTATTAGAATTATTCAGGTCATTTTTAACATTGCTGATATTCCTTGCTAATTTTATCTTAAGTCTATGGCAATATGATGAGCAATATTGGGCCACCATGGCCCTCTTGTAATTGATTTATGTGCCTTTGTTATATATATTGAAGAAAATTTGTCTGTCCTTATTTTAAAAGGACTTAGATGTAACTTTATTTGCCTTTAGGTGTCAATTTTACCCTTCGTTCATTATGACTACATAAATCTCAATGAGTTGTGGCCTTTTTGTTATATTTTATCCACTCTTTTTCTCGGCTACTATTGGTCCGATCGCTACTTCTGATGACCTATAAGTACCAATGCTAGTAGTGCATATTCTTGGCATGTCATGATCAGCTAAATTGAGTTATTGCCATTTGTTATATGTATTGAATATGTTTAGTCTGTGTCTTCAACCATTTGTCTGCTTGGATAGAGACTGGCATGGAATGTCAAAATCTCTTGACATGATTTCAGTAACTCTGGCAAAGCAGTATCTGGGAGTATTCATCATCTTCAATGATAGCTCTTGTTCTATTTCAAACAGGTTTTACCTACCTCTTCAAAATCAGAACAGAGAATGAGATGTTCAACTCAACCAGATCTTTAAACTTTACCTGCAAAACAACTGTAAGAAGTAAGTATGCCTTAATGTTATTGTAACAGTGTCAGTTGCTTAAATCTATTTTTAGCATACATATATATTTGATATTCTTGTTGACTGTTAAAACACATGTTCATAATTGTGAATCCATATAACCCGTCATTTGTCATATTGCCTTTCATAGTTTTGTCCAAGAATATCTACAAAACAGTTTAACAAACTAAATTTTGACTTGGAGCTTAGATAGCTTTTGATGAGTAAAAGTGCATTGTACGTAACTCTACCTGTGTTAGCTTTTTAGTATCTCCCTTGAACTACTAGATGGATCCACTTTTAAACTCACTATTTAGTTGTCTGGTGATAATAAGAAGGGCAGTGCTCAGAACCATAACTCAAACTATGATTTATTTTTGTTATCTCCTTAAAGTCAAATATGGACCTTGTTCTGTCGCCAATTACTATTTTCTAGTCTTTACGATTTTGTAGTGTGATTGATTAAATGCTCAAAATGGGTAAAATGTAATGTTTATTCATCTCACTGCAAAAAAAATATAACTTAAACCTTACTTTTGCTTTCATCACCATAGTGGATCGTAGCTAATAATTTAATTGTGCATTTCTGTCAAATGCGCCAAAAGTAAATGGTATCGTCGGTGTTTTTATGAACCAAGGTGAATTCTAGATTTGTGCTGTTCCGCTCTATGAGTTAATGGTCTTCCTTTTCTTTTCGAATAAGACAAAGATGGCTTTTCTCTCTTTAGGGTCGGGCTTCCTTTGTTTGCCATTCTTATTTACGAATTAAGTGTCAGTGGACAAAAATAAATGCAGGTCATAGGATAACATAAATGCTTACGTAAGTGATTGGAGCATTAAGGGGTTTGAGCGAAGTAATTTAAAATCGTTTTGACATCCCAGAGCTTTTTATTATTTTTTATTTTTTTAAAATATTCTGTTTTATTGACTCATTTGAAATATTATTAACAACTATGGTCAAGTAGCCATTATATATGTCATACAGTGTGCCTGAAATGTTATTTGCATCAAATTTGATGGAGAAATTCCAAAACATATATATAACTACCACATGGATTTACTTCAAACTTGTTATATAGATACTTGAACATAAGAATTGTGACTCTGCATCAAGTCATACACGCTCCTAGAAAGCGTAGATATTATGCAAATGCTATGCCAAATATGAGATAAGCAATGAAAATTTTATACATTCTTACTGTCTTTTATCATATAATACATACAAATAGGAATATGCATAAGGGAAAATTATTATGTTGTTTTTCCAGCATTTGCTTAGAACTTTGTTTACAAAGACCGCTCCGAACTATAACAACCAAAAACTCTGGTTTATTCGCCAGAACTCGGGTTTGAATGCCTGTTGCTCGTGACGACATCAATATTTGTGGTAAATGCGCATGAAATGGAACTGTCAAGCCAAGTCTAACCAATCTTGAGACAGTACATCAAAAAATTGTAGTAAGATTCATAGGAGAATGGATGAGGGCAATGTTATAACACGAGCTCAATATTAACAGGCTAGTTTCTTTTCATATGTATTATTAAACAATGTTGAACTTGCCAGCGGTGCATATTTGCTTTAATCCATATGTTACTCTTAATAATTTTGCAAATAAATGGTGTACCAATAAAATATTTCCTGAGTTTTTAAAGCTATTCAGCAAGTAGTCCCCACTGCTTAGTTGGTAAGCATGCCATATTTACAAGAAAGTAATTGAAAAGTTGGGGATTCATATTGAGGTACATCTTGTTTTTAGATATGAATTTATAAACCCAATAAACAAGCTCATCAGGGTAAGAAGAAAGGGTTCTCTTACATTACAAGTTGAAGGTTTAAACTAAATGAATGTATACAGACCTTCCTCATTTGCTGAGTTTATTCGATAACCATTAGGAAAGTTAATCTAGGGCAAGGTCAACATTGTTTACTAATAAAACAGGTTAGGTCACATCATACAAAATCTGAATTTATTGTATAAAATACAAAATAATATAAGTGACTGTCTGGTCGAGTGGTTAGGCACTTACCTATGTAATATTCTTTTAATGGTACGAATCCCTACTAAAACACTGTCTTCTTTTTTTTAAAAATTCATTACCAATTATGATTATTCTGTAAATCTGCAGCACCTTTTGAAAGCTTACTTGTCACTAGATACATAGTAATATACATCTAAATGGCAGAAGTTACTACTGAAAGTCTTTGAACTTATCTCATAATTATTATAACATTTAAACACATGTTGATTATTTTGTATACAAAATGTCCTTGAACACGCACAATATATGTGTTTGACAAACTATGTAAGTATAAGTTACATGTAATTTCATATTGGAAATGTTTAAAAAAAAATCTAGCTATAAAAAAAATAATGCCCTGTATTGGGTTCAAACCAGTACTAATTACATGTACTATATGTCCTCTTGCAACTTTATCGATTAAATAAAGATATTGACGTAAATTAGCATTTATGCATATATTTATATTATTTTATAATATGGTACATTATCATGATTTAGCTGCCTTATCTGTATTGAAGCAATATAATGAACCATGAATGTTCAAACTATATCCTGTTATGAGTGGAAGTGTATTGCACAACAATCTTTTCTCTAATTGATGTTAAGTTTTGATCCAATCTTTAACAAAATTGGTCATAATGTTTGTGTGAAAATTTGTGTGAAAATAAGTGTAGTTTTAAATATATATCTTTAAAAGAGCATACACATATTTATTTGCATAAAAGTGCCACATCCACTTTTAACCTTCTGAACAGACACTTCAATCACTATATGCCACCCTGTGCGGTCATGAAAATAAATCTACTTACCTTTAACTAGCCCAGAGACAGCAGCTAATTTGTCAGCATTTCTAAAAAAGCAGTTATCCTAATAGAAATTCTGGAGAACAGATCGAAGAGTCACAAAGTAAGTTATTGTATGTGAAGTAGTTTCATTTCTGTAAGTCTTTTTCATTTTCTCTGGCATTGATTTTTTGAACACTCCATTTAGTTTATGAAGCAAATTATGATTCCTGCATGTCTATATTTTTTGTGGACACTTAATAGGTCTGTTTCTTAGACATTCTTAGAACTACTTAAGACTAGTCCTATTAATAAGACCTGGTAATTCGCATTTCTTTTCTAACAATGTCACATTTATATTTTTTGTTGATATATATAATTTTGACCAATATGCTAGGTCATATCTCTCCCTGTAGGGAGCCAATTGTGACAAAGACCTCTGTAATGTCAAAAAAATGCCACCCCATTTTGTTATTTTTTTTTTCAAAATGAACATTAAAACATGTAGACTATTTGTTATATAAATAAATAATTTTCCCCAGTTGACTGAAGTCCTTGGACAAAAGATACATGACATCATCAGTTATTGAGTGTTCAGCTGTATAAAATTACAATTACTTAAAAAACGAGTTGCCCAAATAGGTTGCATAAACTTAAGGGATTGTTTTTTCAGACAAAAAATTTACTCTATGTAAGTAATCTTGATGTGTGTTGGCATGGGGGATGAAAGACTTTATATATAATGTAAAATGCAAACTTAGACATGACTACATGTGTATATTTTGTTGATACAATTATGTAATTTTTAGTCAGTGCATTCATGTAATACATCCTATCAGGATTGTTACATGTATTTACCCTTTGGTGTACATTTGACTTTGCTACACCAAGTACACATTCTTCTCTGTCCTTGATTAATACATATTTTTTTTACAGTCTTTGTTTTTGTGTAGTTCCAAAGATATAATCATACTTATCCTTCCCACCCAAATACAATGTGGACTGTATTTTCAATTACATCACTATTTCCTTTAAATAACTTCATAACTTAGCTTTAAGAATATGTAATCCATTGGACAATTTTAAGTCAAGTTATATAGCCTCAGGACGTGGTTACTGCTCTGCAAATCTAGTTGAAGCACCTCAGTTCATCGGTCCTCTTGCCAACTGACCATTCCAAGGCAGTAACTTTTGTGTTTTCTCTATTTTATGTAATATCTTGTCATAGTTATGTTTCTTTTACATTTAACTGGCATGTGAATTTTTGCCCTGTGTTCAATATATGTTGCAATACTCATAGGTCCTTGTCATATTTTTTATTAGAAACAGTACAGACCTAATAGCTCTGATTCATGAATTGTAGCCTCGACTTGAGCTAAAAACTTGCATTTAACTGAAGAGTCTACTGCTTATTGTTCATAATACACTATGTTAATTATTTATTTGCATTATTTTAAATTGAGACCCTAACTTTCTGCAAATGTGCAAAAGCTACTTAACAATGTAGAAAGACCAAATCATGTACCTGGTGCATTCATAATGATATCAATAAGGTACTTTTCTTAACATATATGGAAATATATTATTCTATGTAAATGCTGCTATCATGTGATTTCCATGCATGATTAGGTCAATAGGTTAAACTTGATATTTGACTGAAGTGTTATGGGGTCGGTTTGGTGCAAGACAAGCGCACACTGCTTAGAACTTGATTTAGGGTGTGGACGCCTACATCTGCAATCACAAAAAGACAAGCTGTTGAATATGAGTTTATTTGTATTTGTCCAAGTTGGTACTGATTACAATGTATGAATATAGACATGCAAAATCATCAAGCATGGTTCAAGCAATCACATATCATAATAACAAATGGAAACTCACTTAGCATGTAAGATGTACAAAATGTGATTTACTTTAGTAACATATTGACAGTCAAGCATTCCTATAATTTATCAGTTCAAATGAAAACAGTTTAACATAGGTTGATAGAAGTAATATGCATAATATGATTTTCAGCATAATACAACATTTAATATTTACGCTTAACTTGCCTAACTTTATTAGATAAAACTCAGAAACATTAAATATAAGTAATATATATATATATATATATATATATATATATATATATATATATATATATATATATATATATATATATATATATATATATATATATATATATATATGAGTTTTTGTGTTAAATAAGTTAATAAAATTTGAGTAAAGTAACTTACATGCAAGCACAGTAGACAAGCTGTTGTTGAATATACGTTTATTTGTATGTGTCCAAGTTGGTAATATTACTTGGACAGATGCAACAGCTGCTTATATACTGTCTCTGTGCTGCATGCAAGACAAATGGGTGACATACCCCAGATACTTATCTGACATTTTTATTTCATTAAGGTCCTTGAGGTGACTCTAAATTGTCAGAAACTTTTTTAATAAGGGTAGTTGAATGAAGTATGATTAAATCTAGACTTCTGGCAATTTTACCTGACAGTAGGTGACTTCAGTTATTATAAAGTAAAGCTTTCTAAACAATATTTAGATATGTATACTTTGACTAAGATTTCAAAGTAGTGAAATGAAGGTTAATTTTTTAAAATCTACATTTAAAGACCATTATTTTGATATAAAACCGTATGGGCAATCTAGGACTAAGGCTTAGGATACAAGGCAATATGTATTTCTAAGCAAAATGAAAACTATTATGCTGCATCTCATTATGGAAAAGCAGCTTCATAATAGAAGTATATAAACACTGGTCTGCATCAGTAAGCAATAGGCAAATCAGGTAAGGTTACACATTACAATACTTAATTTAATTGTTAAGAAATGTAAGTTAATTTAAAATTAAATTAAAAAGAGAGTTTGGTCCCGGGTTAATGGCTTTTCCTTTTGATAATACTTTCAAATCCCCACCAAAACAATTTTTTCTTTAATTTTAAATTTAATATGAGCCTTTTATGTACAATAACAACACCTTCCTTACACATGTTGATGTCTATAATTCAACTTTGTGTAACAAATTATCAATGGCAATCTTTGAAATCATATAACTATACTTATAACTATACTTATAACTAAATTATAACTATAATTTTCAAACATGAGATTGGTATTTTTAAATAAAAAAATTCTTTTGAAATAATGTTGTGCACTTCAACTTACAATAAAATAAAAACTAATCATTTTGCATTCTTCCATTAATTGTAATTTTCAGAAATATTGCTCTTTGTTCAAGCCAGTATTAATTACTTCTTATTTTTTAAGTCCTCATGCCTGAATCTGTTAGACCAAAGTATTGATATTAATAAGTTTTTTTTATCATTATTATTATTATACTATGAAATGCTCACTATCAGAATAATGCCTAACTTGGATAAATGCAGGGAACCATGGACCCTCACATTATCACATGGCTATTATAATTATAAATATGATAAAACAAAATGTAAACATTGACTTGTTTTGTTGTCTTTAAGTGTGATGCATCATTTTTGATTAAAACATGTAAATACATATATCATGCAATACATATAGTTGCAAAAAAATTATTTTTAAATACAAATATAAATCAAGCATTATATACACAGATTGCTTGCGTTATGCAACACTACTTTGTTTAGTTTAATATAAGAAGCAATTTTCTCAAAGAATTCATTATAGTTGATCTACTGACCAATTCAAAATACTTGAAAGTACATGTATGTCAAACTTGCAATAAATACATTATTACTTGTATTTGCATTGTTTGTCTATCCTTATTTATAGAACAATAATTGGTTTTGCTTCAGTTGTTATTTTGTCCCTTTCTGTTCTGTTATGAAAATACATTTATGCACATACTTTAGTCTTTCACATTCATCTGAGTCTGTGGCATGGTCTTTTTTCTGTAGGTAAGTCCATATAGTTGTCCTAATGACACCTATATGTAACCTGGGATCCAGGACAAAGCTGCCCATAAATTCCATTTAATAATGTCACTACAAACATGTATCAGCTTGATGCTTATGGTATTTTCACTAGAGTAAAACCTCTTATATGTTAACCAGCTGAAAAAGGGCAGACTCCTAAAGCTGAAATCTACTGCCAAGTAATGAATCATAGAATATTTTATGAAGTTAAAATCTCATTTACAGAGGAAGCAATATTCACAACTTATTTAAATCCTTGTCATTCAAATGTTACTCTTTGCCTAAGCTGTTTTGCTTGTCTTGGTTATTTTCTTAACAATGCTTACTCTAATTTTTCACCAGAGTCTGGGGAACCTACAAACCTGACTGTGACAGGAGTGACTAGTCGCTCTATGCATGTGTCGTGGGACTACCCAGAGAGGACCAACAGTGAGGAAATCTCAGGCTACATTCTTCAGATAAAAGACAACTCAGGCTCCTGTGTTCATGAACAGCTCTTCAAATGTCAAGATTGCAAAGATACCTTTCAGGTAAAATGTAGCTATTCTTAATTTCTTTCTTATTCTTATTAAAAGTAGATGGATATACAACTCCTTTAAGAACATTATTTCAAGGTCATTTATTACACTCATAGTCTCAATGTCATAAATGTTTTTGTTTCAAAACATTTTTTTCTGGTGAAATTAATAAATGAAGATAGTACAATTAGGACTGTTATATTCTCTATTTTCTCCTAAATTATAGTTTGATGTTTACATGGCATAAAAATATGCATTTGGAAAAAGAAATAATTGTTTATATTACATATAAATTATGCCTTTTTGCACAACTGTTAAATTTAAAGAGTATATATAGTTTATGTCACTTTCTACAGAAAAACAATAAAATTGCAATACAACAGTTCAAAACAAGAAGTATATGACACAGTAGGGGTGTAACGATATGCTACCTTCACGATACGATACGTATCACGATATATACCACACGATTCTATAAGTATCGCGATACATAATATTTTGGTACCGATGATACATTTTTGCTTATCACATAGGTTCGCCATTATACCATGACTTATATTAAACCATATGTTAGCATAACTATTTACTGAAACTTGTAAGTCTATAAGTAAATAATCAGAATCTATGACATAAAAGGTTATCCACATATTAGATGATTTAACTGTAAGAAAAACCTAAAACTTTAAAATGTTAGGTCTTAAAGAATAAAAAAGTAATATAATATTTCTTACGATATTTTTGTCTCATCTTTATTGTAAACTCTGATGATACGTACAGTGTACATTAATATTTTGGTACCGATGAAACATTTTTGCTTACATAGGTTCACTATTACACCATGGCTTATATTAAACAATATGTTAGCATAACTATTTACTGAAACTAAGAACTTGTAA
This sequence comes from Sinonovacula constricta, assembly GCA_007844125.1. Classification (NCBI taxonomy): domain Eukaryota; kingdom Metazoa; phylum Mollusca; class Bivalvia; order Cardiida; family Solecurtidae; genus Sinonovacula; species Sinonovacula constricta. The sequence continues at coordinate 45,208,411 of CM017556.1, forward strand.
GTCTATAAGTCAATAATCAGAATGTATCACATAAAAGAAGTTAGTGCTTTGTATGAAATATAAGAGAAATAATGATGGCAGGTTGTTACTAGGGCTCCGTATCGGTCAAAATCATCGATATGATATGTTTATCAATACAAAAATGATCGATATTCGATATATCATATATCAGCAAATGTACATGTAAGTGCTTTTTTTCTTGTGTTTACAAATAAATCAACTATTGCCTGTAGTATAATATATACCGTCCTTCTACTATAACATGGTGTGTAGTATCGGTCAAGTTTATACAAAGGAGGCTGTTTCCTTTAACACTACAAAAATCACATGGTAACTATAGTTTATATATGGTTAAAAAAATACTTTTCAGCAAGAAATTTGTTTCATGGTATAAAAACATATTCTTGTCCTTCTGATTAGGCCAGAGCATTCAGATATTGTTCTGCTTTGAAAAAAGGCGATCTGTATTGATGCCATCAATTGTGCTTGCGATTTCACATTTCTCATGCTTTCATTTTCATAATTGCCTAGAAAATTTTCAGAAATTCCTGGTTTATTATTTTATATCATAAGATCAGCAAATAAGAATAATGCATTAAATGCCATTACTTTTCAAAATGTATAATGTCATAACACCCCCTCCAAAATGAAAATTTCTTCCATTATCCAGAATAAGACCAGCAACGCTTTAAACAGTTTTTAACTACAGTCACACTTGTATTAAGCAGCCAAACAAGGGACAGCCTAAATTTCACTGCTTAAATGTGATGACTGCTTAAGACAAAATATGATATTATTGATTGTTTGCCTATAACTGTGAGCCTGTTTGCTTACCAATAAGTATTACACTTAATTAAATAGTATATTTACTGGAAAGTACTGTTTAAATAAATATTTATCGCAATTATAACTGCTTTTGGAATGTTAATATGATTCAGAATATGAGAAGTTTCTCTCTAAATCAATGTATTATTTGGAATATCAGAAGTTTCTCTCTAAATCTAAGAAATTTTGCTCAATTATTAGTTAAATTACTGTCAAATGGCATCAGACATGTATCTAGGATGTGGACCAAGGGGAGTGCCACTTAAAATCGCATGTTCAGAATGCATCTTTAATAAATCATGTGACTGTCAGGTAAGATTCAAAGCAGATAACTCTATACGGAGGACTGTTTTAACAAAAATGTATTCTGATTATGTTGATATATCACATTTATTAACAGCTGCATAGTTAAACACTTACATAAGAATCTCTATCGGAACTGTTAAAAATCGCATTTTAATGAAATTGAAATGAAAAAACATATCTGTATTTTTTAGTATGAATTTGAAATCTGTGCCCAGTGGTAAGAGTTGCAAACTTGTGGCTAGAGAACATTCATGAGGGAGGTTTGGCAACTAACCTGAGGTGCACCAGGGTTCTGCATACACATACATCAGTGTTCTTTCTCCACCAATAATTAGCTGGATGTCACCAATATGACTATATTTGTGTTGGTTCTATGAAACAAACAAAAATTAAAGGCACATTGCGTAGAAGTTCATAAGTAAATAGATGTCTTTAGATATTATGTTTAACTCTCTGTTTATACATATTGGTGTATTACCGTTACATTCTAGACAATTAAAATGGATTAATTAACAAATAGTTGGTAATCTGTAGAGATTGAATGTTTATTTTAAAATAAGCAGATATTGATTTTAGAATATGCAGATGTGAATGTTAGTTATTTTTTCAGTAGGAAATTAAAAGCCTTATTTTGGTTTCAAAGCAGTTCATGTTTTGACATTAGACCTTTGTTGCATACACAGTTTTGTATGAACATGGTGAGATTGGAACAAATTGACCAAGAAAGCACATATCAGAATCGTCCATCAATAACCTGGCACTTTTTTAAGTGTTTAACAACTTCCTACAAATAACACTCTGCTGTGATAAGAGCATGACTGTTCCTTGGCTTTGTATTAAAATCATTCTTTTTTGTGCATGCTGATTGTTAACTGTGTCCCCTGCCCAAAATGCCTAATGACATTTGTCTGAGATACAAACAATCACTGTAACTGGTCTTCTGCTAGATACATCTGTCTGTCTCAGTTGTGAATGTTGATGACTAGGGCTACATATTAATCAATTGTGTTATGTTGTTTCTGGACAATGTCTGTCTAGTTTGTTCATTACATGTCGAAGTCTTTATTTGACATCATCTCAACTTAACCTCTCTTCTGCAGAACCCTGCTGGTGTACTCTGTGCTGATAACGTTAGACAACTTGACAAATGGTTGACCAAACAGCAACTGTCCAAGAGGGTAACATACAATGTTACTGGACTTCTGCCAGATATAGAGTACAGTGCATCTGTCTCAGCTGTGAACCTGTTTGGCCAGGGAAATACGTCTGTATTTGTACAGAAGTCAGACGAGGAAGGTAATTTTTTTCTTTCTTTATCTTTTACTTTATTGACCAATGATATTGAAAGCGATATACACTACAACCCTTTTTAAACAACATTGTTTAATATATATTTGTATGATTTTCATAACCCTGTGCTGACTTTACGTTATAGTTTTTTTAATATATTACTTCCTTTGTCAGTTATAATTGAACTGATGTGGCTGGTCATGTGCCTTAGTCAGATCATATGACTGGAGGATTGCTGCTGCTACCTCACCTCAATAGCTATTTTTAGTTTTCTTTTGATCTGTCCATTTTAAGATGTGGTATTCGCAGCCACATTTCTTCATGTATTAAAAGCATTGAAAAACACAGCCCCACAACTGTATCATGGATAAAAGCCGTAAATTGTCTTTAAATAGAGTTAAACATAAAGATATGTGTAACTTGGAGCTTGCAACATGTTTCTTTGTATTTGCATTATGAAAATATAAATATTTATAAGTGTAATAATTACTTATATGATTGTTAGGCAAAATGCTTCAACTGATTAAGAAACATTTTTCATACATATTTTAAAGACATTTTCATATATAATTTTAAGCCATTTAAAGACATGCAAACATTATCTATGATTTGTTTTTCAACATGAAAATAAGGTTGTTGCTGACAAATTATTATTATTACTCTTTTTTTTCTTACTTCAAGTTTTTAGTGGTATGTGCTTTATAGAAAATAAACAACAAAATTCTAATAAAGCTGACTGTAAAATAAATAGTATTTTTGCTTGTATTTTCTTATTGCTAAAAATTGCTGCAGAATTCTTGCTTTTTAACTTTCTAGGTGTAAAATATCTCTCTAGCACTCTCACAAGTTATATTCAAGCAAAATGACATTATGTCACATTACAATGTGATTTTACATCAGGGACATCAGCAACAATGTCATTGTATTTAAAATGTTGTTTATAATTCTCTTGTGTGACTTTCATATGGACGACCAGGTCACTTCATCTCATCATTTATTTCAATACCTGAACATGGTCTGTAATAATGGGGTTAAATGTTTGTATATATATGATTACTGACTATTTATTCTTATTTCCTTTGCTGACTAAGAAACTCATTTAACTTGCGAGTCAAATGCTTGAAGAATAAAGTGTGTGAAGGAAATTGGAATTCATCTAAAAAAATGTTCACTTTACAAATGGGTAAAAAGAAAAGAAATGCATATATTTCTTCTTTTAAGTAGGTAAACAAAACCAGGTACACGTTAAATGTGAGAACTATTCAACATAAAATAATGTCAGGGATGGTCTTTAAGCCTAAGTTGCAAGGGCTTTAATAAACTCCCACATTCATTTAATCCTTTCAGAGTATTGTTCCACGAGTAGGATATTGGTGATAAGAATAGAATTGTGTACCTACAATGATTGACAGTGTCATTTGAGGATTTAGCTAGTTCATTTTGTGAGCTTTAATGACACTGTTACAACATTTAAAAAGTTATATAAGAACATCTGTTCTGTTTAAAGATTGCTGAAATTCCTTGCTCACAATTACTTAATGTCAATAGCACTCAGACAAGCCATATAGGGCCATCATGGCTTGGTTTGGGTGTGGCTTGGTGTGAGTAGTGGTGGTGAGGTTCGTGGTGGAGGGTGTTTCCTTAACACAGGTACTTTTGTTTGCTAAAATAATGACCGGCAACAATAGCTCAAGTGGTAGAGCAACGGCTTGCTGATCTGGAGGTCGCAGCTTCAAACCCCAGCCGGGTCAAACCAGAGACTTTAAAGTTGGTGGTAGTGGCTTCCCTCCTAACGCTCGGGGCTTAGGGGACAGCATTACGCCTGACTTGTCGGTGTCAGCATAATAGACTAGCATGGTTCAGCCCCAGTGCTATAATGATAGAAATGTTGCTTCACAATATCGGCAAAAATGCCGGCAAAACCCAAATCACTCTAAAATAAATTAAGGTATCAAAGAATTTACGAAATTGCCCCATTTCATCTTGTTTGAATGTAAACTTTGATGTGTGGATAAATGGAGTTCAAATGACTGGGGAGCTGGTCAGTGGTGTTTTCATGAATTATTGTCATGGCATCATCAACATATCTGACCCATAATGAGGGAGGGACCAGCACCTGGCGTTCATGGAACTCCACATACATTCGTCACTGACGAATGTGGGGACCCCATAGGTGCTTCTTCCTTTTGTTGGTAGAAGTTACCCTGACATGTGCTAATGAGACAAAGTTGTATTAGCCTATTCCTGGAATCAATTTGCATCTCTTCTTCAAAGTGTTGTCCTCATTTATCTTTGATAAGATTTATCCATAGAAAGACCTGGTGAACTAAATGACACAGCATAAGATACAAAATTCTGCCCATGTAGAACCACAACTCCTTGTATTAATGCACAAAATGAACACTGCTGATAATGTTATGCTATATTTTACCTGCAAGGGACCTAAAACTGAGGGATATACTTAGCAGTGTCATTAACCGCACTCTTGATGCTGAAAATAATCAGTCACAGTTGGGCTTCCTTTTTTTATTATATTCATTTTATTTTATGAAGATCATAGTTTGGGTACATTTTGAAAGGTATACATAAATCTATGGTATAATTTATCAGATTGTAGTTTATTTATGCATATTTTCATGGTTTATTTTTAATATTAAATAAAAATGTAGACGTTGCCTTATTTTAGACAAAGGTTATCATTCATGTGGCTTAAACAAATCAACAAAGTTGTCTTTTCAGATTCTTTATTTCATGCAAACAACAATGGATTAAGATTATTAAATATTGGTTATTTAATGTTTGAATGCTGAATTGATTTTAATGTTTGAATGAACTAAGACCATTTGTTATCACTTAATTCAAATTTTGTCATTTAATGCTACAGTACCGAAAATTACGAAATTGACAATTTTCCCGTTTCCACACCGTTTCGTTTCCGTTTCAGTTGGAAGCGTTCGCCGCTCCGTTTCTATTCCGCTTCCGTTGCGTTTCCATTTCGTTTTATTCGCTTCCAGCGCTGCATTTTAAACGCTTCCAGCGTTTCTATCGTTTCTTCCGTTTCTATCGTTTCTTCCGTTTCTATCGTTTCAATCGTTCCATTTTGCTCCGTTGCGATTTTGATTAAAAAAAATCGTTTAATAAATTTCTTAATGTAAAGTACTTCCGGTGTGTTTGCAAAATGACGAAAGAAGCTAACATTCTGGGGAGAACCAAAAGTCTTCCATTACATATAAAGGAATCGGCAATAGATTGTTTGCGACGAGGCTATTGAGTGTCAGCCACCCGGAGGGAAATTGCAGACTCATAACTACCCTCCTGAATCAGTCGAAACAACAGGAAACTGCGCCTTAGTTAATATTAGGCTAATCACGATAAAATGTTTCGCTACTAACCTCTTTTACGCAGAAAAACTCAAATTTCAATTATAAAACACCAGGTAAAGATTCAGAGAGTGCATACATTTCCCATCTAGACTGACCAACAAAAACGTTGAACACGCTTTGTATTGTTATCATTCATTTTCGCGATATTTATCCAAACACTGATGCTAAAAAACGAAAATAGTTCACAAACACAATTGCAGCTCTGTCACAATTATCTTGTCCAAACACTGAATTACCGAAAATAGTCAAATAAAACACAAATAAAAATTACAGCTCTCTAAACCGTTTAAGAAGAAACATTACTTTTGATCCAAACATAGAACGAAATAAATATTGTGGCAATTTAATAATTTCGCACGACTTTTTCGAAGAATTGTTTAACGAGAAATCTCGCGTTGATTATTTTTTATTGGATATAGGTTAATTTGACAAATTCGTCAATATGACGTATTTTAACACCTTTATCCAAAGCCCTAACCTGACCTACTTGTCTTCGCCAGACGTCATATCCCGGAATAAACAAACCAGAAATAACTGTCAAATATGGTCCACACACATCCAGTATCCTAAAAAGTAACTTCTCTGTGATGTGTTAATCCGCAAAAAGGCGTAATGGTGATACGATCTTAGAATTTGGACGATGACACACAATTTTGGCAAATTGTGGCATTTGCCCCCTGGATAATTGCCCCCGGACGTTTGCCCCCCCCCCCGCCCCTGTAAGTCCAGGCCGGACGTTTGCCCCAACCTCCACTGCCAAAATGAAAAGGCGAATGTTTGCCCCTACTCCCATATTTGTTATATGGCGGACTTTAGTTTTAACGTTTCGCTGACAGTTACATGTAATATCCAAGAATTTTAGGAAAGTATTACTCACTACAGTCGCATTTTATCGTTAACATAATAAAATCATATAAACATGAACAAATGCTGTTTTTTTTTCCGAAAACAGGCACATAAAAAGTCGCATAAAACAAACAACTTTCTAAGAAAACAAGTGTGTGTTATTTTTGTTTTCGGTTAGCTCATATTAGCGCTAATTAACGGCTATTAAATACATTGTTGAGGCACTTAAAACATTTTGTCGCTAATTAAATCACTGTGATTTTAATTTCTCCAAGGTTGTAACAAAATAAATGCGGTGTTATTTCTTTTTGGCGCGGCGGGCTCTCTGGCTAATACTGCAACATCAAAGAAAATTCTGGGAAACAATCGCCAGTCACAACCATTTGAAGTCGCCGAAAAGAAAAAAAAAATCGTTTCAAATTGACCGACCCATTATTTTTCTCAATACTGTTTAACGTGATATCGATCGATAATTGTCTTCAAGCTGCCATAATGATAAGTTCTAAAGGAGTGAGAGGGAAGGGGGGACTGTACTATGTAGTAATTTTCAGAACGCGTATCCTTTTACTTATATAAATGTCGTAACAAACTTCTTTTGTCCATCGAATGATCATAAACTTTTTTAAAAAGGAACTATTTATATTTAAGGTTTGGATTAAATATAAAATAATAGGCGAGCCATTGAAATAATATATTTGGAATAAACACGAGATGAAAATATATTTTAGACTGTTCCTTTAAGTGTCTTCTCTTCATAACATTATTTACAAAAATAAACGACAAGTTATGTAGTATTTACTATAAGAAATCCCCAATCCACGTTTCCTCTTCCTCAACGAAAACATAGTGGGGTGGGGAAAGGGTGCATCATTGTGGGTACTGCTAGATATAGCGTTAGGTCCGTTTATAAGCCAAAAAAGATTTTGTAGACCTTAGTGTTTTGTTATTTTTGTTGTCCTCGCGTAAGTCAATGCATATTGCTATTTAAAAGGTGAAGGTCATAAACCACACGACTGCCATATGTTGACATTTTCAAACACAGCTGCATAGCGGATGCATGTGTTCTTAAAAAGGGGAAAAAACGCCAAAACACGTTCACACTTCCTGTCCACTAGACAAACAAGGTGTCATAAATCTGCCAATTAGCTTTATTAGTTGGGTGTCCGCTCATGTCTTAAAATTGGGGATTGAATTAGAGTAATACTTTATGAAAGTATGAAATGGACCCATGCGCGTGAAGAAACATAATATGAATTTACAAAACGATATACTTTAAATTAATACATTTCTATCCCTTAATGGGTACAAAAATTAAGTACCCGGTAGGGCCCCCTTTAGACCACAATTTGGCATAGAACATTTAAGCCATGAATGGGAAAATGGCGGGGTCATGAAATAAGCCGTAGCCAGGCGTGTAGACCTTCATTCAAATAGTTGCAAGTCAAGTAAAGTCAAAAGTTTTATGCAGATTTTTAATCGCGGTTCCGATTAATCATATATACATAATAGCGCATTATGGGAACTATGCATTTAGAAATGGGAATTTTGACACCAATGTCCAAATTTACACCATTCTTCATTATAAGACGTATAGCAATTAAGATTAGAAGCATAAGAAACTTTGCTTGACAAAGAGGCAAGATAAAATAAACTACATATCCATACCCCTGTAACTAAAGAAATGATGATGCTGATGACGATGATGCTGCTACTGCTGCTTCTGCCGATAATGTTGACGGTGATACCGATGTTGTTTATGATATTTATTCATTATAAGATGTATAACAATTAAGATTAGAAGCATAAGAAACTTTGCTTGACAAAGAGGCAAGATAAAATAAATTACATATCCATACCCCTGTAACTAAAGAAATGATAATGCTGACGGCGGTGCTGCTGCTGATGATGATGATTGGTGGCGATTATACAGGTAATATGGGATCATAATGATGATCATGTGAATTTAATGGCGGTAATGATGATTATTTCTTTGATATTTATCATGTAAATGGACGTGATATATATATTTTACTACGATTGTTTTTCATTTAACTGTCATCGATGATTGTATACGTGCACTGTTTGGAAATCTATCGTTATTCAGACGTTGAACATTAGGATCATACCAGTCGTTGGCTCTGAGTGCCGGGGAGGATGTAATTGGTTCTTGATTGGGTTACACCTTGCAATTATGTAGCATTGTATATAGCATTGTTTGTTTGTTTTATGTTTAGTTGTTTTATGTTTTTGTGTTATATGAGATATTTACCTTCTTTTGGTTAACGTTTAATTTTATTAAGTAGCTTTAATTTGTATCACGCACGCAATGCATTCTTTGTAAATGCCAAAATACTTTAAACAGTATTCTAAAATAAAAATGATAGGCGTAGTTAATCCGGGAACGGACCATGCAGCTATCAAGTAATTAGCGAAAATTCAAACTTAGGCTGCGACATTCCGCGCGCATACGTGTAAAGTCAGCTGTGTACACACTATCTTCATATGCAAAACGATGAAGACTAAGAATGTCGATCCAATGCGGATGTTAAGCTTTTCATTGGAATTAAAATATCAGTTTCGGCAGAAAGGCAATTTTATAGTTAAATTGTGTGTTTTATCGTGCGGAGTGATTTTTAGTGCAGTTTCTGGTTTGACGATACACGATGACTTGGACAACTTGTGCGGTTTCGGAACTGTAATGTACGAGTTTGATTAATACGATTTTTTGATAATAATTAACATTTTTTGTTTTTTATTTCTGTAGATAACACATAGTAGCGCGTTTATGTTGATAAATTGAAGCCAGTTTTTGTGTTCGCTTAAATTTATTTCTTACAAAGAAACGGTTGGAATGTTATTATAAATAATCGAGTGACCTAGAAACGTTTGAAGCGGTAGTGAAAATAACTCTTCCGTTACTAGCATTCCGATTTTTGCGTTTCTACCGTTTCTAGCGTTCCAAGCGCTCCGGTTATAGCGTTTATACCGTTTACAACGTTTCAAGCGTTTGTAGCGCTCCGTTGCATTTCCATTTCGATAGCATTCCGTTTCCGTTTCAACAGGAAACGAAAAAACGTTTCATTTCCTTTTCCACTCCGTTCCGTTTGTCAATTTTTTCAGTACTGTACTTGTATTTATTTAAGTTTTCTAAGACATGGGTATGTGTGAATCACAGTCAACTCTTGGATGGATGTGGGATGAGTGTGTAATGTTTTACAAACTTGATGTTTTTACTTGCATCTTAGATGCTGCCTTGTATACCTTTTTTACCTCAAATTCCCATAGCTTTCGATCTTATTCTTTAAAAGTTCTCAGATACATTGTGAACAACTATATGTCCACAACAAAGCCTCAAACGTTAAGATGTATGACTTACAATATCTTTCTGTAATGTGTATTTTTATTTTTAATTTGTTATGCTTTATAATCTCTGTTGCAGAACCACAGCTGCCAACCAATATCAGTGCTACTGACATTCAACAGAGGTCCATGATTGTCACATGGGAATTACCTAGTCCCAGGCCAGGCTCCACCACATTCACTATTACTCTGACTGCAGACTTCCCTGCACAGCCATTTATCGCTACAGTTAAAGGTATGACTAAATTTGAACTGTTTTTTTCCAGGATATCTTTAACATATTGCATATCAGTTATTGACATGTATGTGATTGTATGTATTGCTGATACTGAATTAAAAAGGTTATGATAACTTGTTTCAATGTTTTTGACATAAATGATTTGTGTTTTCCAAAAATATGTTTTTATTCTAATGTTAAATTTTTTATGTTACGACATGGATTTAATAATGACAAAAATAGAGGAGGTAAATTGTTACTTTGTTTCTTTTGAACAAAACCTATATTGAAATTCTGCACCTTTTATAACCCTTTAATGTTACAGATTTTATTGCATCATTAAATGTAAATATAATTCCAGGTTTTGAGAGAAAACACGTATTGGTGCACAATCTTGAAGAATTCTGGACATATAGTGTTTCTGTCAAAGCAACAACATCTAAGGGCAGCAAGACAGCAAATTCTATAGCCAAATATACAACAAAACCGGATGGTAGGTCAGATTTTAGGGAGATCTGCGTTGAGCATGGTTTTGTGCTCTATCTAAACCATTAACATTGAAAAATAATAACTTCAAAATCCACTTGCACAGTTACCTAGATTCATATTAATGAATACTGGTTGTACATTCATGTCTCTCAATAGACTCCATTTCTTATCTTACTCTATGTTATTCTTGTGTTCTGTATCTTCCAAATGTGTTTACATCCATTGAACTTTCAAACTGATGATTGAGCTCACTACTACTATGTACCTATTAACAGACCCCATGTTATGTTGCTAGTCCTAAAACATAACAATCTTGTTTGGAACTGTTGATTGTAGCACCTGGTACTGTAGGTAACTTTACAGTAGTGACACCTGGAAAGGATGTCCATAAGCTCAAGGCCAGTTGGATGATTCCAACAATTTTGCAGAGGAACAGCAACATCACAGGATATGTCTTTGTGCAGAATGTGTCTGGGACAGAGGTAAGATTAAATGTCAGGTAGGGTAAAATAAGGCTTCATTTACTAAGCATGTGATTTTATAGTAAAATAATAAATATGTAATTCAGTGTTTAATAAATTAAACTAGCAACACTACAAGATATTTCTTTGTTACTATGACAACAATAGTTGAAGTGATTTAAGTTTTTTTTATTAAAAATATTATGTGAAAGAAGATTACCAACATCTCAGGTTATATTTTTTTTTATGGAAAGAGGGGTAATGTCAAGTGTATGCTGCCAGTTCATAAGTTTGTTGTTTTATGGCATGTTTTATTCCAGTAGTGGTATAAATAAAAGAGACATATTTTCATCACAGTATTTAGCTTTGTGCCTAGTGTGAATGAGGAGAAGAGGTTTCATGCTACCTTATCTTTTTATCAATGCTACATGTATTTCATGACAATTGCCAAGTTATAAAATCTAAAATGTCAGTGTCTAAAATGACTCTAAAATGGGAATGATGACAAGATTTTAAAAATGTTATGCCTTGCTCTTATTTAATGAATAAGAATGTAGAATAAGAATGGTGATTTATTCTTGTTTACTTTTTTATTAACATGTTTTCTTTAAAGGTCTACATAGATGTTCCATTTGTGTCAGAGTCCCATATGTACGAGGAAACTCTGTCAGTTATGCCAGAAAACTTCTATATCTTTAAGGTAAGATCATGATTTTGACTCATATATGGACACCACTTGTAGTTCAGAATATAGGTTTAAGGGAAAATGGTTATGATTTGTTTTAATTAGTTCATATAAATAAAAAAAGAAATAACAAAGTATGAAACATACAAAAATAAATCTTTTCATGTCAGTTTATTACATTTTGCTGTTTTAATACATGACTTTTGACTGTTCCTTATGAAACCATTATAAGAATGTTATCATTTTGATCAGCTTCACCTGTGGCCAAGTGGCATAGTGATAGAGTAGCCAACACTGTTGACTGTTCTGTCTGTTGCTGCATTGGTTCGAGTCCTGGCTGGTGCAAATGACCTTATATAAAAAGGTGTTCCACGTGAACTGTGGTGCATTGGTGCTTTTTTCCAGACATATATTAAGCGTCTTTCACCATCAAAATAGCTCAAAGTCCTACATTGACCATAATTTTGCTTTGTATCTATAAACAATCAAAATAAGACATGCAACAAAACAGAACAAAACAAATAATTTGATAAAATAAACAGTGTGAAACAATGCCACAGTCTTTGCTACACCACACCACATAGACTGGGATACATTTTTATTTACTTCACATTATGCTGAAGCTTAATGCAAAAATGCTTGAATGAAACAATATACTTGATCTTAAATTGAATGGAACAAAATAAGCTCTTGATGTGTGTCAAAATTATAAATAAAGTAACAGAACTAATAGAAATGATCTGATATAGACTTTAATGAAATGTGCTATAGGTTCAGTAGATGTCACAAATGAAATAGAACTGCTCTTTTATTTTAACACATGAGGTCGTCAGTCATTTAATGACATCATAAATATAAGGAAATACATTTGAATAAAGAGTAATACAATACTGGACATAGCTTTTGATTTTGTTTGAAACATCTAATATATTGCATATGTTTTTTCTGCTTTGCAGTAACTGGTAATCACTCAGGCCTATGGCTTTCATTGTTAGATAACTGTGCATCTGAATGCTACATAATCCATAATGAATCACACAAAACCAAAGCCTGTTTACAAAATCCTTAACGAAACAATAAAACTAATCTTATTTGACTCTAAAAGAACATGCTATAGATGTATGTTATAGATAAAACAAAAGAACATTTCCCTTTTCACCGTAAAAGGAAACATAGATTTATGCAAAAATCATGAACAAACAATAGAACTGTATTAAATATGGTTGAAACAGGTTTATGCAGAAGTAACAAAAGCAACAAAATTTGTGGTAAATAAGCCAAATCACAAATGCAACAACATAACACATATGTATTTAGCGATATATGATCCATCTTTTTGTTTTATGTTAAAGTCATGAATAAAACAAGAAAACTGATTTATTACCTTGAACAAAATATTTATACCAAAATCATACATGGAACAACATGATCTTTTTTAACATATGTACATTTTTTAAAGTTGATGCCATATAAATGAAAAAAAAACACAACACCTTGGAATTATCTTCAATTGACTTAAATGTACAAATAGTGCTATAATAAGTTCTAGTCAGAGGGTCATGAAAGCGACACCTTCTTGAGAATCTCTCTAGAAAGACCATGCTGGTAGATCACTGTCAGAATTGTCATAAACCAATCTGTGTTACTACTGGACAAATACAAAGAAGAGGGTCATAACACAAGTTTGTGAACTGTTTCACACTTGGTACATATGGACTAACAGCTATACCATAAGTTAGCAGATATCAGCTAATACCAACAACTCCACACCCCAATGAGACCACTGGCGTCTCCAGCTGTGGTCAATGCTGTAAGTTTATGCAAATCATCATTAAAGCAGCACTAGACATTAAATATTGAACTAAACATGCACTGTAGGTTAGTCATCATTACAGAGGCAGTATGCAGCCCTTGAATTGGCATATTCAGTATTAACATCCTTTGTAGGTTTATGCCAAAAATCAAGAAGGAAAGAATGGAACAAAGACCAGAATAAATATGGAAGCACCTGCAGGAGGCAAGTTTAACAGGGGTGGGGGAGCCTGATTTTTGGGGGCAAAAAAAGTGTTGTATTTGTGTTCAAGACTTTAACCTAACTATTGTATATTTTACTAAGTTTGATCCAGTTTTATGGTTAATGCCAAAATAAGCACATGTGACATTCATAACTGGCTTCAATTCTTTTTATATTACATTTACTTCTTTGCCTTTTGATCTTAACAAGTGCAGATAGTTTACCTAAATTGACTGAATTGTAAACAATACAAACTATACCACATATGTTACTATTTACTGGGGATAAAATGAGTTTAAAACATTGCCTATCACAGAAATGGTTTTACTATTTGATGATCATCCTTTAGTGACGTACACTTTTATGACAAAGTCTAGGCATAAGGTAAAGCTTATTATTGTCTGATGATTCTCCTGTTGTTACATACAATGAGTTTGAGATCGAGCCTAGTGATAATGTTTTCTTATTATCTGGTACATCTATACAATAATGTTGCGACAGATTCTGTCAAATATATGTTTACTCTTGTCTGGATTCTATCTTGTAGTTCCTAACAATGAGTTCGAGATGGGGTCTGTAAAAGTAATACCTTCGGCACCAGCGGTCAGTCAGACCACAGTGACAATTGTGGTGAAACAAGACTTTCTTCGCCAGTCAAAGAATGGTCAAATTAGGCTTAATGGACTAATTGGTTGTGAACATTCAAAACGCAACATCTCAGGTAGGGCTAATCTAGATTGTGATCTTAAACCTATTCTTACCTGATTTACTAATTTGTAATAAGACCTGATCTGGCATCCCAATATTATAATGCCTCATTAAACAGATGTTTGTCGACATCTGGTGACATCAGTTTCTGTTTTTCACACCAAGGCTTTAGTAAAGGGCAGCGGAACTGCCAGCCACAACTACAAAGTAATATGACTTGAATAATACACATCTGTTTAAGTATGTTACATTTACTACTTAAGTAAAAAATATGTGTAAAAATTAAAAAAAAGCATTGGATGTCATAACCTAGGTGGTACTTGATTATTTTAGATAACCATTTTTAAACTTTATTTTAAGGGTCCAGTATGAGCAGGGCCGAATTCGAGAAAATGCGTGCATACAATGAAGCATCAAAGAAAGGCTTTATTCCTTACAGGATTACTAAAGATGACTGGGGAAAATCTGGTATGTAACTGTGGTGAATTTAATAATGTATCCATGTTAAACAACAACCAACTCGACGAAATGATATACTTCCCCAATTGATCTAGCAAAACACTCTCTTCTACACTTGTTAGAATAGTTTATCTTGAGCTTAAATCACTGCTTGAAAATATTATACCCCTCCCTAATATTATAGAAAAAAACGATTTTTCCGACTTACAGAGAAAGATATGCAGTTATTTCCTTGTGTTTGCATTATCGTCTATCGCGTAATCGTTCCCAGAAAAGTCCTATAAATGGTGCGTCTTGTTGTTTGTTTGATATATTCCCATCTAATTAAAAATTACTGCTTTAAAGATACCCATTAGTTCGGTCGCACTAAATTAGCTGAAAAGTCAAATTTAATGTTTTATGCCATAATATAATATTAAAAGCATCAACTTGAACATTCATGTTACCAACAAGTCAAAAATATGTCTCCAATCTGGTAATAATCTTTTACACAAATCGACAATATAAGCAACAAGCATAAACAAACGAATTTCAACGGGAAATACCGATAGTTTACGGACTATATCGAAGCTTGACCGAGATCCAACTACTTTGCATACGAAGCCAAGCCGCCATGTTGAAAAATGTTTTGACAAGATGCCTTCTTCAACGGTGAGTATTGTTATTCTATTTGTGCACATTTTCTAGTGAACATGTATGGTTGCTGTATGTTATTGATTCATTCGCTATTGAGCTCCCTAATTTAGGGAGCACATTTGATGGTTTGCACTGAATTAGCCTGTTTCTTCGAATCTAGTTGACAATACTGTTTTTTTTACCGTTTTACTTTCACAGTTCGCTCGCCTACTGCTCCAGTGTATCGGAGAGATTATAATTTATTTTAACGCAAACGATTTGCTTTTTCTTTCAACACGTGTATTTTTTAATTTTTCAAATTCATTTTGTGTCATAGATGACACTGTAAACAACAGTTTAGCATAAACGGGCATTTGTCGTTCGTACCCATATATTTTCGTAATCAAATAAAACTGCCATTTTTGGTCGTTTTATAACCGTACAATCCGGCAGGCCATTCTTTAAACAAAGCAAATTTAATAACGACAACATTCATAGTTCTTTTAACATGGTATTTACTTTATATTAGGGTGCATTATATTTATGGAGTAGCAGTCACATTATTACCACAGACGGTTTTAGACCATCCCACTGCTGGACGAATCCATGGGAACAGACCTAGAGAGAAACGGAGGGACAGAAAACCTCTTGTAATGCATAACAATCAGCCCAACACCAGCTAACTGATTGTGTAATTTGTGTTTTGAGTAAAACTACATGTAGAATTATCACTAGAAATTTATGGTCCGCAACAAATTTGTTATTATATCATTTCATAATCTCACAATGAGGCTAGCCACCTACTACATGTTCATTATTCACATTATTTTAACTTGAAAAACATTGCACCACACTGAAATGCTGCTTCATAATGACAAGTAGTCTATAAAATAGTGGTAATATATTCTGTGCCCATATGTTGACTTTAAATTAAACTAGCGCTAGTGCAACCGGTTTTGAAATTGATAGCTGATTAGTTTACTCATAAAATGTTTTAAAATGTGAGCAAGTGAATGTGTTGTCAGCTATTACTCCAGTGTCCTTGGTGGCTCACTGCGTGTGTTTGAGTCCTGGTTTTAATGAAAACATTCATGTGGAAGGGTCTGTCAGCTGACCCAATCTGGGGTCCTCCTTCACAGTCATAACTGAACATCACTATAGTAACTTAGTAACCATGATATTGTTGCAGCGTTATATCTAAAAAAACAGTAGAAACAAAAGGTGTTAAAACACAATAATGGATAACAATATCACCACCACTGAAAACATATTATTGATATGTGACTATGGTATCTTTCACGATGTCTTCAGGTTAAAGAATCAATATGTTGAAACAGTTTTCAAACTATTTTCTTTATAAGAGGTTTAATGATCTTATAAATATTATTCGATCCATGTTTGAACATGCAACTATGCCAATTTAATGTGTTATTCAGTAATAGTACAATTATGTACCGAACTGTTATGACATATTTGAAATTCATGTAAGATGCATGGCTCACAAAAAGTCTAAATGTGAATATTGCTGTCTCTTAACGGTCTTCAAGCCACTTCAAAAAATGTTTTTCACGAAGAAGCCTGTAAATTTAGTATGGAACTCACAGGGTTCAGAGAATCAATTATTACCTATCTGAATTTTTTTTAATTATGACAAATTCGAAAGGATTGACTTGCCAGCTTAAGGGAAATGTTGTTTTAAAGGGGAATATATCTGAACAAATCCAATTGCAAATTTATTGTTGCAGCCCTTCATAGAAGAGCTTGCACCTGATATCAAAGGTATCAAAAGTTTTGTTCAATTTTGACCTTTTAATTTGTGAAAGTTTTGAGTTATTTGCAGTTTTAAATTTTTAAAGATGTATTTTGGGGTTTTCCCCGCAAATAACCCATATTGCAAAATTTTCAATAAATAACAAAACAAATCACATATAATCACATATTTAGCAAATTAATTTAAATTGCAGTTATGTGGCAAACAGTCATCAGAAGGGGAGATCAATGAAACTCAGACCAGCAAGAGACTTAAGGTCGCAATTGGTCAAATTAGCATTTTTAGCTCACCTGAGCATAAACTCAAGATAAGCTATTGTAATTGCAAACCACCACCATCAAACATTCATAAACATTCTTTAAAGGACATTTCTTCTGAAACTGCTTGCCCACCAAACTTCCTCAGGTGCTTCGGCAGACAGATGGTTGTTCAAAGAATTTTGATCAGTCAAAAGACATTTCAGCCAGGGTGTTTGGCATTTTTTTTTATATGACTTTGTAGTAAACAAAAATTAAAACCGATTGTCCAAATATTGCTTCTGTGCATTTACATATAGTATGATTATTCTAGACCGGACCTGGTAGTGTAATCATTAGAGCGTAGGCACCAGGTACTGGAGACCCCTGGTTTGATTAATGGTCTGTGACATAACGAAAATCAATATAAATTGTACTAGTATAGCTCCCTTGTAATGCTTAAGCAAATATAAGGTAGTTACACAACAGGTCTGCTCAGTGTCAGGATAATGGGAGTTTGTGTGCTTTCATACAGGTCTTCATGGCATGCTGTATTTAAAATGGTGGATCCAGACCTTGTGTCGGATATGGTATCATGCCTGGTGTTCACAGCATGCTATACACAGTTACGGCAGCATCTTATCTGCTTCAAGTTGACACCATCTCCAAATAACTGAATTATGTTGCTTGGACAATAAACCCGATAGATTATTATTCTGGTCTGTTAAAACCTTGCTGATATTTCTTGCTCACTATAACTTACTGGCTATGACACTCAGGTGAGCAATATAAGGTCATTATAGACCTCTTGCAGTCATTTTCTTCCAAATAGCAAGGCCTTGATCAATTACAATAAACAGTGGAATAAAGTATAACCTCTGACCACTATATTATATTTATCAACTAGCTGTCCTTCAAATTATTTTGTTTGGGAACAAAAGTGTTGCAGTGCTTATTTTGTGTTTGTCAGTCATAAACAATACACTAATTGGCATGATAGTGACACAACAATTTTAGTGCCTAAGTGTCGATTTTCACCCATGTGTGGTTCTGTTTGTCTGATGCAAAACTTTGACTTGGTACCATTAGGCTGCAGCTATTTCTTTTTAGAAACATTTGTATATTTGTTATGGTCGTTTTATAAACCAACAACCCTTTTGGCTCATGGTTCCATTATAGAACATGTCATGCCAAAGTCTCCGAAAATGTGCTAGTTGGTCCCTATCATTATTACTAATGATCTCTTTAAACAGGCTTTCTACTGGTCCCTACTTTTCTTATTTTTTTCCTACTTTTTCAACAAAGTCCTACTTTATAGTCCTATTATCACTCCTTTTTGCTTTCAGAAGAAAACAAATTACATGAACCTCAACATATTTCATTAGTTGTATTTTCAGTTTCTCTATTTCTTGTGAATAGCAGTTAAGATGCGCTAGTGGGTACTGCTTGGGATGTCCATTCTATAAAGCAACATATTGCTCAAACGTGCCTGTCTTTCAAGCATGGTCAGAACAATGGATTATGTTGGGCAACATCATGACAATAACGAAAGAAATAATGTAGTAAGAAATTCCTGATTAAGCCCATATTTCTTACTTATGAAAATTGCTACTTTGCCCTACTTTTTTTAAAACATGCCCTACTTCTGTCTTATTTTTTGTGAAGTGGCAGTAGAAAGCCTGCATTACGTGAGTAGTGTACAGACATGATAGTGGGGTATCATGGGGGACACTAGTGTATGTCTGTGAAAATAGTGTACTTACTACAAAACTATATTGTCATAAAACTTATTTTCTTTAAATATAGCAGATATGTATTCTGTTATTTTTTTCATTGAGAGTGTTTATTAGATTTGAATGGTTTATTGTTTTAGTGATTTTGAGACAACGGTCAGAAGAAGGGATGTTGTTGACAAAGGAAGGCATGTTGCTAATGGAATGATCATTCAGGAATAACAGTAATTTTTCCCTGGCAGGGATTTCTCAGGAGTGCAATATGATGAACAAAAACCCTGTCAACACAAAAGACTGGCTTCTTGGAATGAAAGCTCTCCGTTATTTGAGAAAAAGGGAGCTGTATGTCCCTTCTAACATAGACAAGGAAACTGATCTAATGTGCTTGTTAAATCACTTTGTATATAACATTATACAATCTAAAGAATATTGTTAGCCTGTGTTTGGGTATCTGTGGATTTAAGTCACTATATTAATTGTGAATTATTTTATATTCATTTGAATTAATCAATTACTTTTATGCGGATAAAACTTCCTTTTAGAAGAAAGAAAAATGTCATTCTTAGTTAATTCCCTTTGTTAAACAACTGCTATAAGTATGCTACTTGAATTGTATACCTTACAAAAAAGTTTTTAGACCAGCTTAATGACTGTGTAGTATTAAGAATGTTACATTTCTCATAAATATGTCAGCAAGTGATTAAATATTGTAACTTATCTGTTCATATTTACTTGGTATTTATTTTTTTATTATTAATTTTAATATTTATTTAATGAAGCCTATAAAAGGGACACAAATATGCATTAAATCACTTTAGTTATGATTTGATAAACATAGGAAAAATGGAGAAAGTACCCACAAGCAAAAAGTTACAGGCATGTACTGAGAGTAATAAAAGATTGTTTACTTTGTATAAAGAATCAAGTGCTGTACTGAGAGTAATAAAAGCTTGTTTAATATGTTTGTATCAAGAATCTAGTGCAATGTTTTGTTTAAATTTATTTAATAATGATAGTAGGTTACTATAAATGCTTATTACATGTTTATATGTCAGCATGTATTTTCTCAAAATTGATTTTCTTGTGTTTGGGTTTACAATTATTTATAGTTACCTATATTGTAAATTAAAAAGTCAAGTGATCAACATTACTTTTTAATTTCTTATATAGGTACTATAAACACCCAGGCAAACGATTGCAAAATATCATCCTGACTTACGTTACAACGCATTTGTATTTTAAACGTTTGTGTGCCTTGAACTAACATGAAATAACTTTGTACAGCACCAAATAAAGAATAACATTATTCAGTTAATAATAATACTATTAAAAGCAATGTTGTGTCAGTATAAGAAGATTACAGGTAATCAAAACAAAATGCTAGAATCATGTGCTTTGAACCAACATGTTTACATGCTAATAGGTAAACAGGGTGCAATAAATCAATTTTACAGTTATTAACATTCTTCTTTCTTAATTTCTAAACCAGTATGGCAAATCAAATTCTTACATGTAAAAACAATATACATGTAGTCATGATTAAGGTCAAGGCTTAAAATAAGGTAGGTAAATAGGATTTAAATGAGTGCAAGTAGACATAACACATTTTGTCTTCATGTTAACGTTCTGTGTCTTGTCTTTGTTTATATTTAGATTTCGTGATTTTTTTTACGTAATATGCTAAATATTTATTTGATTTTCAAATTTATGTAAGATAACAAATAGTATCTTTATAAGTATTTTAGATAGACATGTCAGGCAGAATATTAGAAACTTAAGTTAAAAATTAAATATGATTGTTTTTCAGTAACATTGCAAGTAAGTGAATAAGGAGGATTGACTCGAGGCTTAACTGAATTGCAGTTTTAGTCTTATAGTCATGTTTTAGGTTGTGCTTATTGAAAAATAAATTAAACAAAGTATTAGTGTTATTGTTTTTTTTTACGAAAATGATTTATAGTTAAATAATGTGTGTGAAATCAATGTCTATTTGATTAGGCAAGTCATTTACACACAATCTGGTTATCTTTGAACTCCTCTTGTAGGACAAGTTTATTTTTTGTGGCGACCTTTTCATTCACATCAAACTTCTTTCTTTTCATTTTGCCTTCAGCAGTCACCAGTATAAAATATAGAAAAAGTTTGCTGGTTTTTCTACGTTGATATACAACCCACCATCATTGCACCAGTAACTTTTGAGCCTTTGGAGTCAGGAAACATATTTTACATTTTGGTTCATTAAGTTGTCGGGATAAATAATAATAATAAAGCCTGTTGTTCTTATGTAGGGTAAATCCACATTTTAATAAAATATGTGCAATATTTGGGAGACAAAACAACTTCCATGTAATGACAATGAATAATATTTTTTTATTAATTATGTTATGAAGTTGGAATGGAATGCAAACACATGCCATGCGGGATAATGTCATGTACTTGACCTGGGGTGCTCCTTAATCACAGCAAACTTTTAAGAAACAATGTAAAATATTAGTTTTACATTTAATCACCATGTACAGTAAAGTGCCAAAATATAAGAAACTGAAATGGAAACCAAGCTGGCTATATTGTCAGCTTTCAAAAAAACTTTACTAACAAAACGTGTGTCAGATTAAGACTATAATTGAAGTCACAAACTTTGTACAAAATACATCAATATAGTCTTCAGACCATTTTTGAAGCTATTAGACAGATGTGCTTTTTTTTTTGCTCTCTAGTCAACAAGACGGAATCATTATTAACATAAACTTGAAATTCATTTGGGCTGCAGTACACTGGTGGCTCTACCAGGACATTTGTCTTGAGTTTAACTGCACCACTAAAGCTGGACATCATTATCTTGAGCACATCTGTGTCTTTGTTATGCATTTCAATGTCAGCAAAAATATGAGCTGTGCAGTTAATTGCTTTTAGTGGCATCTTTTTATGAAGGACTAGACTCGGGCGCACAGTGGTAGCAAACACTTGATGTCAATTACCGTTTGCAATTTACAATATATCTCATTTCTAGGATTCTAAATTTAATCATAATACAGTCTAAGTGATTGAAACAAAAGTCATCCTTACCTTTCCTTGTTGGTCATTGAGCATTGCATTCTCCGGCACTAATTCATCTCGCATATTGGATCAGGTCATCTTTAGCACCCGGTTTTTATTTCCTATAAACGCATATGAAAATTTTAATAAAGCTCCGCACTTATTATTTAAATGATAATATTCTGATTTATTCAATTTGTTTATTTAATATTGTTTTTCCTCAAGGTTCGAAATACAGACCCCACCCCAACGGTTCACTTTACCAAATGAGCTAAAGAGGCTCAGTGAATAAACAACCAGTGGACAAGGGATGCGGGAGTGGGGGTGTCCCATCAACAACGTAAAATTGTGAAAACACATACATTTAAGCTTAAAAGTATTAAGCTTTTAAAGTAAATTTGTACGTTGACTGCTTAGGTCGAATATAGGGTCCCTTACTGTGGACAGACATATAGTATTTACTGCGCTTAAGTTTAATGGAACTCTTCCCAGCCCCTCCCACCGATCCATCCCTGTTTCTTTTGGTTTGATAACCGTGGGACCTGCTAATTGTAAACAACTATTAAAAAGTGGCAGTAATAAGGTAACTTGAAGTTCGAACAACATTAATAATAGTAAATGTGTTTAGTGGTGAGCATTTTAGTTTTGCTTACATGATCTTTTATATTTTATGAAAGATTTACGTCACAGAAGTGAGCAATCGTCGACATGAAAAGAATACACGTTTTATAATGGTCCAACAACAAATAAACACGTACCATTAGGAAAACATCGTTTGCATACAGCAAGATTTTAACAAGTTTTCAGAAACTGAGAAAACGAAAGTAGAATATTGACCTACTTGTTGTATACTTATCGCGTCCAGCTGAGCCGGCTTTAAAAATCCTTTTCCTACTTTCGTCCTACGACTGATTCAAGTTCTATTGAATTTTACTGTCTTATTTAAGTATCCTAGCACATTTTTCTATCGACACTATCTCTTCAATTCAGTCAAACAAGCTTTTCGATTCAGCACGGCAATGTTTTTACAATCGCCATTGCGTTAGCGATGAACTGCGCATGCGTTATGAATGATCAAATGACGAGCATGTCGTGATTTTCACGGGCTCGTTGACCGTACGCGATTATGATTTATACAATGTCAGAAGACTTACGACATAAACAAATTTATATCGATGGCAATCGGGGTCTAATTTAAGTTCTACTATGCTCAAATTTTAGACATCTTCAAATGGAGTGCTATATTTTCGCGTGTAATAGGTTTTATCTGCTTTTATTTAGGTAATTTGAACTAATGGGTGGCTTTAAGCTGTTTTTTTGCACTTTTTGATTTTTTATTGTATTATTATTTAATATTTGACTTAGGTTCCTGTAGGAATAAAACATGTGTATTCAGTTCATTTTTTTTTTCTATGTTTTCTTGTATTGTTTTGAAAATAGTTTGATGGCATTTTTATTTTTTAATGAAA
Source organism: Sinonovacula constricta (assembly GCA_007844125.1). Lineage (NCBI taxonomy): Eukaryota > Metazoa > Mollusca > Bivalvia > Cardiida > Solecurtidae > Sinonovacula > Sinonovacula constricta. Next base: position 45,232,314 of record CM017556.1, read on the forward strand.
TAAGGTTTTGTTGTAAATTGATTTGTGGCAAAAAAGGTTTATTTAAACATGGCTTTGTATTTATGAACATGACATTATGCATTCACATGGTAACATCTGTCTAAGGTCACAAGAATCTTGCAGGTATGAGCATCAATATTTTCTTTCGAAACGTGATACATTGTATAGTTAGCTTTTATTTTATTTTTATTTCTGTTAAATGATACATTTCCTCTGCCTATTTTTGAAGTAAAGGAGCAGTTTTTGATCAGTCTTCCGACCTTTTTACTTACGGTAAATGTGAAGAATCGCTATAAAAGAATACAAATTTATTTTGCTTTTTAAAATAATTTCAACAAGTAAATAAGAAAATACTTATTGTGACATATTGCTTTTAAACAGATAATATTTACTTATCAAAAGATTTTGACTGTTTTAACAGGTAGCCGTAAGCGACGTGCATTAGAGGATGAAATCACATTTACAGTGGGGATAGAGAGATGTGACTCCAGCGTAACCACATACTGTAATGGACCCCTGCCTCCAGACACCTCATTCAGGTGAGTTGAGGTTAAGCTCCGCATTAGACTTTTTTTATCTGAACAACTATTGTAGGCTCTCTGATTGATAGTAAGCACATATCAGTTTACAAACGGCTATAGTCATCTGTTTCATTATTGTATTATTGCTTTTGTGTATATGTCTTCAATACCATCTTCTTTTCACTAAATTTTCTGTCGTTGCTTCTTTCCCATGTTCTCACTTTGCCATGTTCTAAATATTTGCAAATATTGTCTTTTCTTAACTGCGATATTTTGGATACTGTTTAATTATTCTTTATTCTTTATTTTACCTGATTTCTTATATTTATTACAGTTTCATAGTTGTCACATGTACTAATGGTGGATGCCTTCTTAGTGGTAAATACGGGCCTTACAAAACTGAAAAAGGTAAATTTGTTACATTCAATGTTTGATTTTACTTCTTTTAACTCACCAAGTACTAATAAGCTAATCCGAGGCAATGAGCATAGATCCAGATCTGCTAGTTCCGACTTAAATGGTATTATACATAATTTGCTATTGATTTAACTGTGTTGTATGTACGAATGTTGACAGTGGCTTATTGATGTTTGTAATACTCAGGATGCTTAGCTTTGTACACTGCCCCCCCAACATGCTTTGCCGTTTGTTCGCTACCAACTATCTGATTGACTTTAAATATGTATGAGATTTTCTGATTGGCTTTGTTGTAGGCAACAGAATATCAGTTTGAGTTCAATTAAAAAATGATATTTGATTGGCTGTGATGTTTGACTTTTTTGTATGTAGTTAACAGGCTGTTTAATTTGCTTCACTGTAACACACTTTTTGGTGGATTGTGCTGTTAATTACAGGCTGTTTAATTGGTTGTTTTTGTTACAGAGCTAGATGAGGTTACTGTTGGTGCTATTATAGGAGGTGTTGTCGGAGGTGTGGCTGCCCTTGTAATCATAGGCATTATTATCGGGGTGCTGATGTATAGGAGGAAGAACCAGGGGCCTGGTAAAATGTATGGGGAATGACCTCTACAATAAATTTTTAGTTGTTGAATTAATGAGACTTTGTCATTAAAGTGGCAAGATTTAATAACAGGAATTAATTATACAGAAGTATTTGCATGTCATTATAAGTAAACTATGTTTCATAAAAGATAAATACTTACTAAAATTATTGAAAGTTTTCTTAAGTGTGTTGAGTTTACTGTTATATTTAAATTTGTTTCTATTTACTTTATAATTATATGTTGTTGTTTTTTTACAATTCAAACCAATGTACATTCTACTGAACATCACATATAGTGTTGTAGCCACATTAATAAATATATCATTGAAAATTGTAGCATTATAAATCTGAGTCTGTAGTGGATCACAGCGTCACCACAATTTTACAACTCTACTATTTTCAGGACAAGGATTGTCGAAGATGCTGTGCCAAACTTGGGCATGATTGAAGACTTGAACATTTCTAGAAAAAGGTAAGTTAAAATATTTCAGCTCAAACATTAGTTTAATTGGTTTATTTTGAGTAAGATATTAAAAAATGGCATGAAAAATGCTAATTGCTTAACCTGTAGATTTTTACAGAAACATGTCTTACATGTACCATTAAATGGAATTAATGATATTATCTTTTATTAACAAAGTACACTGGCTTGTCCTTACTAAAGCCAGTTTTAAGTTGGCACAATACTATTTGGATAGAAAACATAATAGGTAGCTTGCACATGTGTATTAAAATGTAGAACAGACTTTACCTATGTAAACTAAAAGAAAACAATGTATAATATGCAAGTTTATACAAACTAATGATAACCTTTACTAGACAAACAATAAAAAGAAATATAACTTATGTCATACATGTATGAACGTACACAAAGGTAAACACATAGATTTCCAGACAAGTACCTATAAGGTTAGAGGCTTCCTAATATCGGAAGTTGCATCATTTGGTGTCACAAGAACAGCACAATGTATATCTGTATCTAGATTCAATGTGTGTTTATCTTATACTGACAGATGTGATCTATTTTGACACGTCTCAGGACATTTTCTTAAAAGAAACATGACTTGTTCAACTTTGCAAAGACTTAGCATGGATCTAATTTTTAGCTAAAATTAGATCTCTGTCAGTTTTTAACACTCGCTGGTAACTATGTCATATATTCTTTATCACATTTGACTCATCTGCCACAAATAATTAACTCTCCTATTTGTTTATTTATTTTTATATGCTACACATAACCAGAGAAAAGTTTGCTTTATAAGACATTATGTTTTACATCATGTTTAAACTATATGTCAACATACAAAATGCTTTGGCCAAGTAAAATTACTGTTCTGTCGACATGGAAATCACGAGTAATTATGATAATTATCTAAGTGGCTCACGCATAAAAGCAGCTTTACATTCAAACAATCACTATCAATACAGTTTATAAAACAGATTCACTAATGTGTATTATATCTTAATTGAAAAAATCTTTTTACATACACTTAATTGAAAAGTATAATGTATTACAGCATATCCTTTTCAGGCCAATAAAACTGTCTGAGTTTCCAACCTTTCTTGCAAATATGCACCGGGAGCTAAATCTGAAGTTTTCACTCACATTTGAGGTAATGTTTCTGTATTTCATTCATTTTTTTATAATATTAGTATTATTTGTTGTTACGTAATTTGTGGTTAAGCGGTCATTTTATAATACAGTTACATGCAAAATGATTAAAATGAGTCAGTATATTATTAAACTGATATTCGTTTATAAAATTAAAGTATGATTAGTCATAACGTGTGACAACATTTATGAATGATAAATTTTAAATGTACCAGCATAATTAGATAAAGTGACAGTTTATCTTATATGACCATATGACATATGACAAACAATTGTTATAATTCAATAATGTAAAAGATAATTATTCCAACTATTGCAGGACCTAAAAGCGGTCAGTCCATGTCATAAACAAAGCGTTGCCAACGAAAATAAAAACATAATAAAGAACAGAGATATACATGTTCTTCCCTGTGAGTTTATACTTTTTTGTAGCATTTTGGTTAAAGAGCCCCTGTATCGCATTTGTGATGTATAGATGCCTGTTATGGATGTTTGAGGAGGAAAATCAACAATGAGAAGAAAATATATGCAGAACATTCCCGCTATCGTTAATATAAATTTTGAGACTCCTCGTGTAATGCCCTTCATGAACTACAAGTTGTCCATGCTATTAATATGATAACCTATGGAATGTTGATACGCTAAAAAAGCGTAATAGCGATAGTATCCCTACAGGTTCTTTTGTTCCCTATTTATAAACCACACGATTTTCTGTTAAAAAGAAGATCCGAAATTTGTGGAACTTATATTTAATTACTTTTCGTAAGCTAGACCAAAACTTCACATGATTGATAATAGATATTGTGTTAAATCTTATATATTAGTTATATAAATAATATGAGTTTTTACCATTCATACATAGTTTTAAATATATTTTTTTATTTAATAAATCATAATAAAACAAAAATAAATGAAAAATCAAATGTCTAATTTTAAAGCTATGATTGGAAAAAAACTGTGATTACAAACATTTCGTGAATGCAATGAGAATGTGGTTTATGGTGATAAAATGATATTGTAAGAATGAAAGGTTTGTATAGCCAGCTGTCATGGTTTAATGACATACGAATCTAAGCTGACACCATTACATCACGCCATTATTACCGATTACATGTACTTCGAATGAAGGAAGTGCTTCTGGCATCAATCAACACTTTGACACAAACAACACTAACGGCGACTACTTATAAGTAAAAGTAGCGATGTCAACCTATTTTAGTAGAGAATGACCCCAAACAAGTATCTGAGTAGACCCACCGGGGCATCACATGTCGGTTAAACAACCTTCCCAATAATATTCGCCTCGAGCAAAGCATTAGAATCTTTAGCTGGGTATTGACTTCTCACTCAGTCGTCTCTGGTTCGAATCTCGTTCATTTTCAACATTGTTTTAAAGCATTGATTATAACGGATGAAAGGCAAAGCAAAAAAAACTTTTATGTTTAAAATTATTTGAACTAACTTAATAAAATAGATACATGCTTAAAGTTTGGCAAAACACTGAAATAACCATAAATATATATTAACTTAAATAATATTATTAAGCAAAGCTTAGCTTATTTTGATTTCTACGATATAAACACCAAAAAAGTTAAAATCCAGTGTATGTAAACAGTATGTTTATTTGTAAACAGTCGATTATGATGAAACTTGTGTATATGTCTTAACAAAATATGTTTATGAATTTTGTAACCTGGAATTGATAGCACATATATTTTGGTTTGTTTGTAGTTGACAAATTCCGTGTTCTGTTAAGAAAAGATCACGACAATGATGACTACATTAATGCCAGCTTTTTGCCAGTAAGTAACAATGTGTGTAACGAGAATTTACATTTAGTATGGAAACAGATTAGCATGTAACAATCACTTTGCCGAATTGTTGAACACTTTGCAACGAAACAATGATCTATTAAGAATAGATAAAGGTATACGAAAGTTAACTGAGATAAAATATGACCAAAACGCTAAAATTGGAATATTAAACAAAAAAGAGAAAACCCAGCTCTTCCACCATGTAACGTTCTCTTAGCAATAGAACCGACAAAGGCATCATTATTTTAGAATTTAACAATGACATTAAATCTTAGTAAAAAGTGTTGAATTATCGTTAATTTATTTCTTAAAGCCATGTGTTCATCTTGTATATTTATGGAAATTCTAAAAGGTGGCTAAGAGGTTTTAAAAGTAAATCGATTTTTCAGGGATATCGGTCGCCACGTGAGTATATCGGTTGCCAGGGACCGTTGCCAGGCACTGTCAATGATTTCTGGAGGATGGTGTGGGAACATGAAGTATCTGTTGTTGTCATGCTGACATTGTGTCAGGAACAAATGGAGGTAGGAAGAGTATTTAAGTCCGGTTATTGATTGCACGATATGATGTGTAAATCCAGTTATTTGTGAAACCACCTAACGTCTACTCCAATAAGGTCAATTGTATATATATATCCCATTATATCATACAACTTTACGTTAACCCGAAGAAAATGGGCACGTATACGGTCACTTAAATTGTTATTAGCATTTTGAGGCTACTACACCGGATGAATAAAACTTTGTCGGATGGAAAACGTCTTTATTATACAGAACGTTCTCATCTGGAAAAGAAAAAAACTACAGTAAAACACGTTGCAAACATTTATCAAGAAACGGTGATTCTGCAAGCGTTTCTAATTTCGTAGATATTTAATAATAGGCAAATCTGCAGCCAAATGCAAAAATTCAGATGTTATCATTCTTGAGAAAAAAAAACGGTTTTAGGACAGGCCCTGGTAAATAGCTTGAATGTATATATCTATTTACATAAATGCGATTACATACAATTCAGAAATTGAAAACACCTTTTGGCGTCCATCATTAAATGACAGCATATACTGTTACAGCACAAACTTTTTATTATGTTTATCTTGTTATAACACAACATTTATCAGACATGTAGCTACGTTTGTAGTTTTTCGACTGAAAGTATATTTTTATTCTTCTTTTTTTTCTGATAATGAGTTATCAAGAAATGGTTTAAATGCAGACATAACAACACACAGAAATGTTTTATCCTATTAGATACCAAATTTTGACATTTTTATTTCATACTGTTTTAGGTCAAAAGTGAGCAATACTGGCCTAGTGAAATCAACGAACCTGAACATTATGGCGAGGTGGTAGTTAAAGTGACATCTTACACTTCTTTTGTAAATTACGACCACAGAGTTATGAAACTGGTCTTTGTAAGTAGCCTAGTATTATTAATGTGCTTTGGTTGACACAAATGCAATATGTAATTAACTGTATTAAAGCGACCCCATAAGACCACATTCAGGGAAAATTAACCATTTTCATTTGATTGTTTTATTTTTGTTAATTGGGTTATTCGTCCCAACAACAGTATTTCAGTTACCTAGAGACGGTGTCCAGTTGCAGCAGATATAGTGCTGCATTCACAGTGTAAAGCATGCCGTGAACACCTACCACACGCAGTCACATAACTCTGACACAAGGACAACCAATCGTGAAAATACCCATATATTTGTTTGAGCGTTAGCAAGGGAGCTATACCACTACCATTTTTACGACTTCTGTAAGTCGCGGCCATGGATCGAACCCGGGGCCTCCCGCATCTGGAGCCGACTCTCTACCAATTGCAATACTAGGTCCATAGCACGTCATTCACACATTTGTCTGAGTATTGTTTGTATCTTTTATATACAAATAATTTAATGATGCGCTTAAAATAGTGTCCAATGAAAAAAAAATATTTAAATGGTCTCTCGTAGTTTTGTTTCCGCTCAAAACGTGTGAGTGTTTATTTTCATCATGTTAAATATGTAGCTATAATTATTAATGATATGGTATATTCTGAAATACAGCTTGAATGAAATACCAGCGGTTTAAAACAGTATGGCCATATTTATTTTATATTAAATTCTAAATTTGTATCGGTCAACATATAGCAAACAAAATATCTATCGTTGTGACCCAGATATAGCATTCAGCAATGGTCTAGTAATAAAACGTCTAATTGGTAGCGTGTTATAAAAAAACACTTGACTTTTGCCGTATAATGTTTACGTTATTCTTATCTCTTAGACGGCACGTAATTTAAATAATAGTAAAACCCTATAACAGTATGGTAAAAGGGTTCTTTGTTCCTTTTTAAAACATTCACAGGTAAAATAAGACTAAATCATTAGAATAAACACGCAATTCCTGATTTTAATATATAGACTTACCCTGAAGTATTCAAATGTCGCGTTAAGCAACCTAAATAAACAATGCTATCTCGATATAAACTTAGATTTTGGATAGCAACTAAAAGCATAATTAGGACACGAGTAGAAATCATAGAAGAAGTCAAATAAATGATTTTAACTGTGAAATAATACAAAACGCTAACTACATTAAATAAGGCCCCAAATGGAACATCACCGATTTCACACGGACGGTCCGTACATTAAATGCAATAAATGGGGGATTGGCCGAAAAAAAAATATGTTGCTTGGCTGCTTGTCGGTTTTGCTTCTGACCATGTACCAACTCCAAACATTGCATGTCGTAACGTCATCGAGCCAAATACGAGTCAAATCCCTACAAAAATTGGTTGCAACAAGCAAAACCAAGGTCGCAACCAAGAAACTATGACAAGACCCTTTGAGTATTGCAACAAATATCACAATTGAAAAAAGCACTGAACAAAGGGATTCACATTGTCAGTAAGATATTAAGTTACAAAAAAACTGTGACGGGAGCCACAGTTACCGTCTTGCAACGCTTTAAGCAGGTTTTACAGAGCCCTAATCTCCCAGGTCTTGATTTTGTTTTTTTACATACTAAATTGTTTGAAAAACAAAATGGATTTAATCAAAATAACAATCAATTTATTCTTTAAGAATTATTTTTAAATAGTACAGTAAATAAATTAAACATAACCGGGGTTTATATATGTTCAAATGAAAACCTGTTAAACCTTTTAATTAATTCAACCGCATGTGTACAGAGCGATACAGCTAAAGAATGGAAGTGTAATACATTGTAGATGTAAACCACCTTGTTAGTAACGATAATCGTTTATCCTTCTAAAATTCAAATGGAAACTGATGCTTCTGCATCAAAAGAAGCTGACTTCATGAAAATATGCTGAGTATGTAATACATTTCAATGAGTACAACCGAAATTTAAAAGTGTGATCGCTGTCCGAATTAAGAATTAAATTGTTAGCCTTCATGTACTCACATAAAAGACGTTTTTAACTGAAAACTTAACATTTAGTTCGTGTGACTCCCGAGTATATTAGTATGTGCACGTTATGTCATCAGAATGGAAAGCCAAGAATCCTGGAGCATTTTCATTTCTTGTCATGGATGGATATGCAAACAAACGATGCTCTTCTGGACTTTATCACTCAGGTTCGCCGTCACGTGCAACCTCCGGATACCGCCGGACCAATGATTGTCCATTGCAGGTAGGTTTTATTTTTATCACATAACCTACCACGCGACAGTGAGATAACACTCAAACAAATTTTGGGGGAACACACTAGTAAGTTGTCGTAGTGTGACGTCATTATCGTTCTTTGACGTAATTAAGTATGTGTAGTATATATGCCATTTCCTGATCACTAGATTCGTATGTCACTTTGTTGTCGTCGTTTTATGCATTTTGCTGGAGAATGTTATTCAAATAATTTGGAACTATTTTTTGAGCGGAGTCTTCCGAACCGAATTACACATGTCAAGGCCAACTGTTCAAACAATTATAAGATGATGCATTGTGAACAAAAAACAGCTGATGTTTTGGTTATTTGATACATAGAATTTATATCCGAGTTCATGAAAATATTAAACTCGTTGTCTAAAATGATACGAAACTGGGCAGAGAATCGTTTCCTATCCTTTTGTTCAACTCGTTTTATATTTTTAGTATCTAATGAACACTCATATCAGATTCTCTATTTATGTCAATTTAATCAACTTTACGTAGATAGCATTCTTGGGTATTTGTCATATCATTTACTGTTGTGCCATTAAGGAGCGTGTAACTTATTCTGTCTTGGATTTTGTGCAATTTCCAATCTTCCAAAATTTCCCTAATACCACATTTTGAATTTGCTTTAAAATTTGGTTTTATAAACAGCAAATACACACAACACTATGAACAGTACAAGAAGTTGGAGTTTTTTTTATTAATTTGAAACAGGATAACAGTGCTTTTTTTAAAGTTGCTTTATATCATTTATTTAGACTAGAAAATAATTATGATCAGTCTTTATTTCATTTGTTTAGCCTAAAAAACAATTATGTTCAGTCACTTGAGCCTAAAACCTAAGGTTCTTTAAAACTTGTGCTATATATTACACCATTTTTAGCGGTTACTTTTATCAGGATAACAGTCAAACATGTATGGGTTCAAATTCTTTAACTGTTTTCATTTGAAAACTTTTGTTACAGTAATGGTGCAGGCCGAACTGGTACGTACATCGTTTTGGACCACTTGATGCAGTTTATAAAAGATCACGACATTGAAGCGTCCATTGATATCTTTGACATGGTCGTTATGTTGCGAAAGAACAGGCCTCACATGGTGCAAACCGTGGTAAATATAAATACTTTCACATTCAACACCAAGTTTTAGACACTGACAGATTGTCTGTTTTACTTTAAATGAGCTGTGTCGTCAACGCCAAATTCACTGAAACATTAATTCGATGCTACTCTGATGTTATTTTCAAATCGTCCAGCTGACATTCGGCTTGAGAATGATATTTTTGTCCTTGCAGATATTCGACTTTCTTTACCTATAAAAATGAAAGTCAACTAACATGCCGTAACAAGTCCGTACATAACATAACTTACGCTTCTATCAGATGACATGATTGCAAAATGTTTTATTCACTAATCTACCTATTCATACTTTACCTCATAGCAACAGTTCGAGTTCATATATGAGTGCGTGAATACAATGCTGGACAGGAAATTGAATTTCACATCACAGGGCAACACATATGAAACGATTAACAGTAAGTACAATGCAATTAAATTGTGTGATTTTGCTTTTTATATCGTTTCCTACTGAAAAGGACCGAATGCTTAACTAATAATAAGGTAAAATAACATTAGTCATTAAGAATAAACATACAGCATTGTTGGTTCAAAATAAGTTAACTTTACCAATTAATTGTTTCAGAAAAGTAATGATGATAGAAGCAAAACTCAAACGTAATTGATATGTTGTATGATGATTATGAAATATATGTGTTTTGGAACTGTGATGAATACTTCATAACACATGCATACATTACACACATCTTTTTTTCAGCTAGTAGACAGGATGCATATCAGAATCAACACGAACACGCATATGAAATGCTGCAACTTAACTAAGGAAATACTCGAACACAGATTCACGTATATGCATTTAAATGTGTTCTTACTTAACCGTGTTGCAGGCGACGTTAGGCATATCCGGTGTACTTTGTCTTAATAAGACAGTATGTCATATTAAAAAGATTGCACTCTATTAACGTTTTATTAAAAGAACAAACTAGAGCATAATATTTCAGTGAATTGATAAAATGTGTTTTCTGTGATTCTTTCTTGGTCAAGGAAAGGAAAAATATTTTCCAATATAAGTACATTGGGAAAAATTCATAACAGAGAGTAACAAAATTAGTTTCAGATATATTGTTTCAGTATGCTTTTATGTTCATTTATATTGTGAATCCTTTCACCGAAAATCATATTGTTAATACAATTTTCATTGGTGTATGGCTTGTAATCTGTAAATTTCTATTATCAAAGAAAGGCAACATGTGTCAGATAAGGACGCATAAGTTAGAATTAGTCAAATTTTATTGAAATATCTAAAATTTCATTTATAGACATTTAGATAACAAGGTGGCTATAATTTGTATCATTATGAGTTGCATTTGTTGCGATCGAGATATTATGTTACTGACATACTATACGTTATTTAGTTTATTTTTTTTAGTCAACTGATTTATATTCATTTATTTGTGTTGTTCATTGCTCTATAAACTTGCAAATGGCAAAGTAATAATAATGTGTTTTTTTTCTTAAATCTATAGTTGAAGATAATTTATCACTTCCTTTGATAATATACTGAACAAGCTTATTTACCCCGTCATATATTGGGGTAAAATATTTTACGGTCACGATTATGAAACTAAACAAGTTATCAAATGCAAGCAGTGTGCCAAAAATCGGGCATTTTAATGTTGTGATATTTTACTGTTAGTAATCTGATTACATGTAAATATATGATAGTATAAGTACTAAAATTGCAGGCTGTTTATTATATTGATTTTACTTGTATGCAGGTTTTATAAATCTATTTAAATAAAATTGTATTAAAACACAAATATTAAATTGCCACAGTCGTTTCCGCTAAATCTTGTTAGTTTATTTTTATAGGCCGATAATTATAATTTTTTGGTTTAAGTTTCTGCATTACGTAGCAATAATAATTTTATCATATTCTGCCAACCGCTATATGTTCCATTATTTCACATCAATATGCTAGCTTATTGTTACTGTATAGCTTTGCTTAATTATTACATAACATAATTATGTAATGAGGGAATTGCAAAAAAAAACTTTGTTGTTAGATTTGTGCATAAAATGTCCACGTTTATTTTGTTATAACTCAGTATTTGACGATAAACACGAACGTAATGTAATTTTGCATTTAATGGAATATATATTCTGTATAATTCAATAACGTGTTAAATGTAATCATAAAATGTCATCTACTGAATTGGTGGAAAAGACTAGAAATTCCTTCAATCATCGTATAAAATCCCTTTTTTGAAGTGATAATATATATTAATATTTAAAGTGGATTGGTCTTTGAAAGGTAAGTAAGCTCACAACCGACAGAATCAATGAACATGAATGTATATACATTTAAAATCTGCTCCTAGTAAAATAGTCTCGCAACTGCTTGAAGATTATTCATGCATAGTAGTAAACACGTATTTATTTTAAAGTAAAAGAAAGAACACCGAAATATTCGTTAAAATCATGCACACGCGTTTGCCGACTTGAAGAAAAGGATGATGGCAAAGATTAGTGTTCTTATTTCTCAATACGGCGAATGATGAAAATCCTAATCTGTCAATCAATTAGGTCAAACTTTTAAACGAAAGGATTCACACCCATTGTAAAACAGTGTTTTGGTACGCAACCGTTATCTCACCTAGCTGTTTCGCACTTTCATACGTTGGAACTCCAAATGTATTGTTTGGTTGTGTAAATAGTATTTGGTCGCACACCGATCGGCTATATGACATGTACAATTTTATCTTAGCAAACAAATACAATTTTATAATTTACATTTTTATCGGCACTTGGTTTGGATATTGCAGATAACAATTTGTCAAGTAGGTTTGTGATAATAGAACTACACATGTTAAGAACTACATTTAAAATGGCAACACTTTCTTTTTCATTGCGAACATAGATATTAAGAAAGCGAACAAGAAGAAACGAACACTTTACATGTTCTTGTATGTGGAAAATCAACAAGACAAGACAAAACTGGCTTGTAAACTTTTTTGAACAAGAGTTTCGCATTGTATATAATCAACTTTGCCCAGTGGCTCAAAGTATACCAAGCACATGGCAAACCGAGAAATCGGTAGCTTAATATCTTGTTTATAAATCGTACAAACACAAATTCGAATTAAAATTTTAGATTGTTGTCGCAGCTTTATGTGTTAAATATAGAAGACAAAACTGCATGAGCTTAGAATAAGATTTTATATATTTCTCGAGCTAGAGAACACATAGGTTATAATTTATTACACAAGTTAAAACTGACAAAGTGCAAATACCGATACTTTTAATTTTGATACATTTTGTCTGAGAACAAGACTTACAATCAATCTGTTACCAGAGCTCCTTAAACAGCGTCTATACCATTCTTTTCACCAAATTAATGTATTGAGGTGGTACGAATATTATTTTTCTTTTTGAATGTATTTATTTTCATTCTATTTCTTTTTTTCTTTATTTATACATTGTACACATTGTAATTGCCTAAGTATTTTGCTAGTTAAATCTGTAATATATTGAATATGCTATTTTTTGTGGCGTTGTCCCGATGAATATCAGAGCGACTTGCATATATATATATATATATATATATATATATATATATATATATATATATATATATATATATATATATATATATATATATATATGACACTTATAAACTATCTAAAAGATATTTTCAGTGTCACGATTTATAATGAAAGAAACATCAGTTGTTTTTTGCAAGTGTCTATTAAGCCAGACGTTCCAAATTAAGAGACGCAAATGGAGCGAGCGACTGATGTCAGACATGTATAAACAAACATGAATAACCATTTAAAGTCCCAGTTCCGAGAAGCTCATTACTGATATTGAATTGATAAAAGCCACACATCTGTGCACCGTGTTTAAAGTGCATAACAAACGCAAAATATAATTTGAAAAAGCATTTCTTGGTTAATGAAATTGGGGATTTCGCTTGTTTTATGATAGGATTTATACCTGACCAAAATGTAATAGACATAGAGAATGCCAGGTTACTGTTGATATAGATAAATGTTATCATGCGATGCTAATAACATCATCTGATTTTCGGGCCGAGCATGCTAACATTTATCTATATCAACACTAACCTTGTATTCTTTTCATCCCACCATCAACAGTTTTTTTTCAAAGGGAAACATTTAAATTTACCGCTACTGCTCCTCCCTTTCATGATCTGACATTTCAATGCAATACACGAAGTTCATGCGCATGCATAGATTAATTTGGATATAAGAAATAGTTCTATTTTACAATAAAAAACAAGACAATAAACATGTTACTTATTTTATTTTATTTGCGCTTTACATAATTTTGTAATTTTGTTGATAACGATAATTTAAATTAATGGTTAAAAAAAGAACAACAAAAATTACACCCTCGTGAACATGTACATGTAGTGTGTAATGTCAAGGCCTGTGTAACATTAAAGTTGCTACTTGGCATTTAGAGACGCGAATTATATTCGAGGTTTCTGTGTGTTTGTGGATGTAACAAACAGGTAGCTCATGGATTTAAATTGTTGATGACATTGAATTTTTGAGCATTGAATTAGCGCTATAAAATTGCGAAGATAGTTGTGATTTTGACAGGGTGACTTGCGAAATTTGGAGAAATGTTGGGATTGGAGGTGGTGGGTTGGTGTTCACGTTTACGTCTAGAAACTGTGAATTATTAGCACATTTATCCAGATCTGTGCAGTCAGCTGTATTTGGTTCGATTAAAGATCGACCTCTATTTTAACCATTTGAATGTAAATCATGTAACGAAATTTCATCATCAGGGTCTGTCAGATTAGGCAGATGATTGCAATCTGAGACAGTCACATATTCAAGATCAATTTCATTCTCATAAATGTTCGAATTAAAGCAACATTTTGCCTCGAAATCCTCGTAGCTAATCTCTGCAACACTGCTTAGATTAACTACACGACTCTTCATCACATTCTTTCAATTCTCACAAAATAACATAACAACAAAAGGGACTTACATGATCTGACATTTCGACAGTTGTTTTTATTTTTGCATACTTTTAATTCGTACTTTTATTGATTTTATTATTATTCCTAAACAGTTTTAATCATGTGCCTGTTTTGTAAATGTATACATTTTGATTAATAAAGCTTCTTCTCTCTATTTCGTTTTGTTTAGAAATTTCTATCTAATTGTTTAATAAAACTTCGGAAGTTTAAAAAGAACTGTCCGGTTAGCTCAGTCGATTAAGGCGCCGCTACTTAAATTTTCAATCCTGCAGGACAGAGATCGAAACCGCACTTATTCCTCTTTTTAATGGCATCGTTTGCTCTATTTAACCAATCTTTATATTATGGACATTTTTGGGGTGATCACAAGCATAATTACGCGATAAATGAGTTTCGTTCACGTAAACATTACTGATCGTTTATTAAAACAAGTAGTCCGGCTAAGAGCAGGTGCGCGAATATCGATTGATAAAGCGCATCTTTATCACACGGGTTATATCAACCGATTTTTACAGAGATGGTGAGATAAAATACGGAATAAAGTAAAGGAACTAAGAAATATGTTGATACATTTACAAACTGTTCTGTTCTTGCTTGGGTTTCTTCTTACTCAATAATGCATACAGAAACACAGAGGCATAAACGTTTGAAAATGAAAGCCCCCAATATCGTTATATTAAATTAATGATTACCTTTCATATTTTAATGTGAATGCTTCCGCTGGGATAACATAACCTAAGCTAAATGGGTATTACTGCGAAAAGTGTATCCTTTTATGATAACAATTTAAAAAAAGTTATTTGATAGTGGTTTCTGATGATCTCGAAATTGGGGTCGCTTGCATAATAAAACTTTCAGCAATTTGTGTACACATAACAGTTATGTTCTCTTAGTTATTAATTCTATGGGAATTTTGTGGGACAAGCTGAGTTCATATGATCTCGTTTAAGCACGTTTAGTTGCATACGCATGGACTATACAAAATGTATTATTTCTACGTTTTTGATGCAAATTTAGATACACAATTTAGTCTATTGTGTAAAAGCAAAATGGATAAGAAAACCACTTAAGATCATTTTCAAAAGAAAAGATATATCTTCGTAAGACTTTACACATTTTGAACAATATGTTAAAATTGTTCTAGTCAAGCTCGTGTGCTAGCGCAAAATTCGAGTTAATAAGTATGCTCATATTTTAAAGTACAATAATAAGTCTGTGTTATAATATTTACCAATACATTCACAACATAGCCTATGATTTTCCTTAATGGATAAACGATTCACTGAATGAAAGTCTGGATTTATTACTTAAGGAAACCGATAGACAAACTTATGTATCATTTGATAATTAGTCGTGCACACCCATGTGCAAGAGAACATTTGGTAATGGGTTGCGGATTAATAAGTCGCTTTTCAGAAGAAGGTGCTACAGGCATCACTCAAATCCCAATATGCATCGTTTTCCCTGCTTCTATGTATATAACCTTAAATTATTTAAGTAAGTCGACTATTTCTCTCTCTTGTTACGGTGCTGCATCTCACTTCGTCGGGACGGAATCCCTGTTGATGCCCTGAATGTTTACAAAGTAAGCTTTGTTAAGTCTTCGGTCGTTAAATATGAAGAATGTGTTACACAGAAAAAAGGAGCGTGTGAAATGAGGACTCGACCCAGAACAATAATATTACAACGGTACACAATACATAGTTTTATTTTACGCTGTGTACGTTATATTCCGATTACAAACTTTATGGAGGAACCAATACACTCCAGCATAATCACACTCAGGAAATTAGCATTTGGGAATAACTTATTTAAGTTCGTTGCAAAAAAGTGTTTTATTTAATGGAAAAGATAACTTCGGTAACTACACTTTTCATTAAGACAGAACACTTAAAACAGTCCAAGCAAGGACGCATAACAGGAATAAGTAAATGTCATAATCTTTCCTTCGTTTACCTTTTCTTGTAATAGACACAAAAAGCATTGCATACGTATGTCGACTTTGATATATGATCAATTGGAATCAAGATTTTCATTTGAAAAACTTTTCAATTTTTTTTCTTCATATGATTTAGAATGCATTCTCGCCTGAGATCAACTGCATCTTAAATTTGATTTAAAATTGTTTTAGTTCTATGTTTTTGATGTGGTTTTCGAATAAACATTCTTCGCCTTGATCCGCTGCTGAAAGAGTGATTTGTGAGGACCAAACTTATGTATATTGCATTAGCTAGAGCTTTCCTTAGATTAATAACCTTAAAAACTTAATTATTTTTTTTTATTTCGAATTCATATATAAACACGTCTAAATACTTTAAATCAAGTTGCCTTTTAGCGAACATAATTTCAGGTCGTAAATCATAAATAAGTAACCGATGGAGTCTAACATCGCAATTTCAAAAGTTTATCTTACCACAAACAGTCTTAATAAAGACTCGTAACAGTAAGACACCTTATAGCAACATCTACAATTGTAGTGAACTATCATAAGAGGCACACTATATATGGAAGACAATAGCCTCGTCAACTAAACAATGTCAAAAGAAAGCAGTATGAAGAAAACAGCTAAAGATGTGACATATTGAAATTACAAGTCAATGCCATATGATAAAAAAGGTGAAGCGACGTCATTTGCAAAAATGTAGTTTTCTTTCACGAAGAAATTTATCAAATTTTCGAATCATATAGATATTATACACATCATTAGCCTAATTGTGCTAACTGTGCCAAGCATATAGTATATATATAGTTGTTTATACTCAATATATGGTGGAAGAGGCGAGTTCGTTCAGAAAGGGACATTTATCTGGTTATATGTTATTCTTTAATTCAATTTAAGAATCACTGCAATGAGAGTTCAGTCCTAAGTATTGGACGCTAGCTATATTAAAGAAGAATACATGACACAGTCCTATGAGCACTGCAACATATACCAAACTCCGAAAAGGCACAGAGCAAAGGTATTTCACATGCAAGCTAAGCGAAAAGTAAGAACAAACCTGTGATGAGTCAATTTTACGAAAAGAGCGAACCCGACAGTTACCGCCTTGGAACGGTCAGTCGACAATTTGGACCGACTGGGGTGCTTAAACCGGTTTTACAGAGCTCTAACCTCGCACTTCCTGACGAGTTTCTCAAATGCAAGCAATGAAAAGAAAAACGATCTTTTTTAATACAAAATGTCCAAGCGCTGATAGGTTCTATAATAAGTTATGACAAAAGAAGTGTCGTCATTAAAAATATTGTCCACATAGTGTTTAGAAAAGAATATGGTATTATTTCGATTTAAAAAACTACACAAAAATGGAGGACCATAAATGAAATTAACTTTCTGAATCTTGAACAAACATGACCAGAGACGAAGAATGGTTGTAGCATCCTGTTCATGTGAAGATGGAATTGAAGAACCAAAGTCCAAAGTCCATCAAAGGAAATGCACATAACAATCCTTATAGGAAAAAATAAGTGACACCATAGATTGCATGCACGGGGAGATTTTTTACGACCGCCACACTGCACAAGTAACATTGTTGTGATCATGAATAAGAATGTATGACAAAGTCCTATGAGCACTGCAAAATGTACCAAACTCCGAAAAGGCACAGAATAAAGGTTTTTCAAATGCAAGCCAAGCGAAAAGTAAGAACAAATCTGTGATGAGTCATTTTACGAACAGAGCAAACCCGACAGTTACCGCCTTAGAACAGTCAGTCGGCAATATGGACCGACTGGGGTGCTTAAACCGGTTTACAGAGCTTTAACCTCGCACTTCCTGACGAGTTTCTCAAATGCAAGCATTGAAAAGAAAAACGATCATTTTTAATACAAAATGTCCAAGCGCTGATATGTTCTATAATAAGTTATGACTAAAGAAGTGACGTCATTAAAAAGTAATGCCCACATAGTGTTTAGAAAAGAATATGGTATTATTTGGATTTGAAAAACTACACAAAAATGGAGGACCATAAAGGAAATTAACTTTCTGAATCTTGAACAAACATGACCAGAGACGAATATTGGTTGTAGCATCCTGTTCATGGGAAGATGGAATTGAAGAACGAAAGTCCAAAGTCCATCAAAGGAAATGCACATAACAATCCTTATAGGAAAAATTAAGTGACACCATAGATTGCATGCACGGGGAGATTTTTTACGACCGCCACACTGCACAATTAACATTGTTGTGATCATGAATAAGAATATATGACAAAGTCCTATGAGCACTGCAAAATATACCAAACTCCGAAAAGGCACAGAATAAAGGTTTTTCAAATGCAAGCCAAGCGAAAAGTAAGAACAAATCTGTGATGAGTCATTTTATGAACAGAGCAAACCCGACAGTTACATCCTTAGAACGGTCAGTCGGCAATATGGACCGACTGGGGTGCTTAAACCGGTTTACAGAGCTTTAACCTCGCACTTCCTGACGAGTTTCTCAAATGCAAGCAATGAAAAGAAAAACGATCATTTTTAATACAAAATGTCCAAGCGCTGATATGTTCTTTAATAAGTTATTACTAAAGAAGTGACGTCATGAAAAAATAATGCCCACATAGTGTTTAGAAAAGAATATGGTATTATTTCGATTTGAAAAAACTACACGAAAATAGTTGACCATAAAAGAAATTAACTTTCTGAATCACGAACAAACATGACCAGAGACGAATAAATGTTTGTAGCATCCTGTTCATGTGAAGATGGAATTGAAGAACCAAAGTCCAAAGTCCATCAAAGGAAATACACGTAACAATCCCTATAGGATGAATTAAATGACAACATAGATTACATGCGCAAAATGTATACATTTTTGGTACAATAACATATTATCTTTATAGCATCCAACATGGATTTAGGTAAAAGTTAGTGGCTTTTAAAATAAACAACGTATACTTAGTTTTTGGTCTAGAATGTTATATACATTTGTCATTTTTAACTATTATGTCATTTATTATTATTATTAATTTATTATTATTGTTTTTATTATTATTATTATTATTATTATTAATTTATTATTATTATTATTATTATCATTATTGTTTTTATTATTATTATTATTATTATTATTATTATTATTACCATATATTAAGGTACTTTTATTACAGGAGTGCTTAAAGGCACCTAACAAATGATAAAATTTGATGGATATTGATAATATCTGATATGTAGGCTGGTGCAGTGCCATTGATCGCACGGAAAATGTGCACCAGAACCTTGTAGTCGACTCAACTACTTACTGGTAACCCGTTTGAATCCACAAGAATTGGAGTTATGTGGTCAGACCGCTTCGTGCCTATGATAAGACGAGCTGCCGAATTTTGAACTCTCTGTAAACAGTGGATAAGGTTATATATAAGGCCCGTTAGCATTGCTTTACAATAGTTCAGTCGTGAAGTGATGAGACCATGAACCAGTGATTTTAGTGCGCTTTCAGACAAGCAGCGTCTCATGCCATTGATGGTGATGGAAACATGGAAAATGTCCAGCAGAACTCTTAGGCACAAAATGCAATACTTCGGTTTCATCGCTATTGAGCTTAAAAAAGTTGGTATCCATCCATATGCTGGACAGCTTGTTCGCGATTCGCAACACATTTGCGCTTAAAGAAGACGTACAATTCGGTATCGACAGCATACATGTGGTAGTCCAGGCCATGTTGCCAAGAAACCGTGTGTACAGGGTGTAGAGTTTAGGTCCCAGCACAGACCGCTAGGGTACACCAAATCTGAGCTCATGGGGCTTTGAGTAGTTATACACTGATTAAGTTGTTATAATAACTGATATATACACTGATTGATGACGATTACTAAGGTACGAAGCGAACCACTCCAAAGCTACTCCGGAAATACCAAAACATAATCTTAAGCGTTCAATAAGTGCTTGTGGTCCAAGGTATCGAAAGCTGCTGATAAGTCGAGCATAATCAAACCAGCCTCATCATCAGATCCAATGATTATAATATGTCAGACTGAACGCGAATGATTGCCGTTTCAGTCGAACGAAACTTGGTGCACGCACTCTGATATGGTTCTGAGAGTGCATTGACATTAAGGTACGAATCAAGCCTAATGGCAACAACCCGCTCCAAGAGTTTTGACAGAAAGCTCATATTGTAGACGGCGGTAGTTCTTGTCAACCTTTGGGTCAAGACAAGCATTTTTAAGGAGCGGGGTGATGTGGACCATCTTGAGTGATTTGGGAACAACGCCTTCAGTCAACGAAGCATTCACAATGATTTTGAGTTGTGGCCTAAATTCGTCAATAGACCCTTCCATCAACGACGTTGGAAGCGGGCGCAATGCACAAGACTTATTCGGACTGGCAGTGATGAGTTTCCGAATTCCTTCATCGCTTGCAGGAGTGAACCATGCAAGAGTAAAGTAGACGTAGTTCTGGACCTGATGGAGCTAGCACGGGTATGACGGCCTATCCCGTTCTCGATTTTCATAATGTTGTTGTAAAAAGACTCACTGAAATGTTTAACGAGATTGACGGTCGATGAGTGCTCCGGAAGCACCAGGTTTGTACTCTCACCTAGGAGATGATTGACAATGTGGTATACAGTACTGAAAAATCACAAAATTGACACACGAAATGGAGTGGAAGTGGAAACGTTTTTCGGTTCCTGTTGAAACGGACAAGGAATGCTATCGAAATGGGAGCGCTAGAAACGCTTGAAACGGTGTAAACGGTATAGACGCTATAACTGGAGCGCTTGGAACGCTAGAAACGGTAGAAACGCAAAAATCGGAATGCTAGTAACAGTAGAGTTATTTTCACTACCGCTTCAAACGTTTCAAGGTCACCCGATTATTTATAGAAACAATCCAGCCGTTTTTCTGTACAAAATTAATTTAATCGAACACAATAACTGGCTTCAGTATATCAACATAAACGCGCTATTATATGTTTTATGCATAAAAGGAATAACAAATAAATCTTTATAAATCTTTATAATTATCAAAAAATCGTATTAATCAAACTCGTTTATTACAGTTCCGAAACCGGACAAGTTGTCCAAGTCACCGTGTATCGTTAAAACAGAAACTGCACTAAAATCACTCCGCACTAAAACACACAATTTAACTATAACATTTCTTTACTGTCGAAACTGATATTTTAATTAATTCCAAGGAATAGCTTAACATCCACCTTGGGTCGACATTCTTAGTCTTCATCATTTTGCATAGGAAGATATTGGGTAAAAAGCTGACATCACACGTATGCGCGCGCAATGTCGCAGCATTACCTGAGTTTGAATTTTCGCTAATTACTTTGTAGCCGCATGGTCCGTTCCCGGATCATCTAAGCCTATCAGTTTTTGTGAGAACACACTTGTTTAAAGTTTTTTTTTTCATTTTCAAAGATTGCATGGCGTCATACAATGACGACACGATATTCAAGCTACTTATTAAATGTCAACCAAAAGATGGTGAGATATAATACGGAATAAAGTAAAGGAACTAAGAAATATGTTGATACATTTACAAACTGTTCTGTTCTTGTCCGGGTTTCTTCTTACTCAATAATGCATACAGAAACACAGAGGCATAAACGTTTGAAAATGAAAGCCCCCAATATCGTTATATTAAATTAATGATTACCTTTCATATTTTAATGTAAATGCTTCTGCTGGGATAACATAACCTAAGCTAAATGGATATTACTGCGAAAAGTGTATCCTTTTATGATAACAATTTAAAAAACAAGGTATTTGATTGTGGTTTCTGATGATCTCGAAATTGGGGTCGCTTGCATAATAAATCTGTCAGCAATTTGTGTACACATAACAGTTGTGTTCTCTTAGTTATTAATTCTATGGGGATTTTGTGGGACAAGCTGAGTTCATATGATCTCGTTTAAGCACGTTTAGTTGCATACGCATGGACTATACAAAATGTATTATTTCTACGTTTTTGATGCAAATTTAGATACACAATTTAGTTTATTGTGTAAAAGCAAAATGGATAAGAAAACCACTTAAGATCATTTTCAAAAGAAAAGATATATCTTCGTAAGACTTTACACATTTTGAACAATATGTTAAAATTGTTCTAGTCAAGCTCGTGTGCTAGCGCAAAATTCGAGTTAATTAGTATGCTCATATTTTAAAATACAATAATTAGTCTGTGTTATAATATTAACCAATACATTCACAACGTACAACGTAGCCTATGACTTTCCTTAATGGATAAACGATTCACTGAATGAAAGTCTGGATTTATTACTTAAGGAAACCGATAGACAAACTTATGTATCATTTGATAATTAGTCGTGCACACACATGTGCAAGAGAACATTTGGTAATGGGTTGCGGATTAATAAGTCGCTTTTCAGAAGAAGGTGCTACAGGCATCACTCAAATCCCAATATGCATAGTTTTCCCTGCTTCTATGTATATAACCTTAAATTATTTAAGTAAGTCGACTATTTCTCTCTCTTGTTACGGTGCTGCATCTCACTTCGTCGGGACGGAATCCCTGTTGATGCCCTGAATGTTTACAAAGTAAGCTTTGTTAAGTCTTCGGTCGTTAAATATGAAGAATGTGTTACACAGAAAAAAGGAGCGTGTGAAATGAGGACTCGACCCAGAACAATAATATTACAACGGTACACAATACATAGTTTTATTTTACGCTGTGTACGTTATATTCCGATTACGAAATTTATGGAGGAACCAATACACTCCAGCATAATCACACTCAGGAAATTAGCATTTGGGAATAACTTATTTAAGTTCGTTGCAAAAAAGTGTTTTATTTAATGGAAAAGATAACTTCGGTAACTACACTTTTCATTAAGACAGAACACTTAAAACAGTCCAAGCAAGGACGCATAACAGGAATAAGTAAATGTCATAATCTTTCCTTCGTTTACCTTTTCTTGTAATTGACACAAAAAGCATTGCATACGTATGACGACTTTGATATATGATCAATTGAAATCAAGATTTTCATTTGAAAAACTTTCAATTTTTTTTTCTTCATATGATTTAGAATGCATTATCGCCTGAGATCAACTGCATCTTAAATTTGATTTAAAATTGTTTTAGTTCTATGTTTTTGATGTGGTTTTCGAATAAACATTCTTCGCCTTGATCCGCTGCTGAAAGAGTGATTTGTGAGGACCAAACTTATGTATATTGCATTAGCTAGAGCTTTCCTTAGATTAATAACCTTAAAAACTAAATTAATAACTTTTTTATTTCGAATTCATATATAAACACGTCTAAATACTTTAAATCAAGTTGCCTTTTAGCGAACATAATTTAAGGTCGTAAATCATAAATAAGTAACCGATGGAGTCTAACATCGCAATTTCAAAAGTTTATCTTACCACAAACAGTCTTAATAAAGACTCGTAACAATAAGACACCTTATAGCAACATCTACAATTGTAGTGAACTATCATAAGAGGCACACTATATATGGAAGACAATAGCCTCGTCAACTAAACAATGTCAAAAGAAAGCAGTATGAAGAAAACAGCTAAAGATGTGACATATTGAAATTACAAGTCAATGCCATATGATAAAAAAGGTGAAGCGACGTCATTTGCAAAAATGTAGTTTTCTTTCACGAAGAAATTTATCAAATTTTCGAATCATATAGATATTATACACATCATTAGCCTAATTGTGCTAACTGTGCCAAGCATATAGTATATATATAGTTGTTTATACTCAATATATGGTGGAAGAGGCGAGTTCGTTCAGAAAGGGACATTTATCTGGTTATATGTTATTCTTTAATTCAATTTAAGAATCACTGCAATGAGAGTTCAGTCCTAAGTATTGGACGCTAGCTATATTAAAGAAGAATACATGACACAGTCCTATGAGCACTGCAACATATACCAAACTCCGAAAAGGCACAGAGCAAAGGTATTTCACATGCAAGCTAAGCGAAAAGTAAGAACAAACCTGTGATGAGTCAATTTTACGAAAAGAGCGAACCCGACAGTTACCGCCTTGGAACGGTCAGTCGACAATTTGGACCATCTGGGGTGCTTAAACCGGTTTTACAGAGCTCTAACCTCGCACTTCCTGACGAGTTTCTCAAATGCAAGCAATGAAAAGAAAAACGATCTTTTTTAATACAAAATGTCCAAGCGCTGATAGGTTCTATAATAAGTTATGACAAAAGAAGTGTCGACATTAAAAATATTGTCCACATAGTGTTTAGAAAAGAATATGGTATTATTTCGATTTAAAAAACTACACAAAAATGGAGGACCATAAATGAAATTAACTTTCTGAATCTTGAACAAACATGACCAGAGACGAAGAATGGTTGTAGCATCCTGTTCATGTGAAGATGGAATTGAAGAACCAAAGTCCAAAGTCCATCAAAGGAAATGCACATAACAATCCTTATAGGAAAAATTAAGTGACACCATAGATTGCATGCACGGGGAGATTTTTTACGACCGCCACACTGCACAAGTAACATTGTTGTGATCATGAATAAGAATATATGACAAAGTCCTATGAGCACTGCAAAATGTACCAAACTCCGAAAAGGCACAGAATAAAGGTTTTTCAAATGCAAGCCAAGCGAAAAGTAAGAACAAATCTGTGATGAGTCATTTTATGAACAGAGCAAACCCGACAGTTACATCCTTAGAACGGTCAGTCGGCAATATGGACCGACTGGGGTGCTTAAACCGGTTTACAGATCTTTAACCTCGCACTTCCTGACGAGTTTCTCAAATGCAAGCAATGAAAAGAAAAACGATCATTTTTAATACAAAATGTCCAAGCGCTGATATGTTCTTTAATAAGTTATTACTAAAGAAGTGACGTCATGAAAAAATAATGCCCACATAGTGTTTAGAAAAGAATATGGTATTATTTCGATTTGAAAAAACTACACGAAAATAGTTGACCATAAAAGAAATTAACTTTCTGAATCACGAACAAACATGACCAGAGACGAATAAATGTTTGTAGCATCCTGTTCATGTGAAGATGGAATTGAAGAACCAAAGTCCAAAGTCCATCAAAGGAAATACACGTAACAATCCCTATAGGATGAATTAAATGACAACATAGATTACATGCGCAAAATGTATACATTTTTGGTACAATAACATATTGTCTTTATAGCATCCAACATGGATTTAGGTAAAAGTTAGTGGCTTTTAAAATAAACAGCGTATACTTAGTTTTTGGTCTAGAATGTTATATACATTTGTCATTTTTAACTATTATGTCATTTATTATTATTATTAATTTATTATTATTGTTTTTATTATTATTATTATTATTATTAATTTATTATTATTATTATTATTATTATCATTATTGTTTTTATTATTATTATTATTTCCATATATTAAGGTACTTTTATTACAGGAGTGCTTAAAGGCACCTAACAAATGATAAAATTTGATGGATATTGATAATATCTGATATGTAGGCTGGTGCAGTGCCATTGATCGCACGGAAAATGTACACCAGAACCTTGTAGTCGACTCAACTACTTACTGGTAACCCGTTTAAATCCACAAGAATTGGAGTTATGTGGTCAGACCGCTTCGTGCCTATGATAAGACGAGCTGCCGAATTTTGAACTCTCTGTAAACAGTGGATAAGGTTATATATAAGGCCCGTTAGCATTGCTTTACAATAGTTCAGTCGTGAAGTGATGAGACCATGAACCAGTGATTTTAGTGCGCTTTCAGACAAGCAGCGTCTCATGCCATTGATGGTGATGGAAACATGGAAAATGTCCAGCAGAACTCTTAGGCACAAAATGCAATACTTCGGTTTCATCGCTATTGAGCTTAAAAAAGTTGGTATCCATCCATATGCTGGACAGCTTGTTCGCGATTCGCAACACATTTGCGCTTAAAGAAGACGTACAATTCGGTATCGACAGCATACATGTGGTAGTCCAGGCCATGTTGCCAAGAAACCGTGTGTACAGGGTGTAGAGTTTAGGTCCCAGCACAGACCGCTAGGGTACACCAAATCTGAGCTCATGGGGCTTTGAGTAGTTATACACTGATTTAGTTGTTATAATAACTGATATATACACTGATTGATG
Organism: Sinonovacula constricta; assembly: GCA_007844125.1. Classification (NCBI taxonomy): domain Eukaryota; kingdom Metazoa; phylum Mollusca; class Bivalvia; order Cardiida; family Solecurtidae; genus Sinonovacula; species Sinonovacula constricta. The sequence continues at coordinate 45,259,065 of CM017556.1, forward strand.
ACGATTACTAAGGTACGAAGCGAACCACTCCAAAGCTACTCCGGAAATACCAAAACATAATCTTAAGCGTTCAATAAGTGCTTGTGGTCCAAGGTATCGAAAGCTGCTGATAAGTCGAGCATAATCAAACCAGCCTCATCATCAGATCCAATGATTATAATATGTCAGACTGAACGCGAAGGATTGCCGTTTCAGTCGAACGAAACTTGGTGCACACACTCTGATATGGTTCTGAGAGTGCATTGACATTAAGGTACGAATCAAGCCTAATGGCAACAACCCGCTCCAAGAGTTTTGACAGAAAGCTCATATTGTAGACGGCGGTAGTTCTTGTCAACCTTTGGGTCAAGACAAGCATTTTTAAGGAGCGGGGTGATGTGGACCATCTTGAGTGATTTGGGAACAACGCCTTCAGTCAACGAAGCATTCACAATGATTTTGAGTTGTGGCCTAAATTCGTCAATAGACCCTTCCATCAACGACGTTGGAAGCGGGCGCAATGCACAAGACTTATTCGGACTGGCAGTGATGAGTTTCCGAATTCCTTCATCGCTTGCAGGAGTGAACCATGCAAGAGTAAAGTAGACGTAGTTCTGGACCTGATGGAGCTAGCACGGGTATGACGGCCTATCCCGTTCTCAATTTTCATAATGTTGTTGCAAAAAGACTCACTGAAATGTTTAACGAGATTGACGGTCGATGAGTGCTACGGAAGCACCAGGTCTGTACTCTCACCTAGGAGATGATTGACAATGTGGTATACAGTACTGAAAAATCACAAAATTGACACACGAAATGGAGTGGAAGTGGAAACGGTTTTCGGTTCCTGTTGAAACGGACAAGGAATGCTATCGAAATGGGAGCGCTAGAAACGCTTGAAACGGTGTAAACGGTATAGACGCTATAACTGGAGCGCTTGGAACGCTAGTAACGGTAGAAACGCAAAAATCGGAATGCTAGTAACAGTAGAGTTATTTTCACTACCGCTTCAAACGTTTCAAGGTCACCCGATTATTTATAGAAACAATCCAGCCGTTTTTCTGTACAAAATTAATTTAATCGAACACAATAACTGGCTTCAGTATATCAACATAAACGCGCTATTATATGTTTTATGCATAAAAGGAATAACAAATAAATCTTTATAAATCTTTATAATTATCAAAAAATCGTATTAATCAAACTCGTTTATTACAGTTCCGAAACCGTACAAGTTGTCCAAGTCACCGTGTATCGTTAAAACAGAAACTGCACTAAAATCACTCCGCACTAAAACACACAATTTAACTATAACATTTCTTTACTGTCGAAACTGATATTTTAATTAATTCCAAGGAATAGCTTAACATCCACCTTGGGTCGACATTCTTAGTCTTCATCATTTTGCATAGGAAGATATTGGGTAAAAAGCTGACATCACACGTATGCGCGCGCAATGTCGCAGCATTACCTGAGTTTGAATTTTCTCGAATTCCGATTAATCATAATTGAGTCGGTCAATTTAAAACAAAAACAAATCTTTCCGGCGAATTCAAATGATAGTGACTGGCGATTGTTTACCAGAATTTTCTTTGATGTTGCAGTGTAAGCCAGAGAGACCTCCGCGCCAGAAAGAACACCGCATTTATTTGTTACAACATTGGAGAAATTAAAATCACGGTGATTTAATTAGCGACTCCATGTTTAAGTGCGCTAACAATGTTGTTAATAGTCGTTAATTGGCGCTAATTTGTGCAAGCCGAAAAAATACAGTGTCACTTGTTTTCTAAGAAAGTTGTTTGTTTTATGCGACTTCATGTATACGCCTGTTTTCGGCAAAACAGCATGTGTTCATGTTTATCGTTAATACACGCTGTAATGACGCCGCCCCGAACTATATATAGCATGGGAAAGTACCAATGTAGATAGACTGCGCGCGCACCTACTGAGTGAACAAGCCTTCCTGCACCAATTTAAATGTAGTATCAATGACAGCACTATAGACAATACTAACAAATCTTTCATTGAACTAATACAAGGGATCGCATTTAAAATATTTGGTGAATATAGGAGATTTAAGTCAAATAGAAATAGTAGAAAAAATAAAACGTGATTTAATAAAGAATCCTTTACTGCAAACAGAGAATTTAAAAAAGCACGTAACACATTTTAAACAAAAATAACATAAACAAAGCTTCATTTCTTTGCAAGAAAGAATATACACACGAATAAAGAGAAAATGTAAAATGATATACTTTTAAAATGAAGGCAAAAGAATTGTAAAATTGGCCAAAGATAACCCTCGGGAAATTTGGAAAACCATCAAAAGTCAATACAATGAAAAATCCAGGGTAGATAATAATATTTCTATAGATGACATGTACCATCATTTTATTAGTTTATACGGATCGGTCGAAGAGAATGATTATAATGATGGGGGATCATTAAATGAACCATATATATGTAGTACAGAATTAGATAAAGAATTTTCAGCAAAAGAAATTAAGGATGTAGTATGTGCACAAAGCAATAACAAAAGTCCAGGCAGTGATCAACATAATGTTTTAAATAAACATATACTATCATTCCACCATTTTCAAATACCTTCTATAATAAACTGTTCAATGAAGGTTGTTTTTCAAGTAGCCGGGAAGAAGGGACTATACTACCGCTCTTTAAGGATGGATCACAAGAAGCTATTAATTGCAGAGGAATAACACTTAACAATATTTCATTCAAGATTTATTCCAAACTACTTGTTGCTCGACTTACTAAATGGGGCGAAATGAATTCACAATTATTGATAACTAATATGGAGAAAATAAGTCTACATCGGACTGTATTTTTATATTAAATGCAATTATAAGCAAAGTATAATCACAGAAAAATCAATTATATGTAGCATTTTTTTATTGTGAGTAAATGTACGATAACATTAACCGAGCGCTGTTATGGCAAAAATGTTCGAAGAAAGCATAAGCACCAAATGTGTTAATGCACTAAAGTCCATATATGCAAATGTAAAATCGTATGTTAAATGCAACGGCTCGTTTTCTGAGTCTTTCATGTCACACAATGGTGTAAAACAAGAAGACCCGGCAAGCAGCATATTATGTCTATTTTTCTCAATGATATACTCAACAACATTTAGACAAACGTAAAAGGCATAGTTACGATCAATGATATGAAGTTGTTTCTTCTCCTCTTCGCAGATGACACCCTTGCATTTGCACTTGAACCGTTAACATTACAGTCTATTATTCATGACATAGAAATTTATTGTCGGACGTACAAATTAAAAGTAAATGTTTCGAAAACAAAGATTATGATATTTGAAAATCGTGGAAATACTTATTATGACTTTTATCTTCATAATTCAAATCTAAAAATTATGAACTTCTTCAAATACATGGGTGTACATCTATTTAAAAATGGTAAGTGGACTTGTACACAGGCGACTAAAGCAAAACATGCGTCTAGAGCTCTTCACAATTTATTTACAATCTACAACTAAGTAGATCATCCAGTTTCACAAAAGATTAAATTATTGGATACGCTTATTACTCCAATACTGCATTATTCTGGGTTTCCATAATGCTCCCGACATAGAAAATATACACTCAAAATTTTGCAGAAAAGTGTTATGTGTTAAAACATCAACAAACATAGATGCACTCAACGGTGAACTAGGTCGTAACCGACTAAACGTACATAGAAAACTAATATTGATCGAATATCGGAGTCAGCTGATTAAATCCGAGGAACACACTGTTTTGTTTAAAACATACAACATGCTAAAAATAATGCAAACACGGGAAACACATACGGTGAAAATAATTGGGCGTACCAAATAAAATACGAGTTGTCGTAGAGTCAGGCCTATCGTAAATCTGAGATAACCAACTGAACATCCCAATTAATTATGATTTTATAAAGCAGCGAATAATTGATATTTTCACACAAAATTGGATATCGGCGACAAATAATTCAAATCGATTATACGCATACAGTCTATTCAAAACGACGTTAACATATGAAAAATATTTTGATGAAATAACCGAACCAAGATATAAAGTTGCGTTAACAAAGTTTAGAGTTTCGACGCTTCAACTTGCCATAGAAAATGGTCGTCATAGTAACACAGCTAGAATGAACGGTTATGTAGAAATTGCAATATGAACCAAATCGAAACAGAATACCACTTTTTACTAATTCGTCCAAAATTTTCTCAACTACGCTCCCTATACTAGAAAAGATACTATTATACATGGCCAACTTAACAGAAATTTGCTTTATAAATGAAAACAAGATCAAAGAATATTATTAGAAACATTTCAAAATTTATATACTTTGCAAACAATTTGAGAAACTAATATGTTTCTCTTAAGACAAACTAGTGTCTCTAACCCATGCATCCTATCGTTTGTCACAATAACATATATGTTTATATTGCCTTGCTATAAAAAAAAACATGTATGTTTTAATGCAATAAAAAATTGTATCGTTTATATGAGATGATCATTTTAACGATGAAATGTGACTTTAGTGAGTAATACTTAACTAGAATTTTGGATATTACACATTACTTTCAGAGAGGCGTTACAACTAAGGTCCGACATATAACAAATATGGGAGGGTGCAAACCCCGCCTCTTCATCTTGGCAGTGGGTTTGGGGTGGGACGTTGGGCCTTTATATTTGATGGGATGGGTGGGGGTGGGGGTGGGGGTGGGGGTGGTAAAACGTCCGGTCTGCACTTACTTACAGGGGGTGGGGGCAAACGTCCGGGGGTGGGGGCAATTATCCAAGGGGCAAATGTCAGTAAATCTGTGTCAATGGCTTTCATTTTTCATTGATTAAATTAAAATAAGAATTATTGTCGCAAACATGATCTTTTGAACTTGAAAGTGATCAAGTCAATTTTTTTTAAATGTCATTTAAGTATTTTCACACCAAAAAAAAAGACGACAATTGTACAAAGCAAACTGATTTTTTTACAAATATGTTGACATATACATGTCGTGTTTGGATATAAATAGAATTTAGGCATTTTGTTTAGGTATAGCTATTTTTCTTGCTGGTTGATTTTCCTTAACATATATGGACGCCCAAAAAAATAAACTTTGATCGTAACTCGATAAATTATGTGACATGCACATGTTGCATATACGCACGAATCGAATTGTATTTTTTTCGTCAGAGATTTTGTACATGTATATATTTACGGATAAGTTGAACTTACAAACACAGTGTTCCTTGTAAACAAGACACTCTCTCCTACAGTTTTATGTAATTACATTTGGACCACTTTCCTTGGGATTTGTGGAATGTTATACCAGTAAAGCACCACATTTTTATTGTAATTTGTGCATAAAAGAATTTACCTGAACAATTTTCCAGACAGTGGTTTTAGGTTGAAGTTAATAAAGTATTTTTGGTACGATATTTTTTTTCTATTGTTGGTTGTGTTTTAACCCAAGTTAACAGCGAAACTCTGTTACTGAAATTAACTTCGGAAACTTGAAAAACATCCCAATATAGGGATGGTCTTCATTTCATTGTGCAATAAATACGACATTCTATTCAGAAAACCGGCCGGACTAGCTCAGGTGGTAGAGCGTCGGCTTGCGGATCGGGAGGTCGTGGGTTCGAACCCCGACCGGGTCAAACCAAAGACTTTAATGTTGGTAGTAGTGGCTTCCCTCCTAACGCTCGGGGCTACGGGGACAGCATTACGCCTGACTCGTCGGTGTCAGTATAATGGACCGGCCGGGTTCAGTCCCTGGACACCTCATAAGTGCCCCTGTGCTATAATGATAGAAATGTCGCTGCGCAGTATCGGCAAAAATGCCGGCTAATCCCTCTATTCAGTAAGTATTTCCATGTTCAATACCGTCCCCTACAACTCAATTATATGTATACGAAAACTACGAATAATCCAATATTTTAACGCTTTTATAAGTTTTAAAAAAATGAGTGTGTCATCGTCCGAATTCTAAGACCGTATCACCATTACGCTATTTCTGCGGATTAACACGTTACAGAGAAGTTACTTTTTAAGATACTGGGTGTGTGTGGATCATATTTGACAGTTGTTTCAGGTTTGTATATTCTGGGATATGACGTGTGGCAAAGATAAGTAGGTCAGGTAAGGACTTTGGATTAAGGTGATAAAATGACGTCATATTGACAAATTTGTCAAAATAGCTTATATCCAATCAAAATAATCGACGCGAGATTTCTCGTTAAACAATTAAAACTTCGATGGAAGGTCGAGTTTTGAAAGCGGAAGAGGGTGTTTTTCCGCTCATGAGAAAATTGATATTTGTTATAATATACTTTTTTCCTATCGCTTATTTTTACATCCAGTGTTAGCCATTTGAACGGTGAACATAATGGAATAATTTGGAACAACTACTATTGGGGAGGAATGGAGGTATTTGACGATTTTATTGAAACTTTTAATGAAACTATAAAACAATATTTTGTTTTCTACACGCAATTCACGTGATCCACGGACCGCTGTCTGTGTTTAGTGGGTAGCCACCGCCCACATCTATACAAAGCTATCACCGATGATTGCACGGGATTAAACTCTCGTATCGGTTTACATGGCACATATTTTAACAAGTCAAAGAATGGTTTTCTACGAAATACACACTGTATTAAGGATTGATGAAAAAAGCACATAAACATTAACACTGCCCGAGTGAATAAGTAAGCAAGGCTTGACATTTAATTAAAGTGTGAAGTTTCTTTAACAAGTAGCTGTAACAAGTCCTGTGTGCCTTACTGTAAACACTAGGAACCCTTTATCGATAGTGTATATTGTATTAAGCGTATTTTATCATGCCACCAAGAAGACAATCTTTGACGCCATCCAGAAAAGATGAATCAAGCTTGGAGAAAATGCCTGATACTACTCAAGATACAAGGGATAAGGCAGCGTCTGCTGGAAAAGACGGTCAGACTTTGATCGACAAACACCTGAAGCCAAAAGAAACAGCATCCCACGTCAACGTGGAAGGAATTTTACAAGTTGTATGCCAAAAACTAAACCAACTAGCATCGCAGGAGTACATTGAAGAGAGGTTTAAGCAAATGATCTCGCTAGACGTACTTAGTCAAAAGTTAAAAGAATTAGAAAGTGAGCTGAAATCTCAAATGAAGAAGGAGCTAGAAAAGGTATACTCTGAAGTTAAGAGCCTGAGATCTTCAGTAGTTACCTTGGAAAGTTCCGTAGACACCCTCAGAAACAACATCTCTGACATGGAACAATCTCTTGAAAAGGTTAAATCTAATAATGACAAGTTTTTCGAAGAAAATAAATGTCTAAGTAAAGAAATCGAAGAAGGAGAAGTACGGCTTAATGCTATGGCAAACGAACTCAACTCATTGGAACAGTACATCCGACGAAATAGCGTTCGTATATATGGCTTGGATGATAAGATTCCCAGGGAAACTCCGTATGACACGGCAGAAAAAGTTATTCAACTTGTGAACGGTAAGCTACAGCTTGGAATAGGTAAAGCCGATATTGACGCGGCCCACAGGCTCGGAAGATTAAGTGCAGAAGGAAACAGACCGATCATTTGCAAGTTTGTATCAAGATTCACAAAATACAGTGTCGTCAAAGCACGCAGAATGTTGAAAGGTACATCAATAGTGATACGGGAATACCTTACTGTGCAAAATGCGAAGCTGCTGGAGAAAACAAGCAGGCATGAAAATGTTCAAGCAGCTTGGACCGACGATGGTAAAATCCTTGCGCTGCTTAAAAACAACATTAAAATAGTTGTTGACTATAAGACGGACCTTAACGCGACATCGTGTTAATTTAAGTGGGCCTACGCAATTGAGTTTTTTTTTTACCTTGGACCGTCTGACACTACATGTGCGGTTTGTTTACATCCACCTGTTTGACACGCCCACATGGAAAAACCCGGAATGGGTGGAAGCTGATTGGACGACTATACATAACAAATTGAGCACGACAAGAAGACAATTTCAATAAGCGTCCACGGATCCAAACGATCAACATGGCTGAGTGTGTTGTTTTCATGTGCATAGACTCTTTCTGAAACGAAAATTTCGTTGTTAAGACGAAGTTACGTTACGTTATTTACAAACAATTGATCCAGTTAATATATACGAACCCCATATAAAACATTGTCAATTATCATGTAAATATCTACCGCAAAATATGGACGACTCAAAAGAAAATCGGTGCGTGCCGTTTCCTTATTATGTGAAAGTACCTCTTGGGACTTTTATTCTAGCTATTATACTGTGGGAATTAATCCAAAGCAATTATCTTGTATTTTACATGTACTTATGACTTCCTGAGTATATATTTTCTTTTATGTCACAATATACTAAAGTGAAATGAAAAGATGATATCACTACAATAATCAACTGGAAGGTGAACCACATGGTTTGGTTTAGGCCTACAGTATTGTTGTCAGATTTGGCTAGCTCCAGAAAAACAATGACATGAAAACATTCACATTTATTAATACTTTGGGTAACACTACATGCTGGTGTCAAGATCTATAGTATCATCTCTATTTTGAGAAAGTAGGAAATACAACTATTTATTTTTGTTTGTTTTACTATTAAGTACAACACTGGACCAACAAATCTTTAAAAAATGTACAGAATTTATTAATTAGCTATGCTATGATTTTCTGACTGCAACTGTCTCTATTTTCTGTTCTATAGCCGCAACGCAATTGAAGATTAAACATTGATTAAATTAAAACACATGTTTAATGAATGCATCTCTTTGTGGTGCCTACAATGCTTTATGTTTCAGGAAAAGATGTAAGTTAACCAACATGTAGAGTGTAGTTTATGTCCATATAAAGGAACCAAGATACAGGTAATTCTATCCATGTTTATCTTGCCTTTCTTAAGGAAATAGTTTTATTTGGTAAAAGTATAAAAGGAAATTCCAAAAGAAAAGTTAAATCAAACTACTTTGAGTCACTGGGTGTGTGTGTTTGTTTTTATGTTGTTGTTTTTTGTTCATCTTGTGTACAGCTGTGTGATCTTGACTTTTATCTTAGATTGACCAAAAACACTGGAATGAGTGTAACTCCCCAATGTATACTAGAAGCATGCGCTTTTATGATGCTGAAAGAATTAAGAACTTGCAGTGTAAATGGTTGGTGGTCTACTGTCAGTACACTAACAAAAACTGTGGCAATAATACATTAAATACAAATGTAAATTACTTTAGCTATGTTAATGGATTAATTCATTTCACTACTGTACTGTACTGAGAAAAAAACTTCTATAAATGTTTTGCAAAATTACACAAATTTGTTTAACACTAAGCCGAGACCACAAAACAGAAAACATGTGCATACATTTTAGTCGGTAGTGCATACAGTTCTACTATACACCCTTAGTAATGTCAAGTACCTGATAAATAAATATCCATTTTTGCTAGCCAGTATCTCAGTGCATAAGTACCAGTGCATATGCATACTCATAAGACATGTGTAATAAAATAACCATATATTCGATGAACGCCCAAGGACTAGGAGACAAAAACAAAAGGTTAGATGTTATTGACTTTCTTAAACAACAAAAAGGATCTATATACTTCCTCCAGGATACGCACTTCACTGATGATTTGATAAAACAAATATATTCAGAAATTAACCTACAGTGCTATTTTAATAACTTCAGTAGCCAGTCCAGAGGAGTAGCCATATTTAAAAGCAATACGATAGACTTCCAACTTCAGTCAATTTATAGAGACCCAAATGGAAATATGCTTATTTTGGACTGTAACATTTGTAACATAAAGCTCTCTCTAATAATTATCTATGGCCCAAACCAAGATAAACCTGAATTTTATAAACTGTTAAATAACAAAATAAAAAATCTCAATGATCACTGTATTATAGCAGGAGATTTTAATATTGTTTTGAATCCAGATATGGATGCTTTTAATTACGTCAATTTGAACAACCCAAAAAGCACGTGAAGTGCTATTGGAACTCATTCTGGAAAACAATCTAGTAGATTGTTGGAGAGAATTTAATATAGAAAAAAAAATTTACTTGGTTTAAAAAAATTCACAAAAGAAAAGCAGACTGGATTATTTTTTATATCAAACGACCTATTAGTTGATGTATGTGATGTTTGCATTCTACTAGGATATAGAACAGATGACTCTCTAATTAAACTAGAAATAGACATAGACAGATTTGAAAAAGGGAGGTCATATTGGAAGTTTAATAACTCTCTACATAAAGATCCTGAGTACATTAAGCTGGTCAAGAATACAATCTTTCAAAATAAACTAAGGTATATTAAAGATGAGCAGCTACTTCACACAAACAATACGGATATTATAAATGAAAAAATAGAATTTAAAATAGATGATCAGTTATTTTTGAGACATTACTCTGTGAAAAAAGGGGTAAAACAATAGCATACAGCTCTAGAAGAAAAAAAAGAAATGATTAAAAGAGAAGACATTTTAATGAGAGAAATACACAACATTGAAAGGCAAATAATTACTGACAACATAAACTTAGAAATAAAACAACAGAAATCAGGGAAATAAGAAATAAAAAGATGGAAGGTGTTAAAATTAGGTCAAGAGCTAAATGGATTGAAGAAGGAGAAAACCCCACTGAATATTTTAGCAATCTTGAAAGCCAGAGCTTTATTTCAAAAACGATGAATAGACTTGTCACTAAAGACAACACTCAAATAAGCACACGATCAGAAATAATAGAGGAAGTAAAAAACTTTTATACAACTTTATATTGTCAAAAGGAATACAGTGAGGATGATATTGAATTTTTAATAAACACTAACAATCTTAAAAAAAGATAAAGAAACTTTAGAAGGTAGACTTACATATAGTGAATGTTTAAATAGTTTAAAAACATGAAAAATATCAAAAGTCCAGGACCATCAGGTTATACTGTAGAGTTTTTTAAATTCTTTGGGTAGATATTGGACACTTTTTAGTAAACTCTCTAAACTTTGGACTAACTAAGGGAGAATTATCAACAACGCAAAAACAAGGAGTTATACCCTGCATACCCAAAGGAAATAAGGATAAAAGTTATCTAAAAAACTGGAGACCAATTTCTGTGCTCAATGTCTCATATAAAATTGCCTCAGGTTCTTTAGGGAACCGATTAAAAACATTCTGCATACCATTATTCATGAGGACCAATGTGGCTTTATACCAAATAGATATATAGGAGAAAACATAAGAACAATATACGATTTAATATTTTATACAGATAAGCAGAACATTCCTGGACTTCTACTTATAGACTTTGAAAAAGCGTTCGACTCTGTTTTATGGTCCTTCATAAATAAAGTCTTGCAAGTTTTTAATTTTGGACCAATTTTTATAAAATGGATCAACACATTTTATAAAAACATAAAATCGTGCTGCATAGTAAACGGGCATTTGTCAGATTGGTTCTACCCGGGGCGCGGTTGTTGTCAAGGGGACCCCATATCCCCTTATATATTTATTTTATGTGCTGAGATACTGGCCATAATGGTAAGGGAAAACTCAAATATTAGAGGAATCAGTATAGGAAATACGGAATTTAAAATTTCACAATTTGCCGATGACACGTCTATAATAACAGATGGCAGTGAAAAGTCTCTCATAAATACTCTTGAAACCTTAAAGCTATATGCCCAAGCCTCTGGCCTTCACATTAATATTGACAAAACCAAATTAGTTTGGATCGGTAGAAACAAAAACAATAATTTTAAACTATTACCTGAATTAAACATGTCTTGGGATAAACAATTTACACTACTAGAAATAAAATTTAATAATACTTTAGAAGGCATGGTCCAGTTAAATTACGATGGAAAAATTGAAGAAATTAAGTCCTTACTCAGTTCGTGGTCAAGAAGAGCACTAACACCAATTGGAAAAATCGCTGTGATAAAAACACTTGCATAAGCAAAATTAGTACACTTAATTCTATGTCTGCCAACACCCAAACAGAAAAAAATTAGCTCAAATAAACAGTTTATTTTTCAACTTTCTATGGGAAGGAAAACCTGATAATTTACACTGACTTTTCCCAAGGTGGTTTAAGAATGATTGATATTTTCTCTTTTTGTACCTCACTAAAAATAACATGGATCAGAAAAACAATTGTTGAAAAAAAAGAAATATTTGGACATTGAGAAATATTGTAATAAAGATATGTCTGGATTTTTAAAAGTAGGCCCATGATATGTATAAAAATATCTAAAGCATGTAGAAAACACCTTTTGGAATGATGTATACAAATCATATGACACCTTTTGTTCACAGCTACAGCCGAAAAACCAAGACGAAGTTAAAAGTGTATGTTTGTGGCATAATTAAAACCTAAAGGCCGGAGGCAAACCAATATTCATACAGAAATTATTCGACTTCGGTATATTGACCATAAACGATATATTAAATACTGAAGGTAAAATTTTAACGTATGAAAATTTTTGTAAAAAATACGGCAATATTTGCCATTTTCTAGAATACAATAGCATTATTTCAGCAGTTAAAAAGTATTTACAAAAAAACGGACATAGATCTAGATTACCCTTTAAAACAGCCATTAATGCCATTTTCTACTGCTATTATATTAGGCTCCCAAAAGGGATGTAGGAAAATTTATGACAGACTATTACAAACACATTCTTACCCTACCTCTACAAAAAATGGCATAAAGACTTTGATTCGTCAATTAGTCAGAGTGGAATCCTTAATCATTTCAAAGTCCCATTTATTTGCAGTAAAGATACAGAAAATCAATGGTTTCAATTCCGCATCAATCATAGAATTATAGGTACAAATTACATGCTGGAAAAGATGAAAATTAAACAATGTAATAGATGCTCTTATTGCAAACAAGAACCGGAAACAATAATACACTTGTTTTTCAATTGTCCTTATGTGCAATATTTTTGGAGAGATTTTGGGTCAATGATAAGGCACACATGTCCTGATATAAACTTCACACCCAATATAAAAGAAGTAATTTTTGGAAATGTGCTTTTTAATAAAATTTTGAATACATTACTTATTATAGCAAAACAATATATTTTCAGGAATAAAGAAACAGGACACAAACCAAAACTGTCATTTTTTAAAACTCTCATTCTAAAGAGGTTTTAAATAGATGAATATAACTCAATTAAAAATATGGAACAAGGTTTCAATGAGTGTAAAAAATTGTGGGCTCCTTTTAACAACCTACTACTGCTGTTGAATAATATGTGAGATTAGGTATAGAACTGCACTATATGTTAAACTGGTGTGTACATGTAAACTTGTTTCTGATTACAAAACTATGTATGTAAATAGAAAAGTCTTGGTTTATTGAAATGCAAATGTTGACTTATATCTTCAATTATGACCATGTTTGTTTAGCTAGAGTATATCTGACACTGACCTAATGCACTAGAAATGCAAGTTCTCAAAATTGGTTTTGACCTTTAACCTGTTAATAACTTTTTACTTTGTATGTTTTTTTTTTTGTTTTTTGTGTGTGTTTTTGTTTATTTGTTGTTGTTTTTCTCGCTTTTTTTTCTCTTGTGCATTTTTCTGCGTATCTCTTTTGAGCATTCGCTTTTTTTTTGCTCTTTAAAATTACCCCGTCTATTACTTTACTCATTAATGAAGTTAAAACGTTAATTAATCTTTTATTGAAAAGAAGAGCGTTTGGAAAAAAGAAAATTACAACAAATTGATGTCTATGTCTATAACCTCTTTACTTTGTTTGGATGCCTGTTATTGTTGCTGTTTTTCTGTATATTTGTCTGTTCATACCTTGAGCTTTTATTGTTCGTTCTTTAAGACCACCCGTCTATCAGTTTACCCATCAATGAAGTAAAACGTTAAATATTTTTTCATTAAAAATAAAATCTCTTAAAAGAAAAATAAATCGTGAAAGACTACTTTCTATGGGAATTTTCTTCTTTACATAAAAGTTTCATAAATAGTTAATATCATGAGTTTAAGACAAAACATTGTCATATTAAACTTAGTGCTTAAACCTCTTTAACAGAGCTGATCACCTAACACTAGATAATGTTTGTAAAAGTATATTGAAACTGGTTGTAAATCTTAAGAACAGAAAGTAAGAAACCTAAATAAATATTATTATTTTCTACTATAGGATATATAACACATAGAAATGAGAGCTCAGAAAATAAAAAGAAAATGAACAATTTAAACTTCAATGATGTATGTGAAATGTGAATGCATGAAAATTAAATAAACGGGTTGCATAAGCAATTCCAAAAAAAAAAACTTCGATGGTATTTAAGTCGTGCGAAATTATTAAATTACCACAATATTTATTTCATTCTATGTTTGGATCAAAAAGTTATATTTATTCTTAAACGGTTTAGAGAGCTGTAATTTTAATCTGTGCATTATTTGACTATCTTCGGTGATTCAGTGTTTGGACAACAAAATTGTGACAGACCTGCAATTATGATTGTGAACTATTTTCGTTTATTTAGCATCAGTGTTAACGGATATATCGTCTGTTGCAGGCATGCACTTATGTTCACTTATAGACTTGTGTGCTTCCTTGTAACGGGTCTGTGGGTGGATTTTCGTCGATTTACATGCATTCCATTCTGATGTTCTTTATATAGGAATCTTCTCAATATTGCCCTCCCCGAATTTTGAGGATTATGTGAAGGCGCTGGGGTTTTTTTCCTACAAATTTTGACAAATACATACAAAAAGTACTCCCAACATTCATTTTCGTTTTTATTTTCATGGGAGTTAGATATAAATGAACATGATAAAAGACACAGTGACAATTTTTAAATTCTTGTACTGTGGCTGCTTTACTTCATATGCAGTGATGTCCAACATGTTCCACTGGCTTATGGTTCTAGGATAAAATGAGTATTTACCAGTCTCTACTAGTTCTATGTCGTTATGTGTATATGCAGCTGTGTCTGGTTCTTAGAGCCGAAGGTAGTAATAAATGTTCAGTATAAAGGTCTACATGATAGTGGAAGATTCTGTAAAATATTATTAATCTCTTCTGATTTCGAGTGTTGGCCAGTTTTAATAATTTCTGATACTGAAATTTAAAAAAGTCTGTCTGCTGCCATTTCTCAGGGTGCCTGGTCAAAATGATATGAAAATAAAAGCAAAAACAAATTTCTCCATATATACACCTTATCCCATGGGCAAACTGTGTGGATCCAGATTCTGACTGATCTGAATCTACACTATTCATTTCGTGTCAATAGTGTAGATCAAGATAAGACAAGAAATCAGTACTAGCTGATCTGGATCTACACTAGTAGTTTACTTCTTTCGACAATTTGCAAACACACCGGAAGTACTTTACATTTAGAAATTTTTTAAACGATTCTTTTTTCAAAATCGCAACGGAGCGAAATGGAATTCTTAAAACGAGAGAAACGGAACCAGAAGAAAGGATAGAAACGGAAGAAACGCTGGAGGCGTTTGAAGTCCAGCGATGGAAGCGAACAAATCGGAATGGAAACATAACGGAAGCGGAATAGAAACGAAGCGGCCAGGGATTCCAACTGAAATGGAAACGAAACGGAGTGGAAACGAGAAAAAGGTCAATTTCGTGATTTTCCTTACTGCAAATCCTTTTGGTTAGAGCAGCAGTCTTCAATCTTGGAATTAAAGTAGGACTCTCGTGTCTTGACCAGCATTGTCTTGACTCTACGACAACGAGCCCCATACATCTGACGATGAAATTCCAACATAGACTTGAGCCACGGACGTTTCTCCGTTTCGCATCACGAAGCTCGTCGGAGAACAATGGAACATGTGGTCGGAGTGTGATGGTCTTATGCTATAACGTAGCATGCTTGTCGACAAGTCTCCTTACACCGATATTGTATGCATCGACAAGTTGCTCACAGTTTCCTTGTATGATGTTGGATTCAAGGGATGATATAATATGATATTATTGTGTGGAGATAAAATGTATTACATATAGTGGCTGCATATTAAAACTGGTTAAAATGTTATTTAAAACTGTATGAATAGAAGAAACACACCTTCATCATAGTTTTTGTTAGATAACATTTCATATACAGTTGGTTACATTAACTATTGCTAATATATATATATATAGACGGAAAATTCAACAATGTCAATAAATGGACAGGTGTACAATAACTCCACTAGAGTATTCTGTTCCGCTTTGCAATTTTAATGCCTATTTCAATAATACTTTACTGTAAGCTTCAGTAAGCAACACGTTAAGAAAAAATCTCTGCATACATTTTATGTAGGGCTTTTAATACTAAGATCAATTGTACAACAACAACAGGCTGATACACCACATGCATTTACAGGTATTATAAAGTATTTTTGGAGAATGTGTCGTCACTTTTACCTTTGATGGCATAGTTAAACCTGTATCAAGTGCTTGTTAAAATTTTGACTAGGTTAATAAGAAAATGTCATAGAATTACCACATATATTTTAAATATAACTACCTCTAGGCAAACAGGTTAAATACAAAAGTGATAAAACACGGAGGCTAGACATATCATAAAAGAAAAAAAAAGAATAAAGCAGCAGTTACCGCCTTGGAAAGCTCAGTCAGCAAAAAGGTCTGGGGTCCTTAAACCTGGTTGGTGGAGGGCTCCATCCTAACCTTCATCGGGAGGTAAAACTGATAAATACATTGGTATGCTTTGCTTGTAATGCATTTCTTGTCATAATTTACTATTTATAATTTTTAAATCAGCTCCACAACCCTATAACACGCTCCGACAGAGTTAAAGAGAAGAAATATACATCTTTGACGATGTAAATGTTGGCAACTGTGTAGTTACAATTGGGGATTCAAGTACAGCACTTATTTACAAACTCTGATTAATCGTATACGCTTGCGTGTTGTCTTGTGATGATGTCTTCTTTGTCTTTCCGGTATTCCATATACAAACACGTATTGATGCGAAAAGTAAATATGCAAAAAAAAAACATATAAACAATTTGAAAAGAAAACAAAACATAACAGGACAATGCGAACATGTATTCATTTCATCAAACCGGGTCACATATAACGCTATTTGAACAGACACAATTGGCAATGCGTCCGTTATCAGTTAAACAGTTTCTTAACAAAAGAAACGTCGTAAGTATCACTGGCAAGGTAGAATACAAGAAGTCACTGTGATATAAATACAATATTGACAGACTTATTGATACGACTGGTGTTATCTCAGCTAGTATCACATTTAATGGAAACTCAATATTTTATGATTACTTGCCACACATTGATTTTAAAGGAACATTTTATTGACAATATCATTTCAGTAACTGTACACCTAATGACATACCAAAAGCAAATTCATTCCCTAACTTAAACTAATTTAAGAATACGCATCATATGTCACATGATCACGTTTTTTCTAAAATCTAAAATGTCACTTAGTAGTCGAAATTGATTCTTACCCGCTCCGGAACAGGTGAGTTGATTGGGACAAGTTGACAATTCAAATGGCAACCTAGTATTTGCAGTATCTGTATTGAATTCGAAGCAAAAATTGCTTACGACTGTGACAGGGATTGACATTTGGTGTTCAATACTGGAACATTGTCAATATTTGATTTGAAGACCATTGCAGATTGTATAGGCCGATACAAACGGCAAACACCGAAACGAGATGTTCCATACTGTTGCAGAAATACAGAAGAAATATGTGATAAGACTAATTGAATGAATAGACTCCAACTTCCCACATCCTGAGGAGTTTTTCCAATACATACTGTGATACGAAAATTAATCAGCTTTAAACAAAACATTTCTAATATTTTTTACTTAGATATAAGTAATACGCAAAAAGAAAAGAAAAGAAACACAATAATGCCCATGTAATACTTGGTTGAGGGGATGAGATATATATATTACCGTTATTAGAATAGTTACGCAAAACATTAGATTTTCAAGAAGCAACGATCGAGAAGTGAAACTGACTGTAGAAACCCGTTCATTTTTTGATAAAATTAAAGAGCCTAAGTACAATTGCCGACATAAACGTAATTATAGGAATACTGAAAGGACGATCAAATTTATATGCACAAGGAAATATTTATTGCCTCCACACTTCACTGGTAAAATTGTTTTGATCATGTATAAGAACATATGCTAGGGACTTAGGGACTGAGGCATTACTGCATGTATTTATATTATTTTATAATATAGTACATTATAATGATTTACTTGCCTTATCCGTATTGGAGCAATACAATGAGCCCTGAATGCTCAAACTATATCCAGTGATGAGTGGAAGTGTATTGCACAACAATCATATCTCTACCTGATGTTTAGTTTTGATCCGATCTTTAACACAATTGGTCAAAATGTCTAGAATTTAGTAAAGTTTTTAATATATATCTTTAAGAGAACATACACATATTTATTTGCATAAAAGTGTCACATCCACCTTTAACCTTCTGAACAGGCACTTCAATCATTATATGCCACCCTGTGCGGTCATGAAAATAAATCTACTTACCTTTTACGAGCCCAGAGACAACAGCTTATTTGTCAGCAAAAAGCAGTTATCCTCATAGAAATTCTGTAGAACAGATTTAAGAGTCACAAAGAAAGTTGTTGTATGTGAAGTAGTTTCATTTCTGTGAGTCTTTTTCATTTTCTCTGGCATTGATTTTTTAACACTCCATTTAGTTTATGAAGCAAATTAATTCCTGCATACCTATATTTTTTGTGGACACTGAATACGTCTGTTTCTTAGAAATTCTTAGAACTAGTAATATACATGTGTATATTTTATTGATACAGTTATATAAGTTTTAGTCTGTGCATTCATGTAATACATTCTATCAGGATTGATACATGTATTTACCCTCTGGTGTACATTTGACTTTGCTACACCAAGTACACAGTCGTCTCTGACCTTGAGTATTATATTTAGTATCTTTTACCGTCTTTTTCTTTTTGTGTAGTTCCAATATAATAATCATATTTACCCCTCCCGCCCAAATACAATGTGGACAGTATTTTCAATTACATCACTATTTCCTTTAAATAACTTCATAACTAGCTTTAATAATATGTAATCACTTGGACAGTTTTAAGTCAAGTTATATAGCATGAGGACGTGGTTACTGCTCTGCAAATCTAGTTGAAGCACCTCAGTTTTTCGGTCTTCTTGCCAACTGACCATTCCAAGGCAGTAACTGCTGGGTTTTCTCTATTTTATGTAATATCTTATCACAGTTATGTGACTTTTACATTTAACGGGCATGTGAATTTTTGTCCTGTGTTTAATATATGTTGTAATATTCATAGGACCTTGTCATACTTTTAATAGAAACAGTACCGACCTAATCGCTCTGATTCATGAATTGAAGCCCCGTCTTGAGCTAAAAACTTGCATTTAAATGAAGTCTAATGCACATTTTTTATTGTTCATAATATACTTTGTTAATTATTTATTTGCATTATTTTAAATTAAGAGCCTAACTTTCTGCAAATGTGCAGAAGCTACTTAACAATGTAGAAAGACAAATGCATGTACCTGGTTCATTCGTAATAATATCAATAAGGTACATTTCTTTACATATATAGAAAGAACCAAAGGTGATGCTATGTAAATGCTGCTATCATGTGATTCCCACGTGTGAATAGGTCAAAGATTAAATTCGATATTTTGATTGAAGTTTTATGGTGTCGGTTTGATGCAAGACTAACTCACAATGCTTAGAACTTGATTAGGGGCGTGGACGTCTATGTCTGCAAGCACAAAAGACAAGTTGTTGAATATGAGTTTATTTGTATTTGTTTAAGTTGGTACCGATTACAATATATGAATATAGACATGCAAAATTATCAAGCATGGTTCAAGCAATCACATATGATAATAATAAAGGGAAACTCGTTTAGCATGTAAGATGTATAAAATGTGATTTACTTTGGTAACAAATTGACATATATATATATATATATATATATATATATATATATATATATATATATATATATATATATATATATATATATATATATATGAGTTTTTGTGTTAAATAAGGTTTTAAAATTTAAGTAAAGTAACTAACATGTTAGCACAGGAGACAAGCTGTTGTTGAATATCAATGGCAATCTTTGAAATCTTGAACTGTACTTTTAACTTTAATTTTCAAACATGAGATTGTAATTTGTAATAAAAATATTCTTATGAAATAATGTTGTGCACTTGAACTTACAATAAAATAAAAACTAATCTTACTAACATCATACTAACAATTTTTTGCATTCTTTCATTTATTGAATTTTTTCAGACATATTGCTCTTTGTTCAAGCCAGTATTAATTACTTCTCTTTTTTTAGTCTAAATAAGTTTTGTTTATTATTATTATTATACTATGAAATGCACACTATCAGAATAATGCCTAACTTGGATAAATGCAGGGAACCATGGATCCTAACATTATCACGAGGCTACTTTATTATAAATATGATAAACAAAATGTAAACATTGATTTGTTTTGTTGACCTAAAGTGTGATGCATCATTTTTGGTTAAAACATGCAATACATATAGTTGCCAAATTTTATTTTTAAATACAAATATCAATCAAGCCTTATATACCACAGATTGCTTGTGGTATGCAAAACTACTTTGCTCAGTTTAATTTAAGAAGCAGTTTTCTCAAAGAATTCATTATAGTTAATCTACTGACCAATTAAAACTACTTGAAAGTACATGTATGTCAAACTTGCAAAAAATACAATATTATTTGTATTTGTGCTGTTTGTCTATTGTTATATATAGAACATAAATTGATTTTGTTGCAGCTGTTATTTTGTCCCTTTCTTTTCTGTTATGGAAAAACATTTTTGCACATACTTTAGTCTTCCACATTCAACTGAGTCTGTGGCATGGTCTTGTTTCTGTAGGTAAGTCCACATAGTCCTAATGACACCTATTTGTAACATGGGAAATAAGACAAAGCTGTCCATAAATTCCATTTAATAATGTCACTTCAAACATGTATCAGCTTGATGCTTATGGGATTCTCATTAGAGTATAACCTCTTATATGTTAACCAGCTGAAAAAGGACAGACACCCAAACCTAAAATCTACTGCCAAGTAATGAATCATATAATATTTCATGAAGTTAAAATCTCATTTACAGAGGAAGCAATATTAAAAAATATTTTTAATCCATTTCATTCAAATGTTACGCTTTGCCTATTCTGTTTTGCTTATCTTGGTTATTTTTTTACCAATACTTACACGATTTTTTCTCCAGAGTCTGGGGAACCTACAAACCTGACTGTGACAGGAGTGACTAGTCGCTCTATGCAAGTGTCCTGGGACTATCCAGAGAGGACCAACAGTGAGGAAATCTCAGGCTACATTCTTCAGATAAAAGACAACTCAGGCTCCTGTGTTCATGAACAACTCTTCAAATGTCAAGATTGCGTTGATCCCTTTCAGGTTTAATGTAGCTATTCTTCATTTGTTTCTTATTCTTATTTAAAGCGGATGTATACAACTCCTTTAAGAACATTATTTCAAGGTCATTTAGGACACTCATAGACTAAACTTCATAAATGTTATTGTTTCAAAACGTTTTTCCGGTGAAATTAATAAATGACGATAGTACATTAACAACCGTTATATACCAGGTTGTTAACTATCCTCTATTTTCTCCACTTATTTATACTTTTGTATTTATATAGTACAAAAATATGTAGTTGGAAAAGGAAATAATTGCTTATATAACCTATAATGTATGCCTTTTTGCACTACTGATAAATTTAAAGTGTATATATAGTTTATGTCACTTTCTACAGAAAAAAAACAATAAAATTGCAATACAACAGTTCAAAACAAGAAGTTTATGACACAGAAGACTTGTCAAAACAATAGCGAGTGACCCCTCATTGAAATTGTTTGATAGTTTAACTTGTTTTCAAAATATTTAATGGTCTATTTTTTGTTAATTTTATTAAACAGTCTTTTACATAATAATTATTTCTTTTTTCTAGAAGGAAATTGCAAATTCTAAGGCGTGGTCTTTATTTGTTTTTCTCATTTACTGAAAAACTGCTTCAAAATTATTCATATAGCTCAGATACCATATTAAAAACGAGAATCTTTTGCAAAAGCAAGCACGAAAAAATGTGACGCGAAGTCACCAAAGAAAATTATCCCCTTTTATGACTTATTGTACACACACTGCTGAAATAAACCTACCAATCACGGTCTAGTAATAATAAATCATAATTGTCGGCCCTTATTCTCTTTCAAGTTGTATATCATTAATAAATATCCAAGAAAACTTGCCTAAAATGTCAAGTAACATATCGCACCGTTTCATATTCCCCACTGTCAAATGGCACCAGGCATGTATCTAGGATGTGGACCAAAGGGAGTGCCACTTAAAATTGCATGTCCAGCATGTATCTTTAATAAATCAACTGACTGTCAGGTAAAAATCCTAGCAGATAACTCTATAGGGAGGACTGTTCTAACAAAAATATATTCTGACTATGTTGATCTATCCCATTTACTAACAGCTGCACAGTAAATACCTCACATAAGGCTCTCGTTCGGAACTGGTAAAAATCGCATGTTAATGAAACTGAAATAAAAACATATCTGTATTTTCAGCATGAATATTAAACCTATGGCTCAGTGATAAGAGCATGCGGTGCACTAGGGGTTGTATGTAGACATATGTCAGGGGTCTTTCTCCACCAATTATTAGCTGGATGTCACCAATATGACTATATTTGTTTCGGTTCTATGAAACAAACAAGAATTAAAGGCACATTGCATAGAAGTTCATAAGTAAATAGATGTCAGAAGATATTATGTTTAACTCTCTGTTTATACATATTGGTGTATTACAGGTACATTCTAGACATTTAAAATGGTTTAATTATCCTAATAATCATATAGTTGGTAGTTTGTAGGGATTGGATGTTTATTTTAAAATAAGCAGATATTGATTTTAGAATATGCAGATGTGAATGTTAGTGTGTTTTTTCAGTAGGAAATTAAAAGCCTTATTTTGGTTTCAAAGCAGCTCATGGTTTGACATTCGATCTTTATTACAGACACAGTTTTGTATGAACATGGTGAGATTAGAACAAACTAACCACGAAAGCACATATCTGAATCATCCATCAATAACCTGGCACTTTTTATGTGTTAAACAATTAAAAAAAAAAAATAAATCTGTGATGTGATTAGAGCATGTTCCTTGACTTTGTATTCAAATCACTCTTTTTTGTGCATGCAGATTGTTAACTGTGTCCCCCACCAAAATGCCTTATGGTATTTGTCTGAGATACAACCAATCACTGTTACTGGTCTTCGGCCAGATATAGATTATCAGTCTCGGTAGTTAATGTTGATGACTAGCGCTACGTATTATCAACTGTGTTCTGTTGTTTCTAGACAATGTCTGACTTTTATATTCATTACATGTAGAAGTCTCTATTTGACATCTCAACTTAACCTGCTCTTCTGCAGGACCCTACTGCTGTCATCTGTGCTAATATTGTTAGACAACCTGACAGATGGGTGACCGAACAGCAACTGTCCAAGAGAGTAACATACAATGTTACTGGTCTTCTGCCAGATATAGAGTACAGTGCATCTGTCTCAGCTGTGAATCAGTTTGGCCAGAAAAATTTGTCTGTATTTGTACAGAGGTCAGACGAGGAAGGTATTATTTTCTTTCTTTATCTTTTCTTTATTGACTAATGATATTGAAAACAATATACACTACAACCTTTGTTAAACAACATTGTTTTATATATTTGTATGATTTTCATAACCCTGTGCTGACTTAACATTATAGGTTTTTTTTAATATATTACTTCTTTTGTCAGTTATAATTTAACTGACGTGGCTGGTCATATGCTTTAGTCATATCATATGACTGTTGGATTGGTGCTGCTTCTTCGCCTCAATAGCTATTTTCAGTTTCCTTTTGATCTGTCTATTCTAAGATGTGGTATCTGGAGTGTAATAATTACAGTTCTGGAACCGTAACAGTTGTCACACGATACAATGTACATACGGTACCATTACGTTCGATGTACGATACCATGTGCGGTTTTTACACGATACCATACACGTTACAGTTCGATACCATACACAATATGCGTTACGATAGAAAATCTACACGTTACGATGCGATACAGTGTACGCTTCGATACAAAATACTGTACGGTTTCCGTTTACCTCACGTTACACAAAATACCATGGCAAATGCGGCATGTTGTTAAACTAAATGCTCAATGAGCCTATTATAATAATGTACCAACTCGGTTAAGTCCAAATCGTTCTGCCCCAATCGGCCCACTTCCAGCGAATAAAGACGGTAATGTTTTCACACCTTTCAAATGAGACAATAGAACTATTTCCGTCTAAATGGTAAAATGTGTAGGCAAATGATAAGTAAGTGAAGTCAATATGATACACTGCTTAAACATTGAACAAGTGTGTAAAGATGTACCATGTTAAGACAAATTAATTTAAATCTGTAATTTACTTACATTCTTACACCACTTCTTATAATCGCTCGCGTGATTTGTAGGTACATGTACCGAAAAATCTACATAAGTGGACT
Source organism: Sinonovacula constricta (assembly GCA_007844125.1). Classification (NCBI taxonomy): domain Eukaryota; kingdom Metazoa; phylum Mollusca; class Bivalvia; order Cardiida; family Solecurtidae; genus Sinonovacula; species Sinonovacula constricta. Next base: position 45,283,671 of record CM017556.1, read on the forward strand.
AGCTGCTAGAAAATAAATAACATAAGAAACATACCACTGTCTCATATTCAACCCTTTTACAATCACTATTTAAATAAAAATTGGTAAGGTATAGTAGAATATGGGTAAATCGGGAAAAAAAAACTTACCAAACTAAAAAGATAGAAAAAGAGCTATTAAATAATAATTATATATTATGAGACAAAATTGGACTAACAACCGACAAATTTACCCCGCCTGTCTTAGTTATTTACAAACATTTCAGACAATTTATGGAAATAATAGACAATAACTCATCAAAGAAATATATGGATTAAAATACTAAAATACAAATGTTAGGCAAAATCAAACATTGGGAGATTGGAACTCACCATCATAATTTAGCCTATCATTAAATATTACTAGACTCAGACCCGGATCCAGCTACCTAGGTGAAGAAGATAAGACCGCCCCCGTCGACAAAGCAGAACTAATAATACGCGCCCTTAATCACTTTTAGAATAAATGCTTTTTATTCAACATTTAATTAATAATATAGGATAACACCTACATAAACGGAATTAATAAATTGTCCAACCGTTACCATATCCAAATCAAACAATAACTAAAGTTTCCAAACCCACAAGACACGTGATGGGGTGAAATCTCTCTAAAATCTAAACATTCCTAATAAACCCATTCTCTGATTGGCTGGACCCCAATTTTGCGCAAGATTATGACTGCTCTTTGTTAAAGATATTCCACCTCAAAGAAAGTATTTTCTCATTTTTTTTACCATTGAAATGTTTTCTACTCCTGATTAGAGCTGGCATTAGTTATGAGGATGTTTTAAAGTGAAAAAAGTACGGGAAAGGTGTGTAAGTAGTTGAGCTTGGGTTGGTAATTCAGTTAGTTTAGTATATCGTATATAATATACAGCTGGTCTTTGTAGCTTATCTCTTGCTATTGTGTGCTGCCTTAACCAAAACAGCACGGGGTTAAAGTAATTCTCTTTGTCACAGTAAGGAAAGTTCCTATTGGTGAACTTGCATTCTTTACCAGGGTAGCTTGATCCGAGTTCTAATTAAAAACTATTCTAAACTAACGATATTGTGGTAGAAAATATTGAACTTAGAGTCCTACCAACATATCCGAATATCTGAATTTGTGCGTATGATTTATTTTATTAATTAAAGCTCTTTCTCCATGGCTTGGTATTCACCCTATTTTTATGAAGGCATTGAGGTATTTTTGACAGGAGACTGTAAAGACTTAATATGTCTGCTGACTTGCTTGATTTTGCAAAGTTTATATATTATATCATTTTCTATTGTTGCCCCAACGGTATTCTTTTCAGTATCCACACTGCTGTCAAGGTACATGCCGATGTGCGCTAGTTATTTTAGGAGTGTATGTAAATGGCTTCATCATCCTAAAAAGACTAAAAATGGACCATTTCGTTATAAGAGGAAATCGATTTTTAGAACAGACCAATTAACACAACCAGTCAACACGTTAAGGATCAAACCAATAAATATAACGAACGGCTAAAAATCTTACTTCCTTTAAGATTAGTGGTGTCATAAAAGTGTCACCAATTAATTGGAATTAACACACGTTATTGGCAGGGCGGGCAAATGTACGGAAATTAAGAGGGCATGATGTCAGATGTTTACTCTTATTTATGATACTAGCACATTGTTTTGACAATCACATTCACACCTTAAACGTTTGATCACATCACTGGCAGAAGAATAGTGGCTTTTTATTAATTTGTTTGCTACACTTGTGAACGTACGTTTATTAAATGTCCGTCGAGCACTTAATTGCTTTCAAGTTTATTTAAATTCGCATTGGCGAAGATACTATGTCAGTGGTGCCCAGCGATGACATAGGTAAGCTAGCTTTACAATTAATTAACTTGTCGGAATATCAGAGATGATTCCACACGATCCAATTATTTATGAACAATGTTCACTGTACATGAGCCGTATCTTTTGAATCCCATATTTGAGACAAACCTTTTTTCCATAACATGACATACAGCTAGATTGTGTTATAGCTAGTTTTTCCAGTTGTATGTTTATTCCAATTACGTCTTACTGGCCTTTATTTTCCATAAAAGCGTGGACAAATAACCAGAATCCTAGTTTTCACGAATATTTTCCTAAACGTCCATTCATATTCAATCTACGCATATTGTCATTCAAGTAATAAGTTCGAAGGTGTGCAATATTAATTTGCTCATCGATGGTATGCATGAACCGGAAATGTAATATATAGTTAAGTTTCTGTTTAGAACCATAAACTTCTTTTTGTATTTGTGAAGCATTTATTGTGGCATTTAAATTTCCAGTGAAATTTTGTATGAGCATGAGAATGGTATTAGAAAAATGTCACAATATATGTATCTTTGTATCAAAGAATTATGTGAAGGCACAGTAGAATTCTCCTTTTGTTACGTTACTATACTATACGTTCCGTTGCGAAACCACGGTCTTGTCATAAGCGTTACGTTCCGTTACGATACGATGTACCATTTACGATATGGTTCGTTACGTTACTTTACGATAGGCCTATTACGTTACACGATACGTTACGTTACCATATGATACGTTTACGATAGATACACGCACGATATACGATGTTTTGGACAACTGGTATGGTGCCAGGACTGTACTTATATGATTGTTGGGCAAAATGCTTCACCTGATAAAGAAACATTGTTTCATACATAATTTAAAGACAATTTCATTTATAATTTTAAGCAATTTAAAGACATGCAGAAAATTATATATGATTTGTTTTTCAACATGAAATTTGTGCTAACAAATTATTCTCTTTTTTCATACTTCAAGTTTTTAGTGGTATGAGCTTTATAGAAAAATAGACAAATTCTCATAAACCTGATTTTAAAAATAAATAGTATTTTTGCTTGTATATTCTTATTGCTAATAATTGCTGCAGAATTCGTGCTTTTAAACTTTCTAGTTGTAAAATATCTCTCTAGCATTCTCACAAATTATAATCAAGAAAAATGATATTATGTCACATTACAATGTGATTTTACATCAGGGACATCAGCAACAATGTCATTGTCTTTAAAATGTTGTTTATAATTCACTCGTGTCACTTTCATATGGACGACCAGGTCTCTTCATCTCGTCATTTATTTTGATACCTGAACATGGTCTGTAATAATGGGGTTAAATGTATATATGATTACTGACTATTTATTCTTATTTCCTTTGCTGACTAAGAAACGCATTTAACTTGCGAGTCAAATGCTTGAAGAATAAAGTGTGTGTAGGAAATTGGAATTCATCCACAAAAATGTTCACTTTACAAATGGGTAAAAAGAAAAAGAAATGCACATATTTCTTCTTTTAAGTAGGTAAACAAAACCAGGTACACGTTAAATGTGAGAACTATTCAACATAAAATATGACAGGGATTGTCTCTAAGCCTTAGTTGCAAGGGCTTTAATAAACTCCCACATTTATTTTAACCCTTTAAGAGTATTGTTCCACGCGTAGGATATTGGTGATAAGAATTGTGTACCTACAACAATTGACAGTGTCATTTGAGGATTTAGCTAGTTGATTATGCGAGCTTGTGACAAAACATTACAACATTTAAAAGTTACTTATCAACATCTGTTCTGTTTAAAGATTGCTGAAATTCCTTGCTCACAATTACATAATGTCAACAGCACTCAGACGAGCCATGTAGGGCCATCATGGCTTGGTCTGGGGGTGGCGAGGGTGTGAGTGGTAGTGGTGGGATTCGTGGGGGAGGGTGTTTCTTAATACAGGTACTTTTTCTTTGCTAAATAATGACCAGTCACAATAGCTCAAGTGGTAGAGCAAATGCTTGCGGTTCGGGAGGTCGCAGTTTCAAACTCCGGCCGGGTCAAACCAAAGACTTTAAAGTTGGTGGTAGTGGCTGCCTCCTAACGCTCGGGGCTTAGAGAACAGCATTACGCCTGACTTGTCGGTGTCAGTATATTGGATCGACCGGGTTCAGCCCCTGTGCTATAATAATAGAAATGTCGCTGCACAATATCGGTAAAAATGCCGGCAAATCCCAAATCCCGCTAAAATAAATTAAGGTATCAAAGAATTAACGAAATTGCCCCATTTTATCTTTTTTGAATGTAAACTTGATGTGTGGATCAATGGAGTTCAAATGACTGGGGAGCTGGTCAGTGGTGTTTTCATGAATTATTGTCATGGCATCATCAACATATCTGACTCATAATGAGAGAGGGTCCAGCACCTGGCGTTCAAGGAACTCCAAAAACATTTGTTACTGACAAGAGTGGGGATTCCATATGGGGCTTCTTGCTTATGTTGGTAGAAATTACTCTGATATGTGCGATTGAGACAAAGTTTTATTAGCTTATTCTTGTAATCAATTTGCATTTCTTCTTCAAACAGTCAACTCTTGGATGTGGGATGAGAATGTAATGTTTTACAAACTTGATGTTTTTACTTGCATCTCAGATGTTGCCATGTATACCTTCTTTACCTCAAATTCCTATATCTGTCAATCTTTTTCTTTAAAAGTTCTCCGATACATTGTGAATAACTATATGTCCACTACAAAGCCTCAAACGTTAAGTTGTATGACTGTTACAATATCTTTCTGTAATGAGTATTTAAATTTGTAATGCTTTATTATCTATGTTGTAGAACCGCAGATGCCAACCAATATCAGTGACATTCAACAGAGGATCATGATTGTCACATGGGAATTACCTGGCCCCAGGCCAGGCTCCACCACATTCACTATTACTCTGACTGCAGAGCCATCTATCACTACAGTTGAAGGTATGACTAAATTTGAACTTTTTCTTTCAGGATTTCTTTAACATAGTGCATATCAGCTATTGACATGTATGTGATTGTATGTATTGCTGATACTGTATTAAAAAGGTTATGATAACTTGTTCCAATGTTTTTGACATAATTGATTTGTGTTTTCAAAAATTATGTTTTTATTCTAAGGTTGAATTTATTTATGTTACGACATGCAATTAATAATGACAAAAATGGAGGTGGTAAATTGTTACTTTGTTTCTCTAAACAAAACCTATATTGAAATTCTGCACCCTTTAGAACGATATAATGTTACAGATTTTATTGCATCATCATTAAATGTAAATATAATTCCAGGTTTTGAGATGAACAACATATTGGTGCATAATCTTGAAGAATTCTGGACATATAGTGTTTCTGTCAAGGCAACAGCATCTAAGGGCAGCAAGACGGCCAATTCTACATCCAAATATACTACAAAACCGGATGGTAGGTCAGGTTTTTAGGAAGATATGTGTTGAGCATGGCATGGTTTTGTGCTCTATCTTTAAACCATTAACATTGAAAAATAATAACTTCAAAATCCACTTGCACAGTTACCTAGATTCATATTTATGAATACTGTTTGTACATTCATGTCTCTCAAAAGACTTCATTTCTTATCTTACTCTATGTTATTCTTGTGTTCTGTATCTTCAAATGTGTTTACATCCACTAAACTTTCAAACTGATAATTGAGCTCACTAGTGCTCACTAGTGCTATGTACCTTGTAACTGACTCCATGTTTCTGTTGCTATGTCTAAAACATTAACAAACCTTGGGTTGTTTTAATAACCTGGTTTGGAACTGTCAATTATAGCACCTGGTCCGGTAGGTAACTTTACAGTGGAGACACCTGGAAACGATGTCCCTAAGCTCAAGGCCAGTTGGATGATTTCACCAATTTTGCAGAGGAACAGCCACACCACAGGATATGTCTTTGTGCAGAATGTGTCTGGGACAGAGTTAGGTTCAAATGTCAGGTAGGGTAAAATATGGGTTCATTAACTAAGCATGTGATTTTATAGTAAAATAATACATATGTAATTCAGTGTACACTACATTATGGCATATACTTATGGCATGTTTTATTCTAGTAGTGGTATAAACTAAAGAGAAATATTTGCATCACAGTATTTGGCTTTGTGCCGAGTGTGAATGAGGGGAAGAGGTTTCATGCTACCTTATCTTCTTATCATTGCTACATGTATTTCATGATAATTGCCAAGTAGTAAAATCTAAAATGTCTATATCTAAAATGACAAGATATCAAGATTTTAGAAATGTTATGCCTTGCTCTTATTAAATCAATAAGAATGTAGAATAAGAATGGTGATTTATTCTTGTAGTTCAGAATGTAGGTACAAGGGAAAATGATACCGATATGTTCTGATTAGTTCATGTAAATAAAAAAAATAACAAAGTATGAAACATACATAAAAACTCTTTTAATGTCAGTTTATTGCATTTTTGGGTTTTTTAATACATTACTGTTGGCTGTTCCTTATGAAACCATTATAAGAATGTTATCATTTTGATCAGCTGCACCTGTGGCCAAGTGGCATAGTGGTAGAGTTGCCAACACTGTTGACTGTTCAGTCTGTCAATGCAATGGTTCGAGTCCCGGCTGGTGCGAATAACCTGTTATGGAAAGGTGTTTCACATGAACTGTTGTGCATTGGTGGTTCTTTCCAGATATTTATTAAGCGCCATTCACCATCAAAATAGCTCAAAGTCCTACATTGACCATAATTGTGTTCTGCTTTGTATCTATTAACAATCATAAGAAGACATGCAACAAAACAGAACAAAATAAATAATTTTGATTAAATAAATAGTGTCAAACAATGCAACAGTCTTTATAAGCTACACTACACAAATTAGGATATATTTTTATTTAGTTTACATTATGCTGAAGCTTAATACAAAAAGCTTGAATGAAACAATTTACATGATCATGAATTGAAAGGAACAAAATAAGCTCTTGATGTGTGCCGAAATCATAAATCAAGTAACAACTTATAGAAATGGTCTGATTTTTAATGAAATGTGCTATAGGTTCAGTAGATGTCACAAATGAAATGGAACTGTTCTTTGATTGAGGTCATCTGTCATTTGATGACATCATAAATATAAGGAAATACATTTGAATAAAAAAGTAAACAATAATGGGCATATAGTTTGATTATGTGTGATACATCTTATTATATGGCACATGTTTTTGTAATTACCGGCAATCACTCAGGCTTATGGCTTTCGAGGTTAGATAAATGTGCATCTGAACGCTACATAATTCATGATAAATCACACAAAACCAAAGCCTATTTACTAAATCCTTAACGAAACAATAAAACTAATCTTATTTTGACTCTAAAGGAATATGCTGTAGATGTATGTCAAAGTTATAGATAAACTGTAAAAGGAAAAAAATAGCTTTATCCAAAAATTATGAATAAATAATAGAACAGTATTTGATTACATTTTGGTTGTGAAAGATTTATGCCAATGTAACAAATACAACATAAAGTGTGGCAAATATAAGCCTAAATCTCAAATGACATATAACAACATATATATATTAGTGATACGTTTTTCGTTTATGTCAAGTCATGAATAAAACAAGTAAACTGTTTTATTACCTTGAGCAAAATATGAAGCAGTTTTATACCAAAGTAACACATGGAACAACATGAACTTTTTACGCATATTTTTATCTTTTACATGATGTTGCCTTATCAATGAACGAAACACCTTGGAATTATTTTAAATTGACTTAAGTGTAAAAGATAGTTCTATAATAAGTTCTATGCGGAGCGTCATAAGGGCGACACCTTCTTCAGAATCTCTGAACTGACAAGACCACGCTGGTAGATCACTGTGGGAGTTGTCATAAACCAATTTTCCTTCGTACTGGACAACTACAAAGAAGAGGGTAATAACACAAGTTTATTAACTGTTTCACACTTGGTACATATTGACTAACAGCTATACCATAAGCCAGCAGACATCAACAAATACCAAGAACACACTCCCACTGAGACCACTGGCGTCTCCAGCTTGGGCTTGAGGTACCTGGCTTGAAACAAATGCTGCAAGTTTATGGAAATCATCATAAAAGCAACAGTAGACATTAAATATTGAACTTAACATGTACTGTAGGCTAGTCATCATTACAGAAGCAGTAGACAGACCTTGAATTGATATATTCAAAAACATATTAACATTCTTTGTAGGTTTTTGCCAAAAATCAAGAAGGAAAGAATGGAGCAGAGAGAACAGTATATATATATAAGTAATTGTCTACCTAAATAAAGGAAATTGGGCATACATGGATGCTTATTACATTGTGTAGTTTATGCCATTTGAAGGATGAAATCATTGCAGCCTCGTTGTCCGTTTCTGGGCGGTTTCGTTTAAGACACCGTCTAGAGTTATGAAAAAGCTTGATTTCATAATTCACTGGATTGACTGCACTACTGCTCGTGGTCAGTTATTTATGCAGGGGAAGGTGCAGTGCGTGTAAAGAACAAATATGTATGTCTAACTAGGCAATTATTCCCAGGCAAGCTTTAAATGACAACATCAATAGTGTTGTGTTTAATCAAGTTTATTATACTGCGTAATTAAAATAAACCTGAGATGCAGATTTATGAATGAACAATGCCGAGTACAAATATCGCTCATTTACTAGAAAAAGGGTCGAATTGGGAAGCGAATATTCAGATCCAGATCACAAGGCGGTAATAGTAGTAGTTAATATCAAATGGGTTCTAAGTTAATTTTGCTCGAATCTGATTGCATGTGTGAACATTTATTTTACATCTACCTGAAGTAAAAAAGGATAATCAATATAAATATTGTTGAGGACAACTGCATTGTACTTGATCGGTAAATCTACAAAAGTTTATTTACAAGTACTTTCCGTGAGTTTATTCTTTCTTGTTTTAAAAATTGATAACGACTGGGTGGTTGGATGGTTGGATTTCAAATTAAGTATATAAGTACCTGGTGATAATAAATACCATAAATCTTTATGTGTTTTTTCCGTACCTTACCTGGTTTTTCGTCCATCTGGTTTGTTTATTTATATTTGTTTATTTATTTGATGTGCCCTAGAAGTATTTAAGTTATCTGTACACGGTGCCAACTTAAAGCAGTTACAGGTCTGCTCTCACTGCGTATAGCATGCCGCCACCACCTGGCATGATACCACACCCAGTCACATCGTGACACCGGACCAACCAGGCGTGGCACTTCTGTTGTATTGAGTGTTAGCAAGGAAATTATACTTCTACCATTTTAACGGCTTTTTCTATATTGCGGCAAGGGATCAAAACCGGGGCCACCCAAATTTTGAGCCGACCCTCAACCTCTTGCGCTACCAGATCAGCTTGACCATCTAGTATGAGAACGATGAATAGAAATGTAGACCCAAAACATAAATCCGTCTAAGTCATTTTAATTATCGCCCTTACTTTTTTGTCTTCGGATGAACAATAATTATTTAATTACACAAAGCATGGATAGGTAAATAAGAAAAGTTCTATCAAAACTTTAACAGATATTTAAATTTTATCTACCAGTAGACAAAGGCAAACAAGGTAAATGCAAATGTGAAAAACAAACAAACACAGAGACGAGACATAACACACATAAAGAAAAACCATCAGTTATCGCCTTGGAACGGTCAGTCGGCAAAAGGGCCAACTGGGGTGCTTAAACCTGGTTTGTGGAGCGCTCCAACCTCGCTCTTCCTGAAGGTTTTTCTAGCAAACAAACAGTGTAAATAACAACATCCCGTCAAAGTGAAACAACTAACAGTAAGCACCTGCATCGGGAGTTAAAACAAATACAATGAACTTATTTACATACATTACAACTAGCAACAAAATAAACTATAAACATATGTACAGTATGTACAGTAGATACAATCCTCGGCAACGTAAAAACAAAAATCCCAAACGAGAGATCAATTTAAAATTAAAACAGCCCATGCGCTGATATATTATAAGATATTATAGGAACAGATAAAACAGCCCAAGCGCTGATATATTATAAGATATAAGAACAAATAAAACAGCCCAAGCGCTGATATATTATAAGAATAAATAAATAAAACAGCCCAAGCGCTGATATATAACAAGATAAATTTAAATATGGCATATAATGCCATGACATCATGTTCTAATAGTGTCAAAAGTGAAATGTAAAAAATACGAAAGAAAACAACGAAATTTAGAAAACAACCTACCAACAAAATAAAACGTAATATTGTTAAGAGCTAATAAGTTAAAATGGAAATAACCGACTTGTCCCTGTTATGTAATATTACTATATTAATTAGATTTCATTTAAATAATAATTGGTTATTAATAATTTGCTATAATTGGTAAGTAAAAGACATCGAGCCATTTTATTAAAATAAGTGCCAAAAAGTAAGCTAAAAGCAGGGTAAAGAATGACAGGGCTAATAATTAAAACAAGGAAAAATACAGCGACGCACGTAAAACTAGTAAAATGACAATAAAGATGCACGATTCAGGACCGTGATTGATGCATACATCAAAATATAGGCGAGAAGCGTGAGTTGTGCACTTCAGAAATGACACGATCGTCAAAAATATATGCAAGCTCAGTTCGTGCAACTAATGAGCAGTAAATTTAGACTATATATATTAGGAGTGCAGAATGGGAAAAGACGGAATTACGATGAGATAGGGAGAGGAGTGTGGCTTTTTGACATGTTTTGGAGAGGTATTCACATTAATAAAATTGTAATCACGGGATGAAGTTGCGTTCTACTATTGACCCGCGTTACGCCACATCCCGTGTAAACATAATTTAATGCTATTAAAAAGAACTATAAATATGTGTTTGCTTATATTCCTCAATCTCACTTCAAAGAGCTTAACCAATACACTATGTTAATGATGATGTCTAACAGAGTGAAACTGTTTTCTGCTAAATGATGTTTCTTGTTATATAGTGTTATAATCTGGGTTTTATACTTATTCTAGAAACCTGGTTATGTTTTACGCTAGTCTGGTGCTTCATCTGTAGAGCAATGCGATAATTTCGAGACGGTGTCAAGAAGGGTAACAACCATTTATTATAGTCTGAAGCTGTATTGGCAGAAAATAGTTTTAGACCAAGTCTAGCAGACTATGTTTAAATATCTTTTTTTAGTGTGGACTATAGACGAGCTAATTTTCTCTTGTCTGTTTATTTTATCGATGTGCGTCTCACTGAAATTGCGACGTCGTCTGTCGGGTAACAGTTATTTTTTTCTTATATAATCTGATATTCTTGTATTCTTCCGTAGTGCTATACAATTAGTTTGAGACGGAGTCTAGAAGAGTAATTCCCTCCGCCCCCGTTGTTAATAAGGCGACGGTGACCATCGTTGTGAAACGGGACTTTCTTTACCAGACCAGAAACGGTCAGATCAGACTCACCGGACTTATCGGTTGTGAACATTCTAAATGCAATAACATAGGTTATATCAGTTTTAATCATTATGCTTAGCACTTTATTAAGTCCTTAAGTTGTTGTTACTTTAAAAAAAAACTTAATCAAATAAAGAAACGTAGTCGTGCGAAGGAATATTACTTAATACATAATACCTGGGAATACTTAGCCTTACATACATTGGACAGAAATCGTGTCAGGATTTTGAGCGTCGTAAAGTCATCACATATTAATTCACATGTTAATTTCGGACATATTTATGGTATGTTTATTGAGCAAAACTTAACTGTTGAAAACAATTACGATGTCTTTCAGTGGTCTAAACTAAAACAAGACAATTCGGCATATTGACGTATTTCAAGTGGTTAGAAACATTAAATTAATCCCGAATGCTTTGTGATCCGAAACTATTGCCTTTTTATCAGAAATTGAACTGAAATTATAATATTGGATTATGGTTTGAACGACAATCGACGTTGACAAAATGTCAAGAACCAAAACCCTTCTGTTACGTCTGTATATTCGACGTTGAAAGGCGAAATTTGAACTAAATCTTGTCCTCCTTAGCTTGATTTAAAACACTTGACACAAATATCTTATTGTAATTTCAATTAGATATTTATTTAAGGTTCAAGTATGAGCAAGGCAGCCTTTGAGACAATAAAGACCTACAGCCAAGCCTCAAAAGAAGGCTTTACTCCCTATAGAAATACCAACAATGACTGGGAGAACGTAGGTAAGTTCCCGACCAACCCCCAATGTTTTTCTGCATTAATATATAAACTATAAAACATGTAACATGAAAAAACTAAACAGCGTAGTTTCTTTTAAAAGAGATTTACTTATGTATTGCTGCGCACATTGTATGATCTGGATTGTTTGCACAAGTTATCTGTTCCAAACCTTGACCGGCGAGATTACGTATACAGTTTGGAAAGAGAGTATTATTATATGTTAAATCCACAAACAGTTTATCTTTTACAGGTAACCATCCACGCATATCCTAGCGGTAATGATCAAAATCACGTATATATGGTATATTTTAGAAGCCGCAAAAGTATATAATATTTAATATTGACAGAATGTACGTTTGCGTGAATATACACAAACTAACGGACAAGATCAAGTACGCAATTAGATGGGGAAGTGGGAAGGGGTCATAATGTATGTATCAAATGAATTATTCTATCATATGACTTATTCATCTTGGTTTGACTGTTCATATATTTACACCTACATGTAACTGTGGACCGCTAAACTGACTGACAAGATCACCCACACTGCGGGGGGCAGAAAGGATGTTTTATATTTGTTATTCAGAGTGATGTGACTATTAATATCTACACACATGCAGGCAGCCGTCGACGGCGAGACATGACGGACAAGATCACGTATACAATGGGGACAGACAGCTGTGACTGACGCCAAGGCTTCTACCTACTGTAATGAGCCCCTGCCAACTGACACTGCATTCAGGTAGATATTGGAATGTTACGTTAGTTAATTTCTAATCAGATCTCAGTAGACACAGTGAAGATTGACTGGTGATGTAAGAATTCGTATGTGTAATACCTTTTGACTACTTTCGCAGATAATTATTATTTTAATACCGTTTTAGTTATACATCTGTTATATTCACATGTATCTATCGATTATTCGATTTTCTGCTTCTGAATGGGCATTTTAACTTGTTTCTTCAAATATGAAGACTATTTACAACGTTTGAAGTACATCATATTATTATTTTTATTTCAGGTTGCAAACTTGTTTGAGAGATAATGTGCTGAATTTATATTTGCATATACACCTTTTTAAAGCATGCATTAATTATGTTACATAAACAGAATTACAAAAAGTCAGTATGATATTTTACAGTATATTTTCCAGTTTCATTTTTGTCACATGTACAAATGGTGGATGTCTTCTAAGTGATGTTTACGGACCTTACAAAACAGAGAAAGGTAAAATTACAAAAGTTTTCCTATAAAATATAAAAAAAACCACCTAAATTGTTGATTATAGAAAGTCTTGTTTTAAGGAGAATAAAAAACATACATAGGAATATGAAAGCTTTCATAAAGTCAATAACGAAAAAAAAAGTGTAAAATGTGCAATATTTTAATTAATCTAATTTTGATTTATGTTATACTTAATTATATAACCCTATAAACACGCTTTGCCCATAGTAGTTTTATATGCAATATTCTTAACTATTTTAAAACTAAATAGTTTCACATGCTAAAATGCTTTACGCTGAACTGCCTGACGTATTGCTGTCAATATAGAACTTTTTAAAACAGTTTCTACAGACATGACCTGTTCAGATTGTGTCAACCTATCGCTGAAGAGTATGTTTAAAATATTCTTCGTTCGCTTTAGGGGAATAGGAATTGTGGCTTTCTGATTGGTTTATATCAGCACACTTAGAACTAGAGATATAAGCGAAATAAGGTTATATTTTAAGTTATCTGATATTAAAATAAAACAACAACAAAAAACAGCTGGCTAAAATGAGCATTACCATTTTGTTTCTCAAGGAATCGAATCAAACCAAGGCGATGCACCCACTGGTCCCATCATAGGCGGAGTAATAGGAGGCATATTCGTTCTTGCAGTAATTGTAGCGACTGTTGGCTTTGTTATCTACCAGAAAAAGAAAACAGGGACCAAACTCATTGTAAGTAAAACACAGTTACATTAGGATATCGGGGTAATTTTGTATTATATTGACTGACACGTAGGTAATATTAACTCTTTTAAAGCATGTGCGTTCGCATGTTGATATGTGTGCATTAACGATTTTAAGGCCTGTGCATTAAGGTATTATCAAAATGTCTTTTCTGTTCACAACGTTACCCCGTAAGATAAATTGATACTAATTTATAACTGTATGGACCATAAAAGAGTCAATGCAATGTTGAATAACTTAACACACAGCCATGGCCGTCTTTCAAGTATTAAGTTTGAAAGCGAAGTCATAGTTGATACTTTAAAAGAAACACAACAGCATTTAAGCAACATCTTTTGTGATTCAAACGGAATATATAATATATAATATTTCTAATCCCCTTTAGTTTTCTTTTTTTTTTCTTATTTTAAAGGTGTAAGCTATGGCAACATGAAAGTCTCAATAATGGTTACAACGAAGATCGGCTTGATACTCCTAGAAACAGGCAAGTGCATTCTGGTAAATATACCGTGCGTAATTTCTGTTACATATTATGTACTTATTTTGATTCTACAAACATAATATTTAGCTCAAGTTTTTCTCGGTACAAGTGTTTGATACGCAGTTGTCCCAGAAATATTTATATTACAAATGAAACTTTGACAACTTAAATAGCATCATGCCAAACTTAAAAGATACGCCAACACAATGATTAAGTAATATTGAACTGTTGTACGTGTTATTTATTAGTATTAACACAAGTACCTCGGCCATCCTCAAGTGACCGGCTATTGACATTAATATTATACAAAATGTTACTCTAAGCAGCAACACAATTAGTGAACCACTAGTACCTACGACTATCCTTAGGTGACCGGCTCTTGACACTAGTATAATACATATTGGTACTTTAAATAGCAACACAACGACTGTAAATAACGGCTTGATATGCTTGCACGTGTACTGATACATTTTCAATCGCCACAGTTAACATCGAAAGAAAGCTACGTCAGCAGCTAAATATACCAGAGTATTTCAACAACACCGCCGTCAGAAAATTCTCAGCGTCTTTTCCCCCGTCAGCGTCTCAATTCAAATTATGCAAAATACGAACGGTGTATGTATAATATGTACTGTCCAGTGTACAAACAGGCCCAAATAACGGCCTCTGGTCATAAAATTGTTTAAAACCATTACTTTGCTTACAGACCAATTTTTAGCCGTCGGCCCAGTTTCGCCGTGTTTAGTAAGGAAACAAGATTAGGTGATTGAAAACAACTGCTATGTGCTTCTATTAATACTAACATTTGCTATTTCGTACTACGTTTAAAAGGATATCCTTAGCATTAGCACAAAGATAATGACTGGTGCTCTTGGTAACAGTGAATCTTATTATTGTGGTTAGCTAAATAGAGGATCTGGCACGAGTTGTCATTAAATACAAACAAATATTTAAAGAGTTTATGAAAACTAATAGTAAGCGAGCCTACGACGACATAATTTTAGTCACAATTATACGATTATACGATTTTACGATGTTTTAACAACAATACTTGGTGAAGTAGTAGTACGAAGAAAATTTTCATTATAATGAAGACATCGAAGACGTCATTAATGAAAACGATGTATCACACTAGTGTAATATAACAAACTATACACTGGATCTATTGAATCGAAGACAAGGGGAATAATATGATAAATTCTTATCTTACTTCGATTATTTGGTTTTAGTTTCTGTGTCTTCCTTTGCTGCCGTCACTATGATTCCTAAATATTTATATATCCCAAAGATCTATGTGATAATGTTATTTTTAGTAGATTGTTTCGTCTAAAAAATCAATGTTTGTATTATAAAGACACATTATGTAGTTAAGTATACTATTCTTGCTTATTGTCTTAGCAGACGAGCACCCTTAACAGGGTTGCCATTATTTTTTTTGCAGTAAGTTTTCAAGTAATCTTTTTGTAAAGGAAATGTGTTAGAACATAGAACAATATACATATTTTTGCGCACTTTTTTCAGTGTGCACGCATTTGTTCTAGCTCATACACCATATATAGCACACGTGTTTCTTGTGCACTGAGATCAGAATAAATAGCCGTGATTGTCTTCAATCGCTTCAATCGAAGACTCGGACGCTGTTGAATCTTTTGAAGATTATGTTTTTATGTATTTTTGTAAGAAAACTGTTCATACTTTAATTGCTGCGCACATATTTACGCGATTGTATATTTACCTCGACCTTTGTATTATAACATGTATAATAAACGAATATCATGTATTTATTGAATTTGTATTACTGGACTTTTTGTTCAATCACTCATTGGTAGTTATTTATTAACACATATATAGTTGAGTTAGTAATTATGTAACGTTTCTTATATTAAGCTAGTGTCGAAACTCCAAATAAAAGATCATGTGTTATAAGTATTGGAGTAGTATTGGGAAAAAATATATCAACAAAACAAAGGATCTTTAACGCGCTGCATGATATTAAATATCACACATCAAACCATTTTTCTTTTTCTAGGCCAGTCAAACTGTCTGAGTTTCCAACCTCCGCTGCAGATATGCACGAAGAACTAAATCTGAAGTTTTCACGTTTATTTGAGGTAATGCTATCTTATATCTATCTAGTTATCAAATTGCGCAAAATGGCCTTAAAGTTTATTAATGAGTTTTAATTTTATTAAAACCAAAGGTAAATGCATTAACCAAGATGTTTATTGTATCAGTAATTTATTTATAACTCAATGTTCTGATTTTATTAACATACAAGTGTGACGACATCTATCAATATTGTTCTCAATTTGAAAACAAATGAAAGATGCTTTGACATAGTAAACGTTTCATCTATAAGGTTAACATAATAAGTCTTTTCATTAAGTTAACATTGCAATAATGTAATCATCTATATTGTTAGTGTTCCAATATTTGCAGGATTTAAAAGCGTTAAGTCTAAATCATAAACAGAGCGTCGCCACTGAAACTAAAAACCAGATGAAGAACAGAGATATACACGTTCTGCCATGTAAGTTGAAACTATTATAATCTTGACATCTTGCTTAACAAGTCTTGATATCGCTATCACACACTTTAATGTTTTGACTGGAACAAAAACTTTGTCCGGAAAATAAAAGTTATGATTCCTTAAAAATCAATTTATTTATGTCCTACCCATTGTGTACAATGTGGTATGTACATTTTAAGGACCGAAACCTTCAGTATATACTGGTTAACAATGCATTTATGTTCTCGAAACTAACATTGAAACTTTTGCAAACGGCTGAAACATCTTCTCAACGCGAACGACGGTAAATGCGTATAGGATTTTTATTATGCCACCACACATATTCACTTCTCCTACAACCCCGACGACACATTGTCACAGTTACATTATTATTATTTTGGTAGGGCAAGCAGTAAGTCGAAATAAGTTCACTGACCCTAGATATTCATAAGTGGTAGAGCCTTAGAATTTTCCGCACACCAAACATGTTAACCCATTATTTGTTGTATGATTTAGTGATTTTTCTCTTCTTCAAACCTTTGAGTTGATTACTCGCTTCTGGCATAATTTGCACAATTATCTTCTCTAGAAGTTTTGATAATGCTACCCTTATCACGTTCCGATATGATAATTATATTACTTGGATTCAGACTTGATTTGCTGCTTGTCAATGGATAGTTTTATTTTAACATTGCTTATATATATATATATATATATATACTTCCGGAACTTCATTTAACAGCATTTTGACCGACAACTTATGTTTACATATTTATGTACAATATACAATCATCGCCGTCGCAAAACTCTAAAACTTTTCTCTAGTAAAAAAATCAACGGAAACTTTTTCTTCATATCATATTTGAGGTAAATCATGAAGTAAAAATTTAAAACATTTGTTTTATTGCTACATTATAGTGCGGTATACCCTATTTAATAAAATTATGTATCGAATGTAATTCAAATAGATTAAACGAAAGATGAATACCACTTTAATAGTATATTTACATTCCTACTTTTACATATAGTTTAACTCGTAAAGCGTCATACAGCCATGAATAAAATATACTCATATGCCTTAACAATAAAGCGATCTGTATAATATTTAAATGGAATCAAATGATATTTTGCTATTATAAAAATATGTTTGATGCAGATGACCACTCCAGAGTAGTGCTGAGAAGTGAGCACGGCATGGATGATTACATCAATGCCAGCATTTTGCCAGTACGTGTTAAAATTCGTTAATCAATTTACTGTGATGTTCTTTATTTAGTCAAATTTATTGAACGAGTGTTGGTACTGACTTGCTTTGGTTTGATTCGCTAAAGATATACAGCTAATGTATATTTTATCATCGTATACAGTCCTATTACAAGTCTGACAATATGTCGTTGTCCTTATTCAGTATCTTTTGTACTAAATAGTGTGTTTCTTTAATTTTAATTTTAAATAAAACATTTTGTACACTAAAACATGCTCGGCGCCGTATGACCTATAAAGTTTCGGGATGCCATAAAACACAAATACATAAAACAAATAGGCACGTATGCACAGTTTTGAATAAAAGATGTCTTTCAATTCAATTAAATAGAATGTAGGTGTTTTTTTAATATTATTTAACTCTCTTTTTACACTTCCTTGTTCCACAATGTATATATTTTTGTGTTAAATATCATTGCTAGAGTCTAATTAGCATCAAGTCTCAGGACTTCTTTTTTAGTGTCACATTGATTCTTAGGGATATCGGTCTGCGCGTGAGTACATCGGTTGCCAGAGACCCTTGCCAGGCACTGTTAATGACTTTTGGAGGATGGTGTGGGAGCAGAATGTATCCGCTGTCGTCATGTTGACTTTGTGCCAAGAACATAACGAGGTATGCAGAATAATATATGTATGGTTACTGAGTTTCTTACACACAATTGAAGTTTTCATAATGTGAAACTACTTAACAACTTTTACGTATAACTTATATATCTTTAACTATCTCATCCCAAGAAGCAAAGGTTGATATACCTGTTTTCAGGTTATTTACCGGATTCGCCACCTCGCGTGGGATAAAAAAGTTGTTTCATTATAAAGTGACAACGTTAAGAAGTAAAGTAAACTAAAATGGGGAAACGTCTTTAAACAATAACAATGCAAAACCACTAAGTCTTTTCTATTACAAAAATAGTAACAAATGTAAATGCAAATGTTGCAGGTCAAATGTGAGAAATACTGGTCCAGTGTAATTAACGAACCCAAACAGTTTGGTGATGTGGAAGTACAATTGATATCAAGCTCTTCCTTTCCAAGTTATAACTACAACGTTATGAAACTGGTCTGCGTGAGTAGCCAATTATAATTTTTCGACATGACCTTGTTGAAATATATGTATTTTAAATTATAAGAATATATGTTTGATTCGATTAGAGACATTGTCGGACAGCAAACAGAATATACATGAAAACAAAAAAGTGATACCATTTTAACACTCCGAAACATGTTCACATAAATGAATAAAAGGACAAAACAAACACGGTTAAGGGTGAGAGACATGTTTATTCTAGATTCGTGTGATTTGTTTAAGCGCGCATGGATCCTCACATGTTACATGTAATTAAGTTGATTGAACGTAGGTTCATTTGTGCATTAAGGGCCTACTACTTTTCATTTATATTTAAATGGTTTGTTTCCTTTATATATATATATATATATATATATATATAATCGTATATATATATAAGTTAAAGTTACCGAGCATATTTAAATCTTATTTCGTAATTAATTTAAATTACCAAACTAGATAGCAAATACGTTACAATCACTATACGTTTTTATGCAACCAGAATGGAAGACCAAGGATCCTAGAGCACTTCCAATTCTTGTCATGGCGGAACATGACAACGAATGATGCTCTTATTGACTTTATCACTCAGGTCCGTAAACATGTCCAGCCTCCAGATACCGCTGGACCAATGCTTGTCCACTGCAGGTAGTTTTTATATTTATTGAACCAAATGTGCGCGGCTTTCATTCTTAGTTTTTGATTGCCTCTATTATAAATACATCATTACGAGACGAGCATCCACGCCCTGTTCAATTGCTGCATATATGTTAAGGGAATGTATATGTCAATCCATTTAGACAAAAGGGCAAAGAAAGTTTTTAGTCATCAGATCAGTGTACATTGTAAATGTTAGTTTCTGAAATTAAACAGTTAACAAAGCATAGATAATAAACATATATAAAGATTATCGATTATTACAAGAATAGTCATAGAAGTTTAAGCTCTGTTTTATGTCTTCAAACAGTTATATAGTGTTGCTAGAAAATTTATTTTATGACCAAAAATCACATTTGACGCTGAAAGTAGATTCTATTCCCTTACGTTTCCATGCACACTGACAAACCCTTAAATTATTTTATACGCATCAAGAGTGCGCAAATATAAAAGTATATTATCCATACCTCATATACATTAAATAAAAACGTTGTAAAGATTTAAACTGCATAAATAACATAATTATAACTATGCCAAACAGTTGGTATATTCAAAAGTGCAATCTCGAGTCCGACATGATAGTAACAATAAATAAAAAAAATCCGTAAAACAGTATTCCTTTGTCATTTCACACACGGCATTCTTTTAGCAATGGGGCAGAGAGAACTGGCATCTACATCATCCTGGATCATCTGATGCAGTTTATAGACGACCATGACTTTGGATCGTCCATTGACATCTTTGGTATGGTTCTGAAGTTACGAGAGAACAGGCCTAACACAGTGGAGACATTGGTAAATAGACACATTCAAATGGTCATTACTCTATTCATGTTACTGAATGTTGACATTCGTTGTCTTAAATTTACAACTCAAGGCAATAATATTGACCTTTTGAAGTTTGATTTGCTTTTGGTGCTTAAAAACGAGGATACAGTTTAAATAGCTACCCATGATATGTACATGCTTGAGTGCTTTATTGAAGTGTGCGTACGTTTTAATGTAAAATGTTATGTTTATGTTGAAGTACACGCCATACTAAAACATTTAACACAAACAATTATCATTTAAGCAATGTCATAAGTTTTACGCCCTGTTTGACAAATTGACATATGACATACGATGTGTCAATGGCAGTAACTATATTTCTTGTTAATTATTATATCAATAATGGCTATGACAATAATGTATGTCCGTATTTTGCCACTTTGTAATGTTAAAACAAAACACTATTTATGTAGTATGTGGCATTTCTGTATGAAGCAGTGCATTCACACACAAACATGGTTTATACATTATATCATAAAAATCACCATGTTTACAAACCTGTTTACTTCTTTTCCGTTTTTTTTCTCTTTTTAGCATCAGTACGAGTTCATACATGATTGTGTTAATACAATACTGGCCAGAAAAGATTCTGCCTCATCGCAGGGCAACACATATGAAACTATCAATTGTAAGTTTAATGCATTATATGTTATATGTTAAAATGATGAAAGTTGAAGACCTTTAAGTAAAGTTTATAACTGTGTCCAACTCTCAACATAATATTTCTTTCGAAATGTACTAATTATTTGAACTAGTAACATGGCACCATTCATTTTGGTTCATAATAATATAAACTAGATGTAAAGTTGTTTCAGTCAATCTATGAAGTTAAGAAGCACTTAAATATAGTATTATGTTTAATAACAAAAATAAATTGTATCAAAACATCTGTGTTTTTTTCTTATGAATTACGGATATACTTACAAGTGAATTATTTTTTCAGCTTCTGAGCGGAATGCGTATCAGAACCAACAGGAACATGAGTACGCAATGCTGGAACTGAACTAAAAGGATACATTTCAACATACTTTGCACTAAAATAGACTGTATTTACATGTACATGCATTTAATAGTATCTAACAATTCACAGCCTATAATATATATGTATATACAACATAACATAAAGCAAACACTTTCTTCTAAAGATGATAGAGCGGCCACAAAATAAACTGATGTTACACTTTAAATTATGGATGCTAACGCTTTCTAAAATTGTAACCGGGTAACCTTTTGGAACCTACTGTTTAACTGATGGAACAATCTTTTTGTATAGTTCAAGTTATTTTAATGCTAATATACTGTATCTTGATTGTTTAGGACTTGTATACGAGTCTGTGTTGTAATTTGTGTTTCTGCAGACTTAAATAAAACACCAAAAATGTTACTTTCGCTTAAGATTAATCGGTTAACCGTTAGCATTCCTACGTTAAATTTAACGAGATCTTTAATTTTGAACTTCATTTTTTTTTAATTAATGTATCATAAGTCCTTCTTTCGTGTCAATAAACAATTTTTTCCATACTAACGGTAGAAGAACGATCGAAGAAGGGCAGTGTCGTTTAATTTATTTAGTAATTAGGCTTTCACAAAGACGTATGTAAAGGTAATATAATCAGATTTTATTATTCTGTTGTGTATGCTTTGTTTTAGTCTAAAACTACTAGAATACTTTGTCTGTTTGCTTAATTCATAAAACAATTACATCTGAATATTCTGGCTTTATCAATTTCGTCAATACTTTGTCATAAGTTATACAGATAATAAATGTTGCTGATGCGCTCTTTTGCACTCCTATTAAAATAGCTTTATCGTCGGTGTTAAATTTTTCAATCATTAAAACAAAGGAAAATTTTAATTCACTCAAATCTATGTATTCCATGAAAGATATAAAAAGGAATACAATGCATGACAATGGGCTTCTTAATGTAAATATCGCGATTGATTGTAATCCCATTTTAATAGCCATAGACATTATATTTATATAGACCCTCTATTATGTTTCATTATTGTTAGTATATAATTAAAAACTCTCATATGTAGAAAGTTAGAGATTACATTTGTATTGTTTTTTCAATAATTCAGTTTTAAACGGAAATAGATATATGTATGGTATTTTATTTTTCTAAACTTGAGGCTAGTTTTGACATGCAAAAAGAGATCTGTTATATTTGAAAGTGGTGAGTACAAGCATATTTAGCATCATGTCTTAAAGGATCTAAAAATAAAAACTCGTTTTCATCTTGCATACGCAATTCATGCTAAATGATATTATTTGCCTATAGGTATATATATATTTTATATATTCAAGTTATATCATTATATAGCCACAACTAAGACATTTTTTATTCAATCGCCCGAGAACTTTCTTAAGTCTATCGCTAGTACTTGTAAAATGAATGTAACATTTTTATCACGTAATGACTTTTAAACCAATGCACAAACTACGGCGATGACGACTTAAGTACACGTCGTGCACAACATATATACCATTAATGGTATCATTAACATTATTAACAGTTATTATTTTCAATTTTAAACTGTTTTGGCAAAAACTGTAACTTAATATCATTTTCTAGGAATGTTTCCTACCTATCGGCATTTAAAGCCAACTTAACTATTAATTGCTTTTTAATCCATTACAGCAATATGGAGAAAGGTTGTTGAAGACAGATTAATAAATATACGGCTTAACACAGTTGAAACACTGGAGACAGGTTTTAAATGCTTGTAATTAAAATATATTATTCTTAGAATAAATAGTGTCAATTATTTGGGTCAGGGACTTATATATCTTAGGTATTCAGTGTCATATTGTTGCTTGTTAAACGCAATAAATATTATACATAATTTTAACTCAAAACACGGTTAATATACGTTCAACCGAAAATTCAGCAGATATAGATTTAAATGTTTACTAATTATAATATCACTCACTATGCGACAAAAGAAAAAAAACATGACTTAAAATAGTGCCAAGGACGAGAAGCGTTTATATTTTCTCTAAACTCGACGTAGTCTGGGAGGTACCTTATTTCATTACACTTACAACACCTTGACGTAAGTTATATAACTCTCTAATATATGTGCCGTTAGTAAACGGGGATTTGATGCGCAAGGTTTACAGCGAGTAGTATAATTAATAAAGTATATTTTCTTCATTAAACAACATTCCGCGAGGAAAAAAGGCATATCTGTGTTTGGCGGTTGAATGCAAGGTTTGTTCTGGCAGTTTGTAAATAACAAAAGAGAGCCGAAAATATATTATGCTTGAGACATAGACTCTTCCTTATAAGTAGCTAATGATTCTTAATTTGTTTAATTGTTACTTTGTAGTTTTGCTATACCACGTTACACACATTATATATTTATCATCCAATGGCTTCAAAAAAAATCCTGTGTTAAATTATTTCCAACTTGACACTTTACCGCATTGTCAAAGGCAAGCATCAGCGCAGTGTTCATGAATATTTATCGACACCAGTTAAGTACAAATCTTTGTCTGTGTTCACGTTTGAATATGATTGATATCAGAAATTAACATGGTATTAAATTCGTTCACATTGGTAAAGTTTCACATTATTATTTCTAGTTTGTCAGATTAATAAACACTCTGTCGGATTATAGCAGCATGTTTGAACTGTATCATTATTGAAGCAAATATAGAACAAGCTTTACTGACAAAATAATGATGTGCGTGACAAGAATTTTGCCTCCTCTTCGTTTTGCTGTTTGTGCTCTCTCTAGACGTCCTGCTTGGTAATCATGTATAATGTTCAAATAGAAATGACTGATCGATATGTTCAGCTCATAGTGTTTTTACCTACAACAAGAACTGTATATAAAGAAAATAATCACAAAAAAGTGGTGTTATTTTATTAATGGTGGATAAAACACGTAAATGATTTTTATTAAAATATTATGCACTTTTAGCATTCATGTGCTCACTCTTTATATCAGCAGTGGCATGTCCATCCTAACAATGGGTAAACTACCTAGTTTTGGTCTAATAAGTGTCCCTCAATTTTGTTTTATATAAGGATACTAAATCTGAAATGCTAAAAATTTAGCCTTTCTTTTATTCTAAAAATGCATAAATCTGCTTTAAAAATTGTTTAGGCTTCAAAATATTATAATTATTTGCTTATTTATATAAATATTTGAATAGCTCATAGGATATTTATCGTCATAGTTGTAATTTGATAAGCATTTTTGCCTTTAAAATTAAGACTAATTAAGAAAATCAAAGCACAGCATTTTAATTATTTTTTTACAATCTGTTTGTTTCAAAAGTTTATATATGCTTAGTAAAATAAAAATGTAAAGTATATTTTATCACCATGTTTTCCATTCAAAATACTTATGCAATATTTTGTAATATACTAGTGTAATACAGCTTTTCTTGCAATTTGATTGGCTAGCAGCCTCCCGTGACTATTTGGTATTCATCCGCCGTGTTTGTGAACAAAATTGAAGACAATGGCAGCTCTTTTCTTGTCAGTTCAAACCCGGTATTATGCAGATAACACGACACCGCAACGTCCAATCAATTAATTACTACTCCCGCATTAGCGATAACCAACACAAAATGATATCGAACATCCTCGCAAAGTCTAGCTATTCTCACCAGCATGAAGGTACTCCTTAAGTGAATAAAGTGAATCAAGACACGAATGTCCTCAACGCAATGTTAACGGTAATGAATTCCGCCACAAATAACCGTCCACGATGGCTTTAACAGCATCTTCGCAGGAAACGTTTTTGGTGGAACTTTCAATATCAACATTCAGCCGCCTATGACACAATCAAATTCTACTGACGGTCTGCAAGTCCATAAGAAATGAACAAGAAAAAAAGGCAAAGGCCAAAGGCTCGTTTAATGTCATTTTGTCTGAATTTGTTTTTAATGAATGTTTGTATTATATAACAACTCATATCAGTTCCTATATATATCATATACACTTAGCTAATGATATGATAGAAACATCAAAACATATATAAAACGGTTGGTGGATAAGACAGAGATATCGTCTCTTAAAGTTGCAATTCATATTTAGTAATTTATTTTACACAACAAAAATAAGCCGGAACTTCATATTGAATAACCTATATCGTGAATAGAGATGCAATAACCATATGTTTTATAAAAAGGTATTCTTTGATATTAAATTGTTTGAGAATTCTATGTTACAACAATTTACTTTTGGTTTATATCCTATTTCTTTGCTTTTTAAAATTCACTGTTTTTTCCACCTGTGGCGCCTCAAATGACCGTCCATATATAGTTAAACACACTTATTGCTTGTTATGATGAGTCAGTACAATTTATAAATAAAAGAAGGTTAGGTGACGACTATATCCCTTTTTAAGTTAATTTCAATATTCAATAGATTTTGAATTTGCTGAATATCACCTTATTATCTCTTACAATCTCGCAACGTTGAAAAGGTTTGCTATGTATGGGAAGCTTACATATCATAAAAATCAATATTAAATTATACACCAGGTCTATACCTTAAAGTTTTGCGATATTGCCTATGGCACCTGTGATAAATATAGAAGTCAATTCATCACAACGGCGTCCAACTTAAACACCCACGAGCTTAGACATACATAATATTGAATAAATAATAAAATGTTTGTTTTATTGGCCTTTATCACCAAATTTTGTTTTGACATTTAATGCAACTCTTTTTATTTTGAGATATGCAAGAATTATTCCTTGATCGTCACTTTATAAAGATAAAAAATTTAAGAATATTTTGGTTTCAAGTCGTAATATGTTACCGAAACACATGCCATTTGTTATTATTCAGCAGAAAACAGACTATAAATGATTTATTGATGTGAAAACGTCTATTGATGCATACAGTGTACGATACGATACTGTCACATAAAAAGACTTTTTTCCAACCTCTTATCACATAAAAAGATCTTTACCCATCCGTGTTTGGATAAGATATACAACCTTTGCCAAACACCCACTTCCTGCAAGCTTTGATCATCGTGTAATGACTGAAACATCACTGTCTATACATATGCTTTCATAGGAATCTGTTTTGCTGAAACATAACCGTATATTCACATAAAACAACCTTCCGCTGTCTGCCTCATATAGAACATGTGTTTGAATATCATAAAATACATAACTTCCCGGTAAATTTAAAAGCGGAGTAGGAAAGTCATTTACTTAGGTCGGGTGACTAACTTCTCAAAATGAATCTGATGTGCTGAAGAAAAGACGGTGAAGAAACACGTGTTGGCTTAGAATTGTCGTGAGAATCAAATATATAGGATGAATTAATAGAACTACAATTCCCACTATTATAAATTATAGAGAAGTTATCCCATCTACAATGTTTATAAGCTAGCCTGGGAAAGGGAGATACAAGGAGAAAACTTTAGAACCTCACAGACCATTATACCCTCCAACTTGGTAGATAAAACACCTGTCAATACCAGGAATGTGAAGCCCAATCTAAACAGTCAAAGCGGCTAGAGAATGGATACGTTGAACACTTCAAGTTCGGAAGCCTAAAACCGTTTTAGGCTTGAAAGTTATTTCTTTTACCATTGTTTTTTTTTTCCTTCAAGTTTAACACAGCCACCAAGATATGAGTAATTAAGAACTTAATACAATTAGGCATTATTGCAAAACCTCAAATGTCGCCATCGAGCTTTTGTCTAAGAGCGACAGATATATTTTTGTCTAATGACAAATCGTCCAAACAGTAAAAAGACCTTGGAGTTATTAAACGGATTTTGAAAGCCTTCAAACTTAGTGTGTACAGTTTGGCGTGTTTTCGTGATGCACAGTGGTATACCATTTCCTTGTAATAGACCCGTTTTAGTTCATTTGCATTACTAACAATGTGATCATTAAAACCTCTTTGAGCAAGACTTTTACTCCTAAACAAACCTTAATGTGTTTTATGTTACATGCTCAGTTCACGAGGAAGTTTACTTTTCCGCTCTCTGATTGGATAAGGTATGTCTTACTGTATGGAGTCAAATACAGCATTTACACTTAACTCGTCCTGCCTGTTTCTTACCACGAATGATACACAAAATATTGTTGGAAAATGACTTACAGACAACAAAAGCTTATTGTCAATTCCGCACTTAATGTTTGAATTTCACATACTAAATGGGAAGGTTCCAAGCTTCCATAAGTGAATAGCGTAACAAAGGACAGACAATCGTTACGTTAAAATTGAAATGTAATCAACTACCCATATATACAACGAAGCACCAAACGTATAAACAAAACTAAAACAAAAACAACATGATAACATGTGTTTTATTCCCCCAGAAATGTATTAAAAACTATTTAAAATATCAAAAAATGGAAAGAACTAGATTTATTCGTAACATTCGTAACGAACGCAAGGGAAGAGGACCGAATACAAGCATAACAGGAATAATTTTATTTTGACCTGTTCATAGAACATCATCGTAAAATGTAATTTAAACATGTTATTTTTACAAATTGAGTCTGGTCTAATTTAATGATGATATCCAAGAAACACAAATAATGACCGAAATTTTAGCACACGAAAGCGGCACACTTTATTCGTGTGTAATAATGCGTAGCACCATCAAAAGGAAACTGCAGGGAATGGTTAGATACAGACGGCACAAGTGTGCGCGGTGACAATTAATTGTGGAAAAATGTGCCGTATAGAATGTCTTTTAAACACCACTTCTCTTCTAAGGTAAGACTGCTGACTATGATATGATGTTAACATAAAACAATACGAAAAGTAACTGGTGATGAAAAATGAAAGCTAATAGGGAACTGAAACGTAAGTCAGAACTGACATTTCTGACACAAATGATACACCCTCTGCATTCAGACTAAGAATGCCTTCTTAGGACATTCCTTAACCAACAAAAGCTTCAACATAAAAGTTAATAGTGTTCATACATCGCCAAAGTTGAAATACACACTTACTAATACTAAAACCCCGACATTCCTTTCTTCATTAGTTGAATATATTGTCCATTCCTTTTTGGTCTATTACACAGGCAAATCGACAAAAGGGATCGACAGGGGTGCTTAAACCGGAATTACAGGTTTCTAACCACGCACTTCCTGAGGATTTCTCAAATGCATATAATGAAAACCGATCTATTTGTATGCATTTTTTTCCAAGATCTGACGGTATGATTATGTTAAACGAAAGGAGTGACGTAATTGATAGATAATGTCCACATGGTCTTTAGAAGATAGAGAATTGTCATTTCTATTAGGAGAACTACTTAAAATTGTTGATTGTAAAAACAAGAAAACAATGATCAGATAAGAAGTGTAAATGGTTGTAGCATACTGTTGACGTGTAGGTAGAAAAGAGGAATCAAATTTCATTAAAAGAAAATACACAAACCTTATTGAATGAATTAAATGACAGCATAGATTAAACGCACGGGGAGACTTTTACGACCGCCACTTTGCAAAGGTAACATTGTTGTTATCATACATATGGAAATAAGTCCTATGAGCTATGAAAGATATACCATATTTTGTAACGGTACTAGACAAACGTATTCACATGCAACAACAAATATGCGATGAGTCATTAAACAAAAAGAGCAAACTCAACAGTTACCGCCCAGAGAGAAGTATTATTTCTTTAAAAAAAACTACACAAAACTGTTGTTTTTAAATGATATACATCAAGATGAATCAAGATGAAAAGACCGCAGAAGTCAATGAACAAAAAGAGAAAACCAAACACTGGTCGCTTTGGAACGGTTAGTAGTAAAAAGGTACCTGCTTGCCAAATTAATGTAAAAGTGAAAAAAAGGAAGTTTAGACCTTAACCACACACTTGCAAATGTTACTTCAACAAAAGAAGCACCAGTAGTATTAAATTCTTGATGTTAAAGATATCAACTAAATGAGGTACGAATAAAATGCAACTATTTTTTCGACGTCTTCACCTATGGCATATCTGTGTAAAAACAGATGATGTGTTGCAGATTTTCGTGTATTTCTTTAAAGTAATGCACTAATGTAAACACATTTGCGTTAGTTCACAAAGTTATGAAGAGTAAGAAGGGACACCCTTTTAAGTTTGTTTGCCCTGACACTTACCTTGCTTATTAAGAATGCTTGTTATTGGGCAAACTACTTGTTATTTAACCACTTAATTATTGTTATGTTTAGATACATTATAATTTCTTGGTGCAAAAGCGTTCCATATATAAATTTTCCTCATCAGATTATGCGCTTTATCTGCGTGGTATCTAAAAGCAACGGAAATACGTATGGTGAGAAGTTTTAAATAAAACAACAAGGCTTCTGAATTATTAAAATAACAGCAACTGTGTATAGTAAAGAGAAAACACAAAAAAAGATGGTCTATCAATCATCTTGATTAAAAGACCATACCAGCTCATGAATTTTTACAGTGTGTTTTAATACCCTGTGAATAATATCCACGCCTTTTACTATTACATACCTATAAAGAATTTTTTTTATCTAGACGAGTCTAAATTATTTAGCATTGAATAAATATGACCCATGTCAGTCAAAAATATGTATTGTATTGTGCAGCTCATAATAGATTTATTGAAATACGAGGAATGTAATTGTAGGTGAAATGTCATCACGCACTGAAAATGTGCATGTATTCAACCATCATGTTATACGCAAATGATACAAAGTGAATGGGTACGTTGCTGATCGCGAGTGAACGAACTTGATTTCCGTGCTTTCTCCTTATACGAAATAGTGTTTATTATGCATTTCGGCTTGCACATATTTTATTTT
This sequence comes from Sinonovacula constricta, assembly GCA_007844125.1. Classification (NCBI taxonomy): domain Eukaryota; kingdom Metazoa; phylum Mollusca; class Bivalvia; order Cardiida; family Solecurtidae; genus Sinonovacula; species Sinonovacula constricta. Next base: position 45,314,221 of record CM017556.1, read on the forward strand.
ATTTTACAGGTGTCATTGTCAGTCTACTATTTCGTTATGAATATCTCTTTCTGAATTTGACATTACACATTTCCTAGGACAATGCATGAGATTTAATAATAGTTAAATATTCGTGTACATTGTTTGGTTTTTACATGTCTCGCACTACTGGCGATCACTTATCTGCACGTTAGTTGACTTTTTCACAACCCTTTTACAAGAACGTAAACTAAACGTCTAATTTGTAAGTTCACTCGATCCTAATAATATCATTCGGAATATAAATAATTGTCATTTAAAAAGAACGCATAGTGCTATACACAATTCAGGAAGAACAATTTACATTGAAAACACATGTTCGATCAATAGAATAGCAGGGACAAAGCAAATAAGAAAGTACTCATGTTTACCCTGCTATTGCTGCTGCAGTTGATAATGATTAGGAGCTGTGCTGGTGGTGACGATGGGGGTGATGATGATGATAAAATGATTGGGGCTGTGCTGGTGGTGACGATGGGGGTGATGATGATGAATTTGAGTAGAACAGCTGCTGCCCTTGCTATCGTGATGTATATCATGTTGATGGTGTGATGATAGTAATATTAGTTGCTCTGCTCCTTTATATTAGGGATGTCAACGGATATCCGGATATCCGTTCGAATAATCAGATATCCGATTTGACTTTGGTATCCGTATATTTGCTTAATATATATATATATATATATATTATATATATATATATATATATATATATATATATATATATATATATATATATATCTGTGTGTGTGTGTGTGTGTGTGTGTGTGTGTGTGTGTGTGTGTGTGTGTGTGTGTGTTTTCTTTTTTAAATGTAAGCTTCTTAGCTATATGTTTGTCGAAATTTCGCCACAGTGTTAAAATCATCAGCTCGATCAATTTCCATCAGATCAGCATACAGTTAAGGAAACATAATATATACAAAATATGTTCATTACTGTCCGAGAATAAGCGGAAATTCCCACATGCGTATGAATGTAAAAATTGCACGAAAAAGCTCGCGCATGCACTATTCATACAAGCACCCAAAATTGTGATCGCATGCAAGCAACGCAAACTACACGAACGATAAACGCACGCATTATGAAATATCCGAACGCGTTTACCCCTGTATTTAAATGTAAAAATGGCTGGGTAAATGTTTGTAATCCATGATCCACATTATAGTGTCTAAGTTGTGCCGAAACTGTATGCACACTTGTAACAGGAAAGTGCCAGTAAGATTTCATTGCATCAAAAGGCACACCGATCTTATTGCAATACTCCCCTGAATGGATTCATAATTATCAGATATTTGTACGATGTATGCTACTGCAACCAATAATTATATTTGATCGTGCTGAAGAGGAAGTTTAAAAATCGCGAACATAGGCTGACGCCTGTTGAATACGGTGGCTTGCATCTAAAATGGCGTCTGGAATGCCATTTTTCAGGGGTTTTAGTCGTTTTTTGTGTTTTTAAGTTTATTTTGTATTACAAGTTTATTCATATAAATATTACCCATTTAACAGTGAATAATAATGCTGTATCAACATGTACACATCATTTTAAATGTCAATGTAATTGTTGAATTGTTGAAGTCCTAATGTATGTTTGAAATGCTGTTAAATGTAGAATATCTGTTTTCCATTATTACACGATTTATGATGATAGACATACACTCAGATAACAAGCCTTATACTCATATTACGTTTAGTGTGTCTTAAGCTGACTGAAACACAATACGAACTAAATGTTAATTATTCTGTATACGACTGAATATTAGTAAAATAATACGTTTCTACAGAAACTGCAATTGCTCTAGTGGACAAATAGCTTACATGTTAATACCTTATTCCATTATCTGTCATAAGTTATTTACAAAACAAACAAATCAACAAATAACATAAACAAAAACAAACACACAAAAAGAACAACAACAACACACAAAACACAAACAAAACAAACACACAAACAAAAAAGGAACATTTTTGTTGAAATGATGGAAATGATTAGTGTTATATGACGGTTTTATTAAGTATAAAAGGTCTTACAACGGCCTTTAGAGTATTAGCCTGGGATGGGTAAATGTAAGAAGTAATCAATTTTGACATTTAACCAGCAATTAAAGCTTAAAAACAAGCCAATACAAATAAACACACCTTACATATGCTTCCTACTTTACAACATAAAAGTCAGGCTGCCACTGTTCCTTTGATGTACCGTTTTCTTTATTTTGTTGAAAAGCTAATTACTTTTTTCACTTGTATGCGCAAGACCTGACATGAGTATCGAAAAGTTATTTAAATCTATGCATTAAGTAGCTGTCGCTTTATTTTATGTACAGACGACATCAAAGGCGTCATTCCTTGTGGCCATACTAATCGGTTAGTTCAAATTTTTAATGCATGTATCTACATGTGAGTGTGGGTCAGACTTGTAAAACCACGGTTATGTTTCATTAATAAGCCATTAAAGCTATATTCTCCTATAGTCGACTCTCCTGTAACGCAGATTGAAGGTGCAAATGTATGTCATGGTTTCATGTTACATTTATTACCACAACTTTTGTCAACATATGTCTTCACTGAAGTGTATGCTGATTATTGCTTATATAATATAAGCATGTTTGTCATCTTCTAAGGCGTTTTTGGATATTAATATAGGTACGGATGTGTATCAGGTTTAATTAAATACCAGTAAACTTCGTGGTTTAGCGGGAAAGAACTGCTGCGTAAAGTGACGGCAGGGCAATCATATCAAGTCATAAAATGGGTATATATTTCTTAACTGTACTCATCTTCTGACATTTTAATTCTATTTCAGCACAGTTAGTTAAGCCTGGTAGTTTATTTCTTAATACACAAATTGCAACATTAAAGTGCACATATATTCCTTACTGTTTTATTACATATCAGTTAAAACAACGTGTTCAGGTCTCTGTGTTATAATTATGTTTATTCCAGGTGTTTCTGGCATTTGTAACAAATTTACACCCGGCATCCCTTGGACAAGAATGTTTTGTAAACGCTGATTGCATAAAGATGAACGCCTTCTGCTTTCAAGAAGCAACTGGGCTTTCACGTGTCAATGTACAACTTCATTCTACAACAGTTAAGACAAAATTGTGGACAGAGTAGGTATTGCTTGCCACCAGGTGTACCTGTGTATGTCATTGTCATAATGTAACTTGTTTATACGTAATTATTGAAGTAAAGGTCGATATCCAATACTACTTTTCCATTTAACAATATTGGTTGTTAAAACATCCAGATTGGGCCACGTTCTATTTTTTCCCTCCAATTATTTATACCATATGAACAACATACTGGCTAGATTTTGAAGAGAGTGTCCAGTGAAACACTTTTTTCGGAACAATGACATAATCGCTGATTAAAAAACATTTTCGATTTAAAATACTTGATGATAGGAAGCCAACATAGAATAAAATAAAAGTTCAACCAAAGTTTACTATTGCAAGAAGGCCTACAAAAACCAGTGGAGATTACTAAAATTGTATCACGTCATTTTATTAAGAAATAGAGGAAAAGAGTGTTCCAAGACAATTTATGAGAAATAAAAAAGATATGTAATGTAACTGCTTAAGTAAAGAAAATTCTAATGAGATATTTTGCAGTTTTTTTTGGTTTCCAGTTTCCCTGACACTTGTTTAGATTCTTTTAACACAAACAAGAATTTGTTTAAAACTTTTTTCTGTTCAGACATTGTTTTAGGGCTGCAAACACCCATGACTGGCAATTTTTACTGGGTCTGAGCCTAAACCCATTTTAAGAAGTGAAACATACTTTGTTTGTTTGTTGTTGTTGTTGTTTGTTTGGTCAGGAATTTCGAGTTGCCAATGTTTGTTATTGATGATATGTTACCAAGCAAAATGTTATAAAAAACATAATCTTTCTTTATTTTACATAGGATAGAGGTTTCACTTAAAACTAAACTGTGCCATGCAAAGACATAACTGATTAATTTGATAAGCTTGCGACTAGTAAGTAATACTAATTTCTGTTAAAGCGGAATATTTTTGATAGTATGATTTAAGGTTATGTTTACATCAAAATCAATAACACGCATACAATTTGTCACATTTTATTGCTATTCAATTAGTGTCATTGATGCTAAGTTTCTTAATTTTCCTTGGACTTGTTACAATCACTAGTCCTGCATTTTAGTTTTCTCGTCTTTTGGAATCATTGGTTTCAATTAAGCACACATGCCATATTGCATATTTCGGTTACTGGAACTCTGTAACATTAATATTTTTACCATGTGCTTCGTATAATCACCTGAAAATTTAACTGCTTCCTCTATCACGCTGGAGCCCATTTTTTATGATTTTGTAATTTCGATTTTTGAAAATGTTGTTTGAAATAATTTTATCTTTCAAACGGAAACACTTACAAACATCTGAATTTCAAAAGATGACGACATTAATGATTAAAAGGCAAACAAATTTTCAGATTTGTATTCACAAGAAGATGCAGTTTATCATTTTGTAAGAAAGACTAAAATATGTTTTGACAAGCATCTAGTATAACGATATGCATTGCTGTGGATACACACAGTTTAGGGAATAATGTTAAATTTCAATTTCAACCGGATGCTGTTAATAAATGTTTGCTATATAGTTACAAAAAGTTGTGGCAAATAAATAGTAATTATCACCTTCTGGATCATTAGGTTTTCAACTGTAGGCAGTTTGATTTTCTCACACTTTCTGCCTCTAAGGGGAAGTATTGTATACTACACAACGGGCGGCTGTTTGTCCATATTTTAAAGACAGTCTTTCGCATAGAGGTTGAAAATTAATTCGCAAAATTAAGAAATGCTGCCTTTTTTCGGAAATTTCTTTCTTAAAATGAAAATGTAAAGAAGAAATATTGTTCACATTCAAAAATAAACAAAACAGATTCTGTCTTGTTATGATTATGTCTGCTTCATCCCCATAATTATACACTTGTTTTCATGATACAATGATCAGCGCGAAACATCGTTATATAAATTCAATACCTTGCAGAAAAGTTATAAATACCCAAATTCACAATTTAAAAACATTAAACAACAGATTATACTTATCACACTTTACAAAGTATTTGACGAACTTGGAAGTCTTGGCCAACACATGTTTCTGAGGTTAAATGACGACGAAGGGTTGATAAAATTGTCATTGCTAATATTCCAATTCGATCTGCAATTGTTTCAAGTAACTTTTTCAACAGCTTCATTGGCTTTTCTATCCATTTAAAGCCAATCTTTCTGACTATAGGTTTTTCTGACCAAAAATACAAGGTTACCAGTTGAAGTCTTGAAGAAGGCGTTGCACGCACATGTCATATGCCAAATTAAGAATATACTCAGCTTCTGGGTTTCTTTGAACATACCCTATATCTCAACAAAAGCCTTCGCAACGTGTGGCATCGGTGCCCATTTTGCCGTTAATAGCACCTCTTAGCCATTAACGATGAGCAAACCCCATGAAGAATGTGACTGATGATGCTAAGTACATCAATTATTTATTAAATTCATTTTCAAATACCTACGGACTACGCGAATAATGTTAATGATCGTTACTATTTCTACTAATAGGTGCTAACACCATCAACAAATATAAATTATTTTCAATACAATAGCATAGACTGCTTTCGGGCAATAATGTCTATAAGCTAACGCATGTGGACCACAGTATTCTGAAAGTGATAGCGGATATGTATGCGTGTGCTCTACTAGTTATGTTAATTATAGTTTCTTTACTGCCAGTAAGTGTTGCTTTATTATATAACTTCAATAGTATATACATAAAATACTTTATATTTATCTTGTATACCCTTTTGAACCCATGCAGGAGTGTTTTATCATATTTTAAACCTGTTTAATATTAAATGAGTAGTTATTAAGGCCGACTATCGATCAAAAGGATCGAATTACAATATGGTTGATATTCCGATTTCATATGATATATTTATATGTCGTTAGGTAGATAACTTAATGCAGAGGGTCAAGGTTATAGATACAAGAATAAATGCTTTAAGGAAAGGTTATATAAATGCTATTTCATTTTGTTTAGATAAAAACTATTTCTATGCGCATGAATGTTTACAAGTAATACATGTACCTAAATAGTAAACAAATTGCAGTACAGTTCTAATAAATATCTTAGACTACGACATAACTAATTTTGGAATATAAACATATGATTCGAAATATCAGAAGTGTCTCGCAAAACAAAAGAAAATATATTTATAAATGATAAATAGTTGTGTCATTTACAGTACAAAGCATACCATTGCAAATTATTTACATCAATTTTGTATATCTACCTTCGTCAAATGGAAAATGCACAAATCGCCGGAAAGAGTACATATATTCTGATAGCTGTGTTTCGGATCGAGCGCGTTTTTAAATATTCGCTAACAAAAACAGCATGTCGTGTAATTACACTAAGTAATATTTCTGTTGAATGTATTTTAAGCATATTTTATTTGTTTACCATTAATTCCGTCTGCAAGGTAGATTGTTTGTTCGGGGAGAAGAACCATTTATTAGACTACTGGTGTTTTATAGAGGTTGTCTTTGGTTCAGTATTTTCCATGCCAGACCTTATTCCATGTGTGGTAATATTATTGGATGAGTAACCTGAGTCTGTAGCTCAGCCTACTATGATGAGAAAAGATTTATATATCTTTGACACTGTGCACATGTACCATGCCTGTGTTACAGCAAAACGCTTTTGTATTGGAACCACCTGTCAGTGTAGTTCTAGCTACTATGATAATAGTGGTGCTGACCTTAGAGGAAATAGAAAAGTAAGTACATCTTTCTTCCAGCGATTCTGAAATAAAATTTAATTTGAAATAGTACAGGTACAGTATATGCAAGCTCAAGAAACACATACACCAAGTTCACCGTATTACACTGTGTGAGCTTTAAATGTTTTAGAAAAATCCTACAAAGCATATTATAGAAGGAAAATATCTTTTCATACCTTAAAAAATCAGGCATGGTATTTTACTTTATAAACCATTATATTTTGCTGCTTTACTTTTGTTGTGGACTATGACTTATTTACAAATCGCGAGATTTTAAAATGTTTGGCACAGGTGTTTGTCTTGATGAGATGGTATAGTGCATTTGAACTCATCTGTTGGTCATTTACATAGTAAATGTAACAGCAAGTGCGTTTGAGCTTGACTTGTCTTCAGCTTAGTCATGCTTTTGGGGAAATATGATTGCTTACCAATACAGCCTCTACAACAAGAAATGGACACAGAAAATCTGACATCATTTAAAAGTATTTAGCAGACAATTTGAATAACTCATCAAACCATTTAATGTATTTGTTACAGGGGTAATTTTTAACAACCTGTTTGCTTCTGTACTCATCGTCAATTATGAGCAGACATCAATGTTTGGTAAGACATGCTGCGTGTTATTACAACAGTAATTCGGGGGCATATACCCGTGGCTGTAGCTATGGCTACCAACCTAAATATTCTACATGCGTTCCAGTATCCTTTTATAACAATAAAGAGCAGCTCTCTGTATCTACCAGGGACTTCGGCATATATATAGCCATGAATTATCATATATCCTTCTGAATCGTTTTATGCTGTTTCTGCTTACATGTTAAAATGACAAGTATTTGGAGCAGGACATGTGTAATTCACTTGTCTCATGAATTGTTTTAGATTTTTAGGGGTTGTGATTTTAGATTTTTAACTTTTCTTCTTGTGTCTCGTTAGAGAAACAGAACGAGAACTCCACGTGGAGAGAGAAATACAAAATTATTTACTTTGCTGACAGTAAATTTGCATCTTAAGCTGAAACCGGCAAATTGCCAATTCCCCATCATGGTTCAGCAGGTTTTGGATTACAACACGTGCTGCAATTTACGGATGCCTTTAATGTCTGAGATCGGTGCTGGTCTTTGGCCGATTGACGGTCCTAAGGTCCTATTTGTCTTTGTGTATGTCTTGTCTTTCGTTTTCATTAACATTTAACGAGCATGTTAGTACTTATGTTTATTGCTAGTTTAATCTTTAATGTATTGACTATGTTATATTTCCGGTGTTACTGACTTCTTTACTTTTTACCCACTTTACAAATGAGACTCGGATTGGTAAAGGGCTACAACATAGATCGTAGTGTTACGGCACGGGGACGTTACATTAAAAGGGTGTTTTTATTACATTAATAAACAATTTAATAACATATTCAGTGTCAACATTGATAATGCCTATACCATCCATTGCTTTTGTTAATCTCTGTTTATGGAGTACATTCAAATTATGATTCGCAAACAGAGCGAGCAATTGGTGTTAAAGAAGTACAATCATTATATGTCTCGGTTTTTAAAAGCTCAATTGTTGATGAAACAACAACAACTAATGCATCACGGACACTTCACATCATTTTAAACACATGTCTTGAAATGTGAGATTTCGTTTGTTTAGTGATAAGTTTTATGTTAAAATTTATCAACATGTAATAGATATTTCGGTCAAAGAAATCTGTCGATGCAGTTACAAACTGCACTGCTTCTAAGACCATGTTTGTGTGTACTTAGTAATTCATATGGAAACACAGAGGAGTAAAAGGTATGTGTTCAAATATACACCTTCCAGTATCGTTATATTGAATGGATTATTGCTTTTTGATATTTTAATGTAAATGTTTTTGCTAAGATAAACTTGTAAGATTAATGAAATTGTGTCTTGACCCGAAGCTAAATATGTATAACTGCGAAAATTGTAGTATATTTTATAGTAATTTTCATCAACAATGTATTTGGTCATTATATCAGATGATCTAGAAATAGGGTAGATATAAAATGCATAAAAATGTCTAACAGCATATCTACACAGACCGATTTGCTTACAAATGGCAGTTGTGTTCTCTTAGCTATGGTCTATGGTGGAGTGTGAGGGATGAAGTTTCAAGTTATGCGTATTATGTAACTCGCTTATTAAACATACGTCGCGATATTCTGTGGGTTTTTTTTCGTGGAATATAAACCGCATCAGTATTTTGTTATAAAATTAATATTCTGTAAGTAAACTATACAGAATGGTCTACAGCCATCAAATATGAATATGTGCATAGTGTTCTCTGCTTCTCTGTTATAACCTTATAAGTCTGTTAGAGAGTCGAATTACTAGCTCTGTTGTTACGGTATTGGCCCCTCATCCAGTTGGGATGGAATCTTAATGCCTTAAATGTTCATAAGCTTAACTTTGTTAAGGCTCTCAGTCGTTAAATATAAAGAGAGTTTTACCAGTATAAATAACCATATGAAATGTGGACTTGATTCAGAACACACATATAAAAAAGGTACCAGATAAAAATTGTATTTAAATTTGTGCAGGCTCTATCCCGATTACAAAGTTACTGCAATTGGACCCATTGTTTTATATTCGATTTAGGAATACTCCAGCATAATCACACTTTTGAAGTAAACATGGGAATTATGTTTCTACGCGCAACGTAAAAGGGAACCTGGTCAAATAAACATTTCGTAATGGTATAAAAATTTGAAATAAAACAACAAAATATATTATTGTAAAGCTTTTGGTGGTAATGGAATATTAAAGCTATAAATATTAAAGGTCGGCCCGCAAATTACATGTGAAATAATAAACGCATACAAATCTCGTTACACCTACTACGTTATACCTACTGTGCAATTCGAGGTTACTCCATCTTTATAGGTCACGATTGGAAAGATGAAGACCGTGGCTGTTTTAGTTATTGATTGAAGTTTAACAAAATGTTTGGCATTTTAAGAATTGATAACAAACTTCTATTGAGTGTAATATGTCATCCTTTAATTTTATCCCTAAATTATGCTTTGATTGACAAATATCGTGATTAGTCAGATACAACGCTTAAATGGCAGGTACTTTACAGAGAGCGAATAAGGTGGCAAATTAAAATCCTATTTAATGGTATCAATGTCTACACAAGTGACCATTTGTCTTTTCAAAATGCAAATGTACAATGCAATTGGCCATTTATGTATGTTTTAGTGTACTTATATCTGCTATATGCCGGTCGTTGTTTATCTCCAAACGTAGTGGTATAAATGGCAGAGGAAATATCTGTAAGCTGCATATAAAATACTAAAAGCAAGTAATTTTTCGATGTTTTAACCCTGTTGCAATCTCAAAGAAAGATAAAATACGATTTTCTCATATATAGGGCACGACTAGAACCGCAGAGGCAGAATTGGAACATCGACTATCTAAAATATGACTTAATTAGCGCGTTTGTGCAATCTTAACGACCTGTCTGGTCATAATATAATTTAAAAGTAAAACAAGTTTTTAAAAGCCAAACCATTGCAGATAAGAGGTCAGAATGGTTATTGTGACTATTGATTTGGTTAATCTTATATTTAACATGCAAACATACAGAGTATGTATATAGTATATGCATATAGGTCATGGGGCCCCTGTTTTACTAAATCCTACACAAAACATTACCCTTAAAATGCTTACTGACTCGTGCATCAGTATATGTCATATTTTGGTGTCTCTGATTGCAACTGTGTGTATGCGCGTTTGTCTAAGTATGTATGATCCTGCGAGTATGTCACTGGGGTAGTCGGTTATGAATGATCACGGTAGCATAAATTATAATAAATAAGTAACTGTTTCATTTTTTTTACAACGGATGCTGTGTCCTTTGACATTGAACACACCACAGTGTTAATTTTCAGAATACGCCACTTCTGAAAGAGACATCGATCTGGTTGCATGTCCTCCATTCAGTAGAAGAATATTGCAATAAGCGTTCATTTTGCATGTTCTAATTATCATTTCTTTTATGTTATTATTTAACAAAGTTAAAATTCATTAATGCGACAGATACAAATGTGTAAATATATATCTTTAGTCTAGTTAAGCTGACTTATTACAATTGTACAAACATAAAAAACACCTTTATTTGATAAGACTTTTATATATATATAAACACAGTTGATTACATAAAGGTTTGCTATGTACATATAATGAGGCGAAACTTTAAAAAATAATGTCAATAAGCAAGAGTGTGGTATTCTTCCCATTTTGCATTAGCATGTTTTCCACTTCGAGTTTGGAGCACATTTTAAGCAGAATGTTTATTATCGTCTGTCCAGTCATTGGGAAGTGTTTCCATCATTGACAAATAAATATTATTTATTATAAGACAACACGAGGCTATAAATAAAATTGATGTCATACATGCTTTTGGTCTGCTTACTTGATAAGTTTTCATCTAGAAAATCGCGTTAATGTAAGTTTATTAGTTTAGTGTCTTACCCCCATTAAAGTGTATTTATAACATGATGAATTACATTTTCCAGGCGTATATATTGTCCATTTTTCTGTGCAAAATGTTATAAATTTAAACAAATAATACATTAAACATTTAAATAAATATAGCATGATGCAATTAAACAGTACAATAAAAAAGTAAATAGTTGCACTATGATTATTAAATAGTGATTGCAACATTACAATCTTCTTGATAAAATTTGAACAAATGTTGAAATAAAAGATTTATTCTACACTTGCAAAGATAATGGCAAACGAAGTGTAAAATGTGGAAGAATGTAGTAACTTTCATTATACGTGTACAAAAATCAAATATAGTAATGATATGAGTTCAATTAGCAGCTAATACAAGTCAGAGCAAAAACCAAACAAACGAAAATATAAGCAAAGAGATTTGATTTTGCACGACTCGTACCATAAATGACACTTGGCAGTTCATTTGGATTTCAGGTCGGGTCCAAGAATAGCGCCATCGCTAGTAATTGTTTCGCAAAAAATATTGTAAGTGGCATGTTAAATCTAAGGCATGATAAAACACAAAAAACGCTTAGTATTATAAAAATATGTTGTTACAAATGTACAAGCTCAAGTAATAGCTATAATAATAAATAAAGTCCTATTATAATAATTATATTATTGCTGATTTGTCGCATTGTATAGATATAAATATTGAAGTCGCTTGTTGTAAATTAAAACTTACTGGATGTGCGAGGTTATTGCAAAAGATGCATAAAACTCAAAACCTGCGCAATATATTATCTGTGTTAATCATGAAGTTAACAAACTACAGCTTGAAGTTAAATTATTCGTTCTGTTCATTTTCCCATTGTCAACATTTCGTATACATTATCAACTTGGTTCTGGTACACATTCTCATCGGAACCTAGAAAAAAGTAAAATCAATATTTTATAAATATTAATACATACTAATGCATAAAAGTTCGGCACTACGGCGGCAGCGTCAATGTAAACTGACAAGACACATACACATATAAGCGGCCACATTGCAAAATGAAGTTTTAGCGACTGTTTATTATACAGCATATCCTTATAACACGCTCTGATAGGTCTACTGAGGAGGAATATAAATATTTGACTATGTAGATGGTGGTAACTGTATGGTCACAATAATGAATTCAATTACAGTATTGAATTATTGTCTCTTATGTGTATATGTTAAATGTCGGACCCAAACTGTTGTTGTTAGTATAATTAGTTATCTGCTTATAATTGGCCAGTTGGTTGTTAATATGTATTTGTTTTATATAGAAGGAAGATGGATCTAGTAAATACATGTTCCTGCTTGTTTAACTTATTTAACCCATTTATGCATATGTTTAAGACAACATTCCATATACCACAATGCGAGACTGCAGCTTCATCGCCTAATTGATAGCGTAGCATTTAAATATAAGAAAATATGAAACTAAAACACATTTTTGATAATTAATTATCATCAAACTAAATTAAATTGCTAACTAACATACGCACACGTGTTGTTTTGGGATTGTGATGATGCCTTCATTTTTCTTTCCAAAATGGTATTCACACATCCATGTATGAACACGTATTGTTGCTGAAAGTAAATATGCAAACGTTCTTAAAAATCATTTGCTAAATAAAAATACACCGACAGTGATATCAAATCCTACTCTAGAAATACAGAGAAAAATTGGAATAATCGTGTCCTTTGATTAACAAAGAATACTTATTATATAATTGGGCTATTTCTTCGTGATGTATGGCGAGACAACCTAAACAATAAGAATTTTAACACATTTCCGCGTCGTCTAATCATAAGAATTTTAGATGGGTTTAAATTCAATGTCACAAGAGTATAAGCTTGTTTACTAAAGGGATGTCGCCTCTGTTACATAAATTAACGTTTTGGAACAGAACTCAAACAAAACGAGAATGAAATTATTTGAAATTTGAAACAAAACAGTTCTAGTGTTGATTAACTTAGATCTAAGTTATACGTAATAGAACAGCCAACACTGAAATTGCAGGTAGTTTTGGGTGCGAGGATATATATTACTATTATCAGAACAGCAACACGAAACACTAGATTTTCAAAAAAGCACCTAAACAGCCAAAGAAGTGGATTAAAAAGTATAATACACTTAACAATGCTGAAAAGAAGAATTTAATAACAACATACATTACATGTGCATAGAATTTAATAACAATCACCACACAGGTAATTTTGTTTTGATCATGATAAGAAGATATGCCAGGGACCTGTGAGGCTATGTTTAACAGACTGTAATGTATCACTAAGGATATAAATCTTTCAACTAACCTCTGTCTGCACCATGTGAGGCCTGTTCTCTCGTAAATTCAGAACCATGTCAAAGATGTCAATGGACTCCCCAAAACCATGGCCCTCGATAAACTGCATTAAATGATCCAGGATAATGTAGATGCCAGTTCGACCAGCACCAGAGCTTGAACACAAACAGAGACAGAAAAATAGTTGATCATTGTCGAATGACTTATTAATACCATATTATCGATGTGATGGTGTGACGTTAAATGTATTAATTAACAATTTGTACATATTCATGACCCTTTCTATTCGAAATGGGCGTAGTAGACGGCAATACACAATCAATAGATTTCAGGCTATAGTCTGTACACGTTAGACACCTAATCGTTTTGTGTTGTCCCCACCCAATGTTCCCCTATTGATTCTCCGAAGTGTGTCAAAGAATTTGCTCAAGAAAAATAAAACGTTATTGTGCTGGACATAATTCATGAACATTGATATTTAAAGTGTTATCGTCAATGTGCACATACAAACCAAAAAAATGTTCCATGTCCGGGGTAGATCTACCTTGCAGTTGCCTCTAGTAGATCCGGTGCTATCAGAAAGCTAAACATAACTGAGGGCATACAAAGATCTAGATTGGTATCACTGTTTACATAAAGAAGAAGGCTGGTTATTGCCAGGGAATTAATGTCGAATGAATATAACATACACGAACATTTAATAGCCATCTTTTGTCCGGCTGCATCATAAGACTGGACATAACTGCGGATACCGGTGAATCTCAAATGATTCCGTATTAAATAAGGTCCTAGCCATCTACTGGGTTTAGTAAAAATTCCTCGTACCTGCAGTGAACAATCATTGGTCTGGTCGTATCCGTAGGCTTAACATGTCTTCGGACATTGAGAATGAAGTCCAAAAGAGAATAATTCGTTTTCATGTTTAGCCAACCCAAGTAGTGGAAGTGCTCTAGGGTTTTCCGTCTTCCGTTCTGCATGTAGTAAACATCCATTGTAATGCAATGATTACTAATTAATTCTAACTTCCAAAATTATTGGCCTTACATGTACCTTTTGATAACTGATAATATATATAATTACACAATGACATTTTATAAGCTACATAAAGACAAATATGCATATGACAGGCTCGTGTTTCAATAAGTATCTAAAGTAATTTCATTAAAGGGCAAACTAATGCAACACAAATCAATTTATCTAGAGTTCAGAAAAAATATATGTTCTCCCTTTCAGTAATTTTCACTTTCAAAACATTTGAACATTCAGATTTTGGGAAATACATTACAACGACATTAAGTTTTCTAGACGTCTTGAAAACGGCTTAGAGTACATATGCCACTGGCAACGGAAAGATGACCCCAATTTCAAACGAATCTTTTTTACATATTTACACTAATATTCTTTGTTTTTGTTTGAATTCTAATAATAATATCATTTTTTAAAACTAATTCCTAGACGGATTATTGTAGATAGTGTCTGGAAAACAACAATTCTATTACTTAAACAGACTTTTAAATGTTTGGATTACTGTGTTTTTTTTACAGATTTGCCTTCATGTAGATCATTGTTTAACAAAAGAAAATACTATTGACATCATTGCACGTTTAGAACTTACGCAGACAAGTTTAAAAACTCTGTGATCATAGTTTGGAAATGAGGTGTAGGAGGCCACTTCAACAGTCACATCACCAAACTCTATAGGATCGCTTGTAGTCCGGGGCCAGTATTGCTCACATTTTACCTAAAGTGTGTGGACATGAATTGTTTATCGTTTTGTTTATACATACATATTATTCTGCATAGTGCAACAGCATTACACATGACTGATTAGATCAGTTCTATCTGGATAAATCTTCAAAGCAAATGAGGGTAGCTAAAAAGTTTCATATGAAAGTTGTTACCAGTCAGGGACGTGCAACAATGCGACATGAGGCTAGTTTTTAAAACTTCGCGCCAATTAGATGCCTTGGGATTTTTATACAAAAGAAAGTCCTAAAGAAAATCAGAAAATTAAACAAATAATTGTTTTTATTTTAAATTTTATTCAGTCATTTAGAGTTTGTTTTATGAACTTTTATTAGTTATATATTGTAATTATATCTAATATGTCGATGTAGAAACTAGTTTTATATTTGTTTTAAAATCTTTCTACCATTTTTATGATATCTGGTAGTTAAACCATTATCTCACGAACCTCATCAAGTTCTTTGCACAATGTTAGCATTACCACAGCCGAGACATTTTGCTCCCACACCATCCTCCAGAAGTCATTAAGAGTAACTGGCAGCGGTCCTTGGCAACCGATATACTCACGCGGCGACCTGTATCCCTAAATGAAATTGAGTATTAGTATGTTTCATATATTGTATGGCGCTTTGTGTTTTGAATCAAGTAAACGAGTTTAATACAGATGAATATTTTTAAAAGCAGAAGCACTTTAAAACGTCAATACCTGCGAATATACAAGAAATTGTACGCTGAAACGGTGTCAGTAATACATATTAGTCTCTAAATTAAACATTTCTTTCATTCAAGTAGTGTACTGTGTTTACTGGCACATTGTTTACTGTCAGCGTGTTTAATACAATTTAGAAAAAAAGTTTTGGCAAAATTCTACAATATTTACATCGATATAATGAATCAAAATATTTAATCGAATACACTAGCGATTTTGTCATTGAGCTATTGTAATTGTTTTAGCAAACATCTAGCAAAATTAGGTTGCACAATGTTTTTAGTGTTATGACTGAAGATCATTGATCAAACCTACTGGCAAGTAGCTGGCATTTATGTAGTCATCCTTGCCTCTCAACTTTACACGAGCGTGGTCGACTGCATATAAATATAATACATTTTATTATTTACTATACGTTAACTGATATTTCAGTATAAATGTTATTTAAATAAAAGCAAACACAAAAAGCTATATTTTTTTCTAAATGTGTTAAGATGTTTGTTTGATGAGTAAAGTTAAACAAGTAAAATAAATTGAAACAATGTACGTGTGTAATCTTATATTTCGTACTGTTGAGAAAACCTGAGAAAGAGAGAGAGAGAGAGAGAGAGAGAGAGAGAGAGAGGGAGAGAGAGAGAGGGAGAGAGAGAGAGAGAAAGAGAGACAGTAAGACAAAGACAGAGAGAGACAGAGAAAGACAGAGTGATGAGGAAATATATAAATTTAGAGAGAAGAAGAGAGAGAGGCATCTGAATCAAAGTAGTTATACCGTATTAACTCACATGGAAGAACGTGAACATCTCTATTCTTCACCTTGTTCTTGGGCGCATTTGCGACACTTTGCTTATGGTGAGGACTTAGCGATTTCAAATCCTGCAATAGTGAAGTAAAATGCATAACATAAAAATAGTTCCATTAAGTGTTTCAAAATGTTCCGTTGTATTGTATATCCCATATATGCAAACATTTATATATTGCCATAGGAGTTTATTAAGTGGGGTATACTATAAGATAAATATGTTCTCTTTAATATGCAAAATGCAGAGAACGAGAAAACTTTAGTATGTTATACTATGTAAGGTTATAAAACTTGATTGACTCGATATGCATGTAAATCACAGTTAATTAAAAAGTTAATACTGGTAATTTAATGGTAGTTGAAAACGCTTTACTTGTACACGTTTTCATAATAAGACTATATATGCCAAAGTCCTATGAGCATTGCAACATATACAAAAATTGAAAAGACACAGGACCAAGGAATTCACATGCACACCAATTGTAAAAGTGAGAACAAATCTGTGATGAGTCATTTCAAAATAAGAGCAAACCCGACAGTAAGACTCATATGTGCATTTTATTTGATTTATTTGCTTAACTGTGATTTGTGCCTGTAATTAAAGATACTAATACTGTTTCGTATCAAAATACTAATTCGGTCGCCTTAGCAATACTATTGTGTAGGACTACTCAGAGGAAATAAACATATAACATTGCTTTGTACATGTAGCTATTATTTACACTATAGAAGATGCAAATGCCATATAGGATTACCTCAAAAATAAGTGAAAACTGCATGTTGAGATCTCGGTGCATATTTTCGAGACGAGCTGGAAACTCAGACAGTTGCATCGGCCTAGAACATTTTTGTTATATCCATTATTATGAAGCGTAAAGGGTGCTTCAAAACATGCTGTCTAGGGAAGTTTAAATAATCTAAATTTATTTGCTTATTTAAGTGTTACATTATATTAGAATCTATCATGTAAAATATAATGTGAATAACGTTAACCTACTTGTTGCTGTTTTGTATTTTAATAAATAAATATTTCTTAAGACATTTGAAATATTGTAAGAAGAAAGGATTTGCCTTTTCTTTGGTGTGGCGAGACAATCGTCTGCATTTAGGGCATCTGAACTTTCCACTAATCTGGACCTTTAAAATGAGAAATAAACGCGGCATAAACAAAACACTGTTGTCATAAAAGTGAGCATTATATTTCAGAAATGATGCAAGTAAAAACCATATAGAAAAAAAACATATTTAAAAAGTTATGAAATATACAAATTAACGCAAAATGATTGTTTCAAGACTATTGTCATTAACTTTGAACACAACGTTACAGTACCTTTCTAAGGCAGTATCGTGTTTATTTAAGCAAAGAAATGAACGAGAACATTTAATTTTCTATCATTGTTTATAGATTGTATAGACTTTTTCGTTAAGCTCACATAGGATTTGTTCCGTGTGTTTTCTTCCAATATATTGTAAATCCAACGATTACAACAATTAATGTAAGGACAACACCGCCTCCTATTGATCCGCCTACTTGGAGATACAATGCACTATCGCCTTTGATCGTTTCTCCACCATGCATTGTTCCTGAAATCCGATATGTATTTTTTAAATAATACACTTAAAACAGATGTGTAAAATAAAGCTGTTCACACATCAATATTTGCACATTGGTTTTACAAACGCATTTCTACAAAGCAGGTCAGCATCGTTCAGTAAACAATGTACAACCTTAGATTCTCTCTGAAGTTTAAATAAGTCACGAATAAGACCTGATCTATTGAAAATTAGTCATGTGTATTTTAAACATATTCAGTAGAACGCATGACAAAATCCTGCCAACGATCAAATATTTTTACATCCTTGATTGTACTTCAAATCAGTTCCTATAAAATGTTAAATATATTAAATATATAGACAGAAGCTCAAGCGGACAGCTTCCAGGACATGTAAATAATATACAGTCAACTCTCGTTATCTCAAATTTCAAGGGACCGTAGAAAATAGTTTGAGATATTCGAAGTTTGAGTTATCCGAATTTAAGGATAGTTTGTGTAAATTTAAAAAATCTTACCTGCTACACGATGACTGGTAATGACTGAAATTCCTTGTTATATCTGCCACTGTAAACTAAGTTTCTGCAAGTTTGTGTGGTTTTGCATGTTTAAAGTGTTATTAGATTTTTTACAATGTAATTTAATATTCTTCTTTTTATTGTCTCGTATCCTTTTGTGTCTAGCTTTCTCTTAACTCCTCCTTTACCAGACACAGCAGCAGTACTAAGACCAGGTCCTTCATCAGATTGCTCGACACTTTCTCGTGTCTGGTCTGTTGCCATAACCAATCTTATTTTTTATTCAATAATCAGTACGTGTATTGTGGGTAGGTAGTGGAAGAATGATAAAATCACTAACGCGACCTCTCATTTTATTTACAAGTTGAGAAGGCCGTTTCAACAAGTTCTCACAAACTGTTACAACAACAAGTAAAAACTGAAACATTTAATCGGCGTTAATTGATTAACGAAATTGTTGTTCATTAAATCAGCTAATTAAATAATAATCGATTAACCTCTTCCCTAAATTACGTGACATCCTGATTGCCGATAATTGGCGATAAAACTCGCGCCCAAAACTTCGCGAGTTTCACGGTAGGTGTGAAAATCACTATTGTTGCCGTTTTGCATCTTATAGCAATTTGAAGTTTGAAATAGACCAACTGATTTCAACAGTTTTATACGTGTGCGGACAAAGAATTTAGTTTGATATATCCGATAATTTGACACATCCGAATTTGAATTAAGCGGAGTCGAACTATATAGAAACTATAGGGATAAAAACGGGACCGTAGAAAACAGTTTGACATAACCGGAAATTTGAGATAACCAATTTTTAGATAACGAGAGTTGACTGTATATATTAAGATATATACAGACTACATCCATTATAAAAACGGGCACATTTTTCCTTGGGGATATTTTTTCATTTATCACATTGGAGAAGAACAAAAGCGTACACATTGCTACTACCTGTAGTAGGAGCTTGCACAATCTTTGTCGTGGCAACTCCATTGTCGCCTTCGCTATTTTTTGCATACACCTAGAAATTTTTGATAAAAAACAAACATCAAAGGCTAAACATTGTTTGCATCTTTACACATTTTTATAAAAAAGATCCTTTGTGGTTAAGCATTTTTCACAGTCATATTGTATGACTTTTCTCCATGCGTAACATGATGATTTGCGTGCATCTTTTACTTTGTAAACCAGGTTTTTACATAAATCTTTGTGAACTTTATAAGATCAAGGCATTTATATGATATCATAGAATATGCATGACTATATCACAGATCGTTGTGCTTTGCTTTTAATATCTTTACTGGGTTATTAGAATTATTTATATGCGGATTGCCTTTTCACAATAATGTCCATGAGCTTAATAATAGCTGCTGTGTGTGTAAAACCGAAAAAACAAGCATACGCCACAAATGATTTTCAAAAAAGTTGCGGTCTGTGATTAACAGACCCCCACAAGCATAGAAAATGAGAACTCTCTGTAGAGAGAGACCCAAATAGAGGAGAACTCTCTGTAGAGAGAGACCCAGAGAGAGAGAAAACGAGAGAGAGAGAGAGAGAGAGAGAGAGAGAGAGAGTGTGTGTGTGTGTGTGTGTGTGTGTGTGTGTGTGTGTGTGTGTGTGTGTGTGTGTGTGTGTGTGTGTGTGTGTGTGTGTGTGTGTGTGTGTGTGTGTGTGTGTGTGTGTGTGAAAGAGAGGGATCTTTTTTGCGTAGCACATTTGGCTACTGGCTACCTTATTATAAATCGCAATAATCAAATTACAAATTATTAGAAAGCAATGTTACCCTAAAGAAATAGTAGTTTCCTGGAACTACTGGCACAGTTTCCTTGTAAACGTGGGCCTCTGACACGAAATCGACATCTGTGGATTTCTGGAAATATCAACGGAATTATATCAACGGAATTGAAAGATAGACCAAATTGTTTGGTTTACACAACATTCTTGAACCAATAACTGATCTGCTGCTTTATGCATATGTCGTTGCTATTTCCGAAATATTATACAGATTAAACGCAATTTATCTTATTACTTTACAAAAGTATTTCCATATGAGACATTGACTGACACCACACTCCTTTATTTACCTCTGTCCCAGTTGCATTATTCACAAAGACGTATCCTGTAATGTTGCCATTTCTCTCCAGAATGGTAGGAATCCTCCAGCTGACTTGAAGCTTGGTGACATCGTTTTCAGGTGTCTCCACAGACAAGGCATCCACCGGACCAGGGGCTGGAATCGGCACATTAGGTTACTTGCACATATTTTAGTTTAAATGACAAAGCACCAATTATTAAGACCGAAAACAAAGTATGAGGTCAGTAACCAGGATAATATATCGAAGTATACTAAGTTCCCTTCTTCAAAAACATACTGTACCATGCATGTATAAAAAAGATAATACAAGATTACTTGGGTTGATGTCATTACCCCAATTAATACAATGACAAAAGATGGTACAAAACCTGCAAAAGATCGTAGAAGACATTTTAATTGTTCAAATGTATTTTTCTCAATGAAGATGGTAATAAAGAGATAAAGAAACATATGAAACATATCTCATTAAAACAGAACACACCAGCTTGCTTTGTTCTATATTTAACTGAAGAATATGCAGTCGCGTTGCCCTTTGATGTACTTGCTGTGACAGATACACTGTAAGACCAGTTCTCTTCCAGATTACCCATCACAACATTGTTCTTGTCAAGACCTGGAAATATAATTACAGGATGATGAATAAAATAAATACAAACATTGAAGTAAAAAAATAACTACGTTTTATATTCTCTAAGACAAATAGGTTAAGAAAGCATTGAGTTATGGACAGTTCCTTTGAATGGGAAAGATGTGATGATTTTATTTTAAAGAACCTCCAAGAACCTTTTTTTTTAATTTAGAAACAAAGATAATATATAAAAGAATATACACTTTTGAAGTAAATCAAACAATGAAAATAAAGTATAATGGAAAACATTCTGTAACAAGAATTAGCGAAATCGACTCCGATAGTATATTTGGATTTTAATCATCCGACAATTTTTTAAGTTTTCAATTTGTGAGATGTAATCGGATTTCACTTCTAGTTTATGTATCAACCAGTAATCATAAGTAAGTTTTCTTCCGGAAATAAACTCGTTTTAATTTAATTTCAAGCAATAGGGTATCAGTAAAAAAGTAAATAATGGACATTTAATCCAGAAGTGTTTACAAAGTGTGTGCTCTTATACACAGATAACCCATGTCAAGCAAAATATTTACTATCTCCATAACTTACTCTTGAGATGAGTGGGCGTGCCCGACGAGGTTGCGCGGCAGTTGAATCAAAGTGAGCATCGTTGCGTGTTTGCGATTAATTTTTATTTTTTAAAATAAATGATTTTAAACCAAGAACGAACAGTTGAGACGATAAACTAACGATAGATATAAGGATTGTGTTTTATTTTGCAGACGTTTATCCATTGTGAACGCATATCGCCTTACAAGCAAACAACCAAAAGCACGAGGCAGCGCATGCGTTTTCGGAGATTATCACGCACGCAACCAGCGTTCACAAAACATGATCGCCAGCAAAATGATAAACAATCGTTTGATACAACACCTTATTTTATCATTTATCATAACACTTTAAATAACAGAACACCTAGAAAGGTGCTCTTTTATGCGATATTTTGGGTTAATTTAAGACTGAATTAGAATAATCTTGCATTTATGTGATAGAACCTTGAACTGTCTGGATAGGCGAGGCTGCTGGATTGTCCGCAGTCAGAAGTATGGTAAAGTTGGTCGAGCCTGGCCTCGGGCCTGGTAGATTCCATGATATAATCATGGTTTTCTTTTGAATGTCAGTCACAGCCACATCCCTCGGCATCTGAGGCTCTAAAAGATAAAATAATTATTGAAAGAAAACATAACAATATAAAAAAATTGATCCCACATCTGGAACACTGTTGTACGAAGGGTTCTGTCTGGCTGATAAAACTGTTATCTCTGCTTAAGTAGCATTTTACAGAAAGGTCACAATTAAGGAGTGGTTGTGTGAGTAAGATCAGATGGTTCCACGGTTTGCTACGAAAGCCAGTCTAAACTGCGAGTCAGCTGATTTTATGTTTATCATATGCTACATCTAATAAACGACATTAAATAACGTTTTCAAGAATTATTTTGCAGCATGATGAGTCATAACGCACGTTAAGAATGCGTGTGGAGTTATTGTAAGATTATATGTTGAACGACAATGATGTTTTTCACTTAAAGTTACTGTCAGACACTCAGATTGCCCTATGCTTAAGAACATTTATGTGGACTGGGCCTTGGTTGGTAATAACATACCAATTAAACAACAGAAAGTTTTGCAGTATCTGTTCCGAGGTTAAGTATCTATAGTGAACAAAAACGTTGGAATATACATGTTTGACACTGTACATTCATGTATTGACGCTGTATAATTGGTGTCTATTTAAGGAAGTAAAGGTTCAAGATCAAATATTGAAGCTTGTTGTTCAATTTCTGGAATATTGACATGTGGATGGGGATCCATTTGGTTTATGGACTCTTTAAGGGATGTGTATGTATGGGAGTTGGCTATAACAAATGAACACTGATGTGAGTATTTTACAATACTACAATCAATTTTAATCTTATTCATTTTGTCCAAATCTAGATTCTCTCTTAATCACGTAGAAGAGAGATGATGCTTGTGATGATATATGTTCAGCATTATCGAAAAGCGTTTAATACAGACTACTGAAAATATTTAAGCAGAAAACATAAATATTAGTCTTTATATGTGATCTTTTGCTCAAGAATACAGACATAGATTTCTTCGCTATTGCAAAAGAGTATGGTTACTGTTGTAAAAAAAATAGTGTATTCTTTCGAACACTATACGGATGAAATAAACTAAATCAAAATACTATTGTTTTCATGAAAAGTCAGAGATACTAATGACATAAAATACCTTCCTCGTCTGACATCCGTAAAAGGTATGATATGTTTCCTTGTCCATACTGATTTACTGCTGAGACAGACACGGTGTACTCTATATCTGGCAGAAGTCCAGTAATAGTAAATAATTGTCTCTCATAGAGTTTTTGTTTGGAAACCGATGTATTAGTTTCTCGAACTGTATCCACACAAAGAACACTGCTAGGTACCTGGAACAAATACGAAAGTACCTGATGGTATGCGTTTATGGTTACCACAATCTAAAGCACATGCACTTATGATGTATATGTTTTGTTGGCGTTGAATATTGTTTCGGAAAGGTCAAAAGCAATAAAATAAAGACAGTTTCAGCCACCAGAAAAAATGATTCATGTACCTTAATTAAATACATTTCTATGCAAGTTTCGAAATTTTACTGTAAACCAAACTTCGTAATATATTTTAATGAAAGTAACTGTAAGAGAATTCTACTTTGTCTACAAATAAAAGTTTAGGCAATTAAGATAATCAAATATAAACTAATAACACTATTCTTAATAAATGTATAAACGTTTGTTTAATACACAAACTGAAAACGCACCATGTATGTGAATCTATATTATGGAAATGATCAAAGTTGTTATGTCATTGTAGAGCTCAAAACTGGCGTTCTTCTTTATATAAGTGACCCCGTTAGGTTCTCCTAATTTACATTCGAAATACATATGTTAGACGCTACAGAGCTTTGTGAGCTAATATTACCGTTAAAACATTTTATTGGCCACGGTATACTGTCATAGTTTCGAAACAATACAAATATGGAGGTTAGAATAGATGGAGAATTTAGGTGCAAGGTTAAAGTTTTTCAGCACTAAAACCACACCTACAACACTTTTTCCGGTTAGTCAAAAAACTGCAATATTCCCATCTCATCGTTTTGTTTTAACTGTTCAAACAATTAGTAAACAATATGTTCTTTTTACAGTAAGCAGTCTACCTTGTCCTTATTAATGTCAGTTATTGTTTTTGTTTTGTCACCACTTCGTATGATGCTTTTACAACCAATATTGTTTTAACAAGAACAAGAGAAATAATAATTTTTGTAATACATTTTTGTAATAAATAAATAGTTGTGACTTCATTTCTGGTCTCTGAACATTTAACAACTTCAATTTATATCAGGTACGTTGGATTTCTAAATGTTGAAGATTTAATACATGCGTTATTAAGAATGGAAACATATTTTGAAAATGTACCTTTAAATTAATGTCATCTACTATAAATCACTTCAACACTTAAACAAATAATGTCCATAAGCTACTTCCAGGAACGCACTGTCATAAGTGGCTAAATTAGTTTGCATATATTTAATTGAATATGCTTAAATCGTTACACTGTACCCAGAATGATCCACTGCAATTTTGGCACACGAAAAGATGTTCACGAACGCATATGTTCGAGTTGTCTTTCATTTGAAGAATGTAACCCAAGATTTCCTCGCTGTCGGTTATCTCAGGCAAGCCCCAAGACACAGTCATAGTGCGGCTTGTTACTTCAGTCACAGTTAGGTTCGTAGGTGTGCCAGGTGCTGGTTAAAGGGAGTTATAAAATTGCCAGAGACAATGAATTGAACATTGATTAAATGTCATAGTTACGTTTATGAAATTATTTCATGAATACACCGACTCTTTCTTTTCACAAACCAATTTCTCATGCTGACACGTGTGTCTAAACTTCTAAAAAACGGGTCTTCCATTACAAGCTTTAAATAAGTCGTCTGGACTGAACAACGATATATATTTGCATTTCTTGTGTTGTCGACAGAGGACAATAGTAAAGGGGTAAACCATGCAATAAAGTCAGACTAGTAGGTTCATTGTTATCAAAGGATCTTTGTTTATTTTCAATTGTTTTTTTTATTCACGGCATAAAGTAAACGCATCAGGATTGGTAAAAATTAAAATGGGAGAGGAAAAAGATTATTGTGCATTAATGTATTAAATTAAGCAATTGAAATTTACAATGATCATATACACTTACTAGCTGCAACTGTTCTACAATAGCTAAGAGAAATCGTCGAAGAATTGTACAGCTCATTTTCAGTCTTTATTCTGACGAAATAGCTAGAACCTGTTTACAACAAGAAATGAAAACATGTTAAGTGTAATATTTTTAGTGTAATATTACTTAGTGTTATATATCAGAAATTGTTTATGTAAAATCCGAGGAACCTTTTTGACCAAGTTTATACGTCCTTCATGGTTCATCCGAATATATGTACTGTTCTTGAGTGTGGTATTGACAATATATGCTATTGTTCCTAATAGCCGTCGATTTTTCTTCCCGAACAGATATACGGAACTTAAATGCAACATATGGAATTTAAATCCAATAAGCTGTAAACAACAGCGAATTGCATTTATCTCCTGTTTAATTATGCCAGTGAACATAGTAAATCGAGTTAGTTGACCAGAGCATGAAAAACATGTTTCACAGATACATTATTATTGTACATTATTATTGAGTCACCAACGAGTTTCATTTAAGCAGTGCTTCACCGTACCTGGTTGTAATTGGTCCACTCTGTAAATCACATTTTTATCAATATTGCTGGTACTGCGATAGGCTACAGCGCTGTAGGGATATGACTGTTTATACACTTCTATGTGATACTTGACAAAGTCCCCATTAAGGTAGCTCGGGGACAACCACTTCAGGATAATGTAGAAGGAGTAGGAATCGGAGCACCATGGAGACTCAGGTGGACCAGGAGCTGCGAACGCAACAATGTGTCTTTTTATGAAAGAAAATCAACAAGGACTAATACAGTATAAATTATCTTCGTCTCTTTCCCAACCATCAGTGCTATAAACTGTTTATGTACATGTATAATGAAACCCGTTAACAAAACGTGTGCTAACGTAAGCTATCACTGCGACATCAATAAGTAAATAAACTTTAGCCTTACGTGTTATAGATCAGCATTACTGGAAATTTAAAGTGTCATAAAAACAATCAAGAAAAAAAAAGAAATAAGTTTCTAGCAATGCACTTATGACAAAGATTTAGCGTATGAATCTTAAGGCACTGTACTTACCCTTGACAGCTGTTTTTATCTGCTCCTTGTACGTCCCGCTGGACACAAAAGCATTGTGATTATTGCCATATGGAAATACTTCACTTCTAGCAACAATGGTTATATTATACCGATGTCCACTGAGAAGATTGGTATTATATATTGTACAAATGATGTTAGTTTGATGAATATCTTCAAGTAAAACAGAGTTATCAAATAACTTCACATCAAATCCACTAGAATAATTTATTGCTGGCAATCGAAATGTAATCAGCTTGTCTGAAGCATCCATGTCTATATGTTGCAGTGGCGAGGAGGGTGTAACCGGTTCTGCAAGAAGAAATAGCATGCTCATTAGAACGAACTGCAAATCCATATACATTGACATTAAAGCTTGAAAAAATATACCCTAAATATGGAGCGAAATCTCTTATGTTCTGCCATATTACTTGAAATTAAAATGCCGGCACACAACAAGCTCACTGAACACCATATAGCGAATTAGTAATATCGAAATACCATGGATTATAACAGATTTAAGAGAAATTTATATGAAGACATTTCATACTTTATGCGTCGCCCTGCGCTATCTACAACAAACTATTTATACAAGTTAATGAATCAGAGTAGCTGTACAAATCAAGGTTTTATTGTAATAAGTACCCATCAGTCCACAGAAATAACGCCTGAGAACTTTTTCTGCAGATGTGGCGATCAGCCATTGCTAAATGACGTCAGATTGGATAGATGTCTTTATGGATCACCAATGAATGACCATAGTTAATAGCTTTCTACAGCGAGACTGTGCGGGGTAACCTTTCAACAAATCTCACTGGAGAGACTATCGTAATTAGCAGAGACAGCTACAAGCATATTTCAGATCTGATGCTTAGCTATCTTTATTTCAAATGCTTTGTTTCGTCTGACTTGGGACCTGGGCGTTGTTCTGTTGTTATCTATATTGACAGTCATACTACGTCTAATAAATCGTTAATCTTTAAAGGTTTCTGCATGTTCTTAGCCACAATATCGAAGAACTAAATATCAATATGCATCGTTGTAAATTTCCGTTGTTGATAATGTAACCTTTTGTAAAAGGAAAATAATAACGTTCTAGAGCATATTAACCGCAACAATTATTTTAGGTTGTGTTATGACATCTATAGTGTCGATTACTCATTTAACAATTTGCTTTATCTGCAGCCGATAATGTTTGAAGGTCTTCCAGCTTACCTGCGGTGCGCCCATAAAGATCATAACTGGTCGCTTCAATGGATCTCATAAACAAATCTGAACCTTATAAAACTATGTACAGCAAGTGTGCATAAAACAAGTAGAGAAAACGATATAAAACCATACAATATAAACGCACTTGATGCATGGTATGCTGTTGCCACAGTTTCTCTGTTACTGCCTTGCTGTGTTTGACTGTTCCTACTGAGTATTCTGATCCTGTACGCTCGCCCTGGATTGATCTGTGAAGACATCGTAGACGCAACCGTTGAAGGACTGCTAAATGTTCGGGTACTTGTAGATCCAGTTCCTGTTATTGGCCCCCAGGTAAGCAAAATGGAATTGATATGAGACGAGACAGAAGGAGGAATCCAGCTGACGGCGATTGAATATGTTGTTATAGCGCTAAAGGTGATGCCTGTCACTTGTAGGTTAGACACTGTTAATTAAACATGTAATATCACTTACAATATGCACATTTACAAATATTACAGCGATTATTATTTTGAAACTACCCCAACAACATATATAGCCTCATATTTTTGGACGGACGTCCCAGAATTCAACTAGACATTTACAAACACGAGGCATTCAAAGTGTCATTGTGTCTACGCGATAAATAGTAAACTGATACGTGGAACAGAATTAAAATAAGCAGCCCAAGCAATGACTTATTATAAGAGTCAAGTAGTGCCATCGTGTTCCATTAGATGATGTTACTTGAAAAAGAAAAACGTGAGTTCAAAAACCTGTAAAGTCATCGTGATCTTAAATAATGCAAATCCTTGACTGCATAAGAATCATTTTAAGGACCGCCCATTTACACGGAAGAATAAGAGGAGAGCAATAATTATTCAAAATGCTAATATTTTGTTAACAGGAGCATTACATTTTTTAACAAATGTAATAAAATGATGGCTTACTTGTCTTGTCAGGAACTACTTACCTGGCATACACCTTCCTCCAAAAGAAAGGCCATTAGAATCATAATGGCTGTTATCACAGGTACACTTGCTTGCAATACATGCTGCATGACGATCAGAGCAGTCTGTATTGTTGTAGCATCTTTCACCAAGTGGTTTCTCTGGAATACAATCAGTGAAGTGTGTCATATGTGTATTGACACTTGGATAAATGGATTTTCTGAATTGAATAAGTGTAAACCTCTTTTTATGTATTGAAATTGTTGTTTTGGAATCAATTGTTGAATTACTAAGTAAGCATATATTTCTACTGCATTAGCAGTAATTACATTAATGGTTAGTTTAAAAACAATTTGTCGCATGTAACGATTAAAAAATTATATTCAATGAAGTTTATAAAACTCAAACAACACCATTGCGCATAGTGTCCGATAAATGCAATATTACAATGCGGTTGTCTATATACCGTATATATGCATTAATGCGTCATTTATTGAAAAGTATTTTATCGCGGGATATGCAGAATGTATTCTTCAATCGATGTTTATATATATATAAGATGACAAGACGCCTCTTTCTATGAAACGAAGTGAAAACAAACCTACAAGTTGGTACTAGTTATCGCAGAGAATATAATACACAATATGCGGACGGCGATAGTAAGGACATTTTCGCACTATTTCATAACTACAGCAACAACGTCTAGCTATGGCAGCAATCGGTTATTACAAAAATTATCCCCATCGTGTGCTTAAAAGTTGTATATAATACAAACGTATCCTAAATCATATTACAACAGGTACACATGTATCATGTAGACATTGGAACGATTTACAGTATATTATACGTATAGGCGTGACCTCAGTTAAATATTCACACACTGCACTTATTTACAACTTGCAATGTCACTCTGAGTGGTTTTCTGTATTTTTTTCATTTAAATTGCATGGATATACACGTCTCTACCCCGAACTTGTTAAATCTGTGATCTGTGTTGGAGATTAATTACATTGTTTTGCATTAAACTGCTTTGTGATTCAAAAATGAGTCCACGATCATTTTTAAGAATGTTCACAAGAACGTTTAGCAGCGTTGTGGAAGTTAACATGACATTTGAGTTGCTTTATTATTTTTTTCTATAAAAAAATGTCAGTACTTACGACACACCACAGATGCAACTTCGCCTAAACCACAATCATGAGTCCCTACTGCCTTGCCCGGACAATTCCAAAGGCTGGATTCATTGCCAGTACAAATTAGATCATCGAGCCAAAAGTTGGTGGTGCTGGCTGAATAACTATACTTATTACAGCAGTAGGGTTTGGCTTCTTCTGTGCTGTATGAGGAAGAAAACCAGTACAATAACAATTTTTAAAAACCCATAACTTTCTTTGAATAAGAAGCACCATATTCAGCTTCTTTGTTGAAGAATGAGGTAGCCAATCTATCAATGTAGTAAATCAAGATTTTGTGTACTTAGTATAAAATTATTGCAACATATGATAAGCATAAAGTCTTCTTCATTTTTATCTTATCCTAAGATATTGGCAATCGTTTGAGAAAAAGAATATTTTTAAACAGTCCAGACAATATGTTGGCCATATTGGCGACGCCTGGCTATATTGCTGTGGTAGCCTGATAATGTATGTATTGTAAGGGTACTGGGCAGGAAAACCCTAAAGAACTTTTAACATGCAAATCCTTGACTCAATTTAAGGTTGGGAATTTTATTTCATGTTTCGTTTGACATTACAACTTCCTGTTTTAACAACAGATATCTGCAAGATAAAACATTTTTATAATATGTGTATGTATTCAGAATATACAATGAATGACCAAAATAACGTAGATTTTTGCTATTATTGTATTACTGAGCTTTTTATGTTGACCTAAATCAATCCCAAAGCGATTCACCCGAAAAGAAAACTTGGTATGGTCTCCTAATCATTGGGCCATACTGTCATCAAATGGGTGAATCACTGCCTTACAATTGTGAGTTCCATATGATGTTTAAGCGCGGGTTCGATTGAACAAGTAAAAAGTTGTATGTGAACACAAGGATGTCTTAAGTTTCAGTGGTACATAGTAATTAACTTTCTAGATATGATCACATTATTTATGAGTGAACATATTTAAATCAAAACAATTTTTTCTCACAAGTTATTGATTATAAATGTTTGATTAACGCGAGCTCTTTGTATGAACTGATAGACTTAAATTTGTTCTGACGTTTACATTTGGCTTGCAGGTGAATACCTTTGTCATGTTCCTTTTCAAATGTGTATATATGTTAAAATGCTCATAGGACTTTGTCATATATAATCTTATGTTTAAAGTTAAATGTGAAAAGGATTTTGACTCTGCTAAATGTGTTTCATTTTTAGTTTGTCGATAAGTAGATATCTCCTCATGCATATCTCAACTAGTGTGTGGCACCAAGCCTATATAATAGAACACTTATAAGGTAGTGATGAAATAGATGTATCATTAAATTTATCATCTTACACAAAATATCTTTCATATGAACACTACGTTGTTGTTGTTTTTCTGGTCAACAATCGTATTGTTCTGTTGCTTTGCTTTAGGTTTCTACTATGGTTGTTCTGGTTATGACAATATAGAATTATTTAACACTAAGATCTTGGAACTTTTTAAATCATTTTCGAAATAAAACAAATCAGATTTCTAGTAATATTTCAACAATATGAAAGCGAAGCGGTGGTCGAAAGATTATTTGTTGTGAATTTATATGCGTCACTGCTCTGTAAAAAACGCATCACAAAAATTTCATTATCCCAAAAATTTCATGCGATTAGTAGGTACAGTAAGGCTTTTCTAATGAAATATTCTAGGTGTTTCTTAAGCAATACCTTACGTTTAACGTTTTATCTTCAGCTTTGATTGAATTTATTGGTGACTTTGCTGTCAACACGATTTTACCTGTACCCAAGCATTCTGCAAACAACTGTGGCTTCTTGAGTTCCAAAGCTGTCGTCACAGACCGGACGCCATTCATTATTCCTGCGGAGGAGGACGCTTCCCGAAAATTCATCACTGCCATTCGCCAGTTTAATGTTGGCGTGAGGGTCTAAAAGATCAGACGCATTTTATTGTTAATGTTTCTGTGGTAAATCCTAGATATAAGCATCATATGAACCTCCTCTCTCATTTATCGACCCCGTTATACATACAGAGACCCGATAATAATATTCATTATAGTTTAATTATATGTAACTAAACGGGTTTTAAGGTATATATAATGGCAATTGTATATGCATGGTTTGGACAGTATCGATTTGTTCAATATATAGTTTAAAGAAACATAAGAAAGAATGTAGATTCACATCAACATAGACATTTCTTTTTCGAATAATGACATGTGGCACTTACAAAGTAGCCGTTTAATGACAAAACTTTTTTTTTTAAATTAACAGTTTATTATATCTATTTTTGTATATATAATATTGATATAATTATCAATACTTACGACACACCACAGACGCAACTTCGCTTGAACGACAATTATGAGTTCCTACTGCACTGCCCTGACAATTCCAGAGACTGGTTTCATAGCCGGTACAAGCTAGATCATCCAGCCAAAACCCACTTACACCATCGGGATAACCGTATCTAGTGCAGCAGTGTGGTTTGGCATCGTCTGTGCTGTGAGAGGCAAAAGTAACATCACAATATCAAATATTTGTTTCTATGAATCTTTATAAACTGTCCACACTCAAGCCTAGGCCTAAACCTAAACCTTATGTGAGAGTGTAGTTTCCTTTATATATATGAAGTTTCTTAAACATTATTGAAGCTGCTCCCCAACAATAAATGCATGTTTTTTTCAATGAACATTCATTCAGAAGTTTCAAAATTTATATGTTTCGTTTTAGACTTGCCTGTAGCTCTGATTATAAAAGTTTTCCAAACATTGAAGCTTTCTAAAGACCTAAAACCGAAGCTTACCTGAAGCCCAGCATTCTGCAAACAACTGTCGCTTCTTCAACTCCAAATGCGTCATCACAGACAGGACGCCATTCATTATTTCTACGAAGGAGAATGCTTCCCGAAAACTCATTAGTGCCATTCACCAATTTAATATCGCCATAAGAATCTACAAAATCATTACATTAAGTTCTTTTTAGAAAGTTATAGATAGCACCATATATTCGCTCAAAAACTTATTAATATAATAATCTTATAGCTGTTCTATCTCCTTCTGTGTACACTGTGAATTAATGGCTGTAATTACAAAGTTATTAAACTGTAACACTTATTATACAATGTGCAGGCCCTACTTAAACAACATGCTTTGACGTTACTTTTAACAATTCTAGTTATCTGTACCTGTAAGACATTGTAAGATATATACCATATTAATTCTCTGATCAAATGTCGATTCAATAGATATTAATCCTCGAAAAATGAATTTGACAAAAGAATGTTATCCAATGGTCTCTGAAA
The DNA here is from genome assembly GCA_007844125.1 of Sinonovacula constricta. Taxonomy (NCBI): domain Eukaryota; kingdom Metazoa; phylum Mollusca; class Bivalvia; order Cardiida; family Solecurtidae; genus Sinonovacula; species Sinonovacula constricta. The sequence goes on from CM017556.1 coordinate 45,347,781, forward strand.
ATGTTGTCTAATTATTTAATCATATTTAGGAAACATAGAACAAGAACAAAGTAACCTCGGTAGCAGTTAATGTTTTTGCGATAATCTGTCGAGGTAAAATGTCATTGAGGATATGAATGCTAGCGGATGGCACGTTGTACATAAACAACAATGCGGACTGTGTCCTCGACCGACCTCACATTACCCAGGTTCTTAAAACTATTTATTAGCTTCAGTCTTTATTTGTATTAAATTAACCTTTGCAAAACTCTACATTTGAAAAATGAAAAGCACAATCAAAACGTTGTTTTTCCTTTTATAACATTTGAGGGTTAAGTTAAGGCTCAACTCTTGAAATAACTATAGTGACCGATTTGATGCTTGTTTCTATTTCGATAATGGGCTTACGCCAGAGTAAACAAACACAAAAGCTACATTTCTGTTTAAAAAATACACATTACAAATCAATATTTGTTAGTCTTATACTCATACTTAAAACACAATTGGATCCTGTCTGGTGGTATCCTTGACGACATGTACAAGTATACGTGCTGCTGTTTAAACATTCCGCATTTCCATCCAAACATTGATCTTGCTGGTAGTAATAATTAATGGCTGTTAAGGAACACTGGCTGTTCAAAGTCAGTCCTGCAAAATGTGTATCATATAATTAAAAAAAAACAGGCTGCTGTTATTCTTTTTTTCCCAATATGTTTAAATAATGCCAGTAAAATTCACACTTGATGTTAAGAGTAGGTCCTGTAATAAAAGGCAAAACGCATGTAACTTATTTTATGTAACTTATTTTATACTACAAGAAAATTAAGATAACCTGTAAATGTTTGTGTTGGGATAAGTTATTATTGATCAGTTTTTTGGAGTCTATACCATATCGATTTTAGGTAGCGTTGGCACTTATAGATTTGACAATCAAGCCATATTACCTCAGTCATGAACTTTTTACCTTCTCTATAAGTTTCGTTATGACCTGTGGCTTAGAACTAGTACTAAAACCTACATATATGACCTCTTGTATGACAGTCCGATACTTTCCTGAATCTTTATGTGAGTTGTTTTATGTCGTGTTCGTGTACATTACGACTTGAACAATTATTGTTTACATTCAAAGTTTAACATAACTGTTAATGATTTGAAGGATTTTAGATGGCGCGCTTAAGTGAATTTGTTTTAACTTCGGACACAATAGGGAATTACATGCTTTTGTTTAGGTCAGTTTTATGTGCCATATACCTCTTGTATTATAATGATTCACAGAAGCAGTATGGCTTTAAGCATTACACAGTTTATACAACGTGTCAATTAATAACATTATACCTATATAAGCTAAATAATAACTTTAGTTTACATCACCATATCGCATGCACCTTTATTTCAAATAACATGATTCTTACTGTTCGGACAGCTGCCTCCACGGTAAGCACCATTACTGTCATAGTAACCCGAGCGACACTGACACATGTTTTCAAGACAGACACTATTTGTCGTGGCGCAGGCTGTAGGCATGCCACATCTGTATCCAAGTTGTACCTCTGTTTTAAATTAGTAATATATAAATAGGTATGGTATGGTAATATTGAACTTCAATAAATAATATTATGGTGCATTCCAGAAAAAATACGTATACATTACGAGGCATATGTATTACTTTTTTAACATCAGACAAATAAGTTCATGTTTGCAATAAATGAAGTTTTCAAAGAACACAATTTAGTGAAAACACTTGTATAACCTACACACGACTTGTCCTTTCTACTTACTCAATTGACAGCTTCCACCCAATACATATCCGTTGTCATCATAGAAAGCTGAGCTGCAAACACAAGTTCCTCCTCCCGTACTAATGCTGCAGACGGCATTGGATGTGTTACATGCATCTGGTCTAGGACATGCTTCACCGAGACCAACCTCTAGAGTAAATAAAATATAGCTTTGTTACCGGTCATGTTGAAAAGGTACACAGCACTTTACAGAAGCAATACATGAAACGGCTTTAACTAATTTTACTTGTTTAGATGGTTAGAGAATATGTTCCACGATATATGCACACTAATTTCATCAATAATATAGTCTCTGTTTTTCTTTTGATTGTTTTGAGAAAGTCGATAGACTCACAACACGAAGGAATTTTTCAACTTTTCAGTTGTTATCTTCGCCAGCATCTAGATTTAAAAAAGTAACAACATGACCTACATAAGCATTAATTGCCTTGGAGCCTGACACATGTAAAACTCATTTTATCAAGCGAAATCTTACTTAACACACAGCTTCCTCCGTAATTCTCTGGTCCATTGCTGTCATAGTAAGTAGAACTGCAGCCACATTTCCCCTGGTTGCAATTGGAGTTATAGGTTCTGCATGCATCTGGCTGCGGACACGAATAGCCAAGTTCCACTTCTGTATTTTAAAAAAGATTCAATGGACAGCATTTTGTCAATGATTAAAGCAGTAGATAAATAACAGCACTGTGTTAGTAAACGGTAGAAAAAATGTTCCAATTTTACAGGCAGGTGAAGAACCAGAAAATATTGTGGAAAATGATGACTGATAAGAATAGTCATGTATTGATCCTAATCTTTAGACAATATTAGTCGGCTCCAGGTACGGGAGGCCCCGGGTTCGATCCCGGGCCGCGACATATCAAAGTCGTTAAAATAATAGTGGTATAGCTCCCTTGCTAACGCTCAAGCAAATATAAGGGTAGTTCCACGACTGGTTGGCCCGGTGTCCGGATAATGTGACTGGGTGTGGTATCATGCCAGGTGTTCACGGCATGCTATACACAGTGAAGGCAGCACTATATCTGCTTCAAGTGGAAACCGTCTCCAGATAACCGAAATACTGTTGGTGGGACGATAAACCCCAAAAACAAAACAAAACAAACAATATTAAGGCATGGTATGGTCATGGTAACTACATAGTTTTCAATCTAGTTTAAGTCATACTGCTTCATGATAAGTGTACAATATTTATGCAAATTACAAGGTGAACAATTAAAAATTCATAATTTTATTGTTATATTTCACATATCACAAAGTATATATAAAGATATGAGTAAGGTGATATATTTCAGCAACCGCTTAGAATTGTCCTTGCAAACAACCCTAACTTCAACGACCAACAACTCCGGTCCATTCTGGAGAACTCGGATTCAGTCTCTAAGGTGCGTGAACACGAACAGTCAACCTTAGTCTAGCTAATCTTGGAGAAGATGAGTGATAAACTTAGAAAATTATTCATGACAATTGAAAAGACGGCTAGGGAAATCTACAGTCAATACAATATTGTCTTGAATAAAAATAATAAGCATAAGCATAGAGAAATAAAAACTTGAAATGCATGAAGGCTAATATAATTGTATATAACGTACTGCCTCTTAATAAAAATGATATTTTCTTTTATTATGGCCATGTTTCAGTGTATAAAAGAATGATTGTTAAAATATATTGCGAACAAAAGAATAAAGGTTCAATCCGTTTTCATGTGCAACGCTTCTTCTAGAAGATAAACCAACATTTGCAATAGATTCTCGTTCATCTTATTTGAAGACGATCTGATGATCCGATAAAAGGGTAAACTGATGATTTGATGCTATGTAAAGAATGTATTTTTTGTTTTCGAAACAGAGGCGCGCAAGGCGAACGTCTTCCCGACAAAGACACTCAAACGTCCGCCAAGGATCGTGTAAGAAAAAAGATGGGATTAGCGCTGATAGCATGAACTGGGAATAATATGAATCTGTGTACAAGTGGTATACTGTGCACGAGCTGATTATTCAAAATTAATGGTTTGGACAACTAATGGAACTATTCCTAAAGAGTTATATTTGAGGTTTATACTAACAGTATGTAATGTATGCGCATCGCACCGACAGTTAAAAATCAAGTTGTTTTTGCACCGATAAAACATTATGAAATGTATTTTATTACTCTTACATTATTTTAATGTAAGATTTATTGTACATATTTAGTTCAAAAGACATAAACACCCTACATCAACTATTTTATACAACTGACATTAAAATAGACAACGGCAATTAAATGTATTTGCATACGTGGGATGAATTGTAATAATTATTAAAAAGAAAATCGAGTTACCGCGCGTATACATATCCAACTTATCTTTCCTGATATTAACACATGAAATGAATAAACAAACACTGAGCATTTTACACTATATGCAAACGATTATATAGTTTTATAGCACCCTACTAAGTGAGATTATGGTCTAACTAGACACTGATTACTATTTACGTTTTATTAGCTGGCAGCTTTTCTGACCCCCTTCCTAGAACCAGGACCTAGTTTGGTTTTATTATGTTCACTCATTAGCCACATTGTTCGTAGATTATATGTGCCGTACACTTCTGTAACCAGAATGTATATACCGTTTTGTTCATAACACATTGCTTGTGGAACTGTTACAGCAGTAATATAGCGGTGTTATATTCCACTTTGATGAATACTTTGATTAATTAAACTTCGGACGAAGTTTCACAATATTCATTAGACGAGTACAACAATGAGAAGTATATGTGTAATTAAGTTGCATATCTGACACTACATTTGTGATATCATTAAACACAACTAGGATCTATGTACGAGATCTCTTTGCATTCGAATACACTCAAAAAATCAAGTCTACATCTAAAATATGATGACTTTGAATTCATTCAAACCATTATAACATCAATATCATGAAGTCTATTGTGTCGTCGCCAACACATCAATGATCAGAAAAAATCACGAATGGACATCATAATTTATTTATCTTGTTGTGCTTTTATTTGCCCTAAACAATGGTGCATGTTTTGCACTATGCGTTAACCAGAATCGTAATGCTAGAGCCCTTAGTGTTTCAGATCTATAAGGCGGGTCCCAACTTGGCGATTTCTTGATCTCATACATTAAAACACATAAGTGACCACTTTCTGCAATTAAACGTAGAGCTCCGAAACGAAAACTTAATCTTATTATTTTAAATTGTAAATTTCACAGACGTCTATTACTCAGCTATAACTCAATTTTTTTAAAGCAGCAATATACGCCTTTGATAACATTTAAGCAAAATATTACTGTAACTCCGCGAAAGGTCTACCAGTTGCCAGGGTATGTGACTGGGTTTGGTATCATGCAATTGATCGCAGCGGTCAGCATTATATGTGATGCAGATTGCCATCATCTCAAGATTACCAAAATACTGTTTTAAGACCATATACCGAACAACATTTTCAAATAAACCTCAATTATGCATTACATGTCTTTCATTTCCATCAGTATCACCATCCTGACGAATACCGTCTTAATTTCTTGAAACTTTTTGAAAAGAAAAAATACTGTGAGAATTACAATTTTCATGTACAAACCATAATTATGAATGAGGCATTGGCTTAATTTTCACAAACAATTTCTTTGCAAGCAAGCCCTTATAAATGTATTATATAGTATATGTATATTATAATTCTAAATTATAACAGTAATTTTAAAAGCCAAAATAATGCGTGTTGCAATCAGAAATGTCTACGCCCTGCTGTCTTCTATCTGTTGATATAGCTATTCAATTTCCGATTCATTGCAGATATTCTGTGTTAAAATCTTTGATTTACTGGGGCTGTCTTCAACGCAACTTTATACAAAATCTGATACTTTAGGAGACTTTAAGAAGTGTGAGCACTACGATCGACCTGACCTCGAAAATTTAGGAAACTTTGGTAATCATAATGAATAATGAAATTAAATATTACATATGTTACATCTGTACGTATATATGTTAAGATGGTTTACTTCAGTTCTTCTCCAGCGTTGCAACGTTTTCTAGATTGTTGATCTGTACCTTAGCTGAATAAGCAAAACACAGACCAATAGTTGGCTATTAATATGACAATTATGATAATATGAAGTTTGATATGTGTGTCTTGGCGTCATGTAGACGTGCACATGTTTATCTGAACTACTTTAAACAATAGCAAGTCACAATATATGTGAAGTTGAATATACATTGAACGTTATCTTTTTTTAACATATTTTAATTTTAGTTTGAAGTTCATTTACTCAGTACTTCTTACATAGAGAATACTACTCTGCCAAGTGTTAAAACCTTTTTGTAAATTACTATCCTGATGTTCTTTTTAAACTCCATCTTTTTGATAAATAAAAGTGTCGTTTTATGTTTAGATCTATTGTGTTTGCCAACAATGGAATTCGCATTCCGCTGTGGTTGTTATGTACTCACACACGCTTAACAAAAATAAAAAACTAGAATTACAAATTCTTCAGGAAATCCGATCCTAAAGAAACGATGTTTAGAGTTAAACTTACTTTAAATGAATGTGACCACATGTGACGTCATGTGACTTGATTAAAAAAGCAATAACAAATGGATTTAAATCGTTCTAAACTTTTCTATTTCTATCACAGGTTATTATTTTTGGAAGCAGATCCCAGTCAAATGTCTTCTTAGAACCACAGCGCATTTCATAGCGGCTGGAAGGACAACATTCTAGACAGTTCCTACCTAGACCAGGACTCAAGCCTACGCTTCCAAGGCTTGGGTTGTAAAAAAGCGAATCAGTATTATTAGGCAATACTCTAAAGTCCGTTGTACAAACTTATCAAAACGTTATATTGATTAATAGGAAAAAACATATGCAACTTAATTAATAAACAGTGCATTTGCTAATCAGACAAATAAAGCTTGTCATATATAGGTCTACAAATATTGCTCAGGAAAATTGAAAAGTTTTGGTTTTTGGCAACTTCGGTTTATTACCGTGGAAAAAATGTTTCGAACAAGTGTTTGGAAAGGACCACATTTGTGTTGCAAACTAGCTGCAACGTTTTTACATAACATATACTCTCTTCTGATCCATCAATGCTGGAGTTAAAAAACTACAGGGTTTTATGTCAGGTAATCTTATAAATTTGACCCCATTTTGGCTAAAATTCAACACTTAATATTACATTTAAACTTACCTTATTCTTTTAGGTTTTTTTTTGTTCTAAACTAACTTGTCAATGTTTATACTGAAATCAATTATTACCAGCAGGTTCCCCATTAGACAAATTTCTAGAGAACACCACATCAGAATTCCACATTGGTAAGGATAAAGATTATTGATTGGCAAATAGGAACATTCGAGGAGCTGTCAGAATTTCCAAGAGAAGCACTTAAAAATAGAAAAGCATGTTTAACAACTGAAATGAAGTAATTGTACCGAGACAGAATGTAATTTCCTCAAGACAATATCCACTTGCAAGAATGTTTTGGTTCTTTGCATAAGATGCTGAACTCTGTGATATTGTCCCTGGTTCAACCTATTTATCAGAAATAACTTTCTAATTAATATCAAAGTGTAGATAAAAAGTTTATGTAGTCAGTAGAGTATGGTCAGTGTCATGGCGAATTAACACTGCACAACAGTGCTTTTATCAGCAATACAAAGACACACATGAAATATGTACTTCTGAGTACCACAATCAGTCCTTTAAGTGTAAATCTGCCTCAGCAACTCAACCCTAAATGATTTCAGACATATAGGCACTTGTGTACATCTTATATCACTATCTTGCTTATGCAACGCACGCACACATTCACTTATTAACTTATACATTTGGTGTTGATAACAATTCTAAAATAATACGAAAAATCAAATCGTGAAAGAAAACCACATTAACTTTCAAGTGTTGCTATTGCACGATCAGACTCAATTTCCATGTCCTTTGTCAGTATTTCCTATCGGTAAAATTGCTCTTATAAAACAACTCAGCTTCACTTTACCCCGTTCTGTTCGGCCGAATGCAATGAAGGCATCTTTGCTCTTCATTCACCCCTTTCATTACTGCCGCTTTTGTTTTATCATACCATAACGGAGATCGCCTGCTTCTTTCAAATTAAAATGTGAGCATTTCTGTACAGAGGTGTTGCTTTTCCTACTTACTTTACGGTGACGTTTTGGAAATATGACACGAATAAGGCCTAAATTTGCATATATCTGAACGCTTGTATGAATTTAAATGAAATTTAAATAAACGTTCCATCCAATTACGTGTAAGCTGTGCGTTTTTTTTTTCTAAAAAAAAACCCATCTCGATCAAACACCATTTTAGGCTACACAAGCATCACAATCAAGGCCCGTATTTTTGTCGTTTTGTTTTACAGGGCAGCTCTTAATAGCTGCATCTGTTTATAAGATATAAATTGCGTATTAGCACCCATGACGCTAGTAATAGGATAACACGTAAAAGGTTAAAAAAAATTGCGAAACTTAAATTTCTCTTGTTTGCTTGACCTGTTAAAATAGTACTACCTAATATGTGCTTACATTGAACAGTATTAAGAAATAAAATTGCATTAATGACAAAAAGAAACTGCAAGATGAGAGCACATAATACGATGGAACAAAAGGTCGAAACAAGTTTACGTTTATTAACTATACATGGGTTTTGGGGTTCACCTCGATGATTTTAATTCCTTGCGGACAGGTATTTCAAGAACAAAAAAAGTTTTGAAAAAAGAATCGCTTACTGCGTAAACAGTTGCCACCAAACCCGTCTCCATTAGTGTCATAGTAATCGTTAGGACATACACATACACTCCCACTGCCACACACAGAATTGAATGGTTCACATACATCATGTTCTGTACATCCCTGTCCCAGGTATTTCCCTGTCGGAATGTGACGGCATGAAAAATCTATTTAAAACTTGTACATATATAATTATTAGAAGTGAGAAATCCAAGTGTAACATTTGTATTTGTCCATTTAAATGCCACATATTTAATCGCACACCTTAAATTATTTCAATGTGAGGATCAGGAGTGCATAAGATTATTCTTTAAGTAATTGTGTCACACTTCTGATATAAATTTAACATCATTTTAATGTATCGATAGCTTTGTTTTTAACTTTGTATGTTGTAGTTAACACAAGATAATCATAATCATGTTACATATTTAACAAAATATCACATATACACATTTCAGACTAGTTTTGATTTATGAATGAAAGAAACAATTTCGAATAAGTGTAAAACCTACTTGCCAAACAGTTGCCACCCTGGGTGTTTCCATTGTCGTCGTAAAAACCGTTACCACAGACACACGTACCATCCCCTGGGTTGCTGCAGACTGCATTTGTTGTTCCACAAACATCTGGATGATGACATTTTGTCCCCAGGGCCATCTCTGCAAACAAACGTTGAGAAATTTCTAGATTCATGTACCTTGCAATTATCAAATTGTTTCAACTTTGTCAGTATAATACTTTTCTTAAGAAAACGGCAAAACAGCTTTCTATACATTTAAGAGGTCGACATGTTCCCTCCCGCTTTACGGAATATAAAAAATGGAAACCCGTACATTTTATATCTGGAGGTACTTCATCGTTCAGTAAGTGCCCTTGATTGTGAGTATCATACAGGTTTGCCTAAGCCATATCAGTGCGATTAATTTCCTGTCTTGATGTATGATGGTGAAAAGTTTTATTGTTACAGTTAAAGAAAGGGTACGTTCGACTGTTTATATTTATCATTAGGTAAAGGCTGAAAATTCATTATAAAAACATGAACAATTGCATCCGTCGAACGCTTTTATATCAAAAAAGTTTTTTTTTCTTCTTTACTTTCTTTTACGGGATGCCTTGTATTAGTTGCTTACACATTTAAAGTGTCTGTAAATGTCTTATGGGCGTCTTTAAATGTTTTAATAGTGTGGTCCCATAGGTTACTCATAACGTAGGGAAGATAAATATATTTAAATGTTAAGCTGGTCCATAAATAACAACACGGTTTTATGACTTTATGACTTTATAACTCTGAGGGGAAAATGTTTATTGATAAATTTAAGTCTCCATTCTTAAATACATAAATAAGACTAAACCCAAATGGAATCTTATAAAAAATACTCACACGGATAATAATAAACAAACTTAACTTTGATTTATTAAAAAGTCAATCAAGCTTTAACATATATTTGTGACTTGTTTGTTAAAAAGGAAGCCTAGAAACATGTTCATAATACTTGTTATACCTAATATGAATTATTTAAAATCGACGACGACAGTTTATGCATTTTAAAACAAGAAAACAGATTGTAGACAAATGTATAATTCAAGCTAACGATACGTGCTGCTGTCAAATATTGTTATCGGGTTGTGTGCAAGTCCAACTGTTGAGCTTTAAACTGTTCATATACTAACGTTTCAACTCAGAAAATTCTTTGTAGCGACAAAGTTCATGAGGATTAAAGATCCAACAACTTATTCAAGCCTGTATATCCTAATGCATATTACATAACAATGCTATCTGAAAATGACGTGTCCTTGTGTAAAGCATGTAAACAGGGTGCGTATCATTATATATATTCGAACTAGAATACTCGGGCATCAGAAATACGTAGACATTATAATTAGATTTTTAAAAGAAACCTAAAAAAATTTAAATAAACATCGTAAAAATATTTTAAATATAACAAATTTAAATATATTTGATCAAATACAGTAATGACTTATTTATGTTTACAAAGCAAATGCGATACATACTTGGATTACACGATCCACCAGGAGTTGCTCCATTGGAATCATAATAACCAACTTGACAAGAGCATTGACCGTTGGCACATACTGCATTATCTGTGGTACAGGTAGATGTTGTGGTGCAGGCGTTGTTTAATTCAACCTCTACAGCACCAATAAACGTCATATACAATATACATGCAATTGGATCGATATTTTTGCTAAATGAAAGCTGCATTTATTTTGGACACTAATATAGATAATAGTTTTATAGCTGCCATTCTTAAATAATAAGGAACGTATCTACATGTTTATCGCTAAGCTAAACAGCATAATTTTAAATGCACCATGCATTACTACCAATAGTGATATATCAGTACTTTTTAATTATTGGTACAAAACATTCGATGACTGCATATACTTGCTTTGGATACACGCTCTACTGTTTTCATAATATCCATTGCTACACAGACATCTGAAGCCATTCCCGGAGTCTTCACAGACAGCACGGGACTCCGAGCAAGATTCTGAGGCCGCTACTCCAGTGGTTCTTGGATTTGGACATGTGCCACTAAGTCCGATTTCTGAATATTTACAATAAAATAAACTTAATGTTTATATCTTCAAAACGGATAAAGAATGGAATTTCTTTGAAGCAATAATAAAGTGTTATTTTCGACCATATAACCTGGTTTAAGCAAAGAACAGATAACTTTAACTGCAAAGGTTTAATATACTGATGGACATTATTACAAACTGCCCGAAGACACTATCTCACACGGTTCAACGGTTTTGCATTTAAACCCATTTAGATCTTGTCATAACACTTCGCATTCGACATTATTCAAGGGCAAAAACTATACACAAATCCTCTTTGTTGACAATGGCATATAATGTAGGACAGGCGTATCTCGCTAACGCTTCATTGTTTTCATAAAAATAAAGTTATTTTATGATAATATGAAAAGTATCAACACATGATAATGCACTTTTATCTATAACAAGAAGACTTGTCATGCTCCACTTACTTCTTACACAAGTTCCATCCAATGACTCCCCATTACTGTCATAAAAGCCGGCTTTACACTGGCAAGTCCCTGTCGAGGATGAACCATCAAACTGAACACATACAGCGTTACCATCAGCGCACTGTGCCACAGTAAGCGATGAAGAGCATGTATACCCTAGAGGTTTCTCTATAAAAAACGCACAATATCGATTGTATGCATCAACAGATTGCAAATCATTTCATCATGAATGTTAGATACAATTAAAAAACTATACTGTTATTAATATCATTTTTATTCACGAAGTTTATTCCTAAACAATGGTATTCACCATTTTGCTTTAAATATTATAAATATTATGACATTCTGTCTGATCATAATTCATAATTATATCACATTTCTCTAAATGTATACCAGATCTTTCGTCAGTGTTTCATTAAGTTCTCTTTCCCTGACACACGGTACTTTGAAGGATTAACTACCGATACAGTAATTACATATGTTATTGCTTTAATGTCGCGTCAAACGGTAAAACCTTATCAGCCCGTTTTAATCCTTTGATGAAGATATTCTATAGATTGAGTCATACTGTTTAGAGAAGCAAACGCGTCATCTTTTCAGTTTCATTTTAACTTTAAGTAAGCGAAGTTCAAGAATAAAAATGTTTTTTACCAATGATAGCAAGTTATTCTTCTGAGCCTTAATTTGTAAAGGGAAATTAATTGAATACAAGTTGATATATTCAAAAGATGGAACAATTGAACAGTGTACATATATACAGATGGTGGCGTATTGAGGGAGATCTCCTAGCTGACTGGCGATACGCTGGTTATTCTACTAAGATCATTTTCTGGCGTCTTGTTTCACTATTGACTAGCTGGAGCTTGCCAATGTGACCATAAATGCCTTGCTGTGATGTAAAAAACTCAAAGAATATACAACAGTGTAAAACTTGAAAGGTTCATACTTAGCATGCATGTGTTTCGAAACCTGAAGTATGAGCCTGTACACTGACAGGAGAAGTTGGTGGAGCCAGTCGACACTTGAGTGCACATCGCGTTTGAATCTATGCATGTGTCTAAAGCTCCATTTGGACATTGACCGCTCAGTCCTTGAACACACGACAACATTTGACAAGATTTACAAACTAACAAGAAAATTATTAAACAATTTTATTGAAAGCAATGTCAAAAGCCTTAATAAGGTCAAGTTGTACTATTCTCTGGAATTATTATGAAATTATTGAAATTCAATGATGCATGATATACTAAAATAAAGGATACTGGTTGAAAGATTATACAGCTATAATGATGTACTGTGAAAAATGTTGTTTTTCATAAATTATCTAAGCCTAACAAGGACTGGCACCTTACCAATAAAACAATCATTTCCGGTTGAACTTGGTTGATAATAGGTGGCACAAGCACAAATTTTGTAGGAACAAACAACGTTCTCTCCTGTGCAAGTTTTGGTAGCATTACATGCTTGTCCTAGGGTGGCAGCTTCTATGGATGACACACACATCAGGAGCACCTTTATGAAGCCGGTAAATGTCAGAGTCAAAATTAATAGGACAGCTTGTCTTATAATGCGTGGCATATGTGCGCACAATACAGTTTTCCATCTAAATTGTAAACACTACTTTATCTTTTCTTAAAATGCACAATTTTATGAAAAGAAACGGTAATGTACATACTACATGCGCATAATTTGTGATGACAATAATGTATTGGTAGAAAGGATATTTGGCAAAAATTTTGTCAGCTTCATTTTCATCAATGAAATTACATGTAGTTTCGTTGTAATGAAGTGTAAAAATGGTTTGTATTGTTTTAGAACTCAAGATGATTGGCAATTGCATACACTATTTACAAAATGTGTGTCGTCGCAACGACAACCGCTTACAAGGTCGAAAAAAATCATAGAATACAATGTGTGCATCTACTCAGACTCTGATTCTATTCAACTCATCACTATTTCAGATAGTGTTAAGGATTCTATTATGCATTGTATGATATTTATTTTATTATTACAAACAACCATCGACAGGATTGTGTGGACTATAATTGAGAGAGAAATAAAACACTTTATTCCAGCTAACAAAAGAATGCATACGAATGCATACTTCTTTCTTTATATGTAAAAACTGAGTTGTATAAATAATAATACATACAGACAAAAGACACACACACACATATATATATATATATATATATATATATATATATATATATATATATATATATATATATATATATATATATATATATATATATATATATATATATCCCGGATATTATTTCATACATTTTATTTGCCGTTCTTATAAAATATATAAACATGTATGTTTATTTATAATTCAATAAATGGATAAATCTTAGCGTGTATGTTACTTACCACACCACAAAAGAAAAGTGACTCCGCATCTGCCATTCTGGCCACCCCTTTCACTAGTATATTCAGGCAGGAAGAACACAATCATTTAGACTCCGCCAAATGTATTCTGTAGTGGTCTTTCACCACATATTACACCGTGATCTGCTTGTGTTTTACAACTAAATTGTTTATATGGTATTTAAATCTTTATCTGACTAAAACTTCCTTCTTGAAGATTTTCTTCGCGATCCTAAGATACTAGGAAGTTTTAAAAGTAGTATTTACATTTATTTTGTGTCTCCTTTATATTCCATCACGTAGTCAATGTGAGCGATAACATGGTCTACGTGAATTTAAGTGTTGTTTTTGTTCATTGCTTAACAAGTGCGGTAATCTGAATCTATAGCAACCGGAAATATTAGCATTCTAAATTTGACATTGTGATTATACTATACTAAATATAAACACTATAATATGCACAAGAGTTGGCACATTTCAGTTGGTACATCGGATACTGATTCATACTCCAAAGGCTAGTCTAAAATAACAGATTAATACAGAAAATAGTTTAATGTCAGAGTTGAACAAAACACAACAATTACATAGACACATTTCTCAAACATGTTCTACTGGTATGTAGAGAAGGAAGGGACATATACTGGTAAACCGGATTAAACCTGTGTGATCGGGTCAATATGGCAATCCTGGGCAAATATGAAATAACGGAATTATATACATTATAATGTTAATGTATTTGCAAATTGATAGTGTAAAGCACATATTTGAGTGAATGTTTACTAAAGAAATTATGTCATTCATGCTGCCATTGACAAATGGTTTTAATCATTATAATAAATGATTGTGTTCAAGATATGTAAATATAAGCTTGCGTTCAATTTTTCTGCCTTGCATACTTTGTAAATGAGGGTAATAATAGTTTCATAGAGACGCGATGTCACAAATAACCGTTTTTTCTTAAACACATCATTGACAAATGACATGTATTAGTTCATTAAATGTATCACTCCTAAGTTTAAATCACAATACGTATTTTTACCAAAGCAGTAACTGCTGTTTTCACTTTTTGTGTGAAATGTCGAAATCGAATTTTACTTCAATTTTTTGCTTAAAATGTGCTATTATTTGTTTTCATGACATTTTTGGTGTGAATTTAAGTTTTGAAGTACTTTAGTTTCCAGCGAGAAAGAAAGTCGATACCTGTGGAAAAAAAAATACCGTTAAATTCAGACTAATATTGCCGTACTATGTGTAAATATTCGAACACCCGGTATTGATTTATGAATAAGCCCTTCAGCAGCGAATACATGCAGCATGTGTCATTCACAATGGTATTAAACATGCTATATTTTTATTGTTTAAATGCATTAATCTTATACTTTGACACTATTTACACCGTTTTGTAACGCGATTTCATATTCCTACACTATAATGCAAAACCTTACTAAAATTAACTACAATACTATTATAAATGCGCATAACGTATTTATTTTGGACCTACGTGTTTATTATTCTTAATCATATCCATTTATTAAACATTTTTTGAAAATAGTAATTAGAACAGGTAAAATTGTCGATGCAGACAGGTGTCTAGGTAATTGTAAATGTATCCTTTATTAATCTTTTATGATACGAACGGTATCAGTCGAATTCAGATTTGCTCTTTGAGATCAAATAATGAATCAATTGATTCATGACATGTTATTTAAACAATTTTAACTGCCATATTGTGATAACATTCAACGATTGACGCTCAAATCTACATTTACTTAGACTGTGTTACTACGTATTATAAGCTCACCTGAGCACAACGTATGCAAGATGGTCTTTTCTGATCCCCATTCGTCCGCCGTACGTCGCACGGTTAGCTGGCCAACAATTTGCTTGTGTTTCAAAATTTGACCAACCCTACATTTAGCTTAGTAATAGTGCGGACAATTATCGTCTCCGGCCCATTCAGAATGACCTACAGACTAACCCCCAGAGAGACCGGCTGACTACCAGACGGATTGATAGACAAGAGTCCAAAGTAACATTCACCTTATAGCTTGGAGTTTAATAAGCATTCTTTGTAGGTAATGCATACATATATAAAATACACTTCAGTCGTTATAGAAACGTATCTAAAGCTGTTCCTCGTGTCATTTGGTTTAACCCATTGTAGATATGTGATTTCCTTTTAGAGGCAAGCACAACCAGTAAAAACGTGAGATATAAAACTGAGGCTAAGACGTTAAGAAGCACATTGTATTCACCATACCTTGACAATTATTTAGTTGTACTGTGTACATATTGCAGATGGATTAGTGCATTTGATATCAATTTTATTTAGACTTCTATTCTTATATCTACTTTAGTGTCTTGAACAATCTGCATTTATTCCAATAGCTCGTAAGCAAAACACTTTCTCACACTCGCGTAATTTATCTGTACTATATTACATTACTTATCCATGTATACGGCCGCAACAGAACACCTCAAATTTAAATATGCATGCATTAGGGTACACACTATATGTATCAGTGTAACAATAAGTTGGTTTACAAGTCATGTAAAGAATCTGGATTATGTTGTGTCCCCCTTTAAAAAATGTCCATATTAACTATGCATCAGCGGAAAAAGAAAATGAGATGTTGAGGCTTTTCAACATCCAGGTGAATGGCTGTATGTTGTTTACTTCCTACTCATTCGTGTTTACTGATAATACATGCTTTTGTTTGTTTTGTTTGTTTGTTTTCTGTTTGTTGTTTTGTGTTACATTGCACCGACACAATAATGTCATTTTGGCGACGTCCAGCTAATTAGTAGTGGAGGAAGACCCCAGACTTATTTCTAGGTGGAACTACCAGCGCACCGCAGCCCAGGTTAGCTGTAATACGTCCCCACATGAAAGTTATAGTCCCGAAATGACTTGAACCCAGGGGTGAGGGGCTGAGGAGTTTCAAGCCAGCGACACTATACTTGTTTCCCCAAAGTTTAAATGTTAGATTGAGGTCACGCAAAGGCCACGCAAAGTCTCATCATTTATAGCTCGATGTCGAGACAATGACCATATCTTGTGTCGTGCCAATCTGTAATGACACAAATATTTAATGTTATCGTTCAGTATTAAGAGTTACATATATTTAATTTAACTTTATAAATAGGGATGGCAAAATTCACTCATTGCAGCATTTGAATATTGGGATCATATTTATTTGAACGTTCGAACGTTCGGAAAATGTTTATAGATCTTTTTAAAAAGTTTAGCTGGTATGGCTGATGTTAAACTATAAAAAAAATACAAAGAATTCGTACAAAAGTTTTAAGCCATAAGATCCAAGTGTTCCAGTTTATTTGTCGATATTCAGTATTAATTTATAGGTAGTTACATTCAGAATTAAAACAAAACCAGGGAAAAGAAGAGTTTGTAATATGCCTGTGCTTATTTCTTTTATACATATATAAATGTTAACCTTTATTTTGGCAAACAAAGACTTATTGAAAACGGTTGAAGCAATAAGAACCGTGGGTTACAGTTCATCTTTTATAGAATAATTAGGAAAAAAGCTCGGGTCAATATATACACCCAATCATTTTGAGTAATACTCTAGTGACACTATGTGCATGTGGTTTCATCCAATGGCACAGGTATTATGTCTCGGATACAGGCTCGTAGACTGTGACTGGGATATGTATTATGCAATTGTTAGCTGAGGGGGGGGGGGTAGGAGTAAGTGTCATTCGCTAGGGCTGCTCGTAGGAGAGGATACCGTTGACAAGCAAAGAGCCAGCATTTCCCAAATATAAGACCACCTCCCCCAACTCCCGGAACATGATCAACTAGCCAGCCACAGGTGTGAAAGAAAACCGTTCCATTCGCAATTCCCATTCCTACCAGCCTCTGCTCCCACCTTGCTCCTAATTTGGAAATTATAACTTTCAATACTAATTTATAAACATACTGCCATTAATAGACTCATGTCAGTATTAATTTTCCTTTGATTGAAAACACACCAACCAGCAGTATAGTTTCAATTTTTTGCCTTCTTTTGGGACTGTTTTCTTGCAAACAGTTTGTATATTTGCTTTTCATATGTATAATACGAAAGAGTAGATCAATAACATATACGAATATAACAATAAAATGTCTGGTTAATTGATATATAAAAGGTGACTGTTCGGTCGTTATTGTTGTATGTAATAACCACATCACGTGATCTAATTTTAAATTCATTGAACCTCATTTTGACCGGACTGGTTCCATGATATAAGCCGGCTTCTGACTTGTACAGTATACGAGCGGGTAACCATTAGATATATTTTGTTATCGTGAAAAGCTGGAGGTAATTTACCAGGTTCAACACTAGCATAGTGGATACAGTAAAGATTTCATACGACGCTTAAATAAAGGAAAAATACGATAATGTAAACGATCTTATTATCCTTAATGCAATGATTCTGCTTATTACCTGATCAACACAATTTAATGCATCTTAACTGGTAACAGGTGTGAATGTAAAACAGTTAAGGTGTTACCAATACCCGTTTAAGCAAGAAACAGTACGGCCTTCGTCGGGTTTTTTTTTGTTTGTTATGATTTCAGTTTAGTCAAAACAAATGTGTTAAAGTTTTCTTTGAAAAAGAATCCTATTTTGTTTACCAAACGCTCGAATGCTAAATTACATTCGAACCTTTAGTACCTATCTGAACGTTCGAACGTTTGCTTACATCCCTTTATTATATTATTTTTGTAAAAGCCCCATATCAAATGTTTGAAAGAGGTGTACTGTTTTGTCATCTTGGATGGTCGACTAATTTGTGTAAATTTACTTTAGATCTATTTTGTAAATGTAAATTATGCATTTTAATAGTCTAAGTTAACATCGAATTTCCATAGAAAAAAAATATGACAAAGTCCTATGAGTATTGCAACATATACCAAACTCCGAAAAGGCACAGAACAAAGGTATTTCACATGCAAGCCAAGCGAAAAGTAAGAACAAATCTGTGATGAGTCATTTAAGGAAAAGAGCAAACCCGACAGTTACCGCCTTGGAACGGTCAGTCGGCAATATGGACCGACTGGGGTGCTTAAACCGGTTTTACAGAGCTCTAACCTCGCACTTCCTGACGAGTTTCTCAAATGACAGCAACGAAAGAAAACGATCTATTTGAAAACAAAATGTCCATGCGCTGATATTTTCTATACGTTATGACGAAAGTAGTGACGTCATCGAAAAATAATGTCCTCATAGTGTTCAGAAAAGGAATATGGTATTATTTCGATTTGAGAAACAACACACAAATGGTTGACCACAAATAAAATTCACTTTCTGAATCATGAACACACATGACCAGAGACGAATAAATGGCTGTAGCATCCTGTTCATGTGAAGATGGAGTTGAAGAACCACCATTTTAATATTATTTTGGGGGAAATAAAATGTATTTCTATATTAAAATATTTGCTTCTGACTTATTTTTGTTAATGTTTTGTTTAGTGTTCATATTTAAAAATGTGAAATAGAAATTATGTTTCAATTCTTAACCTTGAAAGCCTTTTACAGTTCGTTATGTGCTCTTTCTTGTCTTTTCTGATTGAATAGATGTCTCATACAGTTTCATTTCTTCTTCAAGGACCATCCTGAATCTTCGTTTGTGTTCCTCTTCATTTTCATATTTTTTAACCTCTTGATTAATTCTTTGAATATTTTGCCTTTCTTGTATAGATGAATTCATAATATCAGTTGAGATTAACAATATAATCGTCAAAATTGGGCGTTCCAAAAAATACGTAATCCATTTTTTCGAATGTTGTAAAATTACGTCTGCTTTTGTACTTGTGTTTTATTATGTTACGGGCGATTACATAAATATTGCATATTATATTAATTACACAAGCGTAACAAAAGTAAAAGTTGCATGTTTTGTGTCTACAACTGCGTATATGATATTTATAAACATTTATGAAGTGTCCATTTTGCATCGGAAGTAGAAATAAGACAAACGGAAAATCATTTCCAAGTAAAGTAATATCAATTGCAAGAATCTTTCTGCAATATGCAATAAATATAACAAAATAATTGTTATGTTGTAAGAAAAGCCTTGATGTATACACATGTAATGCGCCTTTGTTTCAGGTATAGAACTAACTTTTAGAGCTCGTGCTTGCCTTTGGATGTTAAAGTCATCACAGATCCACAATGACTAAAGCCAACTGACAAAGACATCAAGCAAACAACAACACAGAGTTTTGAGTGTGTAACCATGTACCAATTTAACCATATGCTTTTGCACAGAAATGTATAATACTCCGGTTACAAAACTCATGTCGGACAATATGTTAGTCATGCGGTCGGTCTCAAGTTAATTCTGTGTTTTTAATACCGCTGGTGGGGTCTAACAAACAACATTATAAGACGGTTAAGCAACATGCCCAATAGCGCATTCATGAGCTGCTTGTTTGGCGTAACGGGGCATCATAGTAGAACGCAACATCATCCTATCATTACAATTTTATTAGTGAAAGTTTACATTTTACAATCTAACTGACTATCCTTCTCTAACAGGTCCAAATCCACTCGCCATAGCTAATTAAATTTACTTCCTTCTCCCATTATATATATATATATATATATATATATATATATATATATATATATATATATATATATATATATATATATATATAAGTCTAAAAAATTTGCTCATCCTGAGCTCGCATATATTTTTAATGGTCGTGTCATTTCTACAGTGCACAACTCACGCTTCCCGCCTACATTTTGACGTATGCATCAACAAGTTAACTTTTTGTACTTAGTTAAACGGCACGATGTCTTTAACCAATTACAACAAATTAATATTTAGCTGCAAACTACAATCATTTTATTTATTTACTTGAAAACTAATTGATATGGTAATATTACATTGCAACCCTCACCCTCTTATAAAATGTATCGTAGTCGTTCTGTTTTAAACGTCTCTCTCTGTCTCTTTCACTCTCCCTCACTCTCTCCCTCTCTCTTTCTCTCTGCACTACTGCACTAACTCGCATCGTACTTATCAGATGACCGTAAAAACCTATCTAAATTTTCGGTTTTTAAATCAATAGATATATATATATATATATAACTTAAACTACTAGCACATTTATTATTTACTTGAAATTTAATTAATATAGTAATATTACATTACACTTGCTTCAGACTGATGAGTTACACTCATTTTGCTGCCTTAACAATTATTGTTATAAATCAGACGCTTTGGTTCTGAAATGTATATATATTATTTTTTTTCAATTTACTGTTACAACCATAAGTAAAACATTTCTCCTGCACTGATAATGAACGTCAGTTGTGTAGATACAGAAGGAAGAACACGTCAGCTTTGAATTGCCCATTAAAACAATATTACTGATACGTTATTTCATATTGTCTTAATTTTGTGCATGCGGCAATGTTTAAGTTCACAAAATAATAATTTCGTGATATTCTATTTAAACAAGTCTTTCAAACATAGCAAAAACACAAAATTCATATAGAATTTAAACGAGAACCACAGTCGAAAATGTATTTTTTGTTGTAAAGCGAAAAGTAATTTGACGAGATATATGGTAACAAAAACGACGTGTAATACCTGCATAGTACATCGTCCTCATGATTATCATTATTATCATGATGAAGTCGTTTCCATTCTGAAGGTAGATGGCATACACATCGATTATAATGCAAATTACTCACCATTCTTTTATTGACATTTTGCTTATTGTTTATGGGTTATAAGGTAATACCGTGATTGCATCTGTTTTAACCACTGTCAATCATTTTTTTAAACAAATTTATAGAAGATAAAGTAATCAATTGCTCACAGGCTAAAGCAATATTGTCATTTAATATGTTAGTTGGTAATCATGGAATTTGAAACGGAATCAAAACCATTTATAAATGCTTACAGTACAGCTCAGAAGAAACGACCTAAAATACGAAGTATCGATGAATCCACTACATGTCTTGCTGAAGTAGAGACTAAAAAATAAGAGTGAATAAAGTCACGTATGGAGACAAATCGAGTTAATTCGCTGGAGTTTACAGTCACTAGATTTGGGAAAGGCAAAACAGAAAACATGACATTCTGACTTAAACCCTTCAGATTTTTCCGCAAATGCAGACATCATTATTCCCAACACATATTCAGGCCTGTTATGTGCCATGTTATGGCATGTTATTGTTTATTTTCTTTATGAGCAACATTTAAAAATTTTGTCTTTTCGTTGTATATCTAAAATCACTAATAATATACGTTTATGTTTATTGGGTTTATCGTCCTATCAACAGTATTTCAGTTATCTGGAAACGGTCTCCACTTGAAGCAAATATAGTTCTACCTTTGCTGGGTATAGCATGCCGTGATCACCTGGCATGATACCATACCTAGTAACATTATGCTGACGCCGGGCCAACCAGTCGTGGAACTACTCTTATATTTGCTTGAACCTTAGCCTATACCACTACAACTTTCAACGACATTTAACGGTATGTTGCGGCCCGAGACCTCCCGTACCTGTAACCGACGCTCTACCGATTGCCCCACCAGGCCTGGTGATATTATATTTTTTTATTATTATCATTATTATTATTATTATTATTATTAGTAGTAGTAGTAGTAGTAGTAGTAGTAGTAGTAGTAGTAGTAGTAGTAGTAGTAGCAGTAGTAGTTGTTGTAGTTCTATTAGTATTTTTAGTTTTATAAGTATTATTAGTAGCATTAGTATATTTGTATCCAAAGTACGATGATACGCAACCGTTGATATTAGAAGATTTCAAGGTCAGGCTGTGTGAACCAGCCATGGGTATTTGAAAGGCCGATGACAAACTACTGAATATAATACGTGTTTCCGAAGTAAATAGCTGCGTTTTATTTTTATCATCATTAATTTATTTAAAAGAAAACATGTAAATGATCTCTGCAGGTGTATGTTGATGCGCATAACAATAATAACATCCCATGTTATCTCTAAAAAGTGAAATTTACCATTGCTTTGACAACATAAATAAAGAGAAAACAGATATGCAGAGAAAAATATAAATGCTGTGTTGCTTTACAACTTGAAATTTCGGAAGAATTCTATATTCGCTGTTAAATAAATAGAACGCTGGACACACGCAACAAAGTTTTAAATAAGGTGTTAGTAATGTTTTCACTCAAGGGAGGCACAACTCATTACGTGAGTAAAATTTCCTAAATTTATATAAAATATTTAAACATAATTTGCCATATGAAGTTTATCTTAATATGTTGCCTCCTGGTTTTGAGGTTCTTTATTAAAATAATGAGGATATCAGCAAACACATTGAGAATTTAAAAAGAACGTGTTTCTAGAAATACCATAGCAACAGAAGAATCTGTGAGTTTTGTGACACATATATGAAGATAAACTTCATTTTATTTGTATATGTCCAGCATACCATGCTGTAAGAAGACAATATTTTCTTAAAATACTTTACTAAAAACCATCTGTTTATGAATTGACCAGTCTACTGTATTCAAAGTATAAGAAAATACTGTATCATTTATCTCCATTTATTAAAAATCGATATTATTATTAAATAGGCTGCAAACAACATGCATGCATACTGAAACCTGATATTTTTTTTTTGCATCACTGTGACCTACGTTTTACATTGTTTTAATATTTGTTGTAAGATGATGTATGTTGAATAAATTCAGTTCTGTTCTGCTATCAACACAAGAAGGGCATGCAGCCACAGACATCAATGTGACACATAAAAGTGATTATCTTTCATCCATAAAAGTAAAAACTAAATCAAAATACTTCCGTCTCTTCAGGTCTGTCTATGAAGGAAATTATGAAACTAATTGTCAAATACAAAACTTTATATTCGTTAAAAGCGTGATCCCTTTTTCGTGACCAGGTGGATTTTATGACACTGCTGATGGTCCCAGGCACGGCGCGAAGGGAAATTACGTTATACCGGATGCGATATACCCAATTAAATTAAAAAGGGTCAGTAAAGTAGCGGTTCATCATTTTGTACTCAACGCATTAAATTTAATTGTTACATAAATAATAAATAAGTATTTAAACGCTAACTAAAAAAAAATCATATATTGTAAGCTTCGTTTTTTATCATGATCATGCTGCTGCCCTGGGTTCTGATGATAAGAAATTTGATGATGATGATGATGTATTTGCGATAATGGTTGTGATGATCGAAGGGGTGTCAAGGGTGGTTGTAAAATAATGGTGGTGAGGTTGGTGTATTTGTGACGATGATTATAATAATGATGATGATGATGATGATCCTGCTGTGGCCCTTTGTTCTGATGATGATTAGTATGTTGATGATGATGAGGTAGTGGTGATAATGGTTGTGCTGGTCATAATGGTGTTTCTGGCGGTTGGTTTGAAGTAGTTGTGGTGTTGGTTGTGATGATGATGATGATGATGATGATGATGATGATGATGATGATGATGATGATGATGATGATGATGATGATGATAATGATATGGCTCTTCAGTTATTCAAACCTGCTTCGAGGTGTTAACCGACACACCTTAAAACGATAACTTAACATTAAAACAAATTAATAACGGTTACGCAATCGCAGCTACATGTTAAATGTATCGAGTACTGTGACACGGCGATGCGTATCGTGTAAGTTTCTGATAAAATTTTACCGAGTAAATGTTTATTTCTCGTTACATCTTCTTCAACTTATAAAGTTATATTGCCTTATCCAATAATTAATTGAACTGTAAGTACTGCTTTTTCAGTCAGAGTGATTGCTTCTTAAATAAATCAGGATATGTCATGTTTTTAACCTACTTAATGTCTTGTAAATAGGGCAAGATATTAATTTGCAATGTACACTTCTATTGCTGGAGTGGAAAAGGTTAAGTTAACCTAATATAAAACTGAGCTGAGATTCCACTTGATTTTAATGTAGGCATCTCTTATGGATCTATTAGTGCAAATGCAAAAAATAACTAGCTCCTATTCCAAACCAGGTTTCAGTCATGGAACTACCGCTGTATTTGCTTTAGCGATTGCAAAGAAGCTAAACCACTAATATTTTTAAGGTAAGTTGCTGCCCGGAAGCGAACCCGGGACCTTCCGTATCTGGAGCCGACGCTCACCCAGCTGGGCTAACAAGCAATACTGTCATAACCAAAATGTTGTTTCTGCATTTCTTCCTTAAAATAATTAAAGAATTTGCTGGCAAGCTAAAAGAATGGGTAAATAATATAAGTATACATGTACATGTACTAGAGTATCAGAAAAAAAATGAACAAAATCATTTCATATTGAAGATGAAATATGTTGTACTTAGTATATTTCTACATACTACTACTATAGCTGTTGTTACTTCAAAACCACAACCAGAACCACTGACTGCCACAACTACTAATTACTACTACAACAACAATTACTACTATTTCTACAAGTTATCAAATGATTATTAATGAATAGTAAGTATTCAAATTTATCCTGGATCGATACTGCTATTTGGTAAATTTGGGTGAAAGGATAGTGGCCACAAAAGTAATAATTAGTCTGAACGTACTCTGTTTTTGCAAAATGTTTTTGCGATAAAGTATTGAGCAAGGATTAAAATCTCATGTCTGGTCAAGGTTTTGAACGCTGAACCCCTTATCGCGAGTTCCTAACATTGACCTCTTGACTAAGAACAAGCATATTTTGAGTGCTTTGGTGTGTTGAACGTTTATTTATGATCATCCAAATTCTTAATAAAAGCTGTTTTAAAAATGATCATCGAAATACGTACATGTACCGAGAAGCATTCCTAGATAGATACTTACATAAGTATGAACATACATAGGCGTACCAAGAATCCATTTACACTTTACCTTCAATGTTTACAAATGTTGACAATAAAGAGAAACAAACCAACATCTCTCGTTTTCTGACATGCATGAAAGTTACAGACGCACACAAAATATAAATAAAATGAAAATAGAACGCTGTTTACCGAATTAGAATCCCTATTTTACCAGAGTTATAGAAGTCGGAAAAACGGACTTTCCCCATGTGCAAATTTCAAATAATTACGGCGATCAAGGGCCGGGGCATTAAAAAATACAATGATAATTGAATAGCTCCCTTGCTGACGTTCATGCAAATATAATGGTAGTTAAATGTTTGAGTTGCCCGGTTTCAGAATAATGTGACTGGGTGTGGTATCATGATAGATATTCTCGGTATTAATTATAAGACGAAGGCAACACTTAATCTTCAAGCGGACACTGTTTAAATATAGCTGAAACACTGTTAGGGACGTGCATTAATCCAACAAATATTTCTTATCAACAACAACAATACGTTTAACAAATGAGTGTTCCATTTCCGTAATTAAAAACTCTTTTAAAATGTAGGAAAATAATTAAGAATGGTCAATATGAATTTAATCAAAATGACGGATCTAACGACAACAAAAGTAAAGAGCAACGATATTTGCAAATACCTTTTAACTAACACTTGAGACGCCAGTTTTACATCTCCAATTCAGTAACACGGTTTATTAATTATTTTTTTCACAAAATCGAAATCTCTATTTGTGCAAAGAAAAGAAGGGTAACCGATATCTTACATCTATAATGTCAATGGATACACAATTGTTACTGTAGTTAAGCTGACCAAACAACAAAATATTCCATTGGCAAAAAGCAAAATAATCACTGATTTGGTCGAGCGGATTAAGTGTCCGACTAGTAACACCTCGCCCCTTTTTGCGTGGATTCTAGCCACGGTCGTTAATCACGTCCAGCATTGCAGCAGGAAAGGGGCAGATTAGCAACTCCTCTGACTGCTTTGCCTATCACCGCGTTGGTTTGAGTCCCGTTCGGAGCGAAGGACTTAAAGTGAGAAGGTCTTCCAGCTGACTTGCGATGCGCCGTTTGTTCTACCCAGACATGTATTTGGGTCCTTCCTCCACCAAAAGGCTGGATTTGCTATAATGATTATAAATGGTCGCTGCAATGTATTTCAATACGGAAACAAAACATTGCAGCAGGAAATAAAGCGCTTTTTACCGAAGACGATGAGAGGTACAACAAAATACGCTTGTAAAAACATTAAAGTATAATAAATAAGGTTATTAGATAAGATTGGCTTGTTGCTATAAGTGCGGCAAAATGTAAAAAACACAATGCAATTGATACGTTGTGCTACAGAAGACATCAGTCCTGTTAAAGGTACATCGCTGTTGAAAGCATTTGATAATCATTGACACTCTTTTACATGTACGTCTGTTGCAACAGTGGCGTTTGGAGAAAGTATTTGTTTAAATGTAACGTACAATTGCATAAAAGACAAACAAAAAATAAGACAAATATAATGTTACGAAAAATGTTACTGATGACAACATCAAAGAACAAATGTCCTTAAACGTACTTGTAGATAATTCCAAATAGTTTGATATTTTAAAGATAAACCATTCAGTTACCTCACTTTAAATGTCATGAAATAAGAACACTAAAATTATCGTATTTCCGAACATTGTATGTAATGTGTTTCTTTTCATCCTTTATTTCCGAACATTGACACGGCAGCGCATAAGTTTCCGTAGGTATTGCATTTAGATAATTACATATATTTAACAAGGTTTGGCTGTTATGATGAGTGTTGTATTGATTGACCGTTTTTACTACCACTAGTCACAGTATGTAAATCACTTTGTGATTCATTTAAAGTTATATAAGTCCCAGGCGCGTATCTGCGCCATTTTTGAAGTTACGCACAATTACAAGGGAAATACCCTTTGTAGTAATACTTTTGAATATATTAGGTTCTCTTCTAATGATTAACAGGTAAAATGCGGACATGCGGCGAACTAAATGCAATATATGAACGACTTAACTCCTGACGTGTATAAGTTTTATCATTTTGAACCTTTTCAACTTGATTGGTGTGGTGAATTTATAGCAAAGAAACTACGGAAATAAAATATATCATTCCTAACACGGGTTAGGCATCAACTTTCTTAATGTTTTTGGTACTTTTAGATTTTCGAATTTTCGAACGGAGGTTACGCACGTGCGTAAAGTGCGTAATGGTAGAAACGCGCCTGATAAGTCCAATGTTTAAGCATTTGCATTTCTAGTTTCGTATTCTGAACGTTTTATCTACATAAGAGCATAAAATAATGTTACATACAAGTGCAATGCCTTTTCGGCAAAATAGTTAACTTTGTTTTCTGAATTATACTGAAAAAACTCAATAATGATAACATCTCTTAGCTAGGTTCTGACGTAAATGTTTCATAGTGTTCTTCTGTGTTACAAAGAGATTAGCAATATATAATAATGTGACGCGCTTGACCTTATAAAATTGGTTTCTAGAGCCAAATATAACCACACATAAAATGCAGACCTCGTTCATATTCAAAACTGTCTACCCCTTGTGACGCCATTGTGATACAGCACAAGATCTTACATAAGCATCGTTGACCTTCATACCAGTAAAAAACGGCCATACACAGGTGTTGCAAAGATTACAAATCAATCTTGATTCAAAACAAGAAATGCTGCTTTCGCTGTGTTTTTTTAATTTTATCGTCCCACCAATAGTTTAAGTTATCTGCCGTGAACACATGGAATAGTACTACACCCAGTCACATTATCCTGACACCAGGTCAACCAGTCGTGGAGCAATCATTATATTTCCTAAAGCGTTAGCAAGGGTGCTATCGCTACCATTGTTAACGACTTTGGTATTTCGCGGCCCAAGGTCGAACCCGGGGCGTGCCGTACCTGGAGCCGACACCTTGCCGATTGCCCTAATAGGCCTGGTTCCTTTAATGTATTTGAATCCTAAGCTTGTCAAACATTTGCATGACGATTCATAATTGATGTCAACACCAGACCTCCATTCACATCTCCAAACTTCTTACCAATTGCCTTACTGCGAGTCACGTTGTTAACTACTTGTATTCTCTTTGACCATTCAGTTCAATAGAAAACTTTTCAGAGGTTGAAGATCGATGTCTTGAAAGGGTTTCTGTTGCCCTTTTCTTTATTTTCTACTTGTATTTGTTCGAAACTTTGTTCTAAAGGTGTACATCGTTTTTTTCCCTATGGTCCCAGGTTTTAGTTTATATAATTATTTGTTTTTGTTCTACGTTATTGCTTGGAACATTTTATTTTAACATTTTTTATGTATGCCTGATAATTTACCCAAGCGTTGGCTAATCTCTTGTACGAGTTGCTATGCCCCTATTTGTAAAAACTCAAAGTTTATTATGCGTAATATTTCTCAAATCACCTTTCCATAGGTTTGTAAGCTGGGCATGATGAATGTTCGTGACTTGTCGTTAAAATGCATTCCAAAACGATTTATCAACAACATCAGCGTCATACATTTCGTATTTTATAATTTAAGTTGTATGACATTCCATTTAAGACGAATATTAACGACATATTATGTTATTGTTTATATGTTAACATGTTATGACCGCGTCCAAATGTGGGTTTAGATAAAAAAGAATATATTTTGTTAATTCTTTATGCACATCTATAGAAACCATATAAACACAAACAAACAGATTTCAATTAATTAAAAAACATAACAAGTAACAAAGCAGCTTTAATTATTTGACAAAATTTCGGTTGATTATGACAAAACAATGTCTTGTATCATTCATATATATCGGACTAATACCTCGAATATATACGGCGAAAGTAAACTAATGTTGTTGTTGAGGCACAGCAAAAGAACGATTTTAAGACTCTTTTAAGCATAATTTTAAATGTATCCCTTTTATAATACTCAATAAGTAAAAAAGAAAAGGTTCTATCAAAATTGCCACAGATATTTAAATGCAAGCTACCTCTAGACAAAGGCAAATAAAATACATGTAAATGTGACAAAAAAACAGAGACGAGACATAACACACAAAAAGGAAAAAAAAGCAGTTAGCTCCTTGGAACGGTCAGTCGGCAAAAGAACCGCCTGGGGTGCTTAAACCTGGTTTGTAGAGCGCTCCAACCTCGCACTTCCTGAAGTTGTTTTTTTCTATCAAACAGTGTAAAAAATATCCCGTCAAAGTGAGACAACAAACAGTAAGCACCTTTATCGGGAATTAAAACAGATAAAATGAACTAATAAGCAGACAAAATAACTATTAATAAAATAAACTATCAACATATGTACAATATATACAGAAGATAAAAGCATTGGCAATCTAAAATCAAAATGAGAGAGTAGTTCAAAATAAAACAGCTCACGCGATGACGTATAATAAGAACAATTGAATGACGTCAAAACAAACTTTAAGTTAGACCTTCTGCCAATAAATTCTCACATCTTCTGTCATTCCAAACAAAATATTTTTAGATGTTTCAACAGGAGCTGGTAACATTGACCCCTCTGTAATATCGGGTTATTAACAGGTAATTATAGGTCGAAATTATGGTTAGTGTTCTTTTAATTTTATATTATCGTGAATTACCGCTTATATATATATATATATATATATATATATATATATATATATATATATATATATATATATATATATATATATATATATGCAAAAGTCCAGCATATATTTAAGTATAATAGGGTTATCTGATCCTGATTTCGGCGTGCATCATGATCCACCTGCCACGACTTGTGCAGACAGACAATGCCGTACAGGTATTAGACAACACCATATTAAGTGATTTTGTTAATTTACCATGACTGACATGTTGCAGAGCGACAAAAAAGGCCGGAAGCTGGCCGAGATAAGGTCCATTCAATGCGTCTTATAAATGTTTAAAATTGAATATGGTAATACATATTGTTAATTTTTTAGGGAAGCTTTTTCACATTTCTTTACAAATCTCGATAAATATATAAAACTTTGATAAATTATATGTTGATAATTATAACTAGCCCATAGTCATGTCTGTAGTTGTGGTTGCTTTTTGCTCTTGGTGAGCAGAATTAAAAACAATTACATTTAACTGTTGTTCAATATTGTATGCTTATAAATGATATATAACTTACTGAGAACCGTTGTCCTGACAACTACGGATGTATAACTATTGTCATATTTGTACTGAATACATTTAAGAGCTACCGACATGGGATTGCTATTACTACTTTTGTATTTTGCATACCATGAATATCAAAAGACTCTAACTGTTACAAACTTCAGAATAATTTACACATCATAAACGTTGAGTTTGTAATTTTGCGATAACTGTGTTGTCTATTTTTAAGTTTAAAAGAAAACCGTACAGACAATACTATGCAGATTATTTGACCAAAATCCTACTTTGTAACGTCCCTTAAACGCGAACCACTCCCTTAAAATTACTGCAAAATGTGAACTACAATGGAAACATTCTGACTTCTTACGCATAAACGTGTACATTCGATCAAATGCGAAGAGCAACATCCATATGTGTCTAAATATAGTCTACTTTTAAAAAGCGAATGTAAATAAATGTTCTATTTATAAAAAATAGCAATAACAACAACATAATAACAATGATCTTAAACAGCACACAAAGATATGCTAGAAGGCACCATAACTTTCAAGAAATATACCGAATAACTTAGAAATATTAACAATTAAATTTGAAACTGGTTACGTTGTTTTATAGACTTTGGAACTGTCCTTTAGAGACAAATAATGCCCTTTCACGAGAGCGAACTTTCAAAATCACAAAAGAAAGTAATGATACATACCAAAAGGAAAAGAAAACTGTGTATATTTTATAATAAACAAATTCCTTTAGTAAATATGTCTTGAATGATTGCTTTTTTCTATAATGGAAAGCAGATTTAAACAGCTTTGCTTAAATACGTAGAGAAGATGAAACGCGGATCATGTTAAACATATACATGTATATAATTACAGGATAAATATTTGATGAAGTGTGTTATACAAGCAAACATTAAATACTTGTGCTGTTTAAACATTTGAGAAAGCTTTCGGTTCTGTCTCATGGAGTTTTATCAATAGATAATAGATTTGTAAAATATTGAAAAATGGATCAAAAAAATATTTTACAAAAATTCTTAATCATTATGGTAGGTAACTGAACCTATTTTAGAATGATTTTCATTTGTAACTTGGATTTCGTCAAAGCGACCCGTTATATTCGTCTATATTCATATGACGCGATCTGTGATTTGGCTCCAAATACCGTAATGACGTTACGCTAAAAACGCGATTTAACTGTTTTACTTCAAAACTTTACATGTGAGTGTACACTACTGTGCACAACAAGGTAGTTAGAAAACCTCACATGAACGTTCTTGCCCCGACCAGTTCTCGGACCCATTCGGTGAGAGGTTGAGGAGTACAAACTGCGACTCGGCCTACTTTGATAATTCTGTATTGTGTTTAGTCATTTAAGGCACCTCTGTTATTTAACATATAATCATGTCTGTCGTTGGAAATGACATTTTAAATGTTATTTCTTTTGTCATAAACACTGCAACATAATTAAGTCATGGTTTATATTTTCATCGTGCACATTTAACCGAGGCACCTCATGGCAAAATGAAGTAGTCACTTCATAAACTGTTGTTAACGGTATGTATGTTAGGTCAGTGTCCTTGTTCCAACAATGTGTTGCAACAGCACAACTGCTTCTACGATGCACAATAAGTGATCCATTCTCATTACAAGATGGTCCACTATATTGTAAATCCTTGCAGAAATGTGACTGATTTGGAATTTGCATTGAAGTATCTTGCAAGTGTTTACTGTGTATTAATTACCTTTCTTTATTTACTTTTTATATGTATTGAAGGCTTAGTGAATTCTTAAATTTGTAGAAGTCCTATATCTTTGCAAATAGGTTACCCTTTTAATAAACTAACAGTTTAGTAATAGTATGTTGTTTTAACATTCATGTTATTGCTGTGTCAATGTAGTTGTAGTATGATATTTTTCATTATTACATATATTTCAGGAACTCTGGTATTATAACTGCAATATAAGCATGGAACACAGGGGCCGACAGCGTGGGGTATATACTACTCCAACAATTTGATCACCAATGATATGGGGAAAATAAGGCCATTCACCATTTAGACAACCGTTATCGTTGGGTAAGTGTTATCTGTAGTGGGGCTATTTTTATATAGGCAAATTATTAAGTAGTGTATCTTATCTTTGAACCGAGAGAATAGTAATTTGTATAGCTTTGAATCTATGTTTCTACCGCTACTACTTTCTAACAACATCAAAACACTGATTAGGGCAGTATATGTTACATTAAATTCACTTCAAATTATTTCAGTTAAAATGATGAGTCAGTACAGCCCATTCCCTGTCAAACGCTACTGCTTCTTTGGTCAGGACATCCAAGAGAGGATGCAGCATGCTACAGCATCTATATAATGATATTAGATCATTGTGTGGTTGACCAGCATGCTGCCCACCCCATTTATTGCCTAAATCATGGGATTTACATAATTATTGTTATGAAATTGTATATACTTGTCCTTGTCAAAGAACATGTTTTATTGTTATTTCATACTTTGATATACTTCAAAGTAAATATACAATTGTACAAATTACCTTTGTTTTTGGTTATTTTTTGCCTAAAGGGGGCCAATACTGCCGTCATCAAAATTTTGAAAATATAACCAGTTATGAAATCTTGAATAATTGTAGTTTTAGAAAATATATAAAATCCAATCGCTATCAGGTACCTCATTTGGACCCAAAATCACAGATCGCGTCACACATCGTAACATATGCGCAAAGGATTAAGTTCTGTTAGGAACCACAATGCTACAAAAGGTATAACTCTTTGGAATGCTGAAGATAAAATATATCGATATTTGTAGATGACGATGCATTAATTGTTGCCGGTTCAGAAATATCGTGTTCAAACTCTTTTGGCATATTGGACTTTTATGCATTTATCTGGTCTTGCCTTAAATGAGGAAGTAAATTATAATTTGGATACAAATTTACAAACATCATAAAAATAAACTTGAACCACATTTAATTTTGTGTTGGCACATATTTACAATGCCAGATAGTAATCCTTCTAGTTATCAACACACTATTTTCAAATAATATGCCGCTAAAATAAATGCAGTTGCAAAATCCATAATATCCTGGTGTCATTGAATACGTACCTAAATACGGAAAATTGTTGTTATTGAAAGTCTTGCCCTTAGTGTATCGTTGTCTAATCTAGCAAAAGCAATAAAAACCGATGTAAGATAAAATCACTATTTTTACTTGTTATGGAATGCAAACCGAATAGAAATTTATAAAAGGATAGCTCACAAGGAGAATAATGAATAATTAACCTGAAACTCTAAAAGAAAAAAATGATAAAGAAAAAAAGCTCCTTGCAGATAGTAAATATCGTAAATTATCAATAATAAAATTTCACAATTTACCAACTTTAAATGCATTTATCAAAGAAAGTAATGGTTGCTTATTTCATTCGGAAATGTGTTTAACTCAGTGAATAATTATCTTTTTTAACTGCAGGCCAACAGATAAAACAGAAGTGTGGTATAACTGTATACCATGGAATAGTCATATAAACGTAGGAATAAAGTAGTTTAAAAATCGTAAATAAGGATTTTTACAGATTTACAGTAGTTTCAAAAGGAATTACCTTAGGATACTCGGCAAAATTTAAATTAAAAAAGATGGGTCTGCAGAATACTAAATTGTGTTCAGTTTGTTAAACACATTAAAACACTACCACAGTTGTCTTTTGAATGTTGTGTTGTTAAATTTTTTGAAGATTTACTTACATTAATTACAGCTCACTGATAATGTTAATACTTACTTACAAAACAATCTTTGAGGTAAAAAAAATAAAAAAACACCCATATTACCCAGGGCAACGTATTACATTTTCAGAAAAAGAGGGACAATAATCCTGTCACGTGTTAATACATTTGAAGGACAAAAGGTGATCGTGTAAGTTTATAAGCTTTCACTGAGAAAGAAATGTTGAATTGAAACCGCAACGATCAGAAAAACAATTTGCCTAAGTACAAGCTATCACATATATATTTATAAATATTGATAATATATAAACATAGCATGCAAACAACATCTTGTGAAAATTAGTGGTTTGTTAACATGAGATATTTTATCCGTACGCTCTCTGAATATGGTCACTAGGGCTGAGTACAGAGGCACATTACCAGTATGTACTATTTGGTTCAATTCCCGCGTCGTTCGTTTCAGTATCGAACAAATATCGGAAGAAAGTACCCTTTTAACAGTTTCTCATTCACATTTCATCGGAATTGTGAAATATTCCAGCCGTTTTGTTTTCAATTGACGGGAAGTTAAAATATATTAACACTCGTAATATGTGTTTTTCCAAAGGCTATATTAACCGAGTGCTTGGAATGTTGATTGACATTGTACGCGTTTCAGTTTCATGGAGTCAATTTAATAACATAAGTAGATTGTCTGCAATATGCCACCTCCGAAAATCAATGTATGGCAGTCATTTGTAAGGATATCTTCCTAGTTATCATCCATCTGGCAGTCGGATCAAGTAAGTGACTTAGCCAATGTCTATTCCGCATATGTAGTAGTGAGACAGGTAGCAGAAGCGTAAATTTAGAAGCGACTTAATTTATTTATAGTTTGATTTTACTTGACGACAATACACTGTTGCACTTTCGTTTTTATTGCGTTGAAACAGACCTATTTATGGGATGTATAAAATGATTAAGTTTGTATTTCTCTCTTCTTCATACACAGTTCACCTTCTTACACAGTCCACGCATGCAAAGCTATAAGCCGTACTTAAGCAAAAACAAATATAGTGATTTAACCTTTTATTACATTTATTCGTGTGTCAATAGCCTTTGCTTATCTACCTTATCTACCTAACGACATATAAATATATATAAATCTATCATATGACATATCAGGTATCAAACATATTGTATCGATACGAATATGGTACCGATCATTTTCATCGATATCCTCCCCTAATGGTCATTGCATATTTGGTCCAGGAAAGTAACAACAATTTCACGATAGAAATGTACTTGACTGTCTTGGGATGTAGTTAACCGTTTTAAAGTATCTTGTCTGATCAGTTTATTGGCAGCATTTCATATTCATTTTCCTCCTGATTCTGATATCCACCCTCAAAAGCTGGAAAAAAAGTTTTGCGAAATTATATGTTTTCAATATGATAAAATGTAAAGTTATAAGAAACATATTTCACAAAATATTTCCATTTCATTATTTTTTCCAAATATTAAATTCTTATTATCGTTTAATTATTATATGTTATGTGGTATTGTTCTTGTGGTAATAGGCAAACGTTTAGTGAAGTTTTAGTAATAAACCTTCAGCAACTAATCAAATGTAATAAGCCCGTGAAATGGTAATGTATAAGTTATAAAAATACAGTCATGCCAGTTTTACTTACGAACGATTGCTTCGTATGTATTGTCGGTCAATTTTCTGTCGAGCATTGTTTTCACACAGTCATGTATTAGTTCGTATTGTAGCTAGAGTACATAACATGAAAATGTTATAATATTACACATATCATTTAATATGGGAATTTACAGTTTCCAAATATATGTTCGTATACATACTAGTGACACACCGCTGAAAACCACTTGACATAAAATATGTCTAGCCTATAGTCGATATGATAAAGATTTGACATGTATTAATTTAGCAATCGCATATTAATAACAAGGTAAATGCTTACATAAATCATTTCACATCTGAAAGAAACAAGGAAGTTTTAATCAACGCAGTACAATAAATGTACCATAACCTACTTCATTTAAGATAATTTAAAATGTTAACCTCTGTTTGCACCATGTAAGCTCTGTGGTCTCGTAACTTCATGACCATGTCAAATATGTCAATTGTTGCACCAAAGCCATGGTCATCTATAAATTGCATCAGATGATCCAAGATGATGTATACTCCAGTTCTCCCTACACCATTGCTGACAGAAACAAGATTAAATTGAAACGCCTCTAAATAAGTTAGAATCTATAGCATTTTAATATTCTGTTAACAATATGATGTCACATCATCAATCAGTATATATGACAATTTTTTATGAGAATTGTAACATATACCAAAGTCAGAAAAGGCACAAGACAAAGGTATTCACATTCAAGCCAAATATAAACATTAAATAACAATACTGTGATGGTCCATTTAACAAAGACTGCAAACCCAACAGTTACCGCCTTGGAACGGTCAGTCAGCAAAAAGGACCCACTTGGCTGCTCAATCCGGTTTTACAGAGCTATGACCTGAGGGGTTTCTCAAGTCCAAAGAGAGGAAAGATTATACCTATATCTATTTGAATAAAAATGTCCAAGCGCTGACGTTTTCTTGGATATGTTATGACAAAAGTAGTGGCGTTTTTTTTTTAAAAAGGATGCCCATATATAATTAAGAAGAGAGAGATTTTTTCTATAATAAAACCTACACAAGCTACACGATGATTGTAAGTGAAATTAATGTTTGACTAGAGGAAAGAACTTGACCAGAGAAGTGTAAGCTAACACAAATAAAATTTCTCCCACAATGAATGAGCCGCATGTTCTGAAATTGTCATTGTAACAATATAATTTTCATATATTCAATATTCAAAACGATTAAATATTGTGTAAGACAGTTGAACATTACATTCCCTGACATTTCTAACGTCATTATGAACATTCTGTATAACTTTGTACCATGTAATAACACATTTTTATAAAACCGCTGAAAACCTACAATTTTGAATTATTGATGAGTCAAGTGTCAAGTCTCAGGTTAGGTTATGAATCAAATTTTCTAGAATCTCCTTGTTAACAATACGTTTGCAACGATTAAAACATATTTTAAATGTTATGGTATGGATGCGTATAAAATAATACTACCATTGATATTACTTCAAATCTCAAGAAATAGTAGAATAGTCATTATGTATCTTTATAAACGATAAACACTAAAATGATTGCAATGATTCTAGCAGTGATTAAAATATCAATAAGTATAGCACGTACTTGCAGTGGACAACCATCGGTCTTGTGGCATCCGGAGGCAGAATCTGACTGCGGACCTGCCTGATGAAGTCCAAAAAAACCACGTTGGTTTGCATATTATGCCACGCCAAAAAGTGAAAGTGCTCCAGAATTCTTGGTCTTCCGTTCTACGTACATCAAGGATGGTATAAATGATTTTTTAATATTTTAATAAAAATTAAAACAATATTAATTAATCACAAAGCGTTCCTTTATGCGTTATAACTATTTGCCGAGCATTGGGGATAAACATTATGTCAATAATAATTCAAAGTGAACTGACATTATTATATACGAGTAGTACATAAAACCAATTTAAAAATCACTTACCCAAACCATTTTTATAACTCTGTGATCGTAATTTGTGAACGAAGAGTATGATGTGACTTCAACAACCAGATCGCCAAAATGTTTAGGTTCATTGATTACACTGGGCCAGTATGGCTCAGTTAGGATCTGAAACGTAAAACTATAAATTAATAAAAAGTCGTAAGTTGTTTTTCGATAAAAAAACACTGTTAACTATTATTCCTTTTGTACAGACTCGATATGAATAACAGGCTAACTAACGAATATAATTACAGTCAACTCTCGTTATCTCAAATTTCAATGGACCGTAGAAAATAGTTTGAGATATCCGAAGTTTGAGTTTTTCCGAATTTAAGGATAGTTTGTGTAAATCTTAAAAATCTTACCTGCTACACGATGACTGGTAATGACTGAAATTCCTTGTTATATCTGCCACTGTAAACTAAGTTTCTGCAAGTTTGTGTGGTTTTGCAAGAAAGTTTAATGTCGATCTGAAGATCCCCCCCCCCCCCCCCCCCCCCCCCAGTACTAAGACCGGGTCCTTCATCAGATTGCTCGACACTTTCTCGTGTCTGGTCTGTTGCCATAACTAATCTTATTTTTTATTTCAATAATCAGTACGTGTATTGTGGGAAGGTAGTGGAAGAATGATAAAATCACTAACGCGACCTCTCATTTTATTTACAAGTTGAGAAGGCCGTGTCAACAAGTTCTCAAAAACTGTTACAACAAGTACAAACTGAAACTCTTTAATCAGCGTTAATTTATTTACGAAATTGTTGTTCATTAAATCAGCTAATTAAATAATAATCGATTAACCTCTTCTCTAAATTACGTGACATCCTGATTGCCGATAATTGGCGATAAAACTCGCGCCAAAATCTTCGCAAGTTTCACGGTAGGTGTGAAAAACACTTTTGTTGCCGTTTTGCATCTTATAGCAATTTAAAGTTTGAGATAGACCAACTGATTTCAACAGTTTTATACGTGTGGGGACTAATAATTTAGTTTGATATATCCGATAGTTTGACACATCCGAATTTGAGTTAAGCGGAGTCGAATAATATAGAAACTATAGGGAAAAAACGGGACCGTAGAAAACAGTTTGACATAACCGGAAATTTGATATAACCGATTTTGACATAACGAGAGTTGACTGTATATATATATATATATATATATATATATATATATATATATATATATATATATATATATATATATATATATATATATATTTATATATATATATATATATATATATATATATATATATATATATATATATATATATATACCGCAAAGCTTTGCATATAGCTACATTTCTGGTAGAATAAGTTGTTTTACTACGATTGTTTTCGCGATTTCAGTTAAACCAATGTCAATAAAAAGAAAGAAACCTTGATAGAAACTATATTGTGGTTAGAGCATTGTTTGAACATTTCAATCACAAGAATGTAGTATTGGCAAACTAATCAATGTTGTTCATGCTATGGTTTTTTGTGTTTAATTATAAGTATAAACTTTTACTATATTAACCTCTTGTTCTTCCTTGCATAATGTAAGCATGACCACAACTAAGACATTTTGTTCCCACACCATCCACCAGAAGTCATCGATTGTACTTGGCAACGGTCCCTGGCAACCGATATAATCACGTGGGGACCGGTATCCCTGAAACACATTGTCAATTTTACTTGAAGACATCTAGAGAATGTTGCTTGCAAAACAGATACACGTATATCTTCCACATTATACAACTGAAGTTAATTTTGTTAATGTACTTATCTATTCTGCGTCTACCAATAATGCATGGTCAAACTTCAGCTTAAAAGAATGGCTATGTTATTAAAAAATGGTTATGTTGTTGAAACGTTTTATCCTTTCGCCTTAAGGTGTTACTAAATATAAATGTCCCACGTACTGGCAAATAGCTGGCATTTATGTAGTCATCTTTGCTCTTTTCTCCTCCTAATCGTACACGAGTGTGGTTAACTGTATGCAAAATATGTTTAGAATTAATTAAAGGACATGTATTCCAAACTAATTATCATATTCAAAACTCCATGGCGATGCAACCAAACTGTTGCTATGAAAATCAATCTCTTATTTACAAAATTAAAAACGATATCATTTTCGACCTTCGTTTATTATTCATCTTGTTAAATATGTATATTCAATTATACAGTGATTGGGTATCATCAGCTTAAAGACTTCAACGGCAGGCAAAGTAAACAGCTATCAATACTAACAAAGCGTTTGTTGTTTTATGAATATTTAATAGGTTTGAACATTTTATTGTACGGTAAACAAATGTGCATCGTTTTATTTTATAAACATACACGGTAGAATGTCAAGGTATCTGTTTTTCATCTTGTTCTTAGGTTCACAGCCGACGCTTTTTGAATGCTGTGGACTTATTGCTTGTAAATCCTGCAAATAGTAAGAAGTCATGAAAATTCCTATATATCATTGTGTATCTAAATGACACCAATGCTGCTAAATCTTTATCTTTAAATGTCAATGTTGATGTATTCTTTCAATCTTTTAGTTACTAACTGGACAGACGTCTGACTCTCTCTCTCCTCTCTCTCTCTCTCTCTCTCTCTGTCTGTCTGTCCGTCTGTCTGTCCGTCTCTCTCTTTATTGCTCTATTTCTTTTGTCTTCTCTTTGTTATATTAAAAAATAAATGATTTCAACGGCATTTTGTCGATTTATAAGAAAGAAAACATGATATATTACGATAACAAAAATGAGCATAGCGTCTTTGTGACTATTTTAGTTTCTTCATAAGGAAAATAATGTGTTTGATTAATAGATAATGTAGCCTGTATTACCTGGAAGGTGAGAGAAAAGTTCAGATTTCGATCTCGATGCATAGCTGCAACGTAAGCTGGAAATTCTGACAGTTTTATTGATCTGCAATACAGATATAATATGTGCGCCTTTAATTGATACTGATAGTGTTTCAAATTATGTGTAATTAAATTAAGTTCAACATCTATTTAAGTACTTCAGCTGATGGAAATATAGAAACCGTTTCAATGAACATGTTATGTTACGTTATATTGCAAATATTTCTGGAAAAAATGTAAAAAGAACAATGTAATTGTATTCCAGTTATTTGATAAATAAGAAAACCACATACGGTGTAAAACAATAAAACATGTTTAAATGTGTATTCAATTGTTAACAAATATTCTTCAGAAAACACTTGCCTCTTACTAGGAATGGCAAGTCGACTTTCTGCTTTGAAGCTGTCTTGGCTCTCCGATAGTTTCGACCTAAGAAAATGTTAATCATGGAAAATAAGCAAAATACAATTAAAAACTTTCACGCGAAAAAATGATGCTTAACTGTCCTTAATAAACTATGAAGTCAGGTTGTTTTTTAAAAAGGTTATGCTATATAACAGTTTTAAATGATTCTGATCTGAATATAGCAGCAACAAACATTATAAATGCAAGTTCTTATTAAAATAATGTTATACAGTAATCTTCGTCAACAGACAAGAACATTTTAACAAAAACAAACGCCACTATGTTAAAAAAAAAGAATTTAAACATTTACAAACATGTGCTTATAAAGTAATGTTGCCCTGTCAAAGGTGAACCTTACTTACAAGATTCTCAAAATCATAATATGTGCACTTTTCAACACGTTTGCTTCAATATCAATCCAATCAATGTGTCGTTAATGATAGACAATACTCAAATAATATGGAACCGATTGGAACAAAAATCGAATGTTGCAGTGACAGTTTGTTGAAAAAACATTTTTATATTGATAAACAAAGCCATCACTATCTGTGAATACATATAAGTAGGGCTTTTACTTACTTGATAACAAACGTGTGTGTTACGAAGTGATATTATTTATTTATTATTTATTTATTTTTTTTTTTTGGTAAAATTTTTGTTATTGATTCAAGCTTACATTGAATGTGATCCTTGCTTCCTGTATTTGTATATAACATATCCAACGATCGCCCCTATTAACGCTACAACGGCGACGCTAGCAATAACCCCGCCTGCTATTTGACCCAGGTCTGTATCCTTTTTGAATCGTTCTGCACCTTGGGCACTTTCTGCTTAAAATGTATTATAAAAATGACCACTTTAATAGAACAAAATATTCATTTCGTGAGTGAACTTTTTACGTGTGAATACAGGCATTATTATGATAAATGATTTGTTGGTTCTTATATAACAAAGACACAAAAATAATGTAGAACTGGAGTGACGTAAATTGTGTTACTGATCGATGCTTCTTTTATTCCAATATGGTTACGCTAACGTATTGTACGATTGAGGTCAACATTTTGAACAATATTGTATTCCAAAAAAGTCAGAATATCAAATTTGTAATTGAAACTTACAACCGGAAGTCAACGGACAAATTAAGTACTACGTACGGAATTAAGGAAAGTATTCAGGTTCATAATACATGTAAATTCTTTTATTAATTTAAAGGCACATATTTACCAACGAATCCCATGTAATTCATTAAAAAAAGCTGTTTTTCATGCCAATGTATTTTGTTTGTTACATTTAATTTCAGCAAAGAAGTTCTCATCAATAAATTGTAAAAGTGCTTCATGTTCCTGTTATGACCCGCTGTTGAGTTCTTTATGGTTAGCTATATTTATGTTCAGTAAATGCAAGCTGTACTGAAAACTGCAGATTATTTTGAATTTGCAGTTGATATAAAAACAACTGGTATTTAGCGTTTGAAAGGATATAGAGAGGAATTTACTGTCGCAACAAACAATTTGCAGATAGATAATCAGAAAAGTGTAAACTGAAGTTTAGCTGGCGCTTCTAAAGTGCATGTGTTTATTTGTACTAGCCTCCTAATTTTTATATTAGCCTATTTTGTTGCACAATTTACTTGTTAAATAGTATGTAGCATTCCAGTAACCGAACTGAGCATGGGTTGTCGGAATAGGCCCAGGGCTGGGAGTCAGATAAGCAGCGTGATCTTAAAACTTAATCTTACACTAAATGAGAACTTTAAATGAGATTTTCTCATCTTGACTCAATCTATTGAAACTTTGATTATAACGCTATGTACCTTGCTCTGAAATACCTTTTGTAAACAATGTATATAGTAGTGTAATGTTAACCAGTAACAAATAGTCTACCACTGTCATGAAGAACAAGACGTTAATTGACATTAATGTAATAAAGTCTATATATAATATGGAAGACATAATTATCGCAATTTATGAACGATTAGATATACAACATCGCGATTTTGATTGAGATAGGATTAATAAATAGGACGGTATATTTGCATCTTATTATGCAAACTTTAGACAATTAATCATATTTATATAACATATAATGACACTTGCAATAGTCTCTGTTGCTCCTGTGAAAATTTATAAAATCTTTTTATTAACGTAAACAAGAGAGGCGAAGAAACAATAAACAAGTCAAAGGTAATTGTTCTCTCATATACTTACCTGCAATGCAAGCAGCGCCTTCAGGATGATATCGTATGTTACATGCACAGATGAATGTACTGTTGAATGAACAGCCAGCATTTTCATCTAGGCATTGATCCCGCTGGTTGTAGGTATTGATTGCTGTTATATTACACTGGCTATTCAAATACAGTCCTGAAAATATGTGTATTAAAAAAGGTAAGGTTGTACACGTTCAAAGTTGTAACATTTAAGTTTATTGATTCTTAGAAACAAGTTCAGAGAGATGAGAGCATATAAAACCGAGTATTGGTGAGAAACAAAAGGGCAGAGAATCACATTCCTTTTAATGGCCAAGGATACAAAATCAGTTAGAAATATTGATATACAAGAGGACCACGGGAATAATAAATTTAATGCATTTAGTGTTCTACATAATTACGCACGGACAAAGGTGCATATTCCAAATCCAGCAAAAACAATGTTTATATTTAAGAATATATGACAAAATCCTACGAGCATTGCAACATATACCAAACTCCGAAAAGGCACAGAACAAAGGTATTTCACATGTACGCCAAGCGAAAAGTAAGAACATATTTGTGATGAATCATTTAACGAAAAGAGCAAACCCGACAGTTACCGCCTTGGAACGGTAAGTCGGCAATATGAACCGACTCGGGTGCTTAAACCGGTTATATTTGTCTTGTTCAGCAGCAAGTTACTGTTGAGCAGGCGTATATATTCCATTTTCAAACGTTGACTTAGAGTGCGATTATCGTGCGACAAGCGTGCATGGTTGGGTCTTGCTTGCAGCGTGTCGTATGCATATACAAATTTGCAGTCATCTTTTGTTTTTAGTCATTTGCGTTTAACTTGTCTATAGCTGTTAACTTTAGTTATTAGCCAAATACTTACATCATATAACACACCCACCACAACCCTCTCTCTCTCTCTCCCTCTCTCTCTCTCTCTCTCTCTCTTCTCTCTCTCTCTCTCTATCCCATCGCTC
Organism: Sinonovacula constricta; assembly: GCA_007844125.1. Classification (NCBI taxonomy): domain Eukaryota; kingdom Metazoa; phylum Mollusca; class Bivalvia; order Cardiida; family Solecurtidae; genus Sinonovacula; species Sinonovacula constricta. The sequence goes on from CM017556.1 coordinate 45,392,453, forward strand.
TCGCCTTCCCTCCCTCTGTTATTTTATACGTCGACTAATATTTTAATGGGATATGTGATCTTAACGGAAATAACACAAATACAAGTTTCATGTCATCATGTCAAGATAATTTTCCTATAAATTGATGCAAACCTTTATTAGAAAAAATATATCTCGGATAAATATTTGCGGATAAGGTTGATAGTTTAATAGTCGAAACACAAAAATCGTGTGTCTGAAAGAAATACCGCTTCCCTGTTACGATTATTACAAGCATACAAATGTAATAATTTAATGTTTTATTGTGTAATATTTTGATGATGAATGAAATGAATGTAGCCTTTTACTCTTCTGGCAATGTCCTCCAAGTTTACTACCAGTATCGTCGTAGTAGCCAGATCGACACTGACATACGGTACCGACACAATCACTGTTTGGAGTGGCACAAGCTGTAGGCTGGGAACATCTAGATCCAAGTTCTTCCTCTGTGAAAACATCACTTACTGATATTGTAAGGTAAGCATAATATCACAAAATGCAGTAACTTTTAAAGAATTTGGAGATTTGTTTCAAAATCCAAAATAAACTACAATAAAATGTATCCTATAACAATGATATCTTTTCAACTCGACAGCAGTTATGTATGGCTTGTTAACAGTTAACAAGAGGTCTCTCCGTTGTTATCATCATGTACTGCACACTCGGGATCCATCTCCGTTATTAAAGCTGCATATCGAATTATACAGACCGAAAACATATGGCCTCGAACAGGCTTTACTAAGACCAATCTCTAAAATAAACAGAGTATGTGAAGGAATTTAGCTAGTTATTTGGTATACTAACTATATAGAATGTGCCTTGTCAAAAATGCATATACATTAATTTTTATCGCACTTGTGCATGATAACTTCTGACAATAAAATGCTAATTAAATAAATAAATAACAGTAAACTTCGTACTCTTGACACAATTTCCTCCATTGGTCATTAGTCCATTGCTGTCAAAGAAACCATTCTTACAGACACATCTTCCCTGGCTACAGTTTGAGTTCCTGACTCTGCAGGCATCTAGTTGTGGACATTCATAACCCAGATCCGCTTCTTTGAGAAGAGAAAGTTTTAAGGAAGGTGATTTATTATTTTCGCAATACATAATATTTGTTTAAGTTGACAGGCAATTTCCTTTCTTCCTTGCAGTTAACTGTCATTTACTGTTAATTGATTTAAATAACTCAAATTAAATTATAGAAAAAACACCGTTTATCTTAATAAAGGATACACTGTATTTTCAATGTTATAATTTGAATTATTGACAATGTTTAAAGTGCTAAAACGTACTTTTTAAACATTTTCCTCCCGCTTTGTTCCCATTGTCGTCATAAAAACCGTTATCACAGACACAAGTTCCCTCAATATTAGAGATGTTGCAAACAGCATTGATTGTATAACAAGCGGCAGATTTGGAACACGTTTCTCCCAGACTTATCTCTGAAACATGACAATGATTTCGGTGGTTAATATTTTAACCTACAATCTGTGTCTTATTGAAAGTTTAGTGTTTCATTTTGCAGAGACGCGACTGAATTGTTATTTTAAGTGATACACACAACGCTCAAGAAATTATTTATATATTTAACTGTTTTCCCGACACAATGGAACTACAAATATCTAAAGTAAAACAACTATTGATACTCTTTCATGCAACATTTTCCAGATTTTTTTATTTCCATACTTTAGGTCAGCCTGGTGAAATCTGCAATTTTTAAGAGCTTATAATATATAAGACACGACATAAAATGAATAATTTTAATTGGCCGATGTTACTCTTTTAAATGGATCAATATTGATATAAAACTACGCCACGTCAGCCGAATATTTGAATAGGTAGCAATGTAGTATTTTAAAGCGGAATGAACTGTTTAATGGCTGCATTGTTTAGAACAAATGCAGTAGATAAGTGATCCTAAACTAAACTATAATTGGGATATGAAAGATTTAGTTAAATTGCCGTTGTTTTGATATAGCCACTACATGTATAGACAATGATTCAGGTAATATGTAGTTTGTAGTTTGTTACTATACGGAGAGACTGATAGAATTATAAAATTATTATAAATATACAGAATTTAAAAGAAAGACATTGACATTATTATTATATCATTTTCTCTCATATAATTAAAAGGAAAATAAAGCTACTGCCTATATTGTTTTGCCCAAAAATGTCGCTTTAGTAAAATCAGTATTAAATTATCTAGACAGCTTTTGTTCAACAAACTATAATACATCTCTAACATACCATTTTTATTCGTTTAATTTAAACTGGTTTCTTATGAAATTGTTTCTGGGTTGTTTTTTCCAATTCAGCAGTTACAGAGGTCCAGATTGGGCTAACATATTGTGAAAATGTGAAACATACATTTATTATGGTGTCCTGCAAAAAGGAAAGTACATTTACATGCAATTTCAGCGAACAGCCAAAATTCTATTTTTGCTCATTATAATCAATTGAAAATATTAGAATGTAAACGAAACACATAGCTACAAACGGCAATAACTGGACTGGCTATTCTTTTTTTTTCGGTTTAGGGGATTGCTATTAATTTTAATGTAATGTTAAGTCATATTTCAGAAAGAAAGTAAGCATAACCATTGTATGTTCATGTGATATTGTATATTGATGCTGCAAACTCGATAGTATAAAACTAACAACTACAAAAGATGATGTACAAACTAACTATATATGTTCTACACAAATGATTGCATAACAAGTCTTACTGGGCAAACAGTTCCCACCATAAGCAAAACTGTTAGAGTCATAGTAACTGCTGCCACATGTACACTTGTTTTTTATGCATTCAGCATTTCTGTCCAAGCAATCGGTTCCGAAGTTGCAATCGCCGCCAAGTAGTTTGTCTGCAATATATTAAGCACAGTCTAAACTAAAATGTCACAAGTGAATAATGAGTTATTGTGGCAATAACGTTTCAAAAATAGATATAAGTGTTTTGCTTTCTTTTCTAAACAATCGAAATACTGAAATTTAGTTGACATCTTACAAATGCTCAAATGGAAATAGTTGTTGTATTTATGCTTGTTAAATGGCTGACAATCGCTTTGTAATATTAAAATTAAAGGTAAAATTGAACCATATTGTTATGTGATACAAGTTTAGATATTATTACACAATTAAAAGTTGAATAGTTGAAACACGAAAAAGACGAAATGTTTAGCATGAGTGCCGATTAACAGTAAATTGTGTATAGTTAAAACATTTGATCATATCTTCAATTTTACAAATTGTTTTTAGATATGTAACAATTAATTAATTTGTGCTTTTAAATGCCCATTGTCAAAATAATTAGGTTTGACGTACGGTAGAAATATTTAAAGGATGTTGTTTTTCTACGTAACATTTCATTCATTATTTTGGTTAAACGAATAAAGTTAATTTAATGGAATGTTAACGTTCACCTTTTTATTGAAGATGACATAGAGGGACGAGATCTAAACGTTACAGAAATATATTTTACAGTTTTTTTAATATACAATTATTGATGAGTGTATCCTTACCTGCGACACAGGTAGAGTTTTCTGCATGGAATCCCTGATTACATGCACAGGTTGATTGGGAGTTGTATGAACAGGTGGCATTTCTATCCTGGCATTGATTGCGCTGACTGTAAGCAAGTGCACTAGGGTCACACAGGCCATCTAGAGTAAGCCCTATTGCCAAAACAGTGAATGGTTAGATCCTTTACTCAAATCACGTCATTCAAATACGTGTGCGTTAATGGCAGCCATCACGTTTTTTCCAGTCTAGCTTGTTCGTAAATCTCTTACTCACTAAGCCAAGAAGAGTTGTATTTATAAATCTACAATCAATTATCATAAACCAGCAACAGCAGCAGCACCATTAGTACAATAACCACCACCACCACATCATTATCATCATAAACATCATCATCAGCAGCAGCAGCAGCATCAACAGCAATAACAACAACATCATCATCACAATTATGACCATCCGATGTATAAACACCTCATATTACTTTTTAGGGATCAGTAGAGAAGCTAAATTGAGTAATATCTGCCAGTCTTAATTAACTTGTAAAGATAGCGCGCAATGCAATTATTTGTGCAGTTTGTCGGCTATTAAATTGATTCTTAACTATTTTTCTGACATTACCGATACAGTTTGTTAGCTGTGTTTATACACACATTCGATCAATAACCAAGCAAAACAATATTCAGTTAGGAAGGGCTTGATTATTTGAAATACTAAAAAGGCAGAAATTCACATGTTATCTTCTTGGGTATTTGAAGAACCTTCCTTAAGTCCGATTTGATTAAAAGAAAAAAATGGCACTTGTATTAGATGATGCGTCTACAGATTTAAAATGACGCACCACAAATTATTTATTAATACAAAAACAGTAAGAGAGGTTTTGTTCCCGCTTGAAAAAGTAACAAGCAAGCGTTTGTCAGCTGTGAAAATGATGATGCAGATGAATGGTTGTCGGTCCTAAGGAATGGTCAAGAGAACCCGTGATCGCCCATGCAAGAAAATGACGCTTAAATTTTCATTCGGGTAATCTTTCGCCCGACCCGAATAAGTTCTGTTGCGTATAGTTTCAGTATATATGGCAATAAGGTCTCTAAAGGTTCATGGTGCTAATAGTAATTTTGTTACTATGTACACTTTCATAAACATTTTAGGAATGTGTTGTCTGGAGGCTTGAATGAAAAAGTACATAAGCAATAGCTTAAATATTTTTAAATACAATATTTAGCGTCATCATGAATAATTTAAACGTTGTGGTTCTTTTCTCCCCTACTTAAAATATACAATAAAACGTGTAGAAGAATATTGATAATCAAACTAGCTTTACACAATAATAAATATGTTTGTGGAGAAATGTGCCCTTACGTTTTCGACATTTGCCACCAAAGTAAATGCCAGTATCATCGTAGTGGCTAAAGTCACACTGACATGTGCCATCTACACATACACTGTTTAACGTGGCACAGACTGCTGGTATGGAACATGCAGAGCCAAGCTGTACCTCTTCGAACATAAAATAAAAATATCATCAAAATTGAGGTTTTATTATATATATGTAAGAAGAAAAAGTATATACATGTATTCATTTAATACTTCTTCTAAGTTTGATACATACTTCAAACTCCAATCTTACCGTACACTGTTAATCAGAAATGGTTTTATACAGACACACTTTATATTAAATTAACGTAACAAAAGAATAATTCATGTATTATATGCCAAAAAATCATAGGCATGCGTTTTCTGAACAAGGCCTAAATGAAAAAATAAATTAAAAAAGGTCACAGACTGGGTGCCATTAGCAGATGTTTACAAAATACATAAATGACCATTGTTCCATCAAATGTAAACGTCGTAGCATGTCTATTGTTGATGATTTTTCAAGTGCTAACACTAAGCTCACATTTAATCAAGTTAAACAATCACTGATAACAGAAAAATAGAAAACACCGAAAGTAAGAAATGGAATTCATTAAAAATTAACTTCTTACTAGGCATACAGTTCCCACCATCAACCAATCCATTAGAGTCAAAGTAATTGCTGCCACATGTACACTTGTTTTCAATACATTCAGCGTAAGTGTCGGAGCAGCCAGGACTGCAGCTCCCTCCTAGTGGGTTGTCTGTTAGACAATGTTAGGAAATAAACATACATTGGAAGTAAATTGCTATTCCATTTAAAAAGACAGAAACACATATTTATACTGATTAAAGTAAAAGTTTTGAACGACTCATTAAGTCATCTAAATATACAAAGTGAACACAAGTAATTAATTCTGTCGAAATAATATTATATAAAACATAACATACATTGTATCATTCACACTTGTACATATTTAAAACTGAGTGTTTTTTCGTAATATTGTTGGTGCATCAGTCTCGTTACAACACCAGTAGATGCATGTGCACATTATCCAATAAATTAAAGCAAGAAGATGAGCTAAAATAATGGTGTCCTCTTAGATGGCAGTACATTTAAGATGAATAATTGCATCTGTTTCATCAATTTCTATTATTATATTATGTCAATACAAGCATAGAATATATAATTGATAATAAAGCAGCGCAGTTAATAAACAAACTTTAAGCAAGACCCTTCGTACATAACCTATATAATCGTTACAGTTTTAAGCGAAACAACAATGAACAATAATAGGAAAATTCATGTGCAGCCAGATAACAACACTCATGCCACGTTACTAATTAAACGTTTGACGATGACAAGTCGGACCGTATTCTGAAGCTCAAGAAAGAATGGTTTAATCAACTTCTATGGGTCTGATTAGTTATAATACTTAGTTGTTTGCTTCATTTTAGCATAAATTGCCGACATATAATGTTCTTTCAACGTTAAATATAAACAACTGGCATCTTGGCATATATACACACCTGCAATACAACTAATTCCTTCAGCATGGTATTTCTGGTTACATGTGCAAGTAGATAGACTGTTGTATGAACAATCAGCATTTTCATCCCGACATTGATCCCGCTGATTGTAATCGCTGATTGCAGAGAGGTCGCATTTACTGTTCAGAGTCAACCCTATTGGTTTTGTACATAATAGTTAAAACAAAGTACATGCTTATTTAGTGCAACACTTCAGTTATACTGCAATAATAGTAGTAAATCTGACACAATGGCTGACCAGAAACCGTATTGTGTCATAAAAAAGTGGCAACAAGCTGTTGCAATTATAATGTACCTATACTTTAACTTATTGGCATAAAACTTGCAATGGAATTGAAATTTAAGCTTTATGTGGATATTAAACAATATTTTCACTAGCATTTTTATTCAATAAAGTTTGATAACAAACACAGCTTTATTTCAGATTGGGTTTTTTAAGTCGTAAGTATCTTAGACATATAACATGTGTTAATAAATGTGTATATAAACAATGTAGAAAGTTCTTAACAATTACAAGTATATGCCTTGAAGAAGGCGTCTTTTAACATATACTCCTGAAGCAATTTTCCACTATAACTGTTTCAATGCGTTTTATGCTTTTCTTTTTACTTAATGTCATTTTTTTTCTCTGACATTTTGCATGTTTAAGCATACGCCTCGCATAGGTTTATTTTTATTTTTCCAAAATGTGTTTGAATCTCACTGGGCTTTGCAATATTCTTTTTATTAATTTGCTAACCATGTATACATTTTTGGGTGACAATAATTTATGGAAGCAACTGCAAAGTGGATATAACGGCAAAATCAAAAAAAAACACCAGCAAACCGACAATATTATCAAATTTTCGTTTAAAGATATAATCATAATTATCTGTCGTGAAGCTAGAGCTTCACCGCACTTAAATTTGGCACAAGTACGATATATATCATATTACATAGTAATTTATTTTGGTAACAACAACATTGAGATTTTGAGCACGTGATCGTTTTTCGTGGAAATACTATTATGTTTTAAATGAAGTCTATATATTTAATTACGAAAATTAAGATCTTAAGATCGTTAAAAGGCAGAATGCTGTAATTGCGACTGATGACAATTTGCGGATGTTATAGTTGTTTTGTTTTGGGGACTTTACAAAGTTATTGCTCATTCCCCGGTTACCGTCTATTTGTATTATTTCCAGGACTAAGATTTTAGAAAGTCTTTGTGTAATTTATAGAAAAGCGTCCTTACTGCTTTGACATCGGCCTCCAGAGTAAGTACCAGTAATGTCGTAGTAGTCAGTGCTACACAGACATACACTATCGAGACAGACGCTGTTTGGTGTTATACAGGATGAAGGTAGGGAACAACCGTATCCAAGTCCTACTTCTGAAATTAAAAAAATATGCATGGTTGCATGATCCGTACATGTTGCTTATAAACGTGATATCTATCTAAAAAAAGTATTAGCAGGAATCTCATACTTTTAATATCACCATTTTTTAGATAAGTACAATAGTTTACAAACTACGAATGACAAATATGTTAATATGTAGCATTGTCAATAATGATTAAAGAGAAACATTGCTTCCCACTAAACCCTTTATTTTATTAACAGTTGATAATGTGAATTTAAAAAACAACAACTTTGGTTGAAAGTATATTAATAAAATACACATAAATAGTTTGCTTTTTGTTTCGCTATAAATGTATGATTAAAGTACATACGTACAAGTGCAATGTTTCTAGTAAAAGAACAGGATAATAAAACATAGCAAATCACATAAAAGAGAAACAGAATGTCAATATCGCATTTTTTTCAAGCAAGACATTTATTGAATAAGCAAGATAACATGTTGCATTTGATAACCAATATAACGTGTAACAGCTTACTTGTAAATCCATAAAAATATGAAATATGTCTTTAATTTATCTTTATTTAATTATGGTTTAACCTATACTATGTCAAATGTTTATTGGGTTTATCGTCCCACCAACAGTATTTCAGTTATATGTCAAATGTAAAAGCGTGTTGTAAAAGAAATACTGAAGAGCAATTTGGTTTTAAAATGTATTTTCGTAATATGAAACAACGTGATTAACAATAAAAATACAATTCCATATCATAAAGGACATTCTCCATTTGAACTTAACGGAACACAATGACAATATACTTAAACGACTGGGTGGGATTGTGATGGGATTGTGATTCGGGTTCAATGAGTCCGGCAGATTCTTTTCATATATAAAAACACACACACACAAAGAAAGAAAAGGAAAGGATTTCCAAAACCCTCCGCGGATAACACCAAGTAGCGAACGCGGAAATGCCATTATCTAAAGACACTAACTACAATTAAATATGTTAAAGCAAGTAGCAATATGGTTAATATGGTTATAAAAATGAGTTATCGACATTTTTAACGTAAACCATACATTGTACATAGCACAAAGTGTATAGCATAAGACCGGAAATATACATTTCTATGCGAACAAAAAAAGTCTTATACAAATTATTTAAAACAAATATGTTCATGCTCAAAATGACATTTACGGTCAGTAATGCGTTTCTCGTTTATCATACTTGCACCATGATAAATATGTTTAACATATGTAAAGTTTTGAGACGATGACATACTGTGTAAACAGTTTCCTTCCAGAGTATTTCCATTGCTGTCATAAAACCCGTCACGACAAATACAAGTTCCACCACCAAGGCTGTTGCTACAAAAAGCATTGGCTGTACCACACGCATTTGGACGTGGACAAATTGTTCCTAGACCCACCTCTGCAAGAGTAGTAGATTATTGTCATTTTAATTTTTTCAAAGGAAAGATATGGCAAGTAACAAAAATTAAATAATTTCTTCATTATTAATAATTTAAATAATTGATTACTACTAGCGAAAATTTCACATACATTTCATTCCAAAGGTATCAAGATGTTGTTCTCTATATTTAGCACAAGGTTCTAAGCTAACCATTTTGACTGAAGATGAATGTTTGTATCTTACAATGCCACTTCTCACACGTCCACACCACATTTACAGTAGAAACGTATCTTAGCCAAATACCATGCTTCAATAAAATATACATAACAACAATTATCAACATTTGACATGTCAAGTATTCATCCAATCATAGTTCAGTACTTATATCAATCATCGATGTTATAATGTTTCTAAATTTATTTGTGATAAAAACTTAAACAATATACACATAAAATAAATAACAGGTCGCTTACTCTGCACACATGTGCCTTCGTCGTTGTAGTATGTAGGTTTGCAGATACATGTTCTTGTGCATTCAGCATTTGAATCCAAGCATACTTGTCTGGTTCCAGCCGAACAAGACTGACCAAGAGCGACTTCTGTCACATTGAAAGCATAACATAATAACGCATCTAACTTTTTCTTACGTACTTTTATTCATCAGCAGAAACGTGTTTGCTCAAGTTATTGATAAAATTACAACATTTGTGAACTTGGTATGTTGATTTCTCCAGTTGGCCGCTTTGCCGCCCGTCTGTTCCAATGCAGCAACTCTTGGGTTTGATCATTTTATGTAAACATTTCTGGCATGTGAAAAGGGTGCTGTTGTTGTTGTTGCTTCAAATTTGATAAATGCTGCAGTAATCACTAAGCATGGTCACAGTTTCTTATTTTGAAATGAATTAAAAAAGGTTAATATTAGCAGAGACTGTATGTTATTGATATATTGCATGTGTGATGCAATTTTGTTGAACAACTGTCACTGTCGGTAAAGCGTACTCAACTATTGATATTGCTTGATGAATAGCATTTTTTGAGTCTGTTTATGAAATTGATTCTGTTCAAAATATCCTTATAGGGGGTGCAAGCATACACGTTTACTGTTCAAATGTGCGTGCATAGTAAGTGTTACGTGCGTGTTTAATGCGTGCATCGTGTCGTGTGAGTATGCTAATTGTGCAATCGCGATATCCGCATCCCTCGAAAAACAATGAAAAGCAAATCGATGTTACATGTACATAAACAATTTCTTAGATTTTATACAAATGGTCTCAGTTCAATTGTATGTTACATTGATTATATATCGTATGAGAAAATTATTCGCAAATATGAAACACTACAAATTGCGCCCAATATGCCCCTTTCGTATTCTATAAACATGTACACGCATACAATTGAACTTGTATCATTGATCACTTCAACTCATAATACAGTACAGCTTTGGAGAAATGTCCTGCAAACGCGAAGTGTGGAGTGAATGGAAAAAAAGTAGACATTTCCTCCAGAGAAATGGAGTCAGAGTAGAGTGGAGAAATGTTTGCGGGACTTCGCGTTTCTGCGAGTAAAAGGAAGTGACTTCGCGTCAATGTAGTTAGGCTTGTCTTAATTATTTTTAGTTTAGTTGTAAAGAAGATTGACTTGACCTTTATTATTATATCATATGTTTACTTAGACTACTTTTAAGAAAGTGCGAATTAAAACAACACGATTAAATCATACAATATTATTCATAAATGAAACGTATATTTTGCAATTGTGTGCTTTACTACAATTACAACTAGAAGTAAATCCATGTTTACTTTAAAACTTAACATAGCTTGGTCAAAATGTTTTGTCCTAAACTTCTTTCTTTATATTACAGCGAGAAACAATCCTTTTCTTTCTTAAAAAATCACAGTTTTATCTTCAGATTTAGCTGGGAAGTTGTTTTATCTTGTCTTCATTTCAACAATAAACTGAAAAAGTCGAAACATCTGAAAGGTGCTAATTCTTTATGTTCGAAAATACTAAGCATAAGCATGTAGGACTGTGGTGTTTTTGAAAGCTTATCCAAATTATCTGAACTTGAAAAAGTAGTGTCACTGAGAGGCAAAAATATTTCGTGGACGAAAGTAGCTGGAACGGCAGTTAAGTTCCGATAAAAGTGTAATAGTGTAATAGGTAATAGGTCGTTGCCCGCATGTTACATAACTTCTGGTGATGGGGCACATTGCCGCGGGCAACGGATTACGACATCGACGCGGGAGGTCTCTCTGGCAGTTTGCACATTCCCGCCAGTGGTCATACATCACATCTCAGTGTGCGAGACTGTGTTGCTATTGTTTAGGATACTTTTAGTAGCAGTTGTGTGTCACTGTTTTGTACATAATAGTAGAAGTAATATAGACCAAGCAGTAGAAATATCAAGTGTTGGATACCAATTGAAATTAATATGATTAACTCAGCTAACATCAAATTAGATGACAGGCACTTTGAACTATTTGCAATTAAGGAATACCTTGCATGGATAAATAAAACAAATTTACAAATAAGATAATAGTTGTGTATACTGACTCGCTTAGCGCACTTAAAGCTTTAAATTCTGTTAACGGCAGTAATAGACAAGATTCAATAAAGAAATCTATAGATTAATCATTATGAACATTGTCTAAATCCGAGGTCATGGAGGAATATGAGGTGATAAAATGGCGAACAATCTCGCTAAGAAATTAATGTCTCGCGCACCCCACAACCCCCAACTGTCAACGTAAGGTTAGTTGTAATAGCAGCTTATATTTTCATTTAGGCATTTATTATAAAAAATCGTCTGTAAGTTCAGTTAGAATAAAACATCACACAGTAACCAATGGGGAATAAGAAAACCAATATTAATATTTACCATAATGACATACTAAACGGTAAAATATAAACCCAGTTTATACTAGGAGCTAGTTATCTTGGCCAAAAAATATATCCATAACTTCAGCCTACATGCAATCAAGAAAAATCTTTTCAACACATTATATTTAGGTATGGGCAGCACGTAACAGCCAGACAAGAATTTTTAAAATCCATTTTTAGTAACGCAGATCTCAGTTCCGTTGATAGGATTTCTGACTATTCCATTCTAGAAAAGTAAACCTCTTTTCTTATCTAGAAGACAGTATTTAGATTGAAAACATTATATTTAGCTTATCATTTATGAAAACGACTCTGTTTGAAAGAAAGAGCACATATATTTCAATTAAAACTACTAAACCCGGCGATACAGCTTTAAATTGACAGAAGATGTAGTGGGAAATACATACTGCCTCGATCAAAATGCATTAGTAATGTACACGACGCACAACGCCATGACACAATACTCGATATGTTATGATCTTTTGTGTTTCGATTTACACCTCGCAGCACTATTTAGCCTGAATTACTGATGATCCCCGTGTGAACAATAAACGCTGAAAGCAAGTGGGTATTATGTTATTAGGTTTATAACACTCGTTTCCCTATACTCCCCGTATACATTGTTTTGGACAACTTTTCTACGACCAATTTATAGGTATTTCCACTGTCAAATTTAACTTCGTATTTTTAACTCTTGTAACTCCACTATAACACTTTAGTTGGATTTGCCAATGCATTAAAATTTAACGTTTGCCTTCACAATGCGGTACATTTCTAAACGGAATTACATAATGAGTTCCATCTGGCCGCTGTTCCCATTCGGCACCCTTTCATATGGTCATAAAATACCCCGAGCGGTTTTTAGATTGATCTAGAAAGTAAAAAATCCGGTTTCCACAGATGTAAAAATGATAAGTACATGTAAACGGCGCAAAGAAATATGCAACGTTTATTAAGGATTTTAAAGGGGCGTAAATGTCCGGCCTCAAATTTAAATAGGGGGTGGGGGGCGACCGTCCGGTCTTTATTTTTTGATGGGGGCGGGGCAAACATCCGTGTGAACATACGTGTGTGTGTGTGGGGGGGGGGTAAGGCGGTTGGGGCAAACGTCCGGGGGGCACAAACGTCCTGGGGTGCAAAAGTCCGTTTACCCAGGTGAACATCTTTAAGAAAGCACTTACTTTTGCCGATTAGCAACAACTTTTAGGCAGGAACGTTTTATTTAAATGTGATGACCAAACAGATGGGTTCATCATCATCATCATCATCAAAATCATCTTTATCTTCATCACACATCGACCAGCACCATTACTTCCACACCACCACCATTAACATAACCATGGGTATTATTACCACCACCACGGGTCCCAGCAGGATCATCATCATCATCATCATTTTCATCACCATCATCATCGTATCATCATCATCATCATCATCATCATCATCATCATCATCATCATCATCATCATCATCAACATCATCATCATCATCATCATCATCACAACCAATAGCTTCATCATCATAGTCATCATTACCACCAATAGCACATTGTCGTCGTCATCATCATCATCATCATCATCGTCACCTCCACCACGCAACCATTACAACCACCACTACCTCACCACCACCACTAGCACCATCACAACCATTATCACCACCATCCCATCATCATCAAAATACTCATCATTATCAGAACCAAAGACCGCAACAGGATCATCATTATCATTATCACCACAACTACTATCATCATATTTATCATAATCATTAACACCAAGAACACATTGTCGTCGTCATTGCCATTTTTAACATGATTAGAAGCAGCAGCAGCAGCAGTACCACCTTCTCACTAAACACAATATCAGCATTAACGTCACCAGCAACATAATAACACTAACAGCAGCAACAGTAGCAGAAACAATGAAACATAAGTAAGAGCAGTTGTTTTATTGTTCCATTCGTTTATTTGATACATTAATCCATTCGAGAAAACGGCTTACCTGAAACTAGTTTAATTATTGTCTTCGTCAACATACAAATTAACAGCATTTATCATTGACTATTTTTAAAAGGCTTTGTAAAATGTCAAGTATGATTATCATCAGCATCACCACCCAACCACCCCCACCCCCACCGCTACTTCTTCACAACTACGACCGACACCACTTCGACCATCATTTCACCACCACATCATCAACATGTTCATCATAAAAACCAATGGCATGATCATGATGATGATCATCATTACCATCATCAATCATCAATTAACAATAATCATCAGTCATCTTCATTCTGTTCATCCCGGCCACGAATATTCCTGCTAAGTAAAAAAAAAAAAAGTGATTTCGTCTGGGCGAGGGGAAATCTTTTCCTACACTAGAAAAAGAATATTCCGTCATTTTTCTGCCCGGACGGATATCTTCACAGGAGGGAATTTTAGTGGTTGAGGAAGTAATAACGGAAGGAAGTATTTTCCGAGTTAGACAATTAAATGCAGGTAATTATGTCTTCAAGATCTTCAAAAAAATACACAGATGTTAAGTTTGATTTCTAAAGAAACAATATTTACGAAGCTTTAAATATATATGAAAAAATATTTACTAAACTTATGTTTTAATTTTTATTTCATGTAAGATTATACTTACTCTTTCTTATTTAGGGTAGTATATTGCATCTAGTATTATGTAACCCACCCATCCCCACCCCACCTCTGGACCATCGCCTGCTCTGTCAAAAATTCACTGAACCACTAAAAGAGCATCACCAGATGCAGTAGTTTTATATTTGAACATTAGATTTCGTCGTTGTATTCATAAATCTAAAGTGACATAAATAATGCTGATCGATTGGACATTCATAATTAGGAGTTTAATCCATATTCTTATAAAAGACGTGTAAACTACACATGTAGCACCAACGTGCAAATTGGATGCACAATCAATTAGAATAAGGTCTTAGCTTTTCTTAGAAAGGCGTTAAAACCGAAAATTCCGAACATGAACGCGAGTGCAAGTAAATGAAGTCCGTTTATATTCTCGTTCTGTCGAGCGCCCATCTCGTGTTCCTAGCGCGTGATCAGCGTTCTTTCGGCGAGCGTGCTGCGTCCGTTTGGTAACAAGTTATATTTTGCACCACAGTGCTAGTATATTTTTATGTATTCAGCACGCATCTTAACATCTTCAACTTTGTGTGATTTTCTGTGATATTTCAAATCATAAAGCAACACAGTATTTTATCTTTTCTTTCTTTGCATATGTTGTCAAAACAAAGGCAGCTATTGCTTTGTAGGTTTTAACATGTGGTGTTTACTCATACCTGTAGATATAATTTACATGTCTTTAAACTGTTCCAGGAGGAATAATGCCCGCCTTTGCTGTAAAACATGAAGGAATTATGTCAAAAAGTAATTTGTCAGTTTTACCTTTCCCAGTTCTGACTGTAAATTGATGCGAAGTGACTCGACATTATCCCCGTGAAGTGACTTCACTAACTCCATATTCATGCGAAGTGACTCCGTTTTAAGCCTCCACTTCAGCGAAACATGGAGTGGATTCACCCCCCTTCGCGTTTTTAGGCCGTTCCCCCAAAGCTGTACTGTATATCGTCAGTTAATATTTTGTTATTACTACATACATACACCGTGGGTTTCTTGGCCAGGAAAACATTAGTGAATAGATGCATAAAGCATTTTTTTTTGGTTCCGTGTCCAAAACAGCACGGACATTCAGCCAATTAAATTATTGCAATTTGTAAACAACAGGTGTCGCAGGTTAGTGCGACTCTCCTGATATTGACAAAAAGAGTGTTTTTTAACTTTCAGTTGAAGAGTAGCGTCGATGTAAAACGCATTATCATTGGACCTTCGTTTACCATAAAGCAGAACGGTATAAGTGAACGTAGGTTTCGACAATTTTCAAAATAGAACGCTTGTTTAGAAATCCACATAAAATAATTTGCTCTTTTTCACCATCTTTTGATATGACATGAGACCACATTGAGTTGACTTGTTAAAATTAAGAATTCCTTACCCTCTAATATTTTCGTATGAAACTTGGTATGAAACGTGACTGTTGCTGCATTCGTTTCTGCTACACAATTATATATAACTTACTGCAAGGTACCAGATTTCATTTAGATGAACTCAATGAAACACAAAGATTGCTTATCTTCATCTATTTTCATACCATATTGACATTAAGCATATATAATTGAAGTTAATGTTCGATGATTTTGGGGGTATATCCTCTAATGCTTGTGTTGTCTTTTTTGTGTGTTTTGTGTATGTTAGGCTTTTTGTAATGGAGACGTTGGGGTGGGGGGGATTTGGGTCTTAAATCTGAACTGATGCTGCACAAGTTACAATGTAGCACGTCATTCTAGTTTGTCTCATAACTGTAATATTAATGCTGTTAACAGAATAAGTGTATGCAAGTGGCATGTCATTCTCCTATTTCTTTGTGTATACAGAGGATGAATAGGTAATTTGTGTATTTGTAAACTTTTCTGTAAAACTATTAATAATCCATACTATGCATTGTATTCTCTACAAAAAATAACTTAACGATTTTGGAGTATAGCTTTCTGTGAATAACTGATTTTTTAAAAAGATTTTCAATCCATTTATTTTACGAGATAATAGACAATTTATAAGGGTTTTAACTTACACTTTACAACTTGAGCTAACACTCTTTAGAATCAATGCAAAATGTATGCAAT
The DNA here is from genome assembly GCA_007844125.1 of Sinonovacula constricta. Lineage (NCBI taxonomy): Eukaryota > Metazoa > Mollusca > Bivalvia > Cardiida > Solecurtidae > Sinonovacula > Sinonovacula constricta. The sequence goes on from CM017556.1 coordinate 45,409,249, forward strand.
GTAAGAAGACGTGATGAACATATACATACTTCGGTAACAAGCTCCACCGGCGACTTCTCCGTTGGTATCATAAAACCCGGAAATACATGAGCACTGGCCATTGGTACATTCAGAATTGTTGACGGCACAAGAAGTTGGGAGGCTGCAACTACCATCTAGTGCAATCTCTGAAAGTGTCATTTGAAAAGTACATAAGCATTGTCATGAAACATAAAAGTCTTATGGTTACCTATTGTTCGTTTACGTAAAAGTACACTTGGAAGATTCGCTCAACAATAGCATGTTTATATAATCTGAGTCTCTTTAACTAGATACACTTTATACGATAGACGTTAGTAATACATTGTCTAAAATAATTAAGGTACATAAATATCATTTGGTGATAAAGATAAAGGAATATCTTCTCTGAATTACAGTCCATGTAATGAGGCGACAATGGCTAACATACTTGGTAAACAGTTGCCTTCCATTGCACTTCCATTGCTGTCATAAAAACCGTCACGGCAGATACATGTTCCCCCACCACTTGATTTACTGCATATAGCATTGGTTGAATTACACATATTTGGATGCAGACACGTTGAACCAAGGCCTACTTCTGCAAAATGAAGAAAGACAAACGTCTTCGCATATTGCCTGAATATATTTGAAGAAATGTGTTTCTGGCTAAAAAAGATATATACTGTTTTTCTTTTTTTAAATAAGGTATACAAGTATTCAAGAAGTGTACTTACACGCTTTTACACATTAAGCATAGGGCTGTAAGTTAAGTAACTTAATAAAAACGACCTATTAATAGGTATCACTTAAATAACAAAACGTCATTTTAAATGAAGAAATAAAAATAGTCGTTTGATTAATAGAGTATGTCGTCCAAATCGTCAACCACAACAATAGAGCTATAAGATCCTATTACAAGGGCGAATATTTTTGTCAAAAAGGCCATTTAGGTCACTTACTTGGCACACATGTACCTCCATAGGTGTAGTGAGTAGATTTACATAAACATCTTCCTGTACATTTAGCATTAGGGTCTATGCATACATCTGGGGTTCCAGTGGTACAAGAATGCCCAACAGCAACCTCTATCACAATAAAAACACGACAATTATGCTCATTCCCATGTATTAAACCAAACCTATTTCTGAACAAAAATGTATTTTTGTACGAAAGAACTAAGACCAAGTATATAACACCGAAGATTTCAGGGGTTGGGTGGGTAATGACATTTTCCTTTTTTCTTTACTTTTTCATAGACACAATCCCTACATTTAATTGACGGAAGTTTGTTTAATGTTTTTAATACTGAAATGAATGAGATAAAACAACCGTGATTTGCGGATTTTTGCTTAAAATATAGATATACGTTTTCAAAAGCAGTTTAAATAGTAAATAGGATTCAAACGCACATAATTTCTGTTTTCAAATTACTACACACTTGTAAACAGTAATATTATTTTTGTGCGTTGTTGATTATTTTTTTACCGTAAATCTCTAGGACGTTCTTTTGAGTGAATAAGAAAAAAAGCACGTGGGTTTAGTCCCGATCGGGAGAGAACTTTCATGTAGGGAGGGTTTCCAGCCAACCTGAGGTACGCCGGTTGTTCTACCCAGGCATAAGTCTGGGATCTTCCTACACAAATACTTATCTGGATGTCCCTAATATGACCACAATTGTATCCGCATGATGTAAAAATCACAACAACAACAAAAAACGTAAGGATTTTTTAATCGGTCAGTATTATTAAAATACATTAAGTACCCAAATTCCTGTAATAAAGGCAGTTAATTTTTTGTATGTAGTTACAGTTTATTCTGATCCTCTATGGTATTTGTAAATTATGAAAGAAAGCTTGAACATGCAACCTAACTAAAATGTTTCTAAAGAAAAACAATCTTTATCTTAGACAATAGGATGTTAGGATGTGTAAAAATTTTAATAAGTCTATATAATAATTAATACTAACTTACAAAACACAAACACATTTGGAAGTTGTACTCGGCACCGTTTCAGGTACCAAAACATTTTTAAATAACTGTCCGTGACGACGAATGTAATCGGAAATATATGTTCAAAGAAAATAATACATACTGGAGAAACAAGATCCTTCAGAGGTAACACCGTTGGAATCGTAATACCCGGATGAACATGAACATGTGTCATTGATACATTCAGCATTGTTGGTGACACAGGCTGACGATACGGTGCAAAATCTTCCGAGTCCAACCTCTATACAGCGTAATATAGGACAATGCAATACAGATTTAACAAGATGCATGCTACATTAACCTAATTGTATTTTATTTATTAAGAGAAGTATTTAGAAGAGGATTTGATCCATGTCGGAGGTATAAAACATCTTCACATAGTTAGAATAGATGGCAAAGTCCTATAAGCATTGCAACATAGCATAGCAAAATTTGAAAAGATACAGTACAAAGGTACATGCAAGCCAAATATAAAAGTAAGAACAAGTTTGTGAATAGTCATTTTACAATAAGAGTCAACCCAACAGTTATCGCCAAAAAACCGTCAGTCGGCAAAAGGGACCAACTGGGATGCTTAAATCGGTTTTTTAGAGCTTTAGCGTCGCACTTCCTGGGTCATTTCTCAATGCAAGCAATGGAAAGAAAATCGATATATTTGAATAAAAAACGCTCAAACACTGACGTTTTATTTGATAAGTAGTGACAAAGTAGTGACGTCACTTAAAAATCATGTCCACAAATTATTAAGAAGAGGGCGAAAAGTATTATTTCTATTAGAAGAACTACATATTTTTTATTGTAAAAATGAAATTACTTTTTTGAATAAAAATATGACAAGAGAAATGTTCATGGAATTGAGGTACCAAAGTCCAACTTCCATCAAAGAAAATACACTCAAATGAATAAAATGACAACATAGATTAAATGCACGGGGAGGTTTTGTACGACCGCCACAGTGCACAGGTAATATTGTTGTAATCATGAATATGAACATATGACAAAGTCCAGTGAATATAGCATCATTATTGTGTCAATTACCGGATTAATGGTTGTAATCATGTTAAAAGTAATGTATTTTTGCCATATTTGCTGTGTCTACGCTTGCGGGAAAAGGAGATGGAAAAAAATAGAAGATTTAGCACAAATGATTGCATACTTGGTATACAGGTGCCTTCCAGATTGTTTCCATTACTGTCATAAAAACCACCAAGACAGACACATGTCCCTCCACTGGGGTTGCTACAGACAGCATTTGTTGTACCACAAGCGTCTTGTTTGAGACACGCTGTTCCCAGGCCCACTTCTGAAGCAGGAATATAATAATGAACGTAACTTGTTCTCATTTAACACGATAGTAAGACAAATTACAGCCAAAGCTACTGTATTTCGTTTTATAAAGTAAAAACAAAATGGCAAGTACTGTTAATATCACTTTATTATAGACAAGTTTTTCATCAAGTCTAGTTGACTCTTATGTGTTTTTGGATAGATATTAATTAGTTTACAGTACAGTTCAGAAAGAATGCCCTAAAACGCAACAGCCAGACAAGAATTTAAAAGAAGCCATCTCATCAACGCAGGTCTCATTTGATATGATATCTGCCTTCTCCAATCCATAAAAAGTGGAAATCGCAAAAGATTTTTTTTCCCTATTTAGACATCAATGTGGTTAAATTTACCTGATTATTTATGAATCAATCACTCAGCATGAACGAAACAGTACATACTCATATTTTAATTAATTACTTAATTCGGCGTTACAACTTTACATAAACAGAAGATGTACAAAAAGTACCAATTGATTCGATCAAAATTCATTAGAAACTCACTATACGCATCGCCTTAACACAATACTCGATATATTAAAATGTAGTTGGGATCGTGTAACCGTTATAAATTTGTATTATTGTTACTTATGTTGTGGTATTTAATGTGTTACTTTACACCTTGATGCGCCAATTAACCTTAATTACTGACGATTCACGTGCTAACAGTAAACACTAGAAATAAATAGACATGCATGTTATTATGAACTCGTTTCACTATTATCCCCATATACAGAGCTCGAAACAACTTCAATCTTAAACTTTGCTACTAATTTACAATTTACAAGTATTTCCGCTTGTTAACTCGAATAACTGCACTATAACATTTTGGTGGGATTTGTCGAATCATTTAATTTTAGCGCAAGCCTTCACACTGCGGTGCCATTTTGACGGAATAACGTAATGAGCTCCATCGGGCCCTTGCTCACATTGGCACACTTTCATCATCATCATCATCATCATCATCATCATCATCATCAATTAGACAAATAAACATAAATGATTATGTCCTCATTATCTTCAAAAAAGTACACAGAAGTTTAGTTTGATGACTAAAACAAACAGTATTTACAAAGTTTTAATATGTATGAACATTTTACTGAGCTACTTTTTAAATTATTTCATATACGATTTACTTACCATTAGACTTTATTGATGCATTACAAAATGACTACCTGATAGTTGACAGACTCTTACAAATTTATGGTGATATATTACATCTGGTATTACGTAATGAACCCCTTTTTCCGTTCCCTTTGATCAATATGTGCAGTTCATTAAATCCTAAGGGTCGCGAAAAGGACATCCCCATGTGGCTTTTAGGGAATATGTAGTTTTATATTTGACCATTAGTTTTTATCATTCCCATTAAAGCCCTAAAGGGATAGAAATAATGTTGATATTTTTATTTTTATTAAGTAGATGAAAGATAATCACTTTTTGTGCCACTATGTTATCTGAGGCGATGAACATTATGTATATTTCGAATAAGGATAACGTTCGACTGGATATTCAAACTAACAGTTATTGTAAAAGAGGTGTGGAATACACATATAAAAACAAAGTGCAAACTGGATGCATTATCAATTATAATAAGGATCAATACTTACAGAGGATATTAAGCACTTAGTAATGAACGTATCTATAATAATATTCTTCACTTACGAAATTAATTGTAACATATCTTAGTGTGAAACAATTAAAATCCAAATGATTAACGTGATAATGGTAAATAATTGGGATTTTTAAACCGCACATACTTATCTGTGCATTTAAAAAAGGAAGAAATATTCATCGGAAAGGATGCCAGTAAAATGAAATTGTTTTCCCGATTATAATGAATGAACGCGAATGTACGTAAATGACGTTTGTTCATTATCGTTTAGCAGCGTATACTTCTCGTGTTAATAGCGTGTGGTCAGGGTTAGTTCAGCGTAGCGTGCGTGTTGAGTGCGTTTGGTAGCAATTTATTTGTTTAAACCTGTGTATATTTTATATAATTAGCAAATATATACTCATCTTTGATTTGGTGAGAGGCTCTCTGATCTTTCAAGTTAAAATGCAACACAACATTTTATCTTTGTATTTGCATATCCGTTTGGCATGTCTTTCCTCTTTATATATATATGATGTCAAAAGAATGATAGATTTTAATTTATAGGCTTTAACAAGTGATTTCGTTATCTTTATAAACATGTAGAGATCAGTTACATGTTTTCCTTTATATAACTAATGACGTCAAATTATTTTAGTAATCTATATTTTATATAACAACCACTTTACTTTAGGAACACGTGTTGCGCGCAATCTTTGGTCATGCGGACTTTCAAATAGCATGGCTGGTTAACAATGTACGATTTTTTAATCTTTTAATTACAAATAATAATAATAGTAATAATAATAATAATAATTTATAAAATAATAGCTAAAAATATAGTATCAATGCGTTTAAATATTAGATCGACAAATATAAAAACGTTGCTTATAATTCAAAAATTAACAATAAAAAATTAACAAACATGAAATACCGGAAACATAACAGTCCTGAACATATCGCAGGAGAAATAATATCCTCTTTGCTGAAAAATCCTAATTATACCCGTTTTACCTTACCCAATTCTAGTAACTGTAAACTGTTGCAAAGTGACTCGATATTTACTCACTCCATTTTCACGCGAAGTGACTCAATTTTTTAGTTTTTTTAGTCTCCACTTCAGCGATACATGAAGTGGATTCATCCATACTTTACGTTTTTAGGACATTTCTTCTAAGCTGCTCTATAATTATTCCATTAGCGCATTGCTTTCAATAAAACGGCAGTTTTGCTGTGCAAGCATTATTATCTGTAAACAAAACAAATCTATAGCTATAAATTCGTAACAAATTTTGTCATGTGAGTATCAAACTCAAAAAACTAATTAAGATGAATTTTCTAAAAGAAACAACTGAAGGCAAGAATCGAAAACATTTCATTTTATAAGAAACTACTACAGAGACATCTTAAGTTACTTACTTTGCACACAGATACCACCATTGTTGTAATGTGAAGATTTACATATACATCTCTTTGAGGTACATTCCGCATTTGAATCTGCGCATATGTCGTTTATTCCAGTTGTGCAAGTGACTCCCAGGGCAACTTCTATCAAAATGCCAACAATACAATAAATAAATATAAATCTATTATAGGTCATATTATTATCAAGATGGGTTAAAATAACATTTTGGTCAGTGTTCTGGGGTGTTAACCAGAAAAAGTGTGTTCTAGGCTTAGCTTGGCTTAATTTAAATAAAAATTGCTTTAAAATGTTTTTGTCTGCAAAAGCCTTGATCTTATAATGGGAAAAAAATCTGAAAGCATTATCTTAAAATATGTTGTTTTCTGGTAACTCAAGTTGAATAGAAAAATAAACTTTGTACCTTGTGAAAAATAGGATAATGACTTTTACAGTAACCGAGCTGTGTTTTTTAAATTTAGATGGACCTTACAATCGGAGGAAACGAAGATAAAATTCATTTTTAGGTTAGTTAGAAGTCAATAATATTGTTACTAAATAAGTTTGTTTCCATGTTTTGAATTAAGTTTTTTCAATCAAAGGTGGTATGATTATAATAATCTTTAACTTTAATCTCCTTTTAGCAATGGCGTATTGCGATAACTTTTGGAATTTGGCAGAGTCATGTTTAAAGCTATTTAAATAGATGGTGTTGTTGTTGTTTTTTTCCGCCGAACGCATTATTTTCCATTTAGGAAACGATCATGGAATAAAAATTGCACAAGATAATATTAATTATGAAGTTAATTTTCACAATGGTAATATCATTGTCAATAAATCTGACTTTGTTTCCATCAACTGCCAATGACTTAATTATTAGCCTATTTATATGCAAATATTTGGATATATTCCCGTATGGAGATTATGTCATCTAGTATAGAACGATGCTGAAATTGTGCGAATTATATTTATCTACACATATTATTAATGTAAAGCAACGTTAAAAATCTGTATAGTATAGTTAACTAGTTTGCGTTTGATATGAGATATCAGGTGCAAGCCTATCGCATCTTAAATCATCTTTAATGTCAGTCGTAATTGTCGCTTTGAACGTGACAAGAGAAACATGACAAAAATTGTTTATTGTTCTGTTGTTTTATCGTAAATAGCGTAACAGACAAAAATACCAACTTTAATTTTATAGTCATCCTTCATCATAATCATTCATCGAATTGGAAAAAGTAGAATGAAAACAATGCTTTCCGATTCGTTTAAATAATGGCAGACGCTTCAATTTGAAAACACAATTTTATCCATCAGAACATTTAAAGTAATTAAATAGAATTGAAATGCTAGACACACAGTGTCGTAAATACCGTTACCATGACCAACAATTTGGATTCAGGGTTTAGTTTTATTATAACGTAGTCTAAGACGGCGGAAGCAACATGTCCATATCTATTATTAATATTCTTAGAATTCAGCCAGGTCGGATATAATCAGAGATAGCTAAAATCAATGTTTCCTTTCCAATTACGTGTTCCTTGGTAATTTTAAAGCTAATGTTTATTTCGCAGTTTGTTGAAATCGATATTAAAGAAAGAATAGATACCAATAAAATTAAATTATAATGTGAATTTGACATAGTGGCGATAAGTAAATAAGTATTAGTGTAGTTAGAAATCCATTCATAGTGTAGTTAGAAATCGATGCAGAGAGTTGATTTAGTAAGTGAAAATTGCAGAAATGGTTGATATGTTCAGCTGTCTTTGCAAAATAATGCTGAAAATCTAAATCACATGATGGGACATTTCTTTTTTGAAGTTTAATTTATAACCTATTGAATTAAAAAATGTGTGATATTGTTAGCATAAAACTATTTTAGACATAAAGCGGTTCGGGAAAATTTATCATTGATGACAGTTACATTCACAAGCCACTGTGATGGCGCTAACTGGCTTCAATACAAGTTTCTAGGAACTTTCAAATGTTTTTTTTATTTATTTTTTATTTTTGAGCTTGTTCCATTTTCAACTATATAGGACTTGCAAAAGGGAAATGTCTATTCTGATTCTATTGAAATATAGTATATAATTTGTAAATGGCCATATGTCCATGCGGATATTCATTTATTGAACTCTAATTACGAAATCTATTGGTGAAAGAGAAATTGTGATTAAATTAGCATATGAAGGATTATTTCAATTGAAAATCATCTTCAAGGTGAAGTTGATCGTAAGGGAAATTGTCATTAGTGGGCGGCTGTAAGGGTAATAAATGACAAATATTTTTTGTCGAATAAGTCTTCTAAAGCAGTTCCGTACCGAATCTAAACTACAAATTTGTTTATGTAAAATTTACCGTCCACGTCATATACGTTTAAGTCTCGTTAAAACTTAAGAAGGAAATTGAAGCTTTGAGCAAAAATTCAATCTCAGAGGTCCTTGTTTATGAAAAAGTGTCAAGAATATGTTTTACCTTCTTAAAAGTGACAAAAATAATAAATTTAAGACAAACAATAACAATATTCGTGCAGAAACAAATATTCTTGGAATGTAATCTTGTATTTGACAGTAAAAGCTTAAAGGGCATATAAATTATCGCTTAAAGCAGAGATAAACAACTCCAACAAAACAAATATATATATTATATAACGTATAAAACTTAAAGTATTACTGTAAAACATTTGTCAAAGCATTTAGCGTGAAAGATAGTTTATAACCGGATACATATTGCAGAAAACAAAGTATGTCAATGTCCTAAGGGTACTGCAACATGTATTTTATCATTTGAAAAGGCACAGGACAAAGTTATTCACTTTCAAGTCAGTGGTAAAAGTTACAACACAACTATACGAGACATAGTACAAAATAAAGCAAATCCAACAATTAACTAGTGTGCTTAAACCGAGTTAACAGAGCTCTAACCTCGCACCTCCTGGTTGATTGTATATATTAGCAGTGAAAAGTATTTTATGTCCTATTTTACAAACTGTTCATGTTATTTCATTTTCTTAGACATAAATTATGACGTGACTATTAAGAAAGTACTGGCGTAATAAAAATGACTAGATCTACATTGTGTTTTGGTGAAGAGATGTCATTTTTCTATTAGAAAAACATACTTTTTATTAAAAATAACGATATTAAATATTTGAATGAAAGACAAAATGACCACAGAAAAAGAGTAAATTATTTTATTGTCCTGTTTGTGTCTAAATGTAAAAGAAGAACCAATATCTAATACGTGTGTCAAAGGAAAATATACTTAACAATCCTGATAGGATTAATTATATTTGGAATTAACAATAACAAAATTGTTGGTTTATTTATACTTAAGATAACCAACACATCTAAAACCACAAGTATCAAACACGAAGTCAATTACAAAATCATATTTTATACTTGATAACAAGTACATACTTGGGGAACAAGATCCGCCAAAAGTGACTCCGTTTGAATCATAATATCCAGATTGACAAGAGCATTGGCCATTGGTACATTCTGCATTGCTGGCGGCACAGGCAGATGGCATGGTGCATCCATTATCGAGGCCAGCCTCTACGAAACCATTCAAAAACACAGAAACAAACATATTTATTTAAGCTCCGTTTAATTAATCTAGACGTCACGGAAATCCAAATAATAAGACATAATATGACATTTTCATAAATAATTGTGTGTTTGTATACTCGACTCAGTAGTCGGAAAACATGATTGTTATGACATACTTATGTGTTCCTTTAGAAAAGCTGACAAACGAGCTTTTGACTGTAATAAATTCTATTTCATTGACTAAAATACCTAAGCTTTAAAACAATATCAATTATCATAAAAATAACAACAGAAAACTTCTACCAAAAGTCATTTCGGAAATCCGTTTTGTGTCAGTTGTACTGAATTCAAATAGACCAGAAATCATTCCTGTTTAAATACAGTATTTTAATTGATTTCAATGATATATAGAAAATCAACATTTCAAGTCACTAACTTTCATATACATATACATTTTGTGCTTCCATTGTTTAAGAACACGGTCTCGTTCCTTATGACTTACTGTGAAAGTATTAAGATAGACAAACGATTCAATACTTGGTAAACAGTTGCCTTCCTGGGTGTTTCCGTTGCTATCATAAAAACCATCACGACAGATACATATTCCTCCACCTTTTGGGTTGCTGCAGACAGCGTAGGTTGTACCACAAGCGTTTGCCTGAGGGCAAGCTGATCCCAGGCCAACACCTTATATAAATGAAGAAAAAGCTCTTTGCACGTATTTGCCTAAATCAATTTTGAAGAACAGTTTACTCTGCCATCACAATATAAAATAGTTTCTCTCTCGAGTATAAGAATGATCCATGTTAAGATAAAGAGGCATGTGTTGCCTTAATAACTCTATCTCTAATTGTGTAGATGCATACGTGAATCTTCAAAGTAACATTCATTGGCTCCCGATTATGGTTTTCTTAGAATATGTGTTTCCAAGAGAAAACTAGTTACCTACAAATTTAATTTGAATATATTTTCCATGTATAAAATTTAGCACAAAACGTATTGAAATGTTTTTTATAAATAACCAAAGTGTA